>JAGSMX010000014.1:1200000-2400000 GCA_029286785.1 Meandrusa payeni
TAGAAAGTGTAAAAAAAACATACTTAATGCAAATTTAAGACTTTTATCGTTTTCTCATCGATGCCATTGTCAGAGTTGGACTAAATGGGACCACATTGAAAGCACCAGCTTGATAATAAAAAAATAATTCTTATAATCGGTTCACTCAGTCGAAAGGTATGAGATAACGATAAAAAATCATACAGAAGAATTGAGAACCTCCTACTTTTTTAAAGTCGGCTGAAAGTAAATAAGCTCTCAAGTCTATTTAACTTTAGTATTTTCACCAACTTAATAGGGTCATATATAGTTAAGTGGTGAGCCAATTGCCACGTATTGGGCAATTGGCAAATTTTTAACAAGTGATTTTTCAATTCAATGGTACAAGCTGATCAGGATTTGAACCGGCACCTATCAGATCGTTTTGCAGATGGATCGGCTATCACTGTTATTCAAATTATTTTATATTAAATAATGTTTCCTTTTTAAAGCCGGTTAACATTATGAGCCAGCTTTATTGAAAATTTTAACGACGTCACTACTTAACTAAACCAGTCACACCTCTGCGTAGGTGGCGGACTAAATGCACGCCAGTTCGCTCTTGAGCGTTTAGAACATTCTGCATACCGAGCGTGCCTTGAATCGTATCTTGACTTCGTGTTACATATCCATATCTAGTAAGTCCAAGTCTAAACTAAAACGCAAAAGTCATGTTTGGATTTTAGGGCAGCTTAATATAGGATTCACTAGAGATAAGCCCGGTTTAAATTTTCATAGCTCATGTTTCACCTTTCAAGCTCGGAATCGTTCAAATCTACAATTGTCAATTTTATTGGCCCCCGCATTTTCGGCGGGTGTTAAAGTCAGTTTGGTCGCGTATTAACTTCAAACAAGCGCTCTGACACCGAGCTACCGCGGCTCGCGGGTAATGGGAATGAGATCAAATAGACCGTTAATACAATTAGTATTCACGGTGTTATCTTTGACACTTGTTGAAACTTGAGTTTAGACCGACACCGAGTATTACTGTACTTCGGTACATACAACCGTGAGACAATTTTAAATCGTAAGACTTGCTTCTTATATCCAAAAACATACGTACACATAAATAGCACTGGAGTTTCTGTTTTTAATATTCAAATAACTTTTTACTATATGCTTGTCAATGTATATACAGTACATATGTATAACAAAATAACATTTTTTACGATTTTTGTCAGTATGTCTCTTTGTTCCGGCTAATCTCTGAAACGGCTGGACCGATTTTGAATAAACTGGCAGATATCCGATTTTATAAGGAGGCTTATTTTTATTTAACTGACCTTAAAAAAAGAGGTCATTCATCAGGTACATACTATAAGTTATTAATTAGTTGGATAGTTTATTTGTGTTTAGTAATCATCCCATTAATTCTGATGAATGAATTCCTCTCCATGAATTCTGGATTAAATTTTGAGGTAACAAACATAAAAATAAACATACAGACGAATTAAGTACCTCCTTCTTTTTTGAAGTTGGTAGAAAATATATAATATATAGAAACACTTGTGCTTAAAGTAGATGTATAATACGCATCTTATCGCGTTGTTAGTCAAGTAAATACTTTAAATGTCTGTTACTATGTAGATTAGAAGCACGTCAACATCACATTGTGTACTCTAGCCAGAGGTAATCACCTCGCCTCGACAGGTCACGTATGTTTAATGAAGTGTCGAGGTGTTGCATGACACCGGCCGGTGACCCGTCCGAGCGAACCCTTTCAGCCGTGCTATATCTGGGGTAAGGATGGCGGCTCTATAATAATACTGTTAAATGATTTATCTCACTTAGCCTCACCTATTCTGTGACGAACCGATGATAATTGGCCAAAGAAGCTGACCGCAAAAGTTCCAATGGGATTTAAGGGTAGTTAAAGCTTTTAGGTGGCTTTGCCTTATTGCGATCACCTTGGCAGATTTCCCCGGCATGTGTAGTTACTTTAATCACATTAGTATTCTCTCCCGAGGGAGCCCAAATGGGACAAATTACGCCCATCATGCACGACTTGGGCGATAGCTTTTATCGCATTACATTACTCATATATTCCATTCATGGGGTCATAGCTATCGTGATCGATTTTCAATGAAGACAAGTTAGTGAATTATTGCGAATATATCGACTACAAAGGAGTATTTCTTTGTTCTCCTTTTTGTTTTTTTTCTCAGAGAATGAATGAGAATTCTGGTTAACCATTCCAACTAAGTTTAAATTTGTGCTAGAATATGGCTCACGTCAATAGTCGAATGGTGGATTCGAACTCACAGTCTTACGTTTCGCAGATCGTAACTAAACCATTAGATAAGATGTTAAAGTTAAAGTAACAGCCTTTATATACGTCCCAATGCTGGGCACAGGCCTTCTCTGTAAATAGAGTATAAGTGCATAGTCCGCCACGCGGCCTAGTGTAGATTGGCAGACTTAACATGTTTTAGAAACATTTTCAATTACATGTGGGATCCTCACGATGTTTTCTTTCACGGCCGAGCGCGTGGTAAATCAGCACATAAACTTACAACAACAAATTTATTGGTGCTTGCACCGGGGATCGAACTCGAGTTGCTAGCGTACCATGCAACTTGAGGCGACCGCCCGAACACTGAGCTACCAAGGCTCTCAACCATTACATTATTGACGCTTATTTCACCAGGATATTCCTATTCTCTCGTCACCATATCTCTTTCTAACGTAATTTAGACTTGCACATTAATTTAAATAGCTCATTAATTAAAGTCATCGTAGTACTATTACGTAGTTTTTGCCACTACGTATTTTTTTTTAATAAAAAGAAAGCTAGCAATATTTCTTTTTTTTTTTAGAAATATTACTAACAATCTTGTTAACCATTCCAACTAAGCTTAAGATTGTGCCAGGACATGGTTCACGGCAATAGTCGAATGGTGTATTCGAACCCACGAGCTTACGATTCGAAGGCCGCACCCTAAACCATTAGGCTATTGACGCTTAAATAATAACAATCATAGTTTGATAGTTTGACGTACAACCCTACCGTGATCCGTAGTTTTCGTCATACCGTTCAAAGGCGTACTGGGTACGGTCGTCCACGACAATACACGTCAGTTAGCTTAACGCCCACGTGGACGAAAGAGCCTTTCATATATATATTTATTATTTTCGTTACTTCCAATCCGACTAATAATTTACTAATCTAGGACTGGCCTGTAATTTTAAAAGGTGCATATGTACGTAAAAATACTTGTGTGCTTTAAACACACGACTAAAGTAAAACTTCTTAAGCTCCGTCTATATGTATGTAAAAATGTATAGTTTAAACATATATATTTCTGGCTTATTTTGTTCATATGTTTCCTGTCCATACATAGGTTGCCTGGAAGATGTCGCTGTCAGGGATATGGTCGCACATTGTACAACGAATTGCGAAATGTAACTTAATTCTGTAATTTTCTTCTTGTTTGATTTATGTGTAGAATAAAAATATATCTATCTATATGTTATTTACAGAGAGAAAGAAAACGTGTGTACGCACTGCTCTCTCTTACTCCATCAGTGTGATACAGAATAGTCCAGCACTGTGTCTTGGATATAAGAAACGTAACTGGCTATGAGAGAAAGAGAGAAAGAAAACATGTGCTCGCTCCTCTCGCCCCTACAGTCCTTAATATACTAAAACTCTCTTTTTCTCTTTCTATCTCCACTGACTTGTATCTCCCCTTTTGCCTCCCTCACACTTTTCGTAACGCATTCACCATCTTACTTCGCAAGTCAAGCGTAAAGAAGTTTTACTTCAACAAATGTAAAGTGTTTAGGTCACTTTAGGCACACAGGCTGTAACTGCCGTTGTCTAGGGTTTTCCAACAAGATGACAGAGACGATTATAAGATTGGTGACTTAGATGTATGATGAAGAAAATAGGAATAGGACAGGCATTTTCTAAGCTAGTGCGCTTAACCATTCAGGCGCTGCCTTTTCATTTAACATCAGGTGGGATCGTAGTCAAGCACTTGCTTAGACAGTATAAAAAATACAAAAGTAGCTTTATCGAGCCTACGAACCGAGTCCAAAGGTTTCTTCCAGAATAATCTTTTGATTTAATATATCACGTACATCGTCGTGGTACGATCGGCAGCCCTGGTAGTTTACGCGTGGACATGTGATGTTTACATCGGCGTAACGCTTTCAGGGGACGTGCACAGTAAAGTTTGTTCACCCGGCACGCACGACCGAACTGTGTTACTGTAATAAAATTATTTTTACGCTTTTGTCGCCGGACGACCCTGCGAGCAGTTAACCATGTTCTGAATCACAAGTAAACTGTGCATTTGACCAATGAAAGAGAAAACTTACATTTACTTCTAATTTAATTGCAAATAGAAGGAAAAATTGTTAAGTAAGTTAGGATTACAGTCCGTTTTACGGATTACTTGCCGTCTGTAACGGACCGCCTCATGTTGCGTAGTGCGCGCACAAAGCTGGCACCAATGAAAATGTTTCTTGCAATTTTAAGTGTCGAATTACCACGCGCTAGGCTCGGTGAAGGAAAACAACGTGAGGAAAACATCGTACACATGACTTTAGAATTTTTTTAAGATATGAGAAGTCCAATAAATAATATATGTGAAGAAGTTAATCCACACTAGCTCCGTGGCTGACTTTGCTCTTACGCTTTCTTCACTGAGAACGCATGTGTCCAGCGGTGGGACATATATTATATGTAGATATAGGCTGTAACTTACCAGTTCGTTAGCAGAGAGGAAACAGGCTGGCTAATGTTTTGTGGATCTATTTTTTGTGGACATCTTTTACCCGAACGAAGTGCTTTTCGTCTTTAAACGTCTAACAAACGATTTGTTTAAGCTGCGTGAAAGGTCTGATTACGACGTGGGTAGTTTCAAGAGATAATTGGATAAATATGTGCTAAGCTATTGCGTGTTATTATCTTAGAAATTTAAAAACAAATAATTTCACATCATTATTTTACTAAAAAATGCTTTCATAATGACACTGGCAGGCAGATTATTCGTCCGTGTCTCTTCAAATGAAATCTGACATGTTTCAATAAATGACTATCTAGATCTAGAACTTCTAGATGCTTTGAAATGCATTCTCGGTTAACCTCGATCTGAAGAACTTTTTTTCGAGCACATTTTTGTTAAACTAAACAGTCTACATGTGAAAGAAAAATGGTTGATTTATTAGGTGCCCTGTATATACAATACCCGCTGGTGACGTGATGTTTATGTAATTTGGTCGATTTGTTTAGCTCTACTGCCCGCTTAACGACCTTGGTAATTAATTATGGAGATAGTGGCTGTTGATGCTAATTTATCTCTTTTTTTGATAAGGTTTTTTTTACCGATAATCAATGTTTGTACTTTTATCTCTCTTGTGTGGGAGTGCGGTGAATGAATCAATATGTGGGTAATGTTACACAGATCAGTCTCTCAAATAGACTTAGCGGCAGATAATTTTTATTAATTTAAATTAATGCGACTTTACTAACAAAATACAAGTTGAGATCTTCTAGTTAGCAAGAAAAATATGCTACTGTCAGAGAATCTCGCTGTTCCATAGGAAAGTTAATGAAATAAAACAAATTTTCGCGAAAAATTTTGTGTCGAGTGATCTGAACCTATTAAAACTTTCATCAAACTACTCTTCTGCTTCTACTACTTCTACTTTACAGTACATTCTTTATAATAAATAATTAATCATCGAAATCCGTGTACGTGGTATTTAATTATTCGTCAATTTGTGGCGCACATACTTGAAGCAAATTCAAGACATATGGTTTTTTCATGGATGTCCGAATCGGACCAAATTGGATAAAATGGGACCACACGGGAATCACAGGTTTTCAAATAAAAAGAATCATCAAAATCGGTTCACCCAGTCGAAAGAGAAAATTCTTCCATCCCCGTTTTACCATCGGACTTCTAGACGCACTGCGGGTTTTCATCCTTTTGTTGTGAACATCCCTCAAACTCGAACGCAGCGCATTGCTTCGTCTTTCATCGTTCGCACGCAAGGGACTGGAATAGTTTGCACGCGTCTCTCTTTCCTTCCGATTACAATGTGGGTATTTTCAGGAATAGAGTGAATAGGCATTTACTAAGCTAGTGCGCCTTACCATCCAGGACTGCATTTCTTAACATCAGGTGGGATTGTAGTCAAGCATTTGCTTGGAAAGTATAAAAAAAAGTTATGCGGTAACAAAACAAAAAACATTTAAAAAAAACCAGAGGAGTTGAGAACCTCCTTTTGAAGTCCGTTGAAAAGTAAAAAAGTGAGAATAAAATTAAACTATCATTTTAAAACGCATTTATTAACGCCGCATTTCTAGCTATGTCCTTTTCGCAAACCTAGTTTGGTCTGATAAACACAATCATTGGTATAAGCCGGCTAACATTCAAACCGCCGACCATCAGTTCGTAAGTTTAATGCCACTGAGCTATTACTGCTATCTCAGATTGAATTATGTAATTTATACGAATCTTAAGAAATGCTCGGACGTATCCTCAATAAAAATGCCTTGTGTTGGCATTACGCTATCCGATTTATGTATGTACACAACATAAACATGATGATTCATGCAAGACATGAATCGATTAAATTAAATAATTTCTATATATGTGTAATGAATACAATGTCTAAAGGGGCCGTCCATTAATTACGTCATCGATTTTTTCAGACTTTAGACCTCCCCCCCTACAATCATCCTATCGTAATTTCTTAATGGACTCCCCCCCCACCCTTCTCCCAAAATTGACGTCATTACCAGTTTGACGAAATTAAAACATTGCAGATTTGAGAAAGCCGCCTCTCACATTTGCAATCTCACTTACTAGGTGTGCTGGAAGAAATTTCTTTTTAGAAATAATCTTTTTGTACGTGAACAATAAACTATAAATAAATAAATAAGAATGACGTCAATTTCGAAACACCCCTCTCCTATCTATCATTTACCGTCATCCGCAGACCACCCCCCCCCCCCCTAATTTAGAATGACGTAATATATGGACGGCCCCAAAGTAATTTTTTAGAGGGAGTGTATTCTAATTTCCTCATCCGCCTTTCACCATCGGATTTCAAGACTGGTTTTCATCCTTTTGTGGACATCCCTCAACCCTGAACGCTTTACTTCGTATTTCGTTATATACACAGCAAAGAATTTGAATAATTTGAACTGCCCGCGTCTGTCTTTCCCTCCGATTACAATGGGGATATTTTCAGGAGTTAGACCTAGTGCGCCTTGCTATCTAAGATTGCAATTTCACTTGACATCTCGTGGGATCGTGGTCAAGAACTTGCTTAGATTTAATTAAAAAAAAAAGTAAAGCATACTCTGTGGGGCAGCCGCGCTTTCTCTCTCTCTCTCTCTGGCTCTCGCTAGGCTGCTCACGCAGGAAGATGGCGTACGCGCATTTGTACAATTGTGAGTCGTTCGTTATTAAGTTTTAAATAAACATAATTCATTTCCAAACGTCTGTTAACATATAGCCATAGTCGACATTTTATGTTAGTCATGCAATAGCTCATGGTATAGCTAATGGTTCTACCATTTACAAAGCCATATGAAATTAGAATAAATAAATTAAAAGTAAGCAGTCGTTGAAAGTGTATCTTGAAAGAGAATATTGAGCGATCAATATATATATCGAATAAGTTTGCATTAGAATGAAACAGAGCTCTGTCAATACTATCGACCAACAAACACGTTCAAACGAAGGAACTGAGTCGAGGGTACATGTCAACCTTGAATCAGAATGCAAGTTAATTAAGCCTATATATGTCCCACTGTTGAGCACTAGCCTTTAAGAGTACGCGTGTACACGCAATTGGCAAGGATCTGTACGTATGTATTCCAAGATTATTTATTACAACGCCATATCAACGGTTATAAATTCAAGGACAATAAGTTATACGTAGGTAGAGCTGATTTGTTGAGTATAAGTTGCCATTAATGACCCTATTGTTTGAAATCATTTTACGTTGACCGTCTAAGAAAGTGAGTATGTGAAAAACCCTGATTTCAACATCAATTGTTGAGAAGCGTTACCTCTAATATAAAACATGTATGTATGAAATGGTTATACTCGTAGCGATGAATGAATGAAAAGTGAAATGTGCCAGCCCACTACAAATTGAAAATTCTTTATTTTTGTCTTCTTTTCTTGAGTTCTATTAACCGACTGCAAAATAGGAGGAGGTTCTCAATACGTTGTATTTTTTTAATGTTAACGCAATCATCGCCACTTACGTCATTTATAAACCACATTTCGATTTTGCTTGAAAAGATTTGAGTTCAATTAGGTCCCATGTTAATTTCGATGGCATTGGACCTTAAGCTTCAGAGTACTACTAACATATTGAAGAACGTTTGCTGATTGAGATATTGTTAAGTTTGATAAATCTAAAACTAGTTAAGTACTTCTTAACGAACTTCGTAAATGATACTTAGAAAAGTCCGTGCGTAGTAACGTTTATTTTTAACGCACATTTGACTTTTAAGTCGGTTTTAGTTTTTACTTGCAAGTATACATATTTATAACTAAATTCTCTGGTGCACGTATTCGACTGTAACCTTTGTTGTTGAACTGTAACCGTTATATTTAACAAGATTTATAGCGGCTATTTGCGAAGCACGATAATGTTTAACGCTCTGCACTTCAGTGAGTTAGGGATAGTTAATGTTATTGGGGACGAACAACAAATTTAATTAAGTCCCACTATACAGGGAATTCGATTTACCCGAGTCGTGTAATTCGTTTATCGTTTAAGCTTTCAGCGTTTGATGTTTGTTTAATTATATACGTTTACCCATGTATCTGAAAATTTAATGAGCTCTCGTATCCATAACAATTGAAACCATGACAGTCGTCACTTGTTTCTGTTGATTGATGCTTTTTGCGGTTTGGATCTTCTTCCCAAATACATTTCTAAACGTATTTCGTAAATTAATAATTATTATTGTCTAGTCATAGCTTAGACATACGATTATGAACGTACACGTAATGTTGATATACATCGCACTATCTACAGATGATAACATCCATTGTATAGTAGAAGAGAAACAAATACTTTGTTAGTTCTAGGCACAAGACGTAATTTTTTTTATTTTAGCCCTAAAATGCATAAAAACAAACCTTAGGTTGAATTTATGTCCAGGATGGGCCACTCTGGAGATTAAAGCTATTATGGTAATAATCACGAGTCCAACCACGACTCGTTGAGTTACGTATTCGAACCCCGAGTATGTTAACCAATTGTGTACAAACTGAACGTTCAGTAAACATACACTGACTCATAGATATGTCAACTTAAGTTACATATATCACAGACGAAATTAACTTTTCGAGAAAAAAAATTCAGTCCATTGAACGGTTGTCTGGAAGAGATCGCTCTTGGCTATAAGGTCACGCATTATGAATTCAATTATATCGTATTATATCAAAATGTAAAATTTATCATAATATGATGGACTTGTTAATCGTTGTACAATAAAATATCGCCGATTAAATAGAAAAATGACATTTTTCAAAATTTTCGGAAAATTAGATTATTACTAGGAGACACTAGACAGACATAGACACTTGTGACATCTAGTGAGCTTCACGTTTAATTTCTTAAAGTGTCTTTTAACGATATAGTCGTTCATCCAACTGGATATATTCTTAATACGTATTACTAGACTTTCATATAATTTATTATTTACGTAGAATTACAAATGTCCTATCAACAAGTTTCCGAGCGTAGTGTAAAAGTACAATTTAATTGTCTCGAGAACACATGCAATCCGCTCACGATTCTAGTACAACCTCTCCCGTTGGCGTTGTAGTGTCTGTAATAAAAACAGCTAAGCAGCGACGAGTCACGGATACTGTAATTTACGTAACACGAGCGTGTATCTAGAGCAGTGATTCTCAACCACTGTGCCGCGGCACTTTTGTGTGCCGCTAAATTTCAAAAGTGTGCCGCCAAATTTTGCAAATATATAATAATGTTAATGTTGTTGTAGTAAGTAAATAATTTTTATCTTTTTCTTTGTGTGCCGCCAAATTTTGAAATCGTTAAAATTGTGCCGCAACAAAAAAAAGGTTGAGAATCACTGATCTAGAGTATGAGTAGACTGCACTAGGTATAGCGTTAGGACCCATTCACAATGACAGCGAAACGCCATTTTTTTTGACGAACTATCACAGTTGGCACAGAGAAGCTGGCCTTTACTGCTTCACCGGATTTGAGAGGTGGCACAGCTCTTAGATCGCTTAGCCTGAACCTATATTAGATGGTAACTCGACACAAGGGTCCCCGGTGAGGGGTAACCTCGGCGGACGGTTACCATGCGAAACGCCAATTGTTGTCGATTCGTTTAATATGTTCGCACGGTAACATTCTAGCTTCGAACTTTGATAAGTATAAAAAACTAGCTGACTTAGGTAACTGCGTACCGCCTTATTTTTTCCGTGAACATTTTCTAAATTTTTGGAAGACTTTTCTATTTTAAAATATAATTTTTTTTTTATTTTATATTCAAACTATTTTCTTAAAAATAACAAACACAGAAAAGTAGTTCGGATGTTATGCGCGCATACATTTCGGCGATTCATTTATATTTATAACTAGCCCTAGAACCCTGACACGGTTCCCTGAGGCACTTTGTACGTCAAAAATGTGAAACGAAACAAAACAGAAAGAAAGACGTCATGTAATTTGATATATTTAATTTAATAAAGTAAGATTGTATAATAATCTAAATACAAGGCATTTTTTTTGTAAATTTTTGAAGTCAAATTAACAATCTAAATGCGACGCATTACCGATCTTATTTTTTTTGTTTAGACAATTAATTATCGTTAACAACGCCATCTATTGGTAATGATTATTAGAAAAGCTGTTTTCTTTCGGTCGCATGTATTTTGCTGATGCAAGAAAAAGATAAAAACAATCTTCACGTCTTACAATAGATTCCAAAGCTACGAGACCACTACCACGAGATCTCAAATTTTCCACACGCAACCTTCGTACAATTTCAAAGCAAAGAAAAACCGTTCCTTGTTTGGTTTTGGTTTTGCCTTCAAAAATATTCAATTGAATTCTGTCGCCTTTCAGTATCACAGATTATCGTTATTTATTATGACCTACTTTTCAAACTATTTATAGGTATATTGCGTTGAGTAGACGATATTTTAATTCAAGCATAGGAAAATTCCAATTTAAAGATTTTCGTATAAAATATGCTAAGGTAATCGCTTTTGTTTATGTTTGATGTAAAGTGTCAGTAATGTATAGTACATTGTGTTGAAATATTAATGAACGAGTGTGTAACGGTTAAGGTATAAAATCGTAATGAAATTTTGAACTAGCGCAAAACTTAGCTAGTTCTTGGTGTTTTTTTTTTAAAGAAAGCTAGCAATATTTATTTTTTTTATTTTTCAGAAATTATTACTAACAATCTTGTTAACCATTCCGACTAAGCTTGTGCTAGGACATGTTTCACGGCAATAATCGAGTGGTGTATTCGAACCCACGACCTTACGACGCTTCTTTTAAAGTTAAAATGAATGACACATATATTCATATATTTCTTATTATATTCTGTTCAATGTTTATTTATGATATGTTAATATATAGCAGTGGTGGACAAACTCCATCCCGCCAAGAGTTTTTTTAAGTTAATATTTTTTAAGTGTTGCCAATGTTATTGTAATTTTTTTCTATATTCATTTATATCAGTAGTGTTTATTAGGTTTAAAACCTTTAAAAATTCTTGGTTAAAAAAAGTTAAAAAAAACTTATAACGTCGTAACTTTTTACGTATATAGCCAAAAAAAATGCCACCAGCAATTTGTGTAATTTGTTAAATAGATTTTATAAACCTTTTTTTATAAGACAAAAGTTTTTTTTCGGTCAAATTTTTGCCCTTTATATTTTTTTTTCTACATTTTGTGGTCCACCAACCAAAAAGTTTGCCCACCACTTATATACTCTATTTTCATAAAAAAATAAGTCAAAAAGAGAACTGTTACGTTTCTGTTTAAAGGAGTGGCGCTTTTTACGTGATGTACAGCATCCGCACTTCGGTCACGCACGGGATAAACTGTCTCCGCGGGAGGTTTTCCCTTTCAAATAATTTCCAGAGAGCAATTGGGATAGCATTTCGAGGGGTCGGGAAACCATAAAAGGCGCGCATGCAATAACAATATGAATGGTCATGTTGTGCGTTTAAACCAAGAGACGGCGAGGGGTACGGATGACAGTCTTTTAGGATCGATATTGGCTTTTTATGCGAGAATAACTATGTTTGAAAATGGTATTTTTGTTATCTCATGAAATAGGAATAAAGTAGCACAACCCTCGCCTTCACCTCGGGGAGAGACGGAGAACTGGCTTCTATCTCTTTGTTTCTCTTAAAGAGAACTGAAGTGTATTAATAACGCCGCAAAAGATGGCGCTAATATATATTGTAACATGTCAATTGTTGCGCGCACCGAACACCGTGTGCAAAAGTGTCACTTCAACTTGTACATTAAAGGAGTAAACATTTGCAAGGGTTTTATTGAACATACTAAGAACGCACAGACATTTTAAACCGACGTCAAAGAACAGGAGGAGCTTATTTTTTTCATCGATTTTGATTTTTTTTTTGTTTGGATTTAGTTTCAACTACGTCCCGTATTAATTTTGTTGGCATAGGATTTTGGATTGCGAAGTTATTTAAGTCCTAAAAATCGTATAGAACCATGTTTGTTGGTAGATTTATGACAATCTAAAACTAGGTGAGACAATATAGGCGCCACAACTTGGTAATTAATTATGTTACTTGGGAAATTAAAGCGACGGCACGTTCAAGTTAAATTTATGTGGCGTTGCTTATTTATATATCTTTTTGTGTATTTTTTGGTTAATTTTTATTATAAACTTGTACGGTGTATTTTTAATATTCTCGTTTCGTTAGTCGTGTAGTGTTATCTATGTAACGTTTTGCGTAGGTGTGAACGTGAAAGTTTCAAATGACTATCGCAGTCGCTCACAGGTCTAGCGTTTATAAAGCGACCCGGGGAATATCAAAGAAGATTCGCTCCATGCAATCTCGCTCGTTACGTGCCGCCTGTCGTCATAAAACATCGCCGTTACCATGACAACGCAACAATGTCTACACAAGTTACAGGCCCCCTTGATTATATTTTCCGGCGTACTGATATTAATAATAGCCGGGTTAACTTTGGCCTATGCCATATTGCGAAAGTTCAAGGTGACATAACGAACTTTAGGCGATTTGTTTATGTAAATCGTATTTTTACAAGGGTTGGCTTGATTACGACCAAATAATATGGTGCATAAGCAATATTTTTTTGTTATTAAGCACGCTACTCGTAGCTTACAGCCGTGTTAGCTCAGTATCCGGCTCAAGTTGCGTTATACAATAGCGACCAGAGTTCGATTCTTTTCAACCGACTTCTAATTAGCAGGATGTTCTCAATTTGTCTGTATGTTTTTTATGTGTGTTAACCCAATACTTTGGACTGGATGAGACGATTTCGATGATTCTTTTACCATTTGAAAGCTGGGCTAATTTGGTCCAATTCTGACTACGGCATCCATGAGAAAATGTTATCTTCTAAAATCATAGTCTTGAATTTGTATCAGGTATGTGCGCTACAAATGGACTTCGGTTTTCGTTTTTGCTGTTGAATATACTTGTACTTGTAGATTGCGATAATATAACTTAGTACTTACAATTTAGATATCATCGATTATTCATATCAGTAAAAGTTAATACGTTTTTTTAACAGTAGTTCGTTCATAGTATTTTTTGCTCCAATTAAAAATATATGGAAATTTGGGTCAAGTTGCTCAGACGACAGCCATCTTTAGCGTCGCCTGTGCTAGCAATTTTACCACGCCCATATAAACCAACTGTAGTGGTGCTCATATTTACGGTCCACGTAATCATATAAAAAAGCGTCGCTATTTGCCTATGCTCTCGCGGGCAGTGTTATCCAAAGTGGACAGTCAGAAGTTTACATAAATTATAAATTTAAGTGGAGTTATAAAGGTCTATCCGAGTTAAAAACTGGTGATTTAGCTTCACTCACCGGAAGGCAGAAGAAAAACATTCCATTAATCCTTCATACCCTTAGCCTATTTGGAGGAGGCCGAGTTCTTGCATCGCTCAGCCTATAAAACCTCTTTTCTGATCAACATAGTACAAGAGTCTCCAAGAGACATATTTGATTTAGGCAGTAACTATGACACGATTGCATTTTATCCTTCGAGTGCTCTAACTCATCAAGATCATATGCTTTCATATTCTTTTATTTTTCTATTTATTTAAGAAAATGGAATATACTGGTCATAAATTACCCTTGGATTAATTCTATAGACAAATGTAAGTTTTATCTCTTATCATAGCAAGCTACTTCATGGTGATATTGTTAATAAAAGCTTTTAGAACACTAGCTGCGCCCCGCGATATTGCCCGCGAGTAAAAGTATCTCCTTTTCCGTAACCCTTGTATGTAAAATTTCAAGATTTTATTTGTATAGATAATTTTAAGCTCAAGCTTAAGCCAACCCTAGTTACTCCTTATTACAGAAGAGGGACAGACAAATATTGTTATTTTGATATATGTATCGTATATACATAGATATGCATGTGGTAAAACTTTTTTGTTAACTTAACAATTTTCCATTTTGACTGTTTTTTTCTTATTTTCTATTATAAATTTAATCCTATCTCTGTAACTTTTATGTAGTAATCTGTGGATGACGGTGTTGTTTGTACAATAACCAACGATATGTTTAGTAATTTATAATTTTTCTTTAGACTTTAATTTACTTTATTGCTCATACTTTACTGTGATTTATTATAATTGTACAAATGTTTGTTGTCCTGAATAAAGAGAAAGAGAAAAAAAAAAGCGGTTAATTTAATATTACAAACAGACACTCCAATTTTATTTATTTGTATGTAGTATAGTCGAACATATAATAAAAGTCATAATACTTTTCACGATGGAATGTTTAGGTGGGTCAAAAGATACCACATGTCACAATTCTACGAAGCTATTCGCGCAGATATTGCAATGTTGTGGTCGCTACGAGCGCTCGATACCACCGAAATTGGCATCGGTTCCATGTTGAATTGTATACATTGATATGTGATACGACTTTATATACTGTACTATATGATTACTAATTCCTTTAAATGGATTCATAAATTATACAACACTAGTGTACCCAGTCCGTTTCACCGGGCTAGATTTTGCTTTATTTTATTTAAACAATAAACTTACATAATTAAATATTTAATTTACCTCTACTACTAATTTAAATGGGTCCCCGGCCGCCATTTATTTGCAATTAATTGATTAAATATATATATATATATATATATTAAATAATCAAGTATTTCAAAATTGATAAATAAGTCAATTGCAAAAATATATTTCTTTTTATTTTTAATCTACCGTATCTATTTTTATATACTCCAATATGTTTACTTTAACATGGTCATAGGTCAACGCATGTTTCGTTATTTATTCTAAAAGTCGAATACGCAAAACTTCCTATTAATCGATGTGTTATATTCCCATATGTACGCATAACGTCATTCGTATAATAAATGTATTTTATAATAATTCCAAGTATCATGTCAAAATATCCTTAAATTCGTCATCAGCCATAACAAGTCACACAGACATGAATATCGAATATCTTCCTCGTTGAATAAACGTCTTGCGTCGCAGTGTATCGTTCCTAAGCCATTGTTGTCAGTTTCGACATTCTATACACATTCGAACGGACAGACAGCGCGTTTCTCGCCCGGGCATAGGGGTTTTCGTGAATTTTAATGCTTTGTTTTCGACTGCACTCTGCATTACAGTATCGACCAAGATTCGTGTAGGACCTTCTCGTAGGTACGGGTTTTGTACTGTGACTGTTCTTTTCAGTTGAAATTTTGTTATAGTACGCACGTCTTTACGTACAACAGGAATAATACATGGTATAACAAACGAAATGCTGTTCCAATGGATTTTATGTTTATTATTTCATTCCCAACACTGCACTTCTACCCATTACTACACTTTTTTACGCGGTATATCTACGGAACTCAATAGTCCAATGCTAATATTAATTATATTAATTAGGACCTCTTTAAAAATATCTCCTTTCCGATAAAAGTATTAAAATCTGTTTATAAACGATAGAGATATTAGATGATAAATTTAAAAAAAATATCTTTGGCAACGGACTTCACATTGTTATTCACATAATTCTAGACATACACACGCCTTGACGCAGTGCTATATAATCACTTGAAGTTGCTTAAAGCGATTGTTATCATTAAGTTGCCAGAACTGTATACAACATAATTCCGTACACAGGTTCACGTTGCCCACTTTCTCGACTTTCGCGCCGTTTGTATAAGCGAATTCGTAGTTTAAACTAACATAGTTGTACGCAAACAGTACGGAATATAATGTTTTAATTGTATTACAGCTATAAAATCTATATGGACACGCTTAATATTTGAAATACTAATTGTTTCTGCTTTCAATTTTTTTTTTTAATAATTTCTAAGCAAGTTCTTGACTACGATCCCACCTGATGTTAAGTGGAAATGCAGTCCTGGATGGTAAGGCGCACTAGCTTAGTAAATGCCTATTCACTCTACTCTTGAAAATACCCACGTTGTAATCGGAAGGAAAGACAGACGCGGGCAAACTATTCCAGTCCTTTGCTGTACGAAGAATGAAAGACGAAGCAAATCGCTCAGGTTTGAGGGATGTTCACAACAAAAGGATGAAATCCCGCAGTGCGTCTAGAAGTCCGATGGTGGAAAGGGGATGGGGGAATTAGATCATGTAGTTCCTGAGCACACTCTCCAAAATGCAATCTGTAGAAAACCGAAAGGCTAGCTACCTTACGCCTGTGCTCAAGACTGAGCAGATATACAAATACTATTAGTATTCTTAGTACCCATTCCAAATAAGCTTAAGCTTATGTTAGGAGATGGTTCACGTTAATAGTCGAACTGTGGATTCGAACTTACGACATAACGTTTTGATGACCGTACCCTTAAACTGTTAGACTAATTAATAGTTTTAAATAATAACTGTATCGCTAACCGTGGCGAGGTAGACAGATAAAGTTCTAATAAAAGCCTATCGTCATACGCTTGTCAAAAATGATAACTGAATTATCGACTTGCGAATTCTTGACTATTGGGCTATTAGCACATTGTTACGGTAAACTTGAAAAGTAATTAAATAAATATTTAAAAATAATTGCAAAACCGGTATCGCCAGTAGTAATAATAGTTAGGCTCAATTTTAAAATTTAGTTTCAAATCTCATAGAAATCCTTGAATCAAAAAGTATATACCCTAGCCTTGCCATAAATACTGAAACAAAAAAAATCTATTGCAAATAAAATTTATTATTTTTACACTGTGTTAGTTTAATACGTAAATATAAAACAATTTAAAATATGAAAAGCTTATTCTAAGTAGTCTCCATTGGCTGTGATACAGTATTTTTAAACGTTGAGGCCAGTTATGAGAAAATTCTTCACTGCCAATCGTAAGGATTGTTATAGGGCCATTTTATCATGGCGTTTAGACCAAGCCGTACTCTGTAAAACTGATCATAAATCATAACGTAGCAGATTAAGATCAGGTCGGCCAGTCTTCAGCTCTGATGAAGTCAGAAACATCCAACCAAGATTGCGTAGACCGAGCTTAGGAAAGAGCTATGCTCGGCATTTCTCTAAGGGATAAAATCCGAAACGAAGAAATTCGACGGATAACAAAGGTAGTTGACATAGCTCTTAAAGACAGCAAGTTGAAGTGGCAGTGGGCCTGCCATATCTGCCGAGTCTGTGACGGCAGATGGAGGAGGAAAGTATTGGAATGGAGGCCGCGCGTGGGTCGGAGAAGAATAGGGCGCTCTCCTTCTAGATGGACGGACGACCTTATAAGGATAGCCGGAAGTGCTGGATGCGGAAGGATCGTATGTGGTGGAAGGCATTGTGCCTATTTCCAGCAGTGGATAGACATAGGCTGATGATGATGATATCTTATATTCATGAGTATTAAATAAATATTTGTATTAAAGTCTCTCGTACTTGTTGCATGCAGTTTTCACGTTCAAATCTATAGCAATTAGTTTTAATTAATTATTTATAATATGAAGCCATTATGTGGCCGACGTTGTATTTACCCTGAAAATCGGTCCAAACGGTTTGGAGTGCATATAGAACTTACACACATCGCCTTTCATATACAAAGTTGTAATGGTGTATAGATAACAGTCAACAATCTTTGTCTCAAAATCATTTTATATCTATTTATTAACTGTCACTGTCTACTGACTTCGTTTCTATCACAATAGAAGTATAAAACTATTTGCAGTCTAAAAAAACGAGTTGTATTTAACCGTTAACCGGTTGTTGAGAGCGGCGGTCACGGCTCGCGTATCTTTACTTACTAACCCAGTAAACAAACTGCACCGGCAGACAGGTTACCGAGCCGGAAATATTGAATATCAGTTAGAAATGAAAAAAATTACTCACGTGTTCTCTATTAATCAAGAATAGATTGTCATAATCATTCTGTTACGGTGACATTTTAAAACTAAGGTGCGAAATTTGACGTCGCTTATGTACAACAGTAGTGATATATATATATATATATATATATATATATATATATATTTTTTTTACGTCCTATATAGGTAAATCCATGACTAGGAATTTATTCTCATATACTTAAACCGTAATAGTATTCCGTATTCTAAAGAAATAGCTCAAGGTGCGAGGTTAGCTCAATACCTTTTTTTTATGTGGGTAAAATGCCTACGCATATAGAAGAGGTTATGTCCCACGGTGTTCTACTCGACGCCTTTAGACTGAACTGGGTGGAGTTGGTGCCCTTAGTCCACCTCTGGCAGAAGGGCAACGGGAGCACTGCGCGCGTCACCTCGAAGTCTTGTAACTAGGCGGTGAACGCTAATGTTCGCCGCCTAGGCCTCAGTTATGGGGGATGGAAAAAGGCACGATATGCCCTTCTCCGCCGCTCTGCTCTCCGGCTGCGGGTCGGCAGGTTGGAGGATCTATCCCTCTCCTGTCCACAGCCTCCTTCTGCAACATAACCTCTCACTGCTGCCATAGCTTTAAATAAAAATGGTAACTAACCAATTTCATCAAGGACCTTCGCTTGTGATACGTATGTTTATCAAAAATATGTGGTTATTTACTAAATATAACTCTGAATACAAAACACGGTCTATTTCCTGTTATAGCTGAAATATGATACAATAGCATAAAAGACAATACAACAGATATATAAACTAAATAAAATATCTTGCAACAACAAGTCAATGTTTATTTTCTATTTGCATTTCTTTGCCGGCTCCGTTGAGAGGAATGGTAAATATTTGAACACAGAAATAGCAGGAATGTTCAATTTATTCTTCGAATAACATGTAGTACAAGCCTACGTTACCCTGGCCTACTCTGTTAAATGTATACTGTCAACAACGGATCGTAACGATGTTGATATGGGTACATAATTTAAAAAATAGCGTTAATAAGCCTATGAGACGCGGTATTACAACTTATATTGAGGTTTTTAATATGACAACAGAGCCAATACATTAAATAACTCATTCCATCAAAGTGACAATTTGTTGCCTAAGCTCGTTGTTAAATGTTAACCATCCCCTCTTTCATGATCGGGGCTCGAATATCCGATTTTACAGTTGAGTAATAAATAAATCATCATCATCATCAGCCTGTCACAGTCCACTGCTGGACATAGGCCTCTCCAAAGGCATGCCACCGTCCACGATCCTCGGCCACTCTCATCCAGCTTCTGCCAGCCGTCCTGCGAAGATCGTCGCTCCACCTTGTCTTAGGGCGTCCCACTCCGCGTTTGTGTTGGAAGTGGGGTTATATGGGAGTTTTACCCACTAAAAACCTCCTCTCTGGCCCTTCCTCGGTGCACAGTGAGGGGATCCGGGGTATCCAGTGGAACGCACCGGAGACCCTCTGCACTGTGCTCTTAGAGAGCACGTCCCAGGGGAGGCGGGTCTTCCCGGTTCCATTTCAGCGGACTACAATGGCCCCCATCCTTGTCGCCCAGTTAACCCGAGGCGCCTTTTAGTCGCCTTCTACGACAGTCAGGGGTTACCGTAGTTTTATTCTACGAGCCCAGAACTATAGGATTGGACCAGGTATAGTCTTAGACTAACCCACGAGGGTTTTTTTTGATTGATTGAGAGATTTACCTTTTCTTTGATTACTGGTAACCGGTAATAAAGAAAATGAATTGAAGATGATTCATTTTCTTTCAAGGAATGGCCACCTTTTTTTTTTTTGGTTTACGGGGAGGAAATCTTCAGAAAGATACCCCGCCTTTTAGGGGAAGGCGGAGGTTATGAGGGGTTCTTACCCACTAAAACCTCCTCTCTGGCCCTTCCTCGGTGCATGACGAGGGGCTCCGGGATCTCCAGTGGAACGCACCGGAGACCCTCTGCACTGTGCTCTTAGAGAGCACGTCCCGGGGAGAGGTTACTCCCTCCTCCCTGTGCCCTCGCAGCGAAAGGCGATGTCGCCTTCTTCCCGGGTCCACTTTGGTGGACGACTCAGGCCCCCACCCTTGTCGCCCAGTGAACCCGAGGCCCCTTTTAGTCGCCTTGTACGACAGGCTGGGGATACCGTAGTCTTATTCTTGAGAGGCCAGAACTACAGGGCTGAAGGAATGGCCACCTACGCCAATATCCGCACTAATAATCGCCTATAAATATTAAAAGTTCACTTGTATAATTTTTTATTAATTTCTAATCGAATCTTTGACCTATCTGATTTTTAATTGAAATAAATATAATACTTGTTTTTTGTGGTCTTGTTTCTTGGTTCTTCAGTATATTACTTGATCCCATTACTGAAAAGTAGAACACGTGAAAACTTATATGTTTTCTCTTTCTGGCAGAACTCCAGAATTACACGCCGTAGGGCAGGTTGATAACTCTTACGTAGACATAACGTGTGCCAAAAATTCACTACCTTTAGCTTGTTTTCTGATTTTAACTTACCAAAACTTTATTTTTACATGCTACAAGCTAAAAACAAACATGATGAAGTGGGGTTTGACCGCGGCGATATCCTGTGATTTTTCATAACGTTATCAAATGCGGCGTGTATGTTGTATAAAATAAATTCACTGGTAAAACTACATGAACATGCCATATACGCGCCTACACGCAAACCAAGAATATCCCTCACCGGGGGGACCCTTGTGTCGAGTTACTAGCAATAGAGGTTCAGGCTAAGCGACCTAAGAGCTATGCCACCTCTCAATCTGGTGAAGCAGTCAAGGCCAGCTTCTCTGGCCAATCTGTGTAGTTCGTCTTAAAAAAAAAAAACCAAGACAGTGGCCGGTGTGCCTCCACCACTTTTTTTTTCATGGGATGAAATGCTGTTTTTCATACTTGTCAGGGTAGCCATGCTCACGAGGCTACCTCCCCAGTTGGGTGGTGCCTCCACCACTAAGCTAAGAGCGTATAATTGACCTTATATGTATATGGTGAGAAAAGGTGTGAAGAAGTGAATGAGTATTTGTACTTGGACTGAGTGTATACGATATATATAATGATTTACGAAACAGTCTGAGAATGTAAGTTCGCAGGTTCTAATCAACCGTTTGCCTATCAACGGCAACCATCTCCTAACAAGAGCTAAAGCTTGGTAGGAATGAATAACAACAATATTAGTAGTATTTGTGAAAAAGAAAACTTGCTCTCATTGTATTTTAAAATTTAATGAATGATTCTCGAATCACTATGTGTTAAAGTTAGGGTTGTCCAAATAATTATGAGATTATAATGTATACCATGGCGATACTTCATTGAAAAGTATACTAAGTCTGACTTTAAATAGGTTATAAATTATGTGATATGATGTTAAGAATTGAATAAGAATGTGATGTACATTCAAAAATAAGAGATTATTAAGAAGAAGAGAAGAAATTCATAGAACAAAAAGGAGGAACTTAAATATGCAGACTTGCAATTTGAGAGAAGTGAGTGTTATAGTAGTATTATCTATCCGTGTTATTCTTTTATAATATCCATTCTCAGCAATGGACTAATGATTAGTCATAGAACGATATCTCAGTTAATTAATGTCCAACTGCTATAGATTATTTTTGTTATCGTACCGGGGAGATTAAACTGGCTGTCTCCCCACACACTCGTTGGATCCGAGCCAATTATGTGGCTAATGTACAACGTAACGCGGCCATTGATATCTGAACGTAACGAATATTACTGCTATTATGTTTTATTGCAAAAGTATAAAGCTTATCATTCCTATGAAAGTATTATTGAAAATCACAACAAAGGATTTTTTGAAGAAACACACACACACAGAGACACGGATACTCTTATGGGGATTTTACGGATGAATTTATAAAAGATAAAGCACTAATTCTTTAACCACAGTGAGGTAAACAGACACTAATTATTGTCCGTTTTTCATCAAATTAAGGTCGCCTACCTTTTTTATAGGTAAAGGAGCATACGGCTCACCTGATGTTAAGTGATCACCGCCCAAGAACGTCCTCAACATCAGTTGCGCTGCGGGGGTGCGTTGACGGCCTTTGAGATAGGTGTAGGCTCGTTTCTTGAAGGTCTGCAGCTGGAGACATCAGGTGATGAGCGCATAAATATATACCGCGCACAAATTTAAGCAGTAGCTTTTATCTAATTAAGATACCTATGAAGGGAAATTCATTGGTACAAGCTAGTCAAAACGCCTTAAGAACAAGGCCGTCTCTTAATTTTGCTTGGAGTTGGCGAAGTAGAATAACAATTTACAATTTGGAGTCAAAATTCCAAGCCTAATTACTTTTTTTATCTCCGAAGGTCTTTATCAGAATATAACCTTGAACTCTAATTTGAATCAACCACTTAAGCATTGCACAAATTTTAAGATTCAAAGATCCAATTACAATTCTAAAATAATTATTACTTTACGTAACGTTGTTATTGTGACCTAATTATTACTAACCGGTTTCAAACAGATCACGAAGTCGAAGTTTATTTTATTAAGAGCATAATATTGGCGTAAATAGTCGGTTTATTTTGAAGGTTCACGCTTATAAACAGTACGTAATGCAATGTGCATTTATATTTTTGCTATCGCTATAGGAAAATGTATCGGGAGGCAGGCAATTTATAGTTTTATCTTTCATTTGGAAATGGCTCGGGAAGGGAAATGGTGCGGAAATGGTTAACGCCCCAAGCATTGACCCGACGGAAATAGAAGAGGGGCGAATGTAACCATACCTCACATATATTTTGTGTTCCATGTCTGTTTCCAAAGTTTACGATGTTTGTACACGCTTAGCGGATGTCATTACGTGACGCTAGGCGCTGTGTTGAGCTTGTATTTGGTAATCAGTTACAATCAAGTTTATGTTGTTCAGATGTAATTATGTTGGTGGTTTAAACATGTCCAACGCATGTCACGAAATATATGAGAAGACGTTCTCGTGTGTGAGATGACTCAATACAGTATTTAATATCTCGGTTTGAGTTCAACAATTTAGTAGTTAAGATCTAATTAATTTTATTTTAATGTTTCAATATCACTTTAAACAGAACATAAATGAGATAAATTAATTACACTGACAATATATGCGTATTAGTAGAAAAACAAAATAATTGTCACTACAAATCTAATACTCAGATGTTGAGACATGTGTTATCTAAAGCAATTTTTGGCCAGATTCGATAAAGCTAAAAGAATCCCAAACTTTCTGCGTTAATTATGTTAACACTATGCCAGTTTGCTAATTGTGTGTGTTGCTTACTCGTTGCAAAATGGCTACTACGTGTTCTTTAGGGGATTACGTCACTACCGTCTCCGAGCTCCTCTTGCTCGAGTACAGCTGTTGCTAAGTTCTTTTTATACAAAACATAATTGTTCTACAGCGTCTAAGTTTTACCACCAGTTCACCTCATCTCATTCTCTCTATGTTAATATAAGGGGAGACGTTTCTTTGTCATCTTTTATTCCATAAACTGAAGGGTTATATATGATTCTTATACTACTATAAGAAATAGCGTGTAGCGTAGAAGTTTCAGTATTTAAAAGATTGTAGATTAATCATCTGAAACCTTTTTTTTGGTTTAAAAAATACTAATTTTCTATTACAAATACATTCGATTAACTTGAAATTCTATTATTTATTATCCAAAATACACACTCGTTAAATTAGTGATAAGGTAAAATAAGCTTTCGGTTTAAGAAACGAGAATTAATTTCAGGATGTTAAAATAATGTTTTTTTCAATAATTCTCTTAAAAATAACTAACGATATTTACCGTATGTAAATTTTATACAAATAATTTTATTAAATTTTTCTAGTAAAGTGTGGAAACCAGGTGAATGTGCGTAGCCTAACCAGGTCCCACATGTATTTTGGTGTAATGCCTTTTCTTGTTGTTATGTTGTTGAGTTGCATATATAATAGGTTGTCAAATATCTCCCTTCCGCCTTTTTGTCTTTTGAATTTCGCGGCTATGTACAAAGCGCTACAGAGCTCGTATCTAGCAATACTATACATAATTTGAAAGGTCTTGACATAACCTACAAAACGACGCTATGCATAATTAGTTTGGATATTGCGTTCAACAGTTACAAGGAGTTCACTAACGCCGAAATTCGCGCTATTTTAAAGTTTTCCTTCGTTAAAAGCAAATCCGCTAGAGAAACGTTCCGTGAGATTAATGGTGTTTTGGGGGATGGTACTCTATCACTTCGAACCACGGAGGAATGGTTTCGACGATTCAGAGCCGGTGAAAACGACACCATGGATAAGCCAGCCGGCGGAAGACCTGTGACGACAAATACCGATCAAATCATGGACTACATCGAGTTAGACCGGCATGTGGCATCTCGTGACATCGCCCAGGAGATGTGAGTTAGTCACCAAACCATTTTAAACCATCTGCAGAAGGCTGGATACAAAAAAAAGCTTGATGTTTGGGTGCCGCATGACACAAAAGGCGGAAGGGAGATATTTGACAACCTATTATATAGGATGAATCAAGAAGAGACGTGAAATTTATATTTAACTGATAAAGCCCGAAATGTCGCCTAACATATATTACGTATATGTAAGGTTTATACTTACGTATACGTAAACGCGAACCAGATAGGTGACTTTCTGAAATAGAACGAGGTAAAGATCGCGTCGTAAGTCCGTTCGTAATAACATTTATGCTATTTAATTATGTTATGTAGCTTTCTTATAGACTTTTTTCGCAATAATATATAACAGAATATAAAGAATGCGTTTCCCGTTTATGCCTTATTCTTTTCACACAGTTAACATAACGGAGTCGGGAAGTACCGACCTAAATTTGAACTCCGACTTACCCTCGTTTCAAATTTTACGCTAACCGTTGCAAACATTAAATATTCAATATAATCGACCAAACTGAGCTTAGTATACCCTCGTTCTTCAGCAGTTGTTATTATTTGTATAATATTTTCTATCCTAACAGTATTAGAAATGTTATAGTAATTTATGTCTTATAATATGAATCGAAATAAGATTACATTATTGATTTTTTTTTCTATCTAGACTACTGTAAAAATCTGTAGGTTCTGAGTGTACGTTAAATTTTTTGCCCCATTTTGTGATATATATATGTTTTATGACTCGCTGTTCAATAGTAACATTTTTTTTTCTTTTTGTCTATCAGTCTGTCTGTATGTACTTATGTAACTCAAGAACGGCTTAACCAATTTTGCAAAAAATAATAGCCAAATTCATAAGGATAGTTAACAGCTAATGTCAAAGAATCTAGTACACCTATATATCACCACCGAGGCCCCTTTTAGTTGCCTTCTACGACAGGCAGGGGATACCGAAGTCTTTTTCTTGTGAGCCCAGAACTGCAGGGCTGATAGGGTTGCCTATCTCATCCTGGTAGAAATAAAAACATAAGAATTTATAAACAAGCTGTCAAACCTTCTTCAGCGGGGTTATTTATTTGGTCAACATCATATCATATTTATTTGGTCGCATATAAGAGACGACAAATTTTACACTTCAACTACAACTTGTTTGAAAAGTAAACATTGTCCAATGCTATCTTTAATGATGTAATATTACAACTAACGTATCTCGAACGCATCAATATATCAATTGGGACAATCAATTGATCAAATCAGAGTCAATTATTGCCAGAATGCTGTTACGTGATCCCTAATTGTGAATATTTTCGCAACGATGTTTTGCATACGTATCACTCCTTATTTATCGAAGTTAAAAATAATGACTACGAGTATATTAATTATTGCATTAGATTTGTTTGTTACGATCATATTGTATTCTAAATTAAAATGGTTTCTCGGTCTATTATTAGGCATATATATATATATATATATATAATGTAAGGCATATCTCTAAAGTACTTAATTTATTAATTAGAGAGTAAATGAAAGTGGTATAGTGGTTAAATTAAAAAAAAATACCTTTTAAAGCAGCCACGGTCCAAAATGCAAAGCCGTAAGGTCTAAGAACTGAAAATAGAAATGATCCTATGAAGTACGAAGTAGCCCTGTAGCTAGTAAAATTACTAGGCTGATGAGATAAATGATTATCCGTGAAATAGCAACCGACCGAGGCGTGGTTCGGCCCTCTCGGGCACCCTCGGATCGGAATGCTTACGCGTAACATAGTAACCGTCCGCCGAGGTTACCCCTCACCGGGGACCCTTGTGTCGAGTTACTACCAATAGAGGTTCAGGCTAAGCGACCTAAGAGCTGTGCCACCTCTCAATCCGGTGAAGCATTCAAGGCCAGCCTCTCTGGCCAATCTGTGTAGTTCGTCATTAAAAAATGATGATATCTCATCATTTTTTTAATGACGAACCATCTTGTTAAGAGGGATGATATTTGCTGACCTACCACTTCTTCGTAGGTTAAGGAAACCGTCATGCGTAAATGTGCTAGTCTAAGAATTATTTCGAGTTCATTCGAAGCTCGCTAATCCGTACTAGTGCTGCGAGAGGAACAATGCCCCATTGCCCTCTTTAAGCTATAGACATACGTAGCACCATATACATATAACATGTATACAGTTTGCCACTTGTCGTCTGATGAAACTATTTAAAAAAAAATGTTCTTGCATTGCTCGGTTTTTTTGCTAAGTGTTAAATTGTTCTTTGTCTGCATATTTAATCTTTTATAACGTTTCCGCAACTGCAACGAAAATATGTAAGGCATGCCAAAATTCATATCGAATATGCCATCTCGAAATAACTAATAAATTTCCTAACCATTCTTATCAAAAAGTTTTACTGTTTACTTGTGTGACATAAATTTTGCAACAAATGGATGTCGATTATTACCCAAAGATTTATATACCTACATATATTGGTTACTGTTATGTTTGATGTATGAGAATGTATTCTTATTTGTGTTGTGAAATGAGGAATGAATGAATAAGATAGGGATGTAATATAGAGTGTTGCGGATGTTCATGGGCGACAGTGATCACAATCTAATCTTAAATAGATATATTATTTTTTATAAATAATTAGTTATTGTTATCATGATTTCCTTTTCATTCTCTGTTACGTTGAAACAAAGGTTCTCTTATAACAGGCATACCAACAAACGCATTGTCGGGCACACGTTCACAAGATGGAGCGATTTTCTTAGGAATGCTGTTAACTGGCAGATTGTATAAATTATTGTTATTCCCTTGTATATAAAACAGCCAATTGTTTCACGAGTTTAGTCCATACTATTTGATGAGTTTAAACATAAAGTTGTCTTAGCTTGGTTAAATTGTGTTTCTCTTACATTCATGATATCATATGATAAGATCGGAAGTCTAATGAGCGCTATTTTCTAACCTTTGTGTGTTTATCTTACTTTCTTCGCAATGTTTTAAATATTTCTCACGACATTACGCTTTCTCTGCCACCTCATTGTGTTAAGATAATTGTTTTTGTTTTGTATGTTATGTATATCAATTCAACTTTAGGGGAATTAACAAGAACCCTGAACTATTAGAACTTTAAAGAACATACCACAAAATTTACTAAAATAAACCGCTCGCGTTGTTTTGGATAATTTTAGACCTAGTATGTTTATAGTATGTTTATGATGTTTAAACACTCCCTGAGATAAACATAATTAGGAGGCACCCGTGGTTTGTTTGATGAAAGAATAAATTCGCGGTGAGGGCACTTGTCTTACCTATATTTAGATTCGAGCAGAATCTAGGGCGGCACACTTGAAGGTATTATATTGCGGACTGTAGAGTAGATCACTTGCTTTCCTACTATCCAGCTATGATGTAACTTATGTAACATATATCATACGACATATATATTTTAGTTATTCGTCTCTTCGTTCTTCGTTCTTACAGTATTTTTCATTAAATTTTATTTTAATTTTAGTATTTAGTGTCGCTACATGGAGTCATGTTTTTTAATGAAATATAAATAAATTAATATTTTTTTTATTTTAGGATATTTAATTGTCTACCATGCATAATATATTTCTGTTAGCAAGCGTCTTTATCTTCCGAGATATTCAAACTTTCTTAACTGACACTTTATTTTTGCTCACGGCTATAAGGCATATATAAAGGCAAATAACTAGCTAACAGGTGTTTAGTGGTTAATGTCGAGCTCTTCAGAAAGCTCGGTCTCTCGCATCTCATACCCGACCTTTGAGCTTACAACAGTGATCAGGCGAAAAAAAAAGGCTATCTCGAGTATCCAATTACTTGTTTTTTCCCCCGTTTAGTAAAAATATGTCTGAAAGCTTATATAGTCGTAGTAGTCGAGCATAAAATATTTTACAAAGAAGTCACTTAATGTCTTACGTGTAACTCTAATAATCTTATTGTTACTACTAACCCATATAATATAGCATAGCAAGACGTCGATTTTTTTTGTCGTAAAAAATATATTTTCCAAATGGTATTCAGGCCTGTTTTCAATTTCGCTACGACCTATTTTTCACCATAAAAGAGCATGCCCCTTACCGCTTCCGGAATGTTTCATACGATGCATTTGAAAGTCAAGGTTCAAGTGTTATTTTCGTTCGTAGATTGTTATCTTGTTAAATTAAGTTGCGCGCTAACCAGTTCAAGTTATGTAAGGTAGCTTATTTGACATTACCTTATTGTGTCTTACATAACTCTTACCATCTCGTAAAAAGTAAGTTACTGTTAGTAACACGTAAAGGCACTGGTGAATATTGACAGCCATATATTTTATTATTGTCGACATTGCTTATGAACTTAGGTTACTATAGCTGTTATCTATGATGAATATAATTGTAGAATCAGTAGCTGTTTTTGATACAATGGAACGTGAACAAGAGCTATTCGTACTTGCAACCAACCCACAACACTGATTTTCAGCGGATAACACCATAGCGCGCTATACGTGTTTTGAGACGATAGCGGTTTACAGAAGTAAGAGTTATTATCGCCTGATTCTTTTTAAGACTTCAAAAAATATTGATCTAACTCCATCTATAATTTAACTTTTAAGTGACTTTCGACTGACTTTCGAAAGTACATTTCCACTTCTGGTTGGGTTTATCAGAGCCGAATTAGAAAGTTTCGCGGCAACTGGAAAATGTTTCTCTCGAAAGTGGATGAACCCGCGGAGAAACGAGATCCGACACGTAGGGACCAACTTTAATTAGAATCGATTGACGTTTGATGCCAACTTTTACCGCCGCCGACCTACATAAAACACCTATATAATTTCGGTTTTGTAATGGAAATTGCGAATTTCCATTTTCCACTACTATGCCAAATTCTTCCAGCTTCGTCCACATTGATGCAATTAATATACAAAGTCATTTAATGTTATGTGTAAAACATTAACGCGCACTTTGTTCTTGTTATAACATAAATTTTATTGTTGTATTTAAAAGCAGTAGTTCATCGCTTAAGCGTTAGACTTCCGATCTGACACAGTATAATCTGTGACGGCTTTAACTTTCAGATTTGTGGATTCTTACATATAGAAGAATCACTTGGTAAAATTTGTGTCTGGTTTGGAGAATTGGCTTAAAACATAGAGGCTGACATTAGACGCTTTTAAAGTTTGATGAGAATAGGGCCTAATATACTACTAGGGTAGTATTCGCGATAAACACTTAACATCACGAGAGCCTCATGCTGTTGATAAATAAATACTAAAATATACTATAATACTATTAATATAATATACTCATAAAGCATACTAAAATAGCTTTTGTTCCGATTTATTTTGATTACATAATTAACTTAACATTTAGTTTACAAAACTCAATGGAGTCTTCACTTAATAGACTTAATATTTTGTTGAACAATGAATAAGAGAGATGAGACTTCTTACGCCAAGTCATAAAAAGGGGCGCAAAGAGATTAATTCGAATCTAGGACTCGACCCGTTAATGATGTTTCTCGTTTTATTCTGTAACCACTAATGAGTCGGTTATGTAACTGCTCGAGCTAATGACCTGTTTTCTTCCTTTCCAGTTGCGAGGTTGAGGCGAGCTCAGCGCAATGGGGAAGCTGCTATCGAAGATCTTCGGTAACAAGGAGATGAGGATATTGATGCTGGGACTCGATGCTGCTGGAAAGACTAGTATCCTTTGCAATTGAAAATAAACTTCCTCTTGTCTTATATCTGAACAGTTTTACCATTAACAACAGAATCTATCAGTTCAATCACGAGAATAATTAAAATGCTTCAAGTTCTATATATATATATATATTTATATATATATGTAAATAAATAGTTGCATATATTTTAAATTACATTTTTTTTTCAATATTATTTTATCAATATCCTTCAAACGACTCATTCTCAGGACAATTGGTACAGGAAACAATTATTAGATCTTACTACCTTTTCTAATTGGGTTAGAAAGAGATGGCTGACCGTGCTAAAATTACTATGATTACTACATTATAGTTTAAGCGATGCTAACAATGATTTTCTTTTCTCAAGTATTACTAACTTTCTTGTTAACTATTCCAATTAAACTTAAGCTCGTGCTAGGAGATGGTTGACGACAATAGTCGAATGATGGATTCGTACCTATGACCGTACGTAGCGGACCGTACCTTAAACCATTAGGCTATTGACGGTATTGAAATTAACAACAGTCTACGTAAACAAGGCACAAAGTTTTACGAAGTTTTTGCTGTGAAAGCAAAACTTAAATCAAGTTTCGCTATGCTCTCTAAAACGGAGTTTTTTCACTTCAATGTTGCCATGCTATCATTAGTTGTAAGCCTTTTTCCTTCCGTTTCGTGCTTCGTTGCTTAATTTAGTATGATGTGATGCGGAACAAAAATATATTTTTATTGTCTGTTCAAATGCTTCTTCTTTCTTTTAACCTTTTTAAACGATGGCATCGATTGTAAAATTGTACCACTGGATCTTTTATTTATTTATTTAAATAAACAAAAATTATAACACCGTTACATCAAGGGAGAGGATATTGGACTACCACCTAAAAATGAGAAGCAGGGACGCAGGGGTCGCGGAGAAGCTAATAGCAATGCAGCGATGCGTTTGCGTTCTCTGGCCACCTCCAAATTCAGGCATTATATATATATAAAAAAAAGGCAAAATTGTAACTGTAGAGGTGGCACTCTATTAAATGCAGAGTGAACAATTTAAGTGTATTGGGAAAGAGCAGGGACACGGGTCTGTGGTTGCGATTTAACAATAAATAAAAAAACACCGTTACATATAATCCAATTTGATGTTATAAAAACTAAGTTAAATATATATTATTAAAATTAAAACAAATAAAAAGCAGCTGAAGATAAAAAGCATTGACAATAAATATATAAATTAGAGTCAAACACCTTTTACGCATTTGTTGCCTACAAAGACCGACTGAGTTCAACAAAATATATCTACTCGTATGTGCAGTGAGATGGTATTAACAAACCGAACTAGAATTTCTAAGGTATAGTTTATAAGCTCCCTACCCTCAAACTTGCAGTAGCAGGATTCGGCATTTCATAATATAAAAGATAAATTACAAAAACTCGCTACACACAAATACAACTGACCACAGTATTTCATGTTAGTTTCCTCAATCTTAGCTCTCTTTCCCGAGGATTGGGGCCCTGTTAGTGGACACTATCACTTTGACCTCAATTGATCTTTTGTGCTAGCCCCTCTCCCTAACAATTTTGCGATACATTGCAACAATAAGTTTAGTATATGGTTTACCTCCATCCTGTAAAGATTTTGCAGTCAGTAGTCTTTGTGTAACGGCAATAGGTCTAGATTTATCGATTTCCGCCACACAGTAGTTAAATCAAGAACACACCCCTTACAATGCAATTAAAAGCACTGCGAATCCTCTATGACATCGATTTTCGCAAAAGATAATTAGTGCTTTAGTTTTACTGGAACGCTCCTCAAAACCTATAATACGCTTTCTGGCTAAAGGCTCAATGTGTTTGAATAGTCGCAGTTATTTTAATCATATTCCACAATAATTCTCATTTAACATTAGTCGAATTATGAAATTTTCTTAACATTGTCTTATCCAGCTATTTTATATAAGTTAAAATTAGGTCAGTCAGTCACAACGATACCGACTGTCGGTTTCAACGTTGAAACCGTCACGTATAAGAACGTCAAATTCAATGTGTGGGACGTCGGGGGGCAGGACAAGATCAGACCATTATGGAGGCATTATTACACAGGTGAGGCTTTTTTATTTAGCTACGTTTATATATAGCCAATTACCTTAACTATTAACGTAAAACTCTCTATATTGCTATAAATAAATATTATACGAGTAATTTTATTTTGAAATGTTGGGGACGAAGTCATGTTCAACTTTTAAATAATTTCCTTCGTATATATTCTTTTCTGCTATTATTATCTCTTTTTATTTTTACACTTTATCTTCTTCTACTACACTTCCTGCAAGTTCACGAAATGTTGTAAACATTACGCTCGATTTTTTTTAATAATATAATTTTCATGGGCAAGGGCTGTCTCGGACCGAAACCGATGGAGGCAGATTGTTCATTTGAGGGGCTCTAGTGACCACGATCCTTAGAAATGAGAGAACGACAAAGAAGAAGAAGAACTTTCATTCTTATACTTTCACTTTTTATCGGGCGGTCTACAATGTACGACAGATTCTTGCTTTCGATCATATGGGAGGTTCTACTTGCACTGAAGTTATTTTAAGTTCTCGGAGAATACCTTATACCCAGTTAGAAGTTGTGCGCTAATTGTAGCGACTAATAGCCAGTCGTTAAACATTGTTCGACGAATATCTCCTAGTCTTGTGGTAACACTTGCTGGTTGTTCTAATTTAGCTTGTATTGCATTGATTATATATTTAGATTGGTTCGATTATTGCAAGATAATTACATGAAAACCGTACAGTTGTCGAACGCCAACCGTCAAGATGGTGTCAATGGTATTAAGTTCCGTCATGTTCTAATGATTTATGCATAAAAATTTCCTTAAAAGAGCCATTTAGTCGGTTAGACAGATTACAACACATATAAATTAAGACCACAGTTAAAAATAAGATAGTATAAAAAAATAACACTAAAAACCCAAAAGGTCCAATACTAAGGCTATGCGTTGCAACGCCGAACCGACAGTGTACACTGGTATTCTACAGAAACCCAGATGATCCTAAGAAACAACTGTTAGCGGCAGAATTTTTAACAAAAATAATATCATAAAAAAAGTAACACGAGGGAAAAAGTTATTTTTTTTATTTATTCTTTTACAAAATTAACAGCTTATGAATGATTATTTTCGGTCATGTATTCAAGATCTCAGCCTTTATAGATTTACATGAAACAAAACAATGTTTTATTTAAAAACATTGTTTTTTTTCAGTGTTAACTAAGGATGTACTCTGCATTAAAAAAAACTATAAAAAATAGAATTAAACAAATGAATAGGCAATAAAGATGCATTACCTGCATTACTGTGTGAGTGTGTATGTGTGTACATTGTGTGTATATCTCTGGATAAAATGGGGAATTAAACAAAGCAAAGACGACACAGAACGCGGTCAACCAAAATGTTCAGATTAAACAATACATGTAATAGTTATTAAGGAGTGGTTTTTTTTACAATGTATTTTCCTCTCATGATCCCAGGTACGCAGGGTTTGATATTCGTGGTGGACTGCGCAGACCGCGACCGCATCGATGAGGCGCGGCAGGAGCTGCACCGGATTATAAACGATCGTGAAATGCGCGACGCTATCATACTCATCTTCGCCAATAAGCAGGACTTGCCCGACGGTAATCTAAATACTATTTATTATAATACACAGTATATATATCTAAATAATACAGTATATTAAATAAACAGCCTGTCAAGCCACTATGAATAATAGTCGAATAAACGTATCAGTGGTACTTTTAAGAATTGGAAAATTCATTAGCATTCGATACCAAGACCGTCAGATTGTAACTCTAATGTCAAGCCGCTTGGCCATCATAAATATCTTACACAAGCGTTTAATAACCAATTGCTGTAGGGTATGGTGTGGGAATCGTAAATTTATGTGGTTCGAATCCACCAATGAATCCACCATTGACGTGAACCATCTCTTAACATGATAACGTGAACCAGCTTATTTCGAGTGGTTAACAAGAGTGTTAATAGTATTTGTAAAATAAAATTGTTAACATTCTTTAAAAGAATAAAACTTTACCTTCTACACTATTTGGGATTTGGTCGAAAGATGTTGTACGCGCTAGTTTGGTGTCTATTCACTCTACTCTTGAAGGCTCCCACGTCGTACTTGGACGGAAAGACTGACGCCGGCAGCTTGTTCCACTCCTTTGCGCACGATGAACGATGACTCTAACCGCTTCGTTTAAACGCGCGGAACATCGACTGTGAATGGGTGGTGACCCGCCGAATATCTAAACGTCCAAAGGTAGAAACCGTCAGATACGACGGACACATACTTTATTAATTACTCAAAAAATACATTTGCATGCATGCAAAATGCATTCAATTAAAAAAAAATGACACACGGATATTATACGGTCGCTTAGCAACGGTTAAGTAACTATTATAAAAAATGACTTGCAGATTCACCAAATAAGTTAAGAGCTGCGAATTATGTGTGATTTCAATGCTCCAATGCCTGGCTTAAAGTCGAATTTCGACTATAGGGCTATAATAACTAGTAATTTAAAAAATATTATTATTGACTTGTTTCATCAACATGTTCAATTCGTATCGTCGACAGCAATGAAGCCGCACGAGATACAGGAGAAGCTGGGCCTGACGCGAATCCGCGACCGCAACTGGTACGTGCAGCCGTCGTGCGCGACCTCCGGCGACGGGCTGTACGAGGGGCTCACGTGGCTCACCAGCAACCACAAGTTATGAGCTGCGGAGTAGGCGGCAACGGGACGCCGCCACAATCCCTAACACGGTCAGCACCACTTTATTTATCTATTTAATACTAGCGTACCCATCCCACTTCGCCGGGCTAGATTTTGCTTTATTTTATTTAAACAATAAACTTACATCATTAAATATTTAATTTAATTCTCACAATATATTAAATTATTCATTCTCTTCTATTGTCTTCTCGAGCGGTAAATCATTACCAACACCCGTACATATCAGTGAAAACAATATCATTCATATATTCAAAATCGATTATTTATACAAAAACATATCGGGCTCAAGTTAATGTCAGAAATAAAAGTACGACGTATGGATTGTGAGAGCCCAAAAAAGAGGAGTGCTCCGATCGTCACCAAACTATACAGGACAATCTAAAGATTCCCTAAAAGTTTCATTGAAATCAGTCCAGTCGTTTCGGACCCTATATGGAACATACGCACACACTTTCTCTTTTATATATATAGATAAACTTTTTAAGCGTATTTGTATTTGGGAGTAAGCTGTTTCATGGGTTACGAAAAGTGTGATCGCGAACGGAAGTTGAAGTCAATGAAGATTTTTTTATCTTTATTTTGGCAACAAACACTCCTTATTGTCTATTATGTTACATCAAAGCGTTTTAACTAGTTGTTATCGACCAACATTGCCGAAAATACTTAATTTATTATAATTTATATCCGCGTACAAACTGTAAGAGAATTAAACAGAAGCCAGTCATCAGGAGTATTTGCAAATAATTAAAGTTTTATAATAATTGAGTTGCTAAAAATATCTACTTTTGAAGTTAAGTCTTCCACGTTGCAGACGTTGGTATTGTAATTGTGCAAACTTCTGATGAGGAAACGATTACGTATATAGTTTTTTGTCGCCTGGACGTGGACCAAATATGTTTAAATACGTGTCGTGTAGTTAAGATCGAAAGAGAGATACGTTTCGTATTTTACTGTAGGGGCAAACAAACTACAGATGGAGCTAAAGAAAAATTTGTGATCAGTCACTTTTCCAAATCGTTGTGAAGAAATGTATTTGCATTTATTTCATTTACTTGTTTCTGTCATGACGTAGGAGTTAAGGAGGAAAAAACACAAGAAAATTTATACCGCGAAAGAGAGTGGTGGGGTCGCCCTTGAAATATGGATATTGTATATCTAATAAAAAACGGCGTATAAAGAGTCAGTTGTATGGATTTGAGTGAAGCGGAGGAGGAGTGCCAGAATCTTACTATGTAGCCACCCGCGATTATACACTTAAATAAAACTTAAATAAGTAAAAGTAGTGTAGTAAATATGTAACAAAAACTATCGGTTTTTTAATACATATATTTTTTTTATTTTTGGACTTATTTCATGCTGTAGTAGCCTGGAGTCTTCTACAATTTCCCTTTTTAAAACTTAAAACTTTTTCACGGACGCTAGTAGACCTGAACCTCTATTTTAGTAGAGTAAATAAGCACAATGGTCCAAAAGGAACTTGGTCTCTTGGTGTTACGGTTTTATACCTTAATATCCTCTTTAGAATCTACGTACCCTGGGATGTCTACTCCTCCTCCTCGCGTCAGTTTCCTCAATGCTGAGGGTTGTGACCGTGGGAACACTCTGTCTTTGGTGATCCGTCGCCATTTTCCTCTGTCTGCACCCGTGCGTAGAGCATCGCTATCCGATGCTCCGAGAAGGGTGCGGATCTGGTCAGTCCAGCGTGTCGGGACCTCGCGGTCTTGTCCCGTCAATTTTTCGGATGTATACAACGGGTCTACTATAGTGCTTCTAAAATTCTTATTTTCTTATTCCAGATGAGGATGCCATTTAATTTAAGGAAGCGCCCATGCCGTCGGATATAGTAACCTCGTGAACCAGTGCGGATTTATTGGACATTGACTCTATCGTATGTAACGCTATGTGGGAGTTGCGTGCACCTCGCTACAAGAGTGCGAGACACTACAATTGTTAGTTAGGAAAAAGAAAACCAACAAGTGAACTATATGTCACACAAAACGAAAATCGTCTATTCCATTATTTAATTAAAATATTAGAGGTTTGTTGTAACGAAATATTTGGATTATTATTTTTTTATGTTATTTAAAAAGCAAATGATTACATAGAGTAAATGATTTTTTTATTATTAAAATATTATTAAAAAAAATAATTTAATGTTTACCTCCTTTTTGTATAATAGTAAGGTAGAAATTCGAAGTTTCTGAAGCATAGTAATCAATTGATTAAATTTAAGTATTTGAGGATGTGTGGACGGTATAATGATATATTAAAAAAAAGCAATACCCTATTGCACGCCTGCGTATCTAGCGTACTGTATAATAGCTTCAGTGGTAACGCATTCTGTGGGTGGTAAAAAAAAACATTAAAACAAAGTTATTATTGTAATCGGTACTCTTTTCATTTACGCTACAATAACTCCCAATACACGATGACACGCTTTGTGCTACTGGAGGTAGCGTTGCATTTTGCATGCATTATCAATGTAGAACTTAGTCGTCATAAACGCTACTGACCGAGTCGTGGTTCGTCCCAGGGCTCCCTCGAATCAGAATGCAGATTAGAATAACCGCCCGAGCCGAGACCCGTCTCTGGAGCCTTAACACCCTGTTATTCCAAATAGACGTTCATACTAAGCGACCTGAGAGCTCTGCCACTTATCAAATCTCAGTGAAACTTGCGGTCAGCTTCTCTGGTCAATCAGTATAAGATCGTCATAAAAAAACGTACGTCTGAAGAGTTGTGATTTTTTTGCTTTCTACACTGATTGGCTTGAAGGGCGCAACAGTTTGATTTTGAACCGCCGAGCTTTTATGCTCAGCCTGATTTATATACATATATATATATATATAACGGACTGCACAGATTGGCCAGAGAAGCTTGCCTTGACTGCTTTAACGGATTGAGAGATGGCATAGCTCTTAGGTCGCTTAGCCTGAACATCTTTCGCTAGTAACTCGACACAAGGGTACCCCCGGTAACCTCGGCTTGAACGGTTCCTATGTTACGCGTAAGCATTCCGATCCGAGGGTGCCCGAGAGAGCCAAACCACGACTCGGTCGGTTGCTATTTCACGAATTGATCAGCCTGAATCTCTATAGGAACTATTAGACAATATGGTTCCCAAGTGCGACTCTCGGCTTGACCTGTTTGACAAGCCAAGCTATCGAACACCCTGGCATTTATTTATCCTTGTAGTCTAACTTTTAGTTCATTTTTTAATCGATTTCGATGTTTTTAATAAATTAAAAAAATTATAAATAAATGAAAAGATTTTGTCAAAAAGTGTACAAATGTGTACAATTTAAAAGATATACGATATAATTTTATTAATTGTTTTAACACAAACCTCTAGTAGCATAAGACATTTTAAATTCCACAGACAAATATTTAATTAGGTCACATTTTATTACTGGGGCTTGAATAACTTATACTTTGCTAAAATAGATACTATATATATATATATATATATGATATAATCAATATTACTTATTATTTTCTATTGAATCATATACTCATCTATGAGAAATACTCAATTTTCATTCAATGTTTTGTATTATATGATTTGGGTTCATAAAATTTATCTTATATTTTTGATGATATGTATGGAACGCTAATAAATTATTTTTCGTGTTGTTAATGAATCATTAGTAGTTTAAATAGTACATTTAAATACCGAATATTTCTCTAGATTCATATTAACGCTCACCCTTTGGAAATTCTGTTGAGGCTTTCGAGCATCGTTTCAGTTCTCTATCTGCGAGGTGGTCTGATGATATTAAGGTCGCAGGACGCAGTTGGCATATATAGCAAGTCCACGTGGAAATCCTTAGAGCAGGTCTATGTACAGCAATGGATGGCCTACGGCTGAAATGATGATGGAAATTGGTTAGTTAAGTCCTAAATACAGATATTACGTATACACACTAAGGCACAAAGTCCACTTATGCGGTAATTTGCATGAGGCCGCAATTACCAAGCATTAAAAATACTCGCAATTGGTGGTTTTTTTGTTTAAAAAAAGAATGCTTTCATAAAAAAAAATGGTTCTGTGTTACATGGCAACATTAACGTATGCATGTAAAGTAAATACTTTACGTGTATGTGGAATCCATATGCATTGTATTTTGCTTGGCATTGGTGTGAGTCGATGTAAGATAATTTAAAAAAGGGAATTTATTTACATGCCTTTTTTATGTAATAAATAAATCGATATATTTTTATTATCTGCTTATGTATGTAAAATATGTATTGCTTATTTTAAAAAAATATATTTTCTTCCATTGCTAAACACTATGGTTTGCATTAGGTTTGTAATGATGCCTGGGCCTCGAGTCTAGTTTTAGTCTAAAGTTAATCCAATTTGTATCAAAATGAACATTCAGTGACATCACAGTTGTCCATTTTTGCTAGTTTTGATAATCTGCTAGTTCAGTTACATACCAATTACATTCCAATATTGTTTAAAGTATTGCTATTAGTTAACCTGACATCATGACGTATTCCAAATATGTCGATATATTTCAATCAATTAATAAGTATCAAAAAATTACATTAGTAGATAACGGTTTTTGGCGTAATGACAATTGAATAAATAAAATAATAGTGGAATGACATCAGACTCGTGGCCTTGGTGGTATATGGCAATGGGCTCCAGCTATATCGGTCTTTCATATTATACGGTTAAAAAATTGTGAGAGCTTATATTTGTGAAATAAACTTTCCATGTATTTGAAATTGCATTCTACTCTGATTATATAAAAAGATTTGAGAGCTTATTTTGTTCACCCTTAATTATTGTTATTTTAAATATGCTTGTTATAATATGTAACACAAAAATATAAACATTTTTAATGAAACAGTGAAAGGGGTTGCATTTTTTTTTGGGTAATATATGTTGAAATGTTACCTGAGTTAAATATTAATTCTTAGAATTTTGTCTATGCTTTTGTGTATTATGGTTGGCTAAGATCTAGTTATCTAATTTTTTTTTTAAAACAAAAATCCTTATTTTTTAATATAGTATATAAACTTAACTCATGTAATCTATAATTGTGCTTTATATGATCCAACACATAAGAATATCGATAAATACATTTTCATTATTTTCATACATTCCATTACTGCCCATACACAATATTGCAGTCCCATACAGATGACCTTAGATATACGACAAAGCTATGAATAGTGAAAGCCAAATTAATAATTGGGGTCTGAAAATGTATTATAAAGATTCATGACCACAACATTAATGAGTGGGCAGGGAATTCTATTTTTACTCATAATGGTCGATATTTGATGATCTTTTAGTTCACTGGTGCCACTACAGTTCACCGATGGTGCGGTACGCCAATCAAAACTAAAGTGTGTTAGTATTTGACGTATTTAGTTATGATGAAATATATATGACTGTAATATATCATACTGAGGCGTCGCTAAATATCAGATTACTCTAACTTTCCAAATCCGATATAAAACAAGATTTTGCTTGAAATTATAATAAAGAAATAAGGTGATAGACAAATCCTAGTGCATTCGAATTACGATTGGATATACCGCGAATTAGCTTTCTACCCGGTATGCATAGATCTCCAAAAAAATTTGATTTTTATCTAAAAGTCGACTATAAATCAAATTAATTAAAAAAAATTCTAAGTAACTAAATTGTAAACGTATTAATGTTTGGATAGTCTCTTTTATCTCCGGTATTTCGTAGTTATACGCCAATGTTCCGGCGTATATCTTTCACACGCCACTCGTTGCCATTGTCACCAAGTCTTGAATTGTCATAAACCTACCAATATCTCAATCGAAAGGCAATTTTCAATTCAATTTTAAGGACTTCCCTCGTATATTGTTGGAATCTAATGTGTAATGGGAATAAAAAAGTCAACATCTAAAATTGCAATAAACATCTAATCATGTCAGCATTGAGGATCGAACTTGGGTTGCCAGAGTTCTATGAAACATTAGGCTCAGTCACCTTACGTATTTTCAAATCATGACAGACTGCACAACTAAGTACAGTTATATCGTTTTAACAAAATAACAACAATTGCATAAAGTATCCAGTGACAGTGACAGGACCAAGTTATTCTGTTCTCTGTCTACCCTGAAGGATCAGATGTGTCTAATGGATGAGAGTATTTCTGAATGTTTTTTAATTTTGTATGACCATTATTTAATTGGTAATTTTCAGTAAATTATTTATCACAGATAAATCTGGAAACATTTAAGTAATTATGTTCTAAAATAATCCCTCTGTAGAAAAATATTTTTTCCCATTTCAATTCCCAGTATGAATTCTTACGTTTCACGTCGATGCAGTTCTTAGAGCTTATTCACACAAGCGTATCGATTCAGTATTGACGCAATTTTTTATTGTATTATTCACTGCTTATTAACTGAATACGTCAGTGTGAAGAGGTTCTAACGTAAACCAGTAAATCGCTCTAGAAGATAGTCAAACAAAGTTGTTCATCAAGTCCAATTAAATGGTATGATAAAGCGTACAAGGTGAACGTGTGTTTATATGAATTGACGATTATTTCTTGTATTTTGTTCGGTCAAAGAAATGGTGTGAGTCAATCAGATGTGTGATGTTATAGAAATTCAATATAAATTCACACCACTTGTAATTGTTTTCTTTCCTTACAAATAATATCAATTTTCTATTCTTGTGTACCGTTTACGCTTCCCGAAGTGGCATATTAAGCCGTTACCCCTCATAACAGACCCTTGTGTCGAGTTACCACCTAATCGAGGTTCAGGCCAAGCGACCTAAGAGCTATGCCACCTCTCAATCCGGTGAAGCAGTAAAGGCCAGCTTCTCTGTGCCAACTGTGATAGTTCGTCCAAAAAAAAATCTTGGGTACCGATTATTGTGTATTATATGCTTAATTTTTTATTCTCAAGAATGCTAACAATATATTTTTTACAAATATTATTTATTCTTGTTAACCTTTCCAACTGTGCTTAAGCTTGTGTCAGGAGATGGTTAATGTCAAGTCAAATTGTAGATTCGAACCTACGACTTTATGAATTGCTGTCTGTACCCTTAGGCCAATCGGCTATTTCGTTTTTAGTACATATTGCCATAGATCTTTTACCTATACATTTTTTATATGTATATAAATATAAATACATATATTTTATCCCCTATATATATATATTCATACAGTAAAAAGCTGTTATTTTAATATAGCTGTTCAAGGAGATTTCCGCACGCCTCATCGACGCCTCAGGGGATCTAAGGGCTGGCGCGCATTTCGAACAAAGGTTGAGCCTGGCCATTCAACGGGGAAATGCTGCCACCCTGCCAGCGCAGCGATTTGGGGTCGATTTTTTACATTATCTAGTTTTTTTTAATTTGGTATAGGTTTATAGTTTTAAATTTTAAAATTATTGTTTTAGTTATAGATTGGTAAATTAACTAAAATTTTCGAAACAAGTAATCTGATACGCCGTCGTTTTTTGTTATCAATTTTTTAATATAACAAACAGGCACTCCCAATTTTATTTGTATAGATTGATTACTCATTTGGTTTCACACATACATTTCGGTTTACAAAAATATTTTTCCATTACAAATGCGGCCAAACAATAAAAAGCGGTTATATAATAAAGAAGGCATGTAAATAAAATTATAGTTACTTTTAATCTGTAATTTATTTCCAGGTCCTGTTTGATACCTCTAAATCAGCTAATTTTTAGCCCATTATTTTAGCTTTGACTCGAATACATAGTTGCGTGGAAAAGTGTCTTGAAATTTAGAGTCGAGGCGTGTACACTTGGCGCGTTAGTTTCAGAGGAAGCCGTGGTCGCAGGCTCGACACCGTCCTCGGGGCGCGGCGGCAGAATGATTTGTAATTCTTCGTTGAACTGCACCTCATCTTCCGGTACCACTATTTCAGGAACTGCGGCGTCGTAATCTTCTACGTTTGATGTATTGCTGTAAATTAATGCACCATGTTTTACCACAGCAATAAAGTAACTACATATCGACGCTGAAAAACAAAAACGTAGTAACCCACAAAAATAAAATTGATCACCAGAGTCGAAAAACATTTCAACTTTTAAAAAACATTCGTATTTATTATTTTTTGTTAAATTAGTATTGTACCGCGGCATTACCTTAGTTTGCCTAAAAGAAAATCGTTTTACGGTACAAAAAATAGAAGTGTCAATCTTGAAAATCCTATTTTCGCTATTTTACAAGTCATATATCATTCGACGCGTCTTTTTTTCTGATTCTGACGTAAAAAGGTGAAAATGGCCATATGTGTCACTACATTTTTGCTTTCCAGCGTCGATATATAGTATTAGCTGGCAACACGTGGCACCCAGCGATTGTTATGCATAATAACTACTTTCAATGATATCTTAGTGATTTACCTGAACCTTATTGTATATTTAATTCATAATTAATAATTTAGTTGTTCATCATATTAACTTGGCATTGTAAACAATAATTTAACTTTATTACTTCGTAATATAACTTAATTATTTTTTATAAAAAGAAGATGGCGACGACGCGCAGTTGTCACGGCATTCGTTAAAATAATTCCTTGTACAACGATACGCTGTCTCAATAAAGCCAGTGAACTAGTTATTGGACTATTTCATTCCACAAAAACTACAATTATAACAGTAGTATAACAAGCTGATCGTCGTCGACCACGTGATATACAAGATGCATTCTTGTTTTTTTTTAATCTAAGCTGCATAATAATCTTGAAGAAAGTTGGCTCGCTAACTTGACTATTTCTCTTATTTAAATATGTATATAATTAAAATTGTTTATATATTTTGTATGTATTGTTTGTTTATTTCTAAAACAAACAAGAGTTCAGACATTATTATATACTATTGAACCTTTTTTGTACTACAGGGTTTAATAGATTTCTTATATAGCGAGAAGGTTGCCTTTAGCCCCATTGAGGATACGTTAAGATTTTATTAGATTGTACCTATGTGTGAAATGTGAGCAGTAAATCTATATATCTAAATATACTTCAGCTGATCCCCAGTCTTGGTCCCGGCTAAGACAGATGTGTAGAGTCTTGCGCGAGCCCCGTGCAGTCTCATGCCGACTGGCAGTTCCTCTGTGGCGGGTCGAGCTTCTAACTGCGTGCGATTAGCACTATTGCCTAGGAAGAATGAAATATCACATCATAGACACATCTTTAAACAACTGCTATCGATTTCAGGTACGCTACTTTTGACTTGACAGTCATGAATGTTTACAGGTATAGACTAGCTACTTACTGCATTCTCTGGTAGTCTTTTTAGGCAACATTTTCCCAGTTCTTAAATCCTGGTCACGTAACGGTGCTGTTTTTGAAGCGTCTTTTAAGTCTGTGCACAAGAAAGTGGTAGTAAATTAGCTATAAAATAAAATTATTATATGACGATTGACGTAGATCAAGGAACAAGTATGTGTCGATGGATGATCGAATGACTTGTGGGATTAAAGTATAAAGTTTGTTTTATAGTACAAGTATATTTACGAGTAAAAACAAAAATAGACTTCTAATCAGAACCCAACCAAACTTCCATCAAACTACCTTCGAAGTACATCCTTTCCAATAACAAATGAGTCATTGAAATCGGTTGGCGTGATATTGAGTTATTCGTTCATTTGTCGCGCACATTCTGAATGCATATTGAAGACATATTTCTCACAGATGCTATTCTCAGAATGGGAAATGACAAAATAATCATCAAAATCGTTTCGTCCAGCCCAAGGTCTGAGGTAACAATTATAAAAAAAACATACAAACGATGTGAAAACCTCATCCTTTTTAGAAGTCCGTTGAAAAGGAGTCAGAAGGATTATTATTCTTCAATGTTACATTATTTTCTCGTAAAATACTTATTGTTACTTCGATATAACAGCGTTATAGTTCCACGCTCGACCTGACTAGTACTAACGGTATATCCATTAGTACAACAATAGCGTTATATTGCATTGTTTATTACAATTCGTCAAAATCCATTCTCTGCCAGTCTTCTTCAGGGTTGTAGAGGACAAAGTAACTGGTGTAAGCTTAGTAAGCAAATAATAAAAAGGTATTTTAATTATATCAACCTTTTGCAAAAGATTCGCGGGTTGGCAGGTCAGCGTAGCCGCGGAATATCGTCTCTAATTCATCAGGGCTCAAGCGTCGGAGATAGGGCACTCGTTTGAGATCCGGGCGATGCAGGGAACGGAATGAATTGCGGTGCTGTGAAAAACGGGTGGTGGAAGTTAAAAAAAATTCAATAGACTTAGGATTAAGATTAACATATCATATATATAGCTAGGTTCCAGTATTTGGACGTATTTATGGTCTGTATGCAGCTTGTGTTTACATCCAGAGTCCAGACCTGGTAGCACACCTGTTTTTAGTCAGTTTATTAGTTCAATTAAATTATTATGGAGATAAGGAACTTGTAATTATCAATCATTCCAGAGTTGAACTATATTAGGATATTTTTTTTTAATTGTACTCGAAAATAATAACTTATAAACTTGGTTAAATTACCTTAACCAGTCCAGGAAATAACTGCGATTTGTCGGTTGACTGTGATATAGTTAGACACTGAAATGCACTCTCATGTTTCATAGAGATTGCCGACAGTCCACTTCGCACCAGGTCTTGATTGATCTTAAAAAATATTATAGCTATATGTAACCTTCTATAATTACACTTCCAAATGCATTTAATCCTTAATTTATATAGTGGTAGAGATACTGCCTAATAAAAGGCGCTTAGTATGTACCTACATTGAATTACTTGGCACAAGGATCTCAGAGAGGGATCCTTGACGTGCATCGGTTCTCCAGGAGCGGTAATACTCCGAATGGAGGGCGCCCATGAGGGCAGAACCTCGGCTCATAACCTCATAAGTACCTGTCCCCTGTATGCATTATATCAAACTTAGTATTTTACTTATAATTTATTCCCAGACATATCGGTTTCAGAACTATGCAGTCATGGCTCGAATATTCTTGTTCTGAAAATCTAGTCTTACTATGCCAGAATACGCAGTTATCTCTCTTTTAACAGAAGATCTCACAAACAGCTTCCTTCTAGTTTAACATTGTAATTAAATGGAGCCTTTTCTCGTGTCACACGACCAGTGTACATATACAATATTCATTAGACCCGAAATAAAAGATTGATAGTATCGAAATAAATGCGGGCGAAATATATCGAGAGGAAAGAATTTGTAGTCGTCTGATTGATGAGGTTCTACAGCTAGACGTTCAGACAATTGTCCGGATAATAAAAGCTAATTTAATAATGATGTGAAATATTTAAATTAACACTATTAAATTAACTACATACTGGTGACATTTTGGCAAAATTATTGTCTACCATTTTCATTATTTTATGGTTAAATTTATTGACAAATTAAAGTAATAGTTTTTTATGTTAGAGAATAATTATAATATTTAATATTAGTATTAAGAACAAGAAATTTGGATCTGAAATAGTTTTGAAAAAAAAAGTACGTAGAAAATCCGCCATGATGAAATAAAAAAAAATCTATGGTAACTTCCATCCTTCCAATTTTGAAATAGTTACGACTCTATTTAAAAAAAAAGTAATAAGACTAAATATAATAGTGGTAATTATATTTTTGCAATCCATTTCATCAATTAGTAAGTTGATGTCGATTATCTATTTGAAAAACTACAATAGGGTACTTACTCCCGACAACGACCAAGAATCTGGAAGAAGAAATAGGGCCTAGAAGTTCGTAATATAGCCTTTATACTTTAGAAATAAGCGTGCATCCATCCGTAGCGTTTAATGCTTAACACTGATGTGATTTTAAGTCGATTTTGGTTGGCATAAATACATTTGTTTCGTTACAATAACACAGTAATTTTTATTGTGTGTTAGCTGGCAACACCTGACACCCAGCGATTGTTATACATAATAACTACTTCCAATGATATCTTAATAATTTACCTGAACCTCATTGTATCTTTAATTCATAATTAATAATTTAGTTGATCGTCACATGAACTTGGCATTGTAAACAATAGTTTAACCTTATTAGTTCCTAATCTGACTTCTAATTAAATTTGTTAAAGATGGCGAGGACGCGCAGTTGTGACGTTTTACTCGATATAAATAATTCTTTGTACAACGTTACGCTGTCTCAATAAAGCGAGTGTTGGACTATTTTATTCTACGAGACCTACAAATTATAACATGTGTTATCGTAACTTGTCTTTGGTTAACACTAGAGAAAAAAAACTGTATATATTATGTAAATATATAAATGTAAATATATTAAGGCTTTGGATGTTGAAAACGTGACCGACATATTTGTTATATGCTCGTATTCATAAGCTGTTGATTTTGTAAAGTATTAAATACATAATATTATGAATACTTACTCTACGATTAAAAAATAACTAATGATAATAAGACGCGAACTTTGGCTGACCTGCAATACCTTGCCCTCGCAACAGGGCACTAGCATGGGCAAATCTTCTTTAAGCTTCTGACAGACGTTCAGATCGGTGGTCACGTTATCTCCACTGGCTACCGGATTCATCAAGCGTAGTGAGGCATCCGAGGACTGCTTCTCTTTAACGTCAAAGTTGTGCGAGGACAGGTTCCGTGTGGATAGATTTACGTTCATGTTTGTGTGGTTCTTGATTTGGGTTGTTTGTTCGTGAAGCAACTGCATCCCGGACTCTCGGCGTTGGTTATTTTACTCTGATTTTACGATAAGCTATTAAAATTGTGGCATCTAAAATTTATTTCATGTTTCCATATTTGAAATATAATTGACAGATACCATGCCTAGACTGTTTTTATTTTATTAATTATCAATGAAAAAGGATTGTTAGCTAAATAAGTTTCTACTGCATTTCGACACGAACAATTATATTGGTGCCGTTTTGTTAGATAATATTATCAATATACGTTATTTCTTTGAGTCGACTTATATTCCAATCTGGAACTCCTAAATACCACCTTCTTCGATTTGATAGCGGCCTTAGTAATCGGCAATGAAGTTCGGCAAGATTGAGCCTGACTGACTTTACAATGATGTGTTACTTTAATTTGAATTTTAAGATCTTTTATAAGCGGTATTAAATTTGTGCATTGTTTATAGCAAGAACTCAGACTATTTTAATGAATGATATTCTGCAATTATATTTTTTTTCTAATTTATTTACAATGACGTCATAATATATAACATGATGAGCGTTGTAAGAGCTCCCTTATACCGGGATATTTTTTTAAAGGCTAAAAAGAATGCTAACAATATTTTTTTTTTTTACAATTTTTACTAACAGTCTTGTTAACCAATCCAACTTTAAGCTTTAAGCCAAGCTTTAAGCTTGTAACAGGAGATAGTTTACGGCAATAGTCGAATGGTTGATTCTAACCTACAACAAAACCGTTGGGCAATAGACGCTTAATTTGTAAAAAAGTTTAAGTTGTAAAAGTCAACAAAATGCTAATGATAACTACTTGTTAAAAAAATTTACTCTTCTCATTATAGGAAGCATCGAGGTATAGATTATTCTTGTAAGAATTTTATAAAATAAAAAAATAAATCTGATGCTTACATCGTTTAAGATGCTTGTCAAAGGGAATTTAATAAAGGAATCAATCCACTTAGCGTGCCGAGAAGGGTGTATTGAACATTGATCACGTAGCACCACTTCCAAAATAATAGCCTTAAGGTAAGTGAACTGAAAAATTCTTCGTAGTTATCATTATGTAGTTTAAAATTGGAAACCTCTTACCTAAGGAAGATTAGATCACAGTAAAACCTTTTATTTCTTCAAAAGGCCGCTATTTATATAAAAAAAGTACTTTCACATTTTTTTTATATTTTGTTAATTACCATGTTTGTACTGACGCTTGAAATTTGATTTTTTACATAAATATGAATGCAATAGCATTTCTCTATAATCAGTCTAAGAAGTGTTAGCTGGCAACACATGACACCCAGCGATAGTTAAGCATAATAACTACTTCCAATGATATCTTAGTTGTTCATCACTTTAACATTGTAAACAAAAATTTAACTTTATTAGTACGAACTAATAAAGTTAAGTTATTTTGAAAAGAAGATGGCGAGGGCGCGCAGTTGTTTCGTAAAAATTGTATTCGTTAAAATAATTCTATAAACAACGTTACGCTGTCTCAATAAAGCGAGTGTACTAATTATTGGACTATTTCATTCCACAAAACCTACAATTATAACAGAAGCATCGCTGGAGTTTCTCTGGACACTTTTTCCTAGTGCCAATGATGTGGTTAGCTCTTTGAATGTGATCCGATAAAAGTTACCTACCGATGAGGCGTGATTCGACACTTTCGGGGCCCTTGCAATTTTCAAAATCTTGCGTGTTTCGGTTAGGCCTAGGACTCACGTACTTACCAATCTCTTTAAAGGTGACCAAGATTATATTGTCATGAACATCACATATTACTTACCTTTTTTTATTCTTTCTAAACGAGTGCTTGACCAGGAATCCATCTGAAGCTGATTATAAAGGTTGTCAAATATCTCCCTTCCGCTTTTTTGCTCTTTATTCAATGCTTTATAAACAGTGTTACAGTGATCGGATTTAGTTCAAATATGCGCCGTTTTGTTCGATAATCTGTTTCCATCTAGACGGCAACTTCATAATACCTCCCTCGTAGAAGCCCTCCTCCTTATTTGCGAAGAACTTTGACAGCCACTTTTCACAAGCCTCTTTTGAGTTCAACTTTACACCACCAAGGGCGTTCACCATGGACAGGAACAGGTGGTAATCACTTGGCGCTATGTCCGGGCTATATGGTGGATGCGATAAAACCTCCCATCCGAGCTCCCGTAGCTTCTGACGAGTCATCAACGAAGTGTGTGGTCGGGCGTTGTCGTGGTGGAACACTACACCCTTCCTGTTGGCCAATTCTGGACGCTTCTGCTCGATCGCCTGCTTCAAGCGGTCCAGTTGTTCGCAGTAGATGATAGAATTAAGTGTCTGGCCATATGGGAGCAGCTCATAGTGGATGATTCCTTCCAATCCCACCAAACACACAGCAAAACCTTCCTGGCCGTCAATCCCGGCTTGGCCACTGTTTGGGACGATTCACCGGCCTTCGACCACGACCGTTTTCGCTTGATATTGTCGTATGTGATCCATTTTTCGTCGCCAGTCACCATCCGCTTCAAGAATGGGTCGAGTTCGTTCCGTTTCAGCAGCATATCGCAGGCGTTGATTCGGTCCAGAAGGTTTTTGCGTCAAATCATGCGGCACCCAAACATCAAGCTTTTTTGTATCCAGCCTTCTGCAGATGGTTTAAAATGGTTTGGTGACTAACTCCCATCTCCTGGGCGATGTCACGAGATGCCACATGCCGGTCTAACTCGATGTAGTCCATGATTTGATCGGTATTTGTCGTCACAGGTCTTCCGCCGGCTGGCTTATCCATGGTGTCGTTTTCACCGGCTCTGAATCGTCGAAACCATTCCTCCGTGGTTCGAAGTGATAGAGTACCATCCCCAAAACACCATTAATCTCACGGAACGTTTCTCTAGCGGATTTGCCTTTAACGAAGGAAAACTTTAAAATAGCGCGAATTTCGGCGTTAGTGAACTCCATGTTTACACGTCTATAACTGTTGAACGCAATATCCAAACTAATTATGCATAGCGTCGTTTTGTAGGTTATGTCAAGACCTTTCAAATTATGTATAGTATTGCTAGATACGAGCTCTGTAGCGCTTTGTACATAGCCGCGAAATTCAAAAGACAAAAAGGCGGAAGGGAGATATTTGACAACCTTTAAATAGTTTAACATTATACCCCATACATATTGTACGACATTTTTTGTTTTATGGTAAGGATTGAAGTGTACTAACAAAACATGCCTAATAATCTTTACTTTTTATTTATGTTTAGTTTTATAGTTGATAGTTTTCTTGAGAAAATATTGGTTTATAAAAAAAAAACAAAACAACAGCAGGTATTTATTACGTACAATAAAATGAATCACAAACTAAAACATATTAAAATACATGGTCAACATTTCACAAATTAAAAATTAAAATTAAAAATATATTTGTCAATTATTTGAATATCATATTCGTCTAAATTATTTTACAAGCATTTTACACCCTGCCAGTAATTTTATCAATTTTAAAACGTGTACTTTCTTTACGAGGCGTTTGTATTGAATATAGCACACAAATGTTCAAGTCAAAAATTAAGTACTAAAGTCATATCGATTGAAAAATTTATACGTCGTTTAATCTTTGACATGTCCTAACGAGAAATACATATTCTATAGATCAACAATGTTATTATACAGATTAAATATTCATAGATCGATTTAATAATTGAAATAACAAACCTTTACCTCGTCTCCTTAGTTAAAAAGAATAAAACCGTTTTTATTTTTAAATATAAATTTTATAATAGTTTGTTAAAACTATTAAAAACTACTAAATATTTCTCAAAAATAATTAAACATAAAGAAGTAAAGCTTCGTCGAAAAAATTAAATAGCGCCATGCAGTTAAAATTAATTTGCAACTCTTTCGGGAACGTAAAAGTCACCTTCCGCTTGTGGAATGCTCGTCTTCTTCTGTAAAATTAATATAATATTTTAGATAGTTTTCTTGTGAGAAAATATTGGTGTATAAAAAAGACAAAGCAACAGCAGGTATTTATTACGTACAATAAAATGAATCACAAACTAAAACATATTAAAATACATGGTCAACATTTCACAAATTAAAAATAAAAATTAAAAATATCTTTGTCAATTATTTGAATATCATATTCGTGTAAATTATTTTACAAGCATTTTACACCCTGCCAGTAATTTTATCAATTTTAAAACGTGTACTTTCTTTACGAGGCGTTTGTATTGAATATAGCACACAAATGTTCAAGTCAAAAATTAAGTACTAAAGTCATATCGGTTGAAAAATTTATACGTCGTTTAATCTTTGACATGTCCTAACGAGAAATACATTTTCTATAGATCAACAGTGGTATTAAATATTCAAAGATCGATTTAATAATCGAAATAGCCAACCTTTACCTCGTCTCCTTAGTTAAAAAGAATAAAACCGTTTTTATTTTTAAATATAAATTTTATAATAGTTTGTTAAAACTATTAAAAAACTACTAAATATTTTTCAAAAATAATTAAACATATAGTAGTAAAGCTTCGTCGAAAAAATTAAATAGCGCCATGCAGTTAAAATTAATTTGCAACTCTTTCAGGAACGTAAAAGTCACCTTCCGCTTGTGGAATGCTCGTCTTCTTCTGTAAAATTAATATAATATTTTACATAGTTTCTTTGAAATAAAATATATTCTTGAGGGGTGATGTGGCCCACAAGCTACACATCTTTTTAAAATTTTCAAATCAAGTGCTTGACTACGATCCCACCTGATGTAAAGTGGAAATACAGTTCTGGGAAAGCCCACCAGCTTAGTAAAAATCTATTCCCTCTACCCTTGAAAACACTTCGTAATACGAGAGAAAGGGACGCAGGGAAACTATTCAAGTCAATTTGCTGTACGAATAATAAAAGACGAAACAGAGCGCTTCGTTCGGGATGTTCACAACAAAAGGATGAAATCCAGCAGTACGTCTTGAAGTCCGGTAATCTACACTTCGTTTAACTGTTTTGATTGGATCAATTTCTCTTATATATTACATATACATAATAATATCTGTTTCTTAACTTTGATGAACGAAATATTTTTTTTTATAATTTCTAAGCAAGTGCTTGACTACGATTCCACCTGATGTTAAGTGGAAATGCAGTCCTGGATGGTAAGGCGCACTAGCTTAGTAAATGCCTATTCACTCTTGAAAATACCCACATTGTAATCGGAAGGAAAGACAGACGCGGGTGTGAAATAATTGTAGTATAGTTGCTCCTTTGAATATCGAATGATTCGTTTCCGATGTTTAGATTATATGTCTGTCAAATGCAGTTAACAGTTACTGTTTGTTTACAACAGTTTCATTTCATTCGACACACATAGTATATATGTGTTAAAATACGAATAATTAGTTATTAATGTATGTGCTATTACAACCAAAGAGTATTAAATATGTAAAGCAATATGAGAGCAACGGTACAATTCAAAGAGTCTCTTAGAGTTGTTCTTCGGTGGCGTCGCTTAGTGTTGTTAGTGTTATTCGTCGGCAGTGCCTCTGTATATAAGGTAAGTACTACTGTTATTTACCTTGTCTTATATATTATACATGTACTATGAGTAAGGTGATATACCTATATTTATGGTGATGTTGTTAATATGTTATTTATTTACTAAAATATATCTGATGTATGTGTTACAATGAATATGAAAGTTACAAAGTTAAATAAGACGATAATACTGATAATAAGTATATTATTAACTGCTCCTGATTCTAACACGGGCAAATTATTCTAGTCCTTTACTGTACGAAGAATGAAAGACGAAGCAAAGCGCTTCAATCAACAGTGTTATTATACAGATTAAATATTCATAGATCGATTTAATAATTGAAATAACAAACCTTTACCTCGTCTCGAACGTTAAAAAGAATAAAACCGTTATTTTTAAATATAAATTTTATAATAGTTTGTTAAAACTGATCACTATGTGAAGATATTAATAAAATATAATATTTTCAAAAATAATTAAACATAAAGAAGTAAAGCTTCGTCGAAAAAATTAAATAGCGCCATGCAGTTAAAATTAATTTGCAACTCTTTCGGGAACGTAAAAGTCACCTTCCGCTTGTGGAATGCTCGTCTTCTTCTGTAAAATTAATATAATATTTTAGATAGTTTCTTTGAAATAAAATATGTTCTTGAAGGGTGACGTTGCCCACAAGCTACACATCTTTTAAAATTTTCAAATCAAGTGCTTGACTACGATTCCACCTTATGTTAAGTGGAAATGCAGTCCTGATGGTAAGGCGCACTAGCTTAGTAAATGTCTATTCACTCTTGAAAATACCCACATTGTAATCGGAAGGAAAGAAAGACGCGGGTGTGAGATAATTGTAGTATAGTTGCTCCTTTGACTATCAGATGATTCGTTTCCGATATTTAGATTAGATGTCTGTCAAATGCAGTTGCCAGTTATTGTTTATTTATAACAGTTTCATTTCATTCGACACATATAGTATATATGTGTTAAAATACGAACAATTAGTTATTAATGTATGTGCTATTACAACCAAAGAGTATTAAATATGTAAAGCAATATGAGAGCAACGGTACAATTCAAAGAGTCTCTTAGAGTTGTTCTTCGGTGGCGTCGCTTAGTGTTGTTAGTGTTATTCGTCGGCAGTGCCTCTGTATATAAGGTAAGTACTACTGTTATTTACCTTGTCTTATATATTATACATGTACTATGAGTAAGGTGATATACCTATATTTATGGTGATGTTGTTAATATGTTATTTATTTACTAAAATATATCTGATGTATGTGTTACAATGAATATGAAAGTGACAAAGTTAAATAAGACGATAATACTGATAATAAGTATATTATTAACTGCTCCTGATTCTAACACGGGCAAATTATTCTAGTCCTTTACTGTACGAAGAATGAAAGACGAAGCAAAGCGCTTCGTTCGGGATGTTCACAACAAAAGGATGAAATCCAGCAGTACGTCTTGAAGTCCGGTAATCTACACTTCGTTTAACTGTTTTGATTGGATCAATTTCTCTTATATATTACATATACATAATAATATCTGTTTCTTTGATGAACGAAATATTTTTTTTTATAATTTCTAAGCAAGTGCTTGACTACGATTCCACCTGATGTTAAGTGGAAATGCAGTCCTGGATGGTAAGGCGAGCTAGCTTAGTAAATGCCTATTCACTCTACTCTTGAAAATACCCACATTGTAATCGGAAGGAAAGACAGACGCGGGTGTGAGATAATTGTAGTATAGTTGCTCCTTTGACTATCGAATGATTCGTTTCCGATGTTTAGATTATATGTCTGTCAAATGCAGTTAACAGTTACTGTTTATTTATAACAGTTTCATTTCATTCGACACATATAGTATATATGTGTTAAAATACGAACAATTAGTTATTAATGTATGTGCTATTACAACCAAAGAGTATTAAATATGTAAAGCAATATGAGAGCAACGGTACAATTCAAAGAGTCTCTTAGAGTTGTTCTTCGGTGGCGTCGCTTAGTGTTGTTAGTGTTATTCGTCGGCAGTGCCTCTGTATATAAGGTAAGTACTACTGTTATTTACCTTGTCTTATATATTATACATGTACTATGAGTAAGGTGATATACCTATATTTATGGTGATGTTGTTAATATGTTATTTATTTACTAAAATATATCTGATGTATGTGTTACAATGAATATGAAAGTGACAAAGTTAAATAAAACGATAATACTGATAATAAGTATATTATTAACTGCTCCTGATTCTAACACGGGCAAATTATTCCAGTCCTTTACTGTACAAAGAATGAAAGACGAAGCAAAGCGCTTCGTTCGGATTTGAGGGATGTTCACGACAAAGGATGAAATCCCGCAGTGCGTCTAGAAGTCCGATGGTGGAACGGGGATGGGGAATTAGATCATGTAGTTCCTGAGCACACTCTCCAAAATGCAATCTGTAGAAAACCGAAAGGCTATCTACCTTACGCCTGTGCTCAAGACTGAGCATTGTTGTGTTTATATAAAATATTAGAGAAACAACATTAACATTTCTTTATTACGTACAATAACAAAATTTTATGATTAGAAAAAGAATAATTACAAGTTTAGTTTACAAAAAATCAAAAAAAATAATGGCATTGTTTACATACGGTGTTTGTAAAATAACACAAATAGAAGCAACTGAAGACACTTGTGATTTTATTTTTAAAATACAGTACAAATATACTTATTTCGACCATCGAAAGGCTTATAAAAGTATATTTATTATATATTTCATATATATTTGATCTTTTTTTTTTTAATGACGAACTACACAGATTGGCCAGAGAAGCTGGCCTTGACTGCTTCACCGGATTGAGAGGTGGCATAGCTCTTAGGTCGCTTAGCCTGAACCTTTATCGCTAGTAACTCGACACAAGGGTCCCCCCGGTGAGTGGTAACCTCGGCTTGGACGGTTACTATGTTACGCGTAAGCATTCCGATCCGAGGGCGCCCGAGAGGGCCGAATCACGACTCGGTCGGTAGCTATTTCACGGATAATCTAAGGGACATTCGAAAAGCTAAACTAACTTTGAGTGCCACTTCGGGAAGCGTTTGCGCTGGGAGAAGAAGTGGCCGAAGTAACTCCAGCAACGCTCCTAGCATCTAAGGGGTGGGGAAATATATTTGATCACATCTTTTAACTTTAACTGTGTAATTAAAATTAATGTTTTTTTTTGTCTTTATCGTGCAATCAGTCAGCTAAACTATGAGCAGATGTGTTGAGAGCTGTTAGGCGGTCAGAGCAAAATCTCCATCGAAACTGCCCCACTCTGTCAACCGTGTCTATCAAGACTTAGGATTTGTCGCCTTTTAAGCCTATTAATTAGATCCGGTGTGGTAAAAAAAATAATGTATAACTAATTTTTTAGACAAGTCGTAATTAAGATTAAATAATATTTGAATTTCTTTAAGCTTATTCACACTGCTCTTTGAAACATCAAACCCAACAGTTAAGCGATGGGAAAGCAAATGGCAGTATAAAAGACGCTTTCGACTAATTGCCTTCGTAAGAGGCCTCTGCTGAAGTTCCGTCGGATCTAGATAACGAACTCGCTACGAGTCGTTAAGAGTTAAGTTGAATGACGAGTCGGTGTATTTCAAAGATCAAAGAAGTGAAAGGAATTGGAGAAATACTACGGAAAACGGATTTCCACTTTCATTATCCTACTGTCATCAGCCAAACTTTTTTCATTTAATTTATTAAGCTTTTTTCATTCAATTTCATAAAAAAAACTTCACTAAAACAGAACAGAAATAATACAATGAAACACTGACGACCGACTTTACATTTGACGAAAAATCTTTGTCGTTTTATCTTAAATAAGTTAGTAGATATCCCAGCCCGTTTCACATTGGCTTATTTTTTCAAAGTAAAACAAATGTCAAATTGAATCATCGACAATACGCATAGAATTACATGTTAGTTGAATGGAACGAATTTGCAATTAAAAAATGACTTTTTAAAACAATAATTAAGGGTTGGAAAGGGTGGTCGCGAATCACATCATTTAATGCCATTATCTTCCTTCCACCATAGCATTTCAATAGGTACTGCTGTATTTCATCCTTTTTACTGTGGACATTCCTCAAATCCGAACAAAGCGCTTTGCTACGTCTTTCATTATTCGTACAGCTAAGGACTGGTTAGCTTGCCCGCGTCTGTCTATCCCTCCGATTATAATGTGGATGTTTTGAAGATATTGTATAGGCATTTACTAAGCCAGTGCGCTTTACCATACGGGACTGAATTTCCGCTTAATATTAGGTGGGATCATAGTCGAGCACTTCCTTTGAAAGTTTTTAAAAAAATCGTCGATAGATTATACCTATGTACTGAAACCTTCTCTGAATATGTAGCATCTTATAGTACACGTCGACCCTTCGATAGTTTTTGCAGTAAAAGCTGACAAAAAGTCTCCCATTTATCATTATATTTAGTATATCTTTATATAAAACAGAATGCTATTTTATTGAAACATCATAATTATACAAAAGGTTTTCTGTAAGCCGTGTATTTCTTATCTATTATGACAGTTCTTTCAATGTTATAAGATAAAGTTTTATGTATAAATAAATACTATTTGTACATAAGATCTATTATATTTTGTATTGGGATAGGAGTTAGGAGCGAATACCTTAATCTCCTTGATCTCGGCGAGCAGAGTGCGTAGCACACGGCGCGCGAGGAAGTCCGATGTGTGGCGCACTTCCACCGCCTCGCCGTGCACCCGGTTATCCACTACCGCTTCAGCCATACTCTCTACCGCCTCCCCCCATTCCACTGGCAGAAAATACTGACAGTTAACTGTATGCACCTCGATAAATTTAACAAGTGCATTTACAAGTAAAAAAACCGGTGCCCTCGGAACGGAATGCTTTCGTGACTAGGGAGCCCTTGCGCCTGTTTACTCTCTAAAGAGGTTCAAAAACCAAAAAGTCGATAAAACTGTAAAAGCTGCCTTGCTGATCTTGTTTATAAGTATGTAAGTTGGAATAACCATTTTTGATGCCATCATTTGATTTCAAAGATGTGCCGCGATCACTCGATTACACATTAAAAATTTACAAGCAACCGTCATAACGCATGAGCATTTTATAGAAAGCGGCTTTCGAAAGTACCCGCACAGAATCTTGTTGGCTCCATCCAATTTATTTTTCAATTTAACGGCACTGGAAATTTCTTTGGCCTTGTGATATTATTATGACCTTTGAATACGTCAACGTTGTCAAGGATGGGAGGATTTCTTTTGAGCGAACTAACACAGTTGGCCTGAGAGGCTGGCCTTTACTGCTTCACCGGATTGAGAGGTGGCATAGCTCTTAGGTCGCTTAGCCTGAACCTCTATTAGCTAGTAACTTGACACAAGGCTCCCCCTCGGTGAGGGGTAACCTCGGCTTGAACGGTTCATATTTTACGCGTTAGGAGTCCGATTCGAGGGCGCCCAAGAGGGCCGCACCACGACTCGGTCGGTACCTATTTTATTGGCAAAGGGATGGGAGGAAACTACCATCCAGTTATTTTGATTTTTTTTTCATGACATATATAGTATGTATGATATATGGGTTCATAACGTAACAACGTGATATCAAATCGCAGTGTAGCATTAATTAAAGTTACGAACTTGATTGTCTCAAGCGGGGAAGTGTAACTGTGCCTAGAGTGACGTCCATTCCTTTAACCACTTTTTGGGACACGGAACGGGTCAGCAGCTTATCTCCCGTATTGACCATCTGAAATAAGGGATATAGTGTCAATTGGGATTGTAGATAATTTTGTTTACGGACGAAGAAATTAAAACTTGTTTTTATAGGAATCTCAATTTGTAAGAAAATTGTCAGATATAATGTTTTAGGTAAACGGTTTAGGGTACGGGCTGCGAATCATAAGGTCGTAGGTTTGAATTCACCATTCGACTATTGACGTGAAGCACTATCGTAGCATCTAGCATAAACTTAAGCTTAATTGGAAAGGTTAATAAGAATGTTAGTAATATTTGAGAAAATAAAATGTGACCAACATTTTTTTTTAAATAAAGCTAGCAATATTTCTTTTTTTTCCTAAATATTACTAACAATCTTGTTAACCATTCCAACTAAGCTTAAGCTTGTGCTAGGACATGGTTCACGGCAATAGCCGAATGGTGGATTCGAACCCACGACCTTACGATTCGCAGGCCGTACCTTAAACCATTAGGCTATTGACGATTCTACATTACATCTCCGAAAAGCAACACGGGTGGTACGAAAATATTTATATTAAGTAAAACTAATTGAATGGATTTTGACCTGTTTTTTATTTAACTAGAGATCCGACTTCCGTTTCCCATTGGCTTATTTTACCTTATTATTTGTTTACTTAATGTCCAAATAGTTTACACATATCAATCTAATTGGACTAATTTAGCGATCCGATTAGAGGCGTCCGAGATTTAATCGGATATAAAAGAACTAATTTGTAACAGACATTTCTATCAATATTTTTTAAAAACCAAAAATAAAACCGCGATCAAGGATGTACTTTATACGTGTAACTAATGAGTAACTTACGCAATCGGTCCTGAGAAATCGTGACTTAAAACGTATCTCTGAGCACAGATCCATTTTGACACGAGTGTAGTACTGACATCAGATTCATTAGCATTACTGCCAATTTAAAATTCTGTACATCTACGCATACATGATTGTCGGTTTCGTTATTTTTATTATACATGTTGATTTACCTCGAGTAGCTTTCTTCTTTCGGGCAAGTAGCTAGGCACAGAAACCGGATCTGGTAGGTCTTCTAAGCGATCTAAGAACGTCACTTCCGCAAGTTTCGTCTTTGACGGCTGCAACGATGACTCTTTATAAATCAACTGTGTTTTAATTAATATGATGTCATTTTTATGTACACCGATAGAGAATTCCTAAACCAGTTAAAGAAAAATAATACTTCATGGTACAAACGAGATTAGATTTAGATAAAACAAAAATTGAACATACGACAGGAGTCGGCGGTCGGTCTTTAATGCTCTTCATTTCCGTTTCGGCTTCAAAGTCTGGCATAATGTTCTCGACATCACCGAATTCTAAAGAATTGTGGTGGTGGCTGGCGAACTGACGCGTCATCTCCTTGGCAACTTGTACAGTCCAGCGAGGCTTTTTCGGTCCACTGTGATGAAGACAATAATCATTTTAACCGGCGACCATTTAACAATTCGACCATTCTGAATAAACTCCTGATAGACTATTAATTATCAGGATAGTAAAAGTTGTAGACCCCTGTTGTATCAAAACTAAGCAAACACTCCTTCCAAGGTTTCTTACTACGTATGTAACTAAAAAAGATACATAAAAAACTGAGAAGATAGATGTTGAATGGTAAAAAAATATTTTTAGCTTTAAAATCACTTTATATTCTTAGGTACCTAAGAACCTGCTGTAACTTGTAAGTTACAGCAGAGATGTAGAAGGCATCTAGCGTTATCTTATCATCGTCATGTTCGTCAATTATGATTACCTTATTTAATAAATAATCTATCTGACTGACCCATGAGTATTTTGTCGGAGAAATATTACTTTAAAAATTACTAAAAAGAAATATTAATACTAGAAGAAACAGTCGACTAGTCCAATATTTAATTTTAAACTTTTTGTTGCATATGAGAAATATTATGTCACGCATTCTTTAGAATATTCGATGGATTATTGTTGTCTCCTGTTGAATGATGGAAATTAAAATATCATCTACACAATTACGGTTGGGCATTGATATTGGCATGAATATGTTTTTCGCGCAATTGATTACTATTTGTAGTCAGTGGTTTTCCTGAACAAGACAAACCAGAAAAACTAAAAGAATTTTCAAGAAAATGATATACCTTTCTGAAAGGCCATCAACACACTTGCAATTTCTGTGTTGCAGTGATCACTTAACATCAGGTGACATTGACCTTATAATCGATGCCCCTTCTATTTAAAAATCACATTAAGTAGTATACGAACCGTTTCTTCTGTATCGGCCGGTAGTTTGAAAAGAAAACTAGAGCCGCTCTCGAGTGCACTAGACTTTCCAGATTGCGAAGCATAACGTGGACGCGTTGCCGGGCGAACTCAATCACAACCGATTCTAATACCTGTCGTTAACATTTAGCTTAGTTAATAGAATTAGTCAATCAGAAATATCCCGTTTTAGGTTATCAAGCATTATAGGCCGTCATCATTTATTATTAGTTATTACATATTCTTCTCTGTGTCATAAACCACATTCCCATACACTTACCATAAGTTTTTTTTATGTTTTGACTACCAAAATATTCACTAGAAATAATTAATATGGCAAAAAACGTTTGCGGGGTCAGCTAATATAGATATCACTTTTACTTATAAATTTTGACACGTTGAGATATTATAATTTAATCTCGGTAATATGATACAAGCTTACTTCTTCCAACAACTTCAAAGGTGGCGAGGGTAGAACAGTAGCTACGTCCATCATGGTCCGTGCTTGTCCCAGGGTCACCAGTGGGTCGCCTTGCGTCGATACCGCGCTCGTCATTGCCTCTCCCGCAAGATCCTGCGCCAGTTCTGGACTCATACCTTTAGCGCCGCGCTTTGACTGTTACATATCAGAGATTTAAACATCATTATCTATATCTATACATTAATATGGATTATAAGGAATTATCTATACATATAAATACAATTGGAGTGTCTGTTTGTAATATTAAAATATCTTTTTACTACATGCATGGTAGGTAAACAATATTATTCATATAGCAACATTCAATTTATTGTCGGTGCTGTCTATAACGTATTATTATTTCTGTCCTAAATACTGTCGTTTGCCGTGGTAAAGTGGAATTTTGTGCGTGATAACGAGCACCAAGTAGTTTAAGGAACATATTTCTATGTTCAAAACGTCGGGAATTCAAAGCAAATATTAAAATACGACAAAAATAGTTTTATTCCACAAATAAGGCGTCTATAACTTTTCAACTGAAGCGATCCCTAGTTAGTTTAGCTCACTGAAATTCCTTATGATCGGACTACATTGGATTTGAAGATTTATGTTAAAGGTTAATTCTTAAACATCCAGTTTAGGAATTGTGTTATTAAAAAAATATGATTTTAATTTAACACTCTAAAAATAAACCTTTTCTTTCAAACACATATATGGTACATATACCAAAATAACATAATTTTAAATTTTCTTGTCTATCTATTCCGGCTAATCTCGGGAACGGCTGGAACGATTTTGACGAGACTTTCACTGGTAGATAGCTAATGTGTTAAGTAGCATCTTAGGCATTTTTTATGACAAAATGTTTATCAGTTCAGCTAAAGTATAAAAATTGTAGTAAAGTTAGTCTTAGTATTGAAGATTACCTTTTCAAACTCAACTCCCATCTTTCGCACAAGTCGCGCAGCTTTCACGTCTCCACCGTGTAACAGTTTCCAATTTGCGAGTCTAATACGTTGTAGTTCGAGGTCGGTATTGTAGGCGTAAATTTCGGCTTTCCTAGAATTTCAAATTTGAATTGCTTGGTGAAAATTTGATGGAAAAAATATATGTAAATTTAAAGTTAAAAAGAGTATGACGACATAATTATCTAGGTAGGCACATATTTAGACATCTCGCTAAGCCGAAAACCTCTATAGTTCAAAATGAGATAATAATGAATATTCTATTGCTAAATAGAATCGAGAGCCGTGGTAGCTCAGTGTCGGGGCAGTTGGCTCAGGTTGCGTAGTACATTAGCAACCCGAGTTCGATCTCCGGTGCCGGCACCTATGAATTTGTTGTTGCAATTTTATGTCCAGATTAGCGCGTCGTAAACGCGCTCAGCGGTGAAAGAAAACATCGTGAGGAAACTTACATGTCTTAGAAAAAATTTCTAAGGCATGTGAAGTCTGCCAATCCGCATTAGGGCCGCGTGGTGGACAATGCCCTTATACTCTTTAGAGAGAAGGCCTGCGCCCAGCAGTGGGACATATATATTATATATATAAAGGCTGTAACTTAAAGTAGAATGTCGACCAACTCGCATAAAACGCACGACAGTAAGCTTACTTACAGGTCTTAACCTCACAAAATACCAGCATTAAGTACAGGATAAGTTTGCGTTCTTGCCGGCTAGTGGGATAAGTGGGATAGTGGGGTCCGGGAGTTGCGGATGTTGTTAAGCTGTTTCTTTAAAGGAATGAAATATGAATTTACCATCACGCGCGTGAAATTTGTATGACTATAAAATGTTATTAAATTCTAATTTTGTTGCTTAAAACACAGTAAAAACATTAGCATTTTTATAAATCGTTCTTTAGAATTGGATATCTTCGCGCATTAAGTTAGTCTGGCCTGCAATAAATTTAATGGCGACGGCAGGGAACAATGACTTGAACCCGGGCCAGCCTTTTTTCTTTCTATTTACTTATAATTCTATTCGTTCGTTTTTTTAAATTATCTGGTAACAACTTATAGTTGTATAAATTACTTTTAAAAAGTGGAATTAAATTTTGGAATTTCTAATTCGGATTGGGACTATTGATTTGAAACATTATAAATATTAAAAAAAAAACATGCAGATTCATTGTTTCGCATACAAAAAGAAGAATTCAACTCACTTAGAGTATTTATTATTACTGTGACATCTGCGTTGTCGGAAAGAACATCGGAATTTATCCCTCCACGTAAAAATTACAAAGGACAATGAAAATGAATCAATGTATAAAAATTGTCAAAATCAAACGCTTTTAGGTTTTATAAATTACTCCGTAAAACCAATATGGTAGCTTAGTGTCCGGGCGGTTCAAGTTGCATAGTATGGTAGCAACAAGAATACGGCGACATACTCGGTGGTAAAGGAAAACATCGTGAGGAAACCCGCATGTCTCAGAAAATATTCTAAGACACGTGGAGCCCGCGAAACAACACTATGCCAGCGTATTCGTTTATACCCCAATACTTTTACAGAAAAGCCTGTAACCAACAGTGGTTTATATATATAAAGGCTGTTATTTTACCAGTAGCATGCAAGTTTTCTATCGCTACTATAAACTGCATACTGGACACCTTCCCATTAGGCAGATATTATAGACGTTTAAACCACGTAATAAAACACGTTAGCGTGTACTCTTATATATATGAATGGTCATATTTCATTCCGCGGTTTCAGTACGTAGATAACGGAAATTCATTCTCTTGTAACAGGGGCAAACACTTGTGTTATCATCAGCAAACATTATATTACACACTTATACTTTATAATGTGCAGTATTATTTATTTCTATTATATATGTAAAAATATTTATATTTATTTTATTTTTAAATTGTATTTTATATTTTAATTTCAACGAATCCTCCATTGTGAAGTCTATGGAGGTTTGTTGTGATATAAATGAAAAAGATTTATCAGTAATGTCAAATAGAATAGATGTCATTATTTAATTTATACAACAACACAGCAGTTATTCTTTTTTTATATTGTTATTCCTTATTCGTTTTAGATATATTTTTTGATAAAAAATTCTAATGTCTTAGTGTCCCTGAGTCTATCCCTATAATACTTTTTAGTGTGTTTAATCAAAAAAATATTTGCTTTTCATCAATACGGTTAAGTGTCGTACGTGACAAGAACGAGACTTATTTTGAATGCATGAATGAATCGTTACTCGAACGCTTAATTACTAAATTGTTTTGTTGTTTAGATTTAGTGAATAATTATTTTTTTTATGTTGGTACCACAATTTAAGTGACACGTACATATATTTCTGAATCTGAAGGTACCAATAGCATCCTCTAAATATCTTCTTCATTTATGTATATAGTGTAAAGTATTATTGATAAAATGTGTTTTACTTAGCTCTCCTTGTGGCTCCCGCTTTCATATCTTCAGAGTAAATTTTAAGAAGAAACGCTTCCTCTTGGATTTTTGTATTCTGCGCGTCAATCCGAGCCACCCATTTTCTATTAGCCTAAAATATAATCCTAATTCATGTCATCGTTCATTGTAATTATTTGTAATCTTCGGGTAAGATGTCTTTTGCGTGAATCTATGAATCCAACTGGTACTGCTATTCCCATACTGCTTTCTGAATTTAAGTACCATTAAGCACTATTTCCCAGAATGCATATCATACATAGGGGAAGAAAATGTTTAATAATAATAATAAGTAAATAATAATAATAGTAAGTAGTCGTAAATAACTGTTACTGGTGGTAGTTCCATCACGAGGAAACCTGCATGTCCGAGAATTCTTTTTGTCGCTCGAGGGTCACCTCGGACGGTCGTGACTGACGCCTTTTCGCTAACGGTTTTTCAACAGAAAGTCCCTGAGATCGCATGAGGGCCATATACAGCCTGTTACTAGCCGACATGTACAGTTTATTTTGTTTTAATAACTTAATCACACCCTATATAAAGTTAAATATTTCTTATTTATTCAGCTCTATCCTATAACATTTATTTTAGCAATACCATTGCGAGTGGTAATACCTCATCCTCAATCCGCTTTTCCTTAGCTTCTCGATCCTGTTTAAGTCTATACAGGCGTTGTCTTTCGTTCGTCCGCCACTGGCGCACCATGGTGATCTTCCGCCTCAATTCCAGCTCAGCTGCCGCTTGCACTCGTTGCTTAATTCTGTTCTCCTTCTCATGTGCCCGCGCCGCTCTCTCCTTACGCTGTTTCTCATTGAACTCTGCCAGATACTTCATTCTGTTTCGGATTTTCTTCTCCTCTTCTTGTGCTCTGAAAATTCATCATTGATATGTTTAGAATCAATCGACATTTTCAACTAAATAACGTGATTGTGACACTGGGAACTAATACTCTTTGTCCAACTCAATTCGGCTATTATTTTAATGTTTATTACTTCAGAACTTTTGACTCGGTGAACCCGATTTTGATTGATTCTTTTTTATTTGAAAAAGCTGGTGCTTCCCGTGATGTCCCAATTTTTCAATTTGGTCTAGTTCTTACAATGCCTTCCATGATGAAACCATATATGTCATCAATTAAAAATTTATAAAAGTAAAACAGCATATATATTTCTGACTATTGGGCGCTGACATATTACAATATTATATTCTATAATATTAAGGTAAATACCGCCACGCAGTCCCCGCGTACGGACTTTCTCTATGGCTTAAAAAAATCTCAGACATGATGTTCTCTTTCAACGACGAGGACTTGGTAAAATGTCAACAAACAATTTCATTGCTAACGGCTGTAGTTATTACCGTACAAAGCAACTGCACAATGGGCTACTGACCACAATTTTCAATCAAAAAAAAATACAATGAGATTTAAAATATTTTATGGGTTAAGTTGAACAATGTATAAACGTTAATAAACACACGTAAATTTTCTTTTTAAAAGAAAATTAACAGAAAATAAATCAAATAAATGGAAGCAAGAAATATTATATTATGCAGAAAGACTGGTAAATATTCCGTGTGTTTGAATACGCGAAGGGGCGTAAAGGCTGCGGTCGTCGCGCGCTCGGTTTCCTTCTTTTAATTAAGACGGTTGCAGGCTGCACGACGCTCTTTGAATTACGTGCAGCATTCGTGACACGAATTCTACTTCACAAATTCATACTCAAGATCTTTTGAAATTTGGTGGTAAACATCGCTTTACATAGATGTGGCAAAAAAACAAGCGTTAGGTTGTAAGAGCTTAATGCCGATGACCTAGTTCTGCAACTAGGAGAATTGCATATACATTGCCGGACTTTTAGAAGGAAAGGAAGGAGGTAATTCCCCACCCCTCTTCCCTCCCTTTAAGGCCTCGCCTCACTCAATACATGGAGCTTCTTTGTTTGAGATCAAAGAAGTTCTGTTACTCTTTATATCACAAATCGGTAATAGTGATACTTTTCTAGAGCCAACTGGTGGCTGGTTTGAGATTTAAGTTTTTAACCACCAAGTCTTAAGTCAAGTTATCCTTAATATTATATAACATTTCAGCTTTATTTTCTTCTTGTTAGGAATCGGTATTCTTTCGCGAAGATCAAATTTGATGTAATGACATAGACTGTCTAAAATAGAATAGACTTCTTAGAGAGCCTAGAGAGCTTCATGTCATCCATTCGTTAGAAACCGAGGTAAAGCCCCGGTTTTTTGACCGCCTTAGTTTGGTCAATACACTCTTTCACATATGACAAAGTAAAAGAGACGTTTACACTTCTATATTATTACATTCTCGATATAACTAACTAAGAACTTAACTAATCGGCACTTATTTAACAAGCTTAAACATACCCGTCACTGCTATCCAGGTGACAAAGTCGTAACCTAGGCTTAACTAACGGAATGGCAACTTAAGTTCTCGTTTAATAAACATTGGTCATGTCTATATGTTGCTAAATTCCTTCATACTTCTCTCAGTCTTACAATAGATGAATCGTCTACCCTCAGCCTCACTGCTTAGCAACAAGCTACATTACTGTCATTCGCCAACACTTACGTAGCTTTCAAGGCAAGCATTGGTGCATAGCCTATTCCAATCCTAATATAATAATAGTCTATATTTAAAGTCCTACAAAAATATATAAAATTGAACTGTGAAGTAAACGTAAAGAACTATAATTAATGTATATTTTAGGTAATAATTTTTTCCAAATGTAAAAATCTAGATAAATCCCGAGAAATTTTCGCATCTGCTTACACTTAGTAAGCAGATGAAAATTTGCATTTTGCAACTCATCTGAAATGCATAAAGATCTCTCGGATGAAACGGGCCCAAGTGTCATCTATCGAACTTATATAACGTAAAGATGAAGCGAAAGTATGCGTGTCAAAGTGAACATTCAAGGTTTTTTTCTGTCAATATTTGTCAGTATAGAACCTAAAGTTATAACGAACACTAATTCTTAGTCTCGTCAACTAACCAAAGGTATTATAAAATATATGTGAGTATGTTATTTTTATCTATATGTATGTATGTATTTATATGTATGTATGTATCTATGGGTATATGTGTCCATTATATACTCCACCTAGTAATGCAAACTATATGCTTAATAGCTATTTTATCAGAGCATGTAATGAATTTAACAACCTTTGTAAGAAATTCAATAATGTCGACCTATTTCACGTCAGTGATGCCTCAGTACGTAAGTTTTTTATAAGTACATTTAGTGAAATTTTGTCTGCGGAACCTTGATACTCTTTTCCAATACTGTGTTACCTAAGTTTGCGTATCTTTAGTGTTTTTTTCCCTAACTTATTTGTGAAAACTTGTTACCTGCTAATCTAGTGATTTATTTGTAAATTATATAAGAAGCATTGAATAGCTGTAAGTTTTCCTTTATCAAATAAATAAAAATAAATAAATAAGTGCATAGTGTCGTAATTATAGTTATTGGGGTAACTGGTTTGTATAGAAGGGATTTGTTTTATTTTAATAATATATATTGTCTTTTAACGGAGAGTTCTATGGGTTTTAGAAATCTGATGGTGATGTATATACTTCACAGATTGTAAACTTGTTTCCATTTCTATATTCATTAAGGAAGTACGACTCGCCACAAGAATATCATAATTATCGGCAGCAAAAGTGATACATTGCAAGAGATATAAACGAAGCACCTAAATTGGTTATTCAAATATTATAGTCAAGTTAGTGAGCTCCGCCTGCAATTGATTGAGGAGCGAGATGAATGAGCGAAGCAGTTGACAAACAAGAGCGGAGTCTGAATGCAAATATTGAGAGAAATAACTGAACATTCGCAGTCGACAAGCAGGGCAGATAGGAATTTTGTGTCAACATTTTGTTTCGACTTTTTTTAAATGAGGGCAACAAATATGCGCACAGTTCACCTGATGATAAGTTATTCGTGTATCTCATCAGCACCTACTCCTGTCTTTATTAAGGATACTAGATAAAGATCATTAGGAGTTAGTTGATTTTTTTAGTAATTAAAAAAAGAGATAACAGATTATAATGCATTATAAATTTCTTATGTTTTTTACCGCATCATAACTTTCTAATGGGTGAACCGATTTTGATGATTGTTTTTTTACTTGAAAGCCCGTGCTATTTAAATTTCTGTCCGATTCTAGGAATGGAATCCTTGAGAAAACCATATAAGTCTTAAATTTGCTAAGCATTAAATGAAATATGTGTGCCACAAATGGACGAATAACTCAATAACACGCCAACGGATTTCTAAGATTCATTTTTTATTGGAAAGGATGTACTTTAAGATTAGTTTTATGAAAGTTTGGTTGCGTTCTGATTAAGCTTGATTTCGTAGTAGTCCTACGATAATTCGGAAATACAAAAAGGGTGTCCTTGCGGTAATAGCATTAAATGTTTGATTCAATTTGAAGTCTGTTTTTATTTTTAATGATAAATATTGTTTTCAACCAGATCGAAAGGTCGGTACAAATTTAGTAATATTAGAAAACAAGCCGGGCTTAATGAGTTTTGAATTTTACAAAATATATAATATTAATAAATTAGTATGAAAGAAAAGCCTAGACCAGGTATCTCAAAAAACATGATCACAAAATTTTGAGTATGCGTTTTACTCTCCTTATAATGTTGAGTCGGATGAGAAGTGATACATTTCCTCAAAAATTGTTACCTGTTAAAAAATTATCATAATTTTAATTGAATTGTTGTTGCATCGTTTTTAAACATTTAAAAGTATAAGCTGAGATTCATCTTTGTAGGATGCGGCGAATAGGTTAGGCAAATGCGTCTGTCAAGTTTATGATAACGAGGAGCGCGATTCGTGAAATGAGAGCAAAGTACTTAGCGAGGCTTGCAGCTCGGATGCGAATACTGATGCAAACTGTTTCCTTTTGAATTGATGAGAACTAGATACTGCTGCTATAAATTGAAATCGAAAGAGAATATAAAATAATTCATAGAAAGGTAAGGTAGGTAGGTATTTCAAGTCGACATGATATGGATAGTTCGTTTCAACTTTTCTAAGTGAAAAAAAATATTTATAGACTTCCTTATAATTCTCTAACAGTAGATAATTCTCTAATGCATTAATTTTATTATATACTAGCGTACCCAGCCCGCTTCGCCGAGCTAGATTTTGCTTTATTTTAATTAAACAATAAGCTTACATCATTAAATATTTAATTTAAATCTCACAATATATTAATTATTAATTTCTCTCCGTATTCATTCTCTTCTCGAGCGGGTGAATATCATTACCTACACCCATATACGTATCAGTAAATACAATATCATTGTTATCCTTTAGGGATTTATTATACTTCATTAAACTTCAATATCGTTTATAATGACATAGATTTACACAACGCATGTGTCAATACAAATTTAGGTTATAAAATAATAGAATATCATCATATTACATAAAAGCTGTATTTGACAGTTCAATTCAAAAAAGAGGAGTGCTCTGATCGTCACCGAACATTACAGGATTTCTCGCCAGGTCAATCTGAAGATTCCCTGAAAATTTCATTAAAATCGGTCCAGCCGTTTCGGAGCATATATGGAACATACACACACACTTTCTCTTTTATATATATACACGAGCAAAACCATTTGCTTTATGACAGTGACAATACGGCTTCTGTCACTTTAACAGTTAATTATTTTATTATCTTACTGGCTAAATACCTTCTTTAAGCACGCTTTTAGCTTCTTCTTTGGATTGAAAGATGTCTGAAGGGGGCCTATAACGAAGTTATAAAAATCGCTTTATAGCCTAGAGTCGTGGGGAATAGGATATGTGCTAGTTCATTTGTACTCATATTATTGTTAAATTTGTACAAAGTATTTTTTCATGTCAGAAGAAAATGTGGTGTGTATGTGTCTATATGTACAGATGTTGAATTTGATAAATATAAATAGGCAACACGCTGTCGGGCAAGTTGTTGTAGTTTCTGTGTCACGCCAACTAATAATTTGAAATTGTGCTTACTTCGAGCGACGTCAGACTCAGTTCAATAATCAGTGAACTTTGCAGAAAGGTCCTATCGTGCAAATAACAATTACGCGACGGGTGTAATCAAAAGTTTACGTTGAGAAAAAAGTTCTTACATAAGTTTTAATTACCGGCAAAGTTTGAAATCCGCCATACGTTGTACTAAAATTGTAATGTTTGAAAGATACATGTTTATTAACACCTAATGTTTTTTTAGAATGATTTAGAGTGTTAGCCTGGGGTTTTTAACGGTTTTCGGTTTGAAAGACTATTTTAAATAACGTAGCAGACAGTTCCAGTTAAAGACTTGTACCTCTAGGGACTTAAATTAAGTGATTTAACTAAAGTAATTATTTTTTTGCAAAGAGCATAATAAACTATGCATTGTTTAACTGGTAGATAGGCGTTTTATGACAATGTATGAAAAATGATAACTATAACATATGTTTTATAAGACTATTATATATAGAGGGGCTTTCCTCTAAAATATAAATATTATTCTAAAGAAATGATAAGACACAAGTATATAAGAAATACGGTGAAAAGTAATCTATTTATTGGCTAGAGTTAGATATGTTTATATCAATATATATAGAGCCGTGTTATCAATATAGAGCCGTGGTAGCTCAGTGTCTCTCAGTGGCTCGAGTTGCGTAGTACGCTAGCAACCCGAGTTCGATCCCCGGTGCCGGTACCAATAAATTTGTTGTTGCAATTTTATGTGCTGATTTACCACGCGCTCGGCGGTAAAGGAAAACATCGTGAGGAAACCTACATGTTTTAGAAAATTTTTCTACGACATGTGAAGTCTGCCAATCCGCATTAGGGCCGCGTGGCGGACTATGGCCTTATACTCTCTTTACAGAGAAGGCCTGCGCCCAACAGTGGGACATATATAAAGGCTGTAACTTTAACTTTAACTTTTATATCAATATAATTAACCTTATTATTTTTTACTAATCCCATAAGCATCTACAAATACATACAAGATTTCATACATGATAAAATTGCATTTCTTTTCATTATACCTAACATTCAGTAATTTGCACGTACAACCCAAAAAGCGATTCGAAGTGAGCATTGCGTGGAGTAAATAGAAATAAAGTGTAGCCATTAATCACACCTTACCCGCTCACGTAGTTTGTAAGGCATGTTTAGTCTTGCGGAGAAATTCGCTTAAACACGCCGCCAGTCCCATACTTCAGGAACCAATAAATTTATGTCAGTGCGCTTGGAACTCAACAGAGCTACGTGGGGCGGATAATTTGCATTTCGCTAATCCTTTACTTCGATGCATTGGATTGTAATTATACTGCCTTTTACAATATAATGTAAATCACGATTAATTTATATCGTAGAAAGTGCTTACCAAGTTTTGGAAGTTAGCGTAAAAAGATATCATTTAAATAATTAAAACAAGTACTCGGATATATTTCACTGCGTCAAATAAACCAATAATAATTACCATTCTCCAATATGATACTGTGATATCATTTTAATTACCGTTGAGTGACTTAGTGTCCGGACGGTGCCAGGACCAATGAAATGGGTTGTTGAAATTTTAAGTGTTCCTCTTTTTACACGGAAGGCGAGTGCCCAACAGAGGGGCATATATTATTTGTTATTTTACTTTAAATCACTTACAGTCTTTTCTTTTCGGCCCATTCTTCGGCGTGCTCTTGGGCGATTCTCTCTAAATGCTCCCGAGCCTTTTCCACTTTAGTGAACGCGTTCAATCGCCGTGCTACGTCCACCTCTACACGTTTTAGAGTGAGGTCATCACGAGCCCTTTCGTCCTATTACAGTAATAATTATATATACATTGTATTAATTAGATTTAAGATAATTGAACATTAGGTGCCAACGTGTAAGGGAACTCGGACTTAGGTACAACATCTCCTAATACAGGCTATATATTAGTCTAGCAGGGAGATGTGTACCGAAGGACGAAAACTAAGTAAGAAAATGTTTGTAGAATTTGTTATATAATATATATAATAACATTTGACAATATGTATCCAATATTTTTGTGTGTGTGCATGCCGGTAATTTAAAATGTAAGTGTGTGTAAAAGTAAAATAAATATTTCATTATTTTCATTAAATAACATAACATATAGTTGTCCTAATGTAACTTATATGGTCTCTAGGCGACGAGTAATTTTTTTTTTTTTTAAAAGAAAGCTAGCAATATTTCTTTTTTTTTTTTCAGAAATATTACTAACAATGTTGTTAACCATTCCAACTAAGCTTAACCTTGTGCTAGGACATGGTTCACGGCAATAGTCGAATGGTGGATTCGAACCCAAGACCTTACGATTCGCAGGCCGTACCCTAAACCATTAGGCTATTGACGCTTAAATAATCTCGCATTAAATAATCTAGGAAGCAATGGTTTACATAAATGGTTTGTTATGGTTCTATAACAATAGAACAACAAACAATATGCGAACGGTAGACATAAATACAAACTATCTCGTCCAATACCTAAATTGTAGCAGATTAGCTGCAGTTTAAAGTATATTAAAATTATATTCCTAGTATTTTTCCACATTTTCGCAAACACATTAGGAAATTTCAAAGCCAACACAATATCATAGTTACTGCAAACGAGTAGATATTAAATCTATCGACTTTTTATTTGACTACCATCTCGTTCAAGTCTAGAAATATGCACCTTATTTAAAGTCAAATTAGTAAAAAGTAGCCTAAGTTACTCCTTGTTACATAAGGTAGCTGCCAGCGAAAGTCCCATCAAAATCGGTCCATTAGTTCCAGAGATTAGCGGAAACAAAGAGACAGACAGACAGACAAAATTGTAAAAAAAATAATTTAGAAAAATAGATTCATATGCATATAGTAAAAAGCGGTTATTTTAATGTTAAAAACAGACACTCCAATCCAAAATGTATATATATCATTTACCAGTACTTACCAATTTCTTCATTTCCATATGTATCCGATCCATGAACTGATTGTACAGATACTTTCTATACTGGTTGAATTCCTTCAGCGAACACACAGCCCTTCCGTCCTTGGTGCAGAAACCGAGCTGTTTCATCCTGCATCGCGCCGCTTTCTGTGCGAAGTGATGAGCCAGGTGTGGGTCATGCATCGGCACATAGTCGTACGATACGTTGTTGCAATAGGGGTCGGTCAAGTCGAACGTGGGAGAGGGAGCTTCACTCCCAAGACCAAGGCGACGGATCTAGAAAATGTCAAATATTTTTTTAATTTTTTCAGTAGAATGCCTAAAAAAACTTAACCATTCCAACTTTTTTTTTGTTGACGGGGTTGAAGATTTCCCATATTCAACATATAATGATAACGAATTCAATTGAGGGGAAGGCGGGGTTATATGGGGTTCTTACCAATTACAACCCTCCCGGTGGCCCTTCCTCGGTGCATGGGGCTCCGGGATCACCAGTGGAACGTACCGGAGCCCCCCTGCACTATGCGAGAGGTTAATCCTTCTCACCCCTGGTGCCCTCGCTGTGCAAGGTGACACGGCTGATGTCGCCTTCTTCCCTGGTCCACTTCAGCGGACGACAAAGTTACCCTTGTCGCCCAGTAGACCCGAGGCCTTTTTAGTCGCCTCGACTTGCTATGGGAGATATTAAGGAAATGAATGTGCCCCTAATGTGAGAAGAGGAAACTTATAAAGTTAAGCGTTTGAACATGAGCACGTAGTCGACGCCTGGGTCGTTATGTCACCTTGTTACGCATTATTACAAACACCGCGAATACCTCGAGAATTTAATTTGGTACGTGCTTATATTTCGCCGTTGACACGACGATGTTTCATTATAGCGTGATTTGGAATCGTAACTGGTGCGTTAATAACAATAGCATTATCACCATACCATGATCATGGTATAGAGGTTTAGGATAAGCGGATTGAGAGAATCTGAAAGTCAGCTTCTCTAGCTAAGCCTGTGTAGGTTCGTCAAAAAATTACCTTGATTATCGGTGGCACTAGATTTTTTTATTTACCGCTAACAATATTATTGACATACTTCACTATGCTCTTAATTATTAATAAAAAACAACAACTAAACTAGAGTTTGTTCTAGGACTATAGGATGGATAATGTTTATAGTCGATTGTTGGATTTAAACATACGACCTTTTGTTCTACTGCATACAATGCAGTTAGTGTGTACATTTTCTTCGCTTATATTCCGTTCAAGTAAATAAACTAAAAAACAATTACATAAAAACAAAAACCGATTTCAAATCATATCAAACATTAAACGATATCACGGCCTTCGCGTAATATCGTTTAACTTGTGTTTCCGAATTATCGCAGGAATATTTCGAAGTAGGATTAATCAGAACTTAACCAAACTCGCATCAAACTTCTAACTACGACTACTTAAGCAAATTTAAGACAACTATGGTTTTCATGGACGCCATTGTCCAGAACTAGACCACACAGGAAGCACCAACTTTCAAACAAAAATAGAAAAATCAAAATCGGTTCAAAATATAAAAAATTACAGATGAAATGAGTCTTCACCTTTGTCGGCTGAAAGATTAAAACGTTTTCAATTAATGTGATAAAATAATAATATAGTCGCTTGTATTGAGAAATTGTTTCAGATCTCAGATGACTCCGAGGTTTTTTTTAAATATTTAGAAAAGTAATTCTTCGGTAGTTCAATTTTTTTAAATTCATTTACTTATTATAACAATGAGAATAAAGGGCAGTGGTTTTTTCAGGCGTTGCACATTCGCCAAACGTAATTAGTTACAGTTTAAAAATAATAATATTACTGCTCAATTTATTAATAGCGGTGATAGCTCAGTGTCCATAGCCGTGGTAGCTCAATATCCGGTTGCGCGGTTGGCTAAAGTTGCATAGCCAGCCCTGTAGTTCTGGGCTCTCAAGAATAAGATTACGGTATCCCCTTCCTGTCGTAGAAGGCGACTAAAAGGGGCCTCGGGCTCACTGGGCGACTGGCAGAAGGCGGGGTATCTTTGTGAAGATTTTCTCCCCGTCAACAAAAAAAAGTTGCATAGTACTCTAGCGACCCGAGACCGATCCCCGGTGCCGGCACCAATAAATTTGCTGTTGCAATATTATGTGCTGATTAACCACGTGTTCGGCGGTGAAGGAAAACATCGTGAAGGAACCTATACGTCTTAGAAAATTTTTCTAAGTTATGTGAAGTCTGCCAATCCGCAGACGGAACGCGTGGCGGACTATGTCCCTTCTCTCTCTTTAAAGAGAAGGCCTGCGCCCAATAGTGAGATATATGTGTTAATATAAAGGCTGTTACTTTAACTTTATTATTAGCTTGTAAATACTCAATGGTTATCCAATTTTATGATACATATTTATTTTTCCACTTCGCTTACTTTATATAAGTTATATATCTAAGTAGAAATATTGACTTGTGTTATTCCAAAGCAAATATTCATGTCACAAGAAATGTTTGGCAGCATAATTACGTAAACTTTCAGATTGCGGTGTAAGTGACAAGAGAAAATTGGATATTACGTTCTGCAAACACCTGTTACCGATGTACCGGGCGTGCTAAGTGCTTCGGTGAAAATCAACGTTGTATAATTAGCTATGACACTTTATTCTGACGTTGAATAATGACTTACAATACTGTGTTATCAGGGTTTTGTAACAATTATTATATAAAAAACCATAATTATTCTGGTTAATCCCTACTGCGGCAGTCGCCATTTTGATTATTTCTGCTTGAATGGCTCCCATTCCTTCCCACCAAAACAGCAAGCTCCAGGAGGCACGGTTCAGGAGTAATCCTTGTCTTTTAACAAAACTTTGTAAACTATTATACTTCGTATTGCTCTATTATTTTTTTGAGATTTTCTCCTTCTCGAAACCAGAGAGTTCCGTTTCTAATGTAAACCACGGGCCTACGCCAAGTGGCGTAGTTCTTGTTCTTGTTATTGTTCTTCTAAGTCATTGTATTGGCGACACACAAGTTCATATAGGGCCTTATAATGAAAAAACAAATGCCTCTTGAATTAAAAAGTAACAGAGTTCCATTTTCGAATTCCGTAACATCTCTGTTTTTTTTTATTGAAGTGACCCGTTCCAAAAATTTTCTGTTTTCCCCACGAATGTACGTGTGCCATAGCTTTCATATGCCCTTGTTTATCAGTTATACAATATCAACGATAATCATATAATAACGTAAATAGAATATCTTAAACAATATCTGACACTAAATCAAGTGTATCAACAAACAACCGTAATGCGGTTAGGAAGATCTTGGTGTCATGTATGGAACATGTTGGAAATATGAACCGGAAATATATTATCCAATGCTACATATCAAATAAAAGGTTAAATATATAAAAGGAACATCCGGGATTGTTTAATATAAATATTTCTTATTGTTATAAGTGTAGGAAAAAATGTGTGTTGCTTCTAAAGTAAGAAAAACGACATTTAAAGCTTTTACATTCATCTATCTTGATTCTAATAGAATTTTGAAATATTTAACATTTCAGTTGACAGTCTACGTATTGACTGTTACTGTCACAAAGCAAATGGTTTAGCTGGTAAAAAGTATTAATATACTAAGAGATACATTCTCTTTACGTATATATTTAAAATAATTATACTAACTATACTAATAATTGAAGAAATTATTTTTGTTAACTTTTACTACAAAAAATACAGAAAGGTCGCTATGTATATACCATACGATTAGGTTTTAGTATATAATACTTTATAACTCATTTAGAAACTATTTTTTTTTGGCTTAGAATAATAAATACCTAGCACCACCACCCTTGGAATATTAAATATAAGTTGCCTTTCGTTTACCGTACCCGAGAACTCTTGAGTTGAATCCTAGTATTTTAAAACTGATTGATTTATTAGGCGCTGCTAAATAACATGTCGTAGCTTTGGACTCGGTGGAAGGGCGTGCTCAGAGGCAATTTGATGCAACTGAAACCAATCTGCTCAGCCTTGAGCACAGGCGTAAGGTAGCTAGCCTTTCGGTTTTCTTCAGATTGCATTTTGGAGAGTGTGCTCAGGAACTACATGATCTCATTCCCATTCCACCATCGGACTTCAAGACGCACTGCAGGATTTCATCCTTATCTTGTGAACATCCCTCAAGCCCGAACGAAGCGCTTTGCTTAGTCTCTCATTGTTCGCACAGAAAGAGATCGTAATTTGCTCGCGTCTGTCTTTCCCTCCAATTACAATGTAATAGTCCGAGTTCAAGAGTAGAGTGACTAGGCATTTACTAATTTAGTACGCCGTATCATCCAGGACTGCATTTCGACTAAACATCAGGTGGGATCCTAGTCAGGCACTTAGAAAGTATAAAAAACCCCGAACTATTGTAAAGTAAGATCCCTGGACTCATTTGCAACATTGATCCTGTTACCAATGTGGATCTGTGCGAACCAGATCCTTAGATAACACCACGTTAAAACTAAACACTACTATGCATAAGTAAGCTAAGCGGCAAAGAGCGGAGCTAAAATCTTAATGAACGTCTCTCCTCGATTTTTAATATTCATAAGCGAAATAACGTACTAGATGTTTTATCATGCGATCCCAGTGTGATACCTACATATCAAGTATATGTTTGTACATCGGACGTTTTAATTACGACCGTCATCAGTTTACTCATTTCCTTAATTCATATGAGCTATAGCTAGACACAATTTTGATATGAAACAAGAATCACTCGTAAAATAAACATAAATATAATGCATCATATATAATATTGTATTAATATTTTATTATCTATTGAATATTTAGTTGAATTTTATGGAACTGATTTGAGTGTAGACAATTAATTCCAACTACATGTAATATTGCCAACAGTACTTTGCATCTGATTTTATCATAAGCCAAGTTGCTAGTTAAAGTGAACCGACTTAACTACCAATGGGTTTCACACTAATCGCTCTTTGTAATAAGTTAGTCAAAATAGAGTTCTAGTCTGGACGTTCTAAGATCTCCGTTTTAAACCGGGAAAGAAGTAAAAGTTCTAGGGCTACAAGCATTTCATGGATAAATCCAAAAATACGAATCTTTTCCAGGGTTTTTATTTGAGAGCAAGGTTTATTTCCTGTGGTGGTTACTTTGGATAAGAAACTTTATCATAACGAACGAAAGCGAATTATCGTTAAACTCGTTAAATATTACTCTTACTTGTTAACGAGACGAAAAGCAACATTGTCAACAAACCAAAGAATCTGTTAATTGCCTCATTTAGGCTTCAGAAACAAAATTCAAACAATGCTCCATTAACAACTTTTCGGCTAAAACAATTTCGCTAATTAATACCATAGCTCCAGAAACATACTAAAGCAAACGTACCTTCATGCTAGCCTATTAATATTAATTATAAACAACGGTATTACGATAGTTCGGTTTCCCTGATTTATTTATTTTACAAATCTATAACCAAAACAAAAAACTTGTTACACCCTTCAATTATATTTACGAGTACGAAAGAAAGGAAATTTATTAAATTTTCGATGTATTAAATTTTCGTTAACAAAAAAACGCCATAGTGTCACTATTTCTTTGTATAACTATTTGTACAACGTTACGCTGTCAAAATATACGCCATAGTTAACACTACGTAAATTCTCAGCGACAAAGCCATTTATTTTTACAGATTATAAAAAAATGATAAATAAACTCAAATGATTAATTAGGCTAGTTAATTTATTTATACGGACCTGCCCTTTCAAATTGCTAACCCTTTTCAACTATACACATTTAAAAAAAAATTGTTTATGTTGATGATTTCAATTTCATTATAACACGAGAAAGAACTGGCAACATTTTGTTTTTGTTGTGTTATCTCTACGGTTCTTAATATCCAAAAATTTCCTGCAGGTTGTTGAGGTGAGTAGTAGTATCTTTTTATGCTTGACTCAATAATTTTCGTGGTAATTATTAACATTTTTTAAAGCGACTACATAAATTCAACCAAAAATTAAAGACCGGTGTAATTTGCGGTTTCTTGCAAGATAAGTGACAAGCTTCGGAATCTTGTTTCAAATTCTTGTAGCTATTAAACTTGACATGCTTTTAAAGTGGCACCCTCGGTTCAGTTCGATGTTATAGATACTGTAGAATTAGGTCAATAAAATGACGTTCAGGGTATTTTAAACCTGTCAAGTCTGGCCAATGGTGTTTCAACTTTATGGTTTTTTAGAAACAACATTTTTATTGAGTTAATATGAAAACCCTTAAGATATTTATACATGTATATTTGTTATGTGTTAATGTAGATATGTTACTAATGTGAATAATAACACTGTTACAGATAAACTAATATGATGTTATAAAAACTAAGTACTAAAATTACAAACAAATAAAAAGCAGCTTGAAGCACTCACAAAAAATATATAAATTAGAGTTGAGCTACTTCCATGCATTTGTCGATAAAGTGTTGTACAGCTTCGATAAAGACCGACTGAGTGAAACCAAATATATCTATTTGCAGTGAGATCGTATTAACAAACCCGACCCAACTATCTTTTACAGTCAAGTTATGCGTGAACCTGAAGACGTAGTAGAAAGAGAGTGTATTTCTATAAGAATAAGGTCTTATGGGACGCAAGGATCGTTTAAAAGTAAATTCAAACTTTAAATACTAATACAGTAAGCACACATGAAATACTTAAAAATATTTCATGTGTGCTTTCTATATGTAATATCTTGTTAAGCTTTACTTAGGTATATTGTATTAATCTTTGAGATTTTAATACATAAAATATTATTTGTATAATTAGTATGTTAGTATCCTGACTCGAATCCCTCTGTAATGCATAAAAATATATAATTTATATATGAGAGGCGAATCACGACTTGGTCGGTAGCTTTTTTTTTTTTTAACGAGGAGGAAATCTTCAGAAAGATACCCCTCCTTCTGGGGGGAAGGCGGCGGTTATGTGGGGTTTTTAGCCACTAAAACCTCCCCGGTGGCCCTTCCTCGGTGCATGGTGAGGGGCTCCGGAATCTCCAGTGGAACGCACCGGAGCCCCTCTGCACTGTGCTCATAGAGAGCACTTCCCGGGGGAGGTTACTCCCTCCCCCCTGTGCCCTCGCAGTGCAAGGCGACACGGGCCAGCCGATGTCGCCTTCTTCCCGGGTCCACCTTGGCGGACGACAAAGGCCCCCACCCTTGTCGCCCAATGAACCCGAGGCCCCTTTTAGTCGCCTTGTACGACAGGCAGGGGATACCGTAGTCTTATTCTTGAGAGCCCGGAACTGCAGGGTTGTCATATAGTTACCTAGCTTTAAATAACACTATCATTACTACCGCAGAACTTTTGACTGGGTGAACCGATTTTTATGATTATTTTTTTTACCCATTGGACCTTATTAAGTTCTGACAATGCATCCATTAGAAAACCATATAAGTCTTGAATTTTCTTTATGTATGCGCGCGATAAATGGACGAATAATTAAATATCACGTATCACCAATAAAAAATGAATCAAGGGTCGTTTGATGAGCGGTTGGCTAGGTGCTGATTATTTAGTAATATTTATACGATAATTCGGAAATACGAAGGGGGAGACCGCACGTAATAGCGTTTAACGTTTCATTAGATTTGAAGTCTGTTTTTGTGTCTAATCGTTAATATACTTTTCCCATATAGAGACATCTGTCCTTTGCAATTTTCTTTCTTTTATTCTCAATCCAAAACGGCGAGAGTAGTAAAATACAAGGGAAAGTCATTAATGAAATTTAAATGTTTCCGTGAGATTTGACGGAGCCGTAAAGAAATAGATTGTGATTCAAGATAAATTAGATGAAATTTTCATTCGCCGAAAGTAAAGTGCCCGCGCCTTACTTATTTTGCGATTGAAATATAAGGCGATTGCGCTCTGAGCCTTTCTCCTGATGAGCACGGCGTGAAAGTAAATTGGAGCCGATTAAATAGCGCAATTCACAGTTCAAGCATTGAAACACTATCCTGTTTTTTTATTCCGTGGACAGATAACTTAATATTTTAAACTATTTTTGCCATGGCAGTATATCTATCTAATACCTTTAGACGAGCAATACTTGTATATAATTATAATATAATTTGAATCTCGGAAATCCAATAATTTTTAAAAATTAAAAGGCAGGGAATTTAAGGAGCAATAATTTGATTTAGCTAGGATTCATTTTTAGTAAAGGTCGTTTTATCAACGTATCTAAATAAAAAAAAAATTACCGTCCTTTTATAAAAAATACGCTACTTATTTCTAGAAACCGATATTGTGCAAATATTTTTATCGTATTGGCGATACTTCGGTGGCATAAAGATTCTTTTCAATCGATAATCAACTTAAATATAAACTAAAATATATAATTATTCCACTTTTCTTGCCATCTATTGCCGCGTTATAATACTATTATTTACCAGAAAAATCAGTCATTCAGATACTGATAATTATTGCTGAAGAAATTAAATGCGTAGAATATTTTAAAATTTTCTATATTATATTATTCTTGGTAGTTTAATATGTATAATATGTATCTTAATATAAAAATAGGGATATATCATTTCAAAAGTTCTTGTCAAAAAAATTCTCACATTTTTTCATTAAAGAATCCACAGCAATGCTTAATAAGGGCTACAGCTACTAAGATATAAGTTAACTTTTAAGAAACTCTCAAGATTTTTAATCCTAGTGGGATAGACAGAAAATGCTATCGTTATGCACCAAGCTTATTAGATCCCATATACGACAGGCCCTATGGTCTCATGGTGTATGAGCTCTCTGCCATACACCGGGTACTAACTTTTAGCACGTGATTTTTTCTACTTAAAAAACCGAAACATTATAAGCATCAATAACATAATGGTTTAGGATACGGTCTATTCATGTGAACCATCCCAGCTAGAAGATTATTATTTACCTTGAGATAGGATTAATCTTAACATTCTTGATAGTAAAAATGTTAGAAATATTTATGAAATAAAAATATTGAATAGAATAAACATTTATTCGACTCAAGAACACAGAAACAACAGATAAAAAAAGAACAAAATAGAACTTGTGCCGAAAAGGGGTTGGCTTAACATGTGCTGTGCTCACATGTAGCCCAGCGCTGATTTTCAGACAAAAAAACCTGTAAAAACCATGGCGGACGCGATTCGGTTGTGTATAAATTTGGCGTTACATACACTTTTTTATATTATACATAAATATAATTAATGAAATTATATTTATATTTATAAATATTTTATATTATATTGCTAGTATTCTTTAAAAAATCTGCACATAACTTAGCGCATATCAGAGAATCATCATTTTCGTTTGTCTGTCTAGAACAACACGTGAAAATATAAAAAAAAAACAATTCGCAAATAAAAGAATCCTTCATCCATTCAAAAAGTACGCAATGCTGTTTTAACCTATAGAGCAGCGACGCAAACACACGTAGGCGCTTTACTGACCCCAAACAATTGAGTAGACGTGAAGCACGTGTGCGCCGGGGTGGAAACGTTATGCGGGTCTGTATGGATTTATCACACGAAAGCCTCCGTTCCCGCTCCCCATTCAACGGTTGAATACGACGCATTAGCATAATGAAAGCTTGGTCTTCTTAAAAAGGATTTCAAACACCCTCACGGGCGAGATTTGGTTGAAATGTGGCGTGAATTTGTCTGGGAATATTTAAATATTATATTCATAGCGGTTTATGCTATGCGAATGAGGAAAATGAATTATTTTTGTCAAACACCGTGGCGGAAAAAAACGCTGATAACGACTTCAGCAGACAGATTGAAACGATTGAAAATAGAAATACGAATTGCTATCCACATGCGCAAAACTCTCAGACTCAAAACAATGACATTTGGGAAGTCTCTTGTCAAGTTATTTTTTTTATTGGAGAAGGGGGCAAACGAGCATGTTGCCTGCATCTTCATCCTGCCGCCTACAAACACCTACTAAAAGGATTGTCAATTATCATCCTATTATAAAGACTTGAGTCGCCGACACTTCCAGGGTCAACCTGTCGACGAATGCTCACATGTCACATTGTTATATTGAAATATTTCATTGTGACCAGTCGGAACTCATAGAAGCTGCGTATTTGATCAGGTTGTAAATGCGTGAGATTTCAATTTCATTTTTCAAATCATCAAATCTTAGGTTAAGCTTTTTGAATATTTATGTAAAAAGTAAAATACGTAATAATTACATATAAAATATAAAACATTTGAAAGACCTAACACATTGTAATACCGGAAGCGAAGCAGGGCCCATGAAAGGCGCCATAGAAAGAAACATCCTGACGAAGCCTGCCATTTGTAGGAGTACTGCCCTCTATATTTGACCCTTGACCCAGCCATCTAGCGGAAGTCTCTTGAGGTGTTGATCCAGACTCCATGATCCAGCCGTTCTGTTCCACTGAGCAGCAAAAGCCGCTATATACATTGTCAAACATTACTGAGAATAGAAAAAATAATTGAAAGCTCGCTTTATTTCCACAAATGTAAACATTCCATGTCATAGCCATTTGAGTACATGTACAATACTATGAAATCATCTTAAGTAGGTTACGTTTATCTTCAAGTGTACATTGTTTGCCGGCTGTAGTGCGTACGCCATTGAGGGATTAACTGCCTTAACGATGACCTCATAATTCAAGACAATGATAAAGATGTTTACTGTTAAAATTGTACGGCAGATGAAAGAGTCTTATCCGTGCATGTGGTTGAAAGTTTACTTAATAAGCATATTTTTAAAGCTATTACTATTCGGTTTAGGTTTGAAATAACGAATTGTGTGCGTACAGTTTAAGTCCAATATAAATACGTTGAAATACATCCCAGTACAGGTACAATATCCTAATAATCCAAACGGTGGGCAAACGCAGTTAAGTCGCTCACAGGCCTGCCAATAACCAAAGCCATGAAGACCGCCGAGGACAGGGACACGTGGAAGTTGATCGTTAAGCGAGCGATCAACACTTTGTGCTAGACACGACCTTCAGCAATGAAGGAGACGACTAAGAAGAAAAAGAAGAAGACAGGTACAATGATCACATAATAATATATTATACTAACGTTCATAATAAGTTTTCTCAACCGTGTCGAGAGTTGATTGATGTGGGTTCTTCAATTAAGATTTAGATTAATTAAGCACCAAGACACCTTATTGATGATAGTTTTCATTACAATAGCAATAATCGGCGACTGATACACATGAATGTCGTTTAGTTAACACTATTTTGTAAAGTTTTATCATTGTTTTTTATTTTTTAATTGTTTATTTCGGTCTAGCGTATCCAGCCCAGCTTTATTTTATTTAAACAATAAACTCACATCATTAAATATTTATTTTTACTCTCAAAATAAATTATTAATTTCTCTCCGTATTCATTCTATTCTCGAGTGAAGATCAAAACCTACACCCATGTACATATCAGTAAATACAATATCATTGATATATACAAAATGGATCAATTACCCAAAAACATATCGGGCTCAAGTTAATGTCAGAAATAAAAGTACGACGTATGTTTGAAAGTTCCAAAAGAGGAGTGCTCCGATCGTCACCAAACTTTACAGGATTACCCGCCAGATTAATTTGAAGATTTCCTGAAAGTTTCATTGAAATCGGTCCAGCCGTTTCGGAACCTACAAGGAACAAACCCGCACACTTTGTTTTTTATATATATTTCGGATATATTCTGACAGTAAAATGCTACAATATTTGAAAACACAATTTACACTTATATTTAGAGACACAAAGAATAAACATTTTTATAGTTTTCTTTTTTTTATATTTACGGTTAATAATTTTTTATCGAGATGGAAAATCAAAAGCTACGGTAAAGTTTTATAAATAATTATTTCAAACTATACATAAATATATAATAATTGAAGTTAGTACATGTATATCTCTATTATAGCGAGAATCGCACACATATTCAAAAGGCAATTTAACGTACTTTCAAAGACTAAGCGTATTTATTCAAAAAGGTATTTATTTATTTGCACAAAAGCGGTTTTCAACGTTCTAATGGGCCACTTTTCAGACGTTTGTTTGATACCTTTTAAGCTTTGCCATAAAGCGTTCAGCTGGTACGAGTATGCTATAGATAAATTAAGGTTGATTTATGACTTTAAAGTCACTTGCGTTGTTTACGCATTTATGCTCTTTAATATCTAAATTTGCATTTTACTCTATGTGCTGGAATCTTTATGTACACGACTTAATTTTCTTAAAGTTACTTCTTATGAATACCTTTTTTTGTTGACGGGGGCGAAATCTTCAACAAGATATCCCGCCTTCTGGGGGGAAGGCGGTGGTTATGTGGGGCTTTTAACCACTAAAACTCCCCCGGCGGCCCTTCCTCGGTGCACCGTGAGGGGCTCCGGGATCTCTAGAGGAACGCACCGGAGCCCCTCTGCACTGTGCTTGTCGTGCTAGGAGAGCACGTCCCGGGGTTACTGCCTCCCCCTGTATGCCCTCGCAGTGCAAGGCGCGACACGGGTCAGCCGATGTCGCCTTCTTCCCGGGTCCACCTTTGCAGACGACAAAGGCCCCTTGTCGCCCAGTGAACCCGAGACCCCTTTAGTCGACTTCTACGATAGGCAGGGGATACCGTAGTCTTAATACGACTCCAGAACTTCAGGGCTGAGTCCTTAATGAATACATAGACTGTCTTAACAATGGTGACTTTGTTCATTCCATTGAAGTTCTTAAAACCCCATTTTTAATTTTGCTTTATAACTTATTGCATGTTTGGTAGAAGAATGAAGAAGAAAGAAGTTTTGATGATGAAATTTAATCTATAAGGTATAATGTAGGAGGACTATTGCCGGAACGGACAAATCAAGAGTTTGTATCACTTTTCCGGGCGACCGGGTAAAAATAAGATCAGGACGGAAATTATTATTCTCTACGCTCTAAAAGTACAATAAAATAAGCTCTCACATCCTTTAAAACTTAGCGAGGCAGAGACATATTTCGCTGTCCGCTTTCCTTTTATGAAGCTCATTAGTTCTCATATGTTGCCCAATTTTTATGCAAGTGTTTTTTTTCTCACCGAAAAAATTACAATTCCGCCGCAAAAATTACAAAACCGTGTAGTCACTACGCTATCACGGATTTAGAAAAAGATACAAGACAAATAGGAATTAATTTTCTAATATAATTGCTAACTAGCAACGAATAAACAAAGCTACAATGTAAATAAGGACAAATAACAAGGACAGAATAGTAAACAAAAATTAATGAGAGTTTCACAATAATCATTGGCTCAAAGAAAATTGAAATAATAGTAACTTTTGAAAAATGTGAAATATATTGGATCAGCACTATCGATATTAATCGTGTTTGTGTTGCCATGTTAATTTTATTTTAACATTGCAAGCGATTGATTAATCTAATTAAAATGTGCTTCAGAATAGTTATGAAGCTTCTGTAAACTAAGGTACTTATAAAAGGCGGTTAGGCTATAGAGCTTCGAGTTAATATCACTATGTCTTATTCTAAATTATTTAAAATAATATACTTTTTTTTTCGAAATATGCTTAAGGTGACCGGAACATGTGGTCTTCTACAATATTACTAATATATTTTTATTGAAAACAACTATTTGAAAACATTAAGTTTTATGTCAGCCAAAGTTACTTACATCTTCGCCGATTTTCCCGCGCGAAAATGTAATTTTTCCCTGCGGCATTTTAGGCATTGGTAGCTTGCTTTCAAGTCCGAGCTTATACCACATTGGCAGTCCATTTTTCGGTACAGCGCTAACCGGTTTCGGTACAGACTCAATTACTTTCTTTAAGTCCGTCGGTTTGCGTAACGTCATCAATGTGATATTAATATCCGACGGATCGTCGGTGGTCACGTCAGATGTTTTCATCGACGACATTTTAATGGTATTGTGTAAAAATTAAATAAAAATAACCTCAAAAAGAACAACAACGCGGGCACCCGATGTTATACTGAAATTTTGCTTTTCTGTGACATTCGTTATTCAGACGTCCGGGTGGCGTTGATTGCTTTTTAATTGCCATTTAAAATTGCCAGTGATGGAATGTAAACTTCATATTCCTACATTTTATGTAGAACGTCTTTGATAGTATAATATTGGTTTTTATTTTGTAACTATTATTTTTTGTAATACATTTTCATTAGCCTAAATATTTTTCCGAATTTCTTTCTCGGTAAGAACAGTTACTTAGAGTTAGTTACAGGATAGTATATTTTTAATTGTTTTTTATTGTCTACAATATCCCCACTTTTTAATGCTAAGTGTGACACTGGATGAATGGAAAAATGTACCTTGAAGATGTTGTCAGCAAGATATATGTTATAATTTGTAGGTCTCGTAGAATAAAATAGTCCAACAACTAATACACTCGCTTTATTGAGACAGCGTAACGTTGTACAAAGAATTATTTATAACGAATACCGTCACAACTGCGCGTCCTCACAATCTTTATACAAAATTAATTAGAAGTCAGATTATGAACTAATAAAGTTACAACTATTGTTTACAATGCCAAATTCATGTGACGATCAACTTAATTATTTATTATGAATTAAAGATACGATAAGGTTCAGGTAAATCACTTAGATATCAAAGAAAATAGTTATTTTGCATAACAATGTTAACACATGTTTCGTTGTTCCAAATAAAGAAAAACAAAAGGGATCTGTCACTCTCGGTTACACAAAACAAACAAAAAATACTTAAAATCACTGAGGTAAGGCAAGGCGGGCCCCTCGTTGTCTATATTTTCAATAACGCAACCCCGAGCAATATTCCCCTACATAGTCAGCATCGCAATAACAACGCGATTGGATTGCACGTTCGCAGGGTTACCTGAAATTGGATTTAAGATTTTGCGAAGTTCTGATAGACTACTTTATTCTGTTTAATTGATTTTTTTGGTAAATAAATGATACTTTAACAATAGTATTTCCTAAATACAGTGTTCAAAGTGTCAAATTAATCCTTTCTTATGCCAGCCACTTCATTGGAAAAACATAAACGGTGATTATACCATCTGAGTCTCAGTCATTCTTTGCGTTCAAGTTTTCAATACCTCATGACCCGATCTCAAGTGATCACTGTCGTCTATGAACATTGGCCGGCCATTGAGAAAGGAGTTGTCTCGGTTCTTGAAGATGCCCAAATTGTATAGGTTAGCAGTTGATTCTACAAGTTGATAGTGCGTGGAAGATAGATACGCGAAAAACATACCCCATAAAATAAAAAAACAAACGTAACCATCAAGCAGGAGACGTTGGTATTTCGAATTCTGCCGTGACGACGTGGTGAGACTATCGCTATACACTAGTAGTATTTCAAATCAAATTATATTAAACGATATAATAACATACATCCAAAAAACAACAGGAAAAATGAATAAGTAGGAGCTATCCTCATTCATGCCCTTATCATGTCGTAGGATCGTCCATAATAATACATAAGGTGTTTATTTTTTTGTAAACTTCGGGAATACGGATTTCCTCTAGTGCATATATTTTTTTTATAGTTTCTAAGCAAGTACTTGACTACGATCCCACCTGATGTTCAGTGGAAATGCAGTCCTGGATGGTAAGGCGCACTAGCTTAGTAAATGCCTATTCACCCTACACTTGAAAATACCCACATTGTGATCGGAAGGAAAGACAGACGCGGGCAAACTATTCCAGTCCTTTGCTGTACGAAGAATGAAAGACGAAGCAAATCGCTTCGTTCGGGCTTGAGGGATGTTCACAACAAAAGGATGAAATCCCGCAGTGCGTTTAGAAGTCCGATGGTGGAAAGGGGATGGGCGAATTAGATCATGTAGTTCCTGAGCACACTCTCCAAAATGCAATCTGTAGAAAACCGAAAGGCTAGCTTACCTTACGCCTGTGCTCAAGACTGAGCAGATTGGTTTCAGCTGCGTCACCAAATAGCCTCTTAGCCCGCCTCTCCACCGAGTCCAAAGCTGTATCCAAATACGTCGCGTTTGTGTTACTTCGGGTTTTTAATTAAATAAAATATTCAACCGTGACTAGATTACGGCCGGCTAGTTTATTTACTCGATCTAGATAAAAGTTTAAAGTTCGTTTACCCGGATACTTGAGTTCACTTTTACCGCGCGGTAGCTTTATTCAATTTACCCCTCAAAAACTAATCTAAAGTGAAGCAGTGAAGGCTTCTCTGGCCAATTTTTTGACAGTAGTTCGTCAAAAAAAAGTACAACAATACAAAATGATGAAGTTTAATTTACTCTTCTATTTTTTGACTACGTTTCCCCAAGTGAAAATAAACTTAGCAGTGCGTTTAAAATGCCATGTAAAAATGTTTAGGGTTCCTCGAAGTAGAAACCTGTCGTGCAATGTGTCTACCTTGTTTAGAGGCGGGTTGTGAGTCTTTATTGTGCATATTTCAAGAATATAATTATTTTACTTTACGACAGAATTTTTATTTATTTTACGTGTTCAATATATAGTAGTGGTAAGTACACAAATACAATAAAAGTACTCACGTATTTGACCCAATTATTAAGTAATAATTAAAATTTTATTTACATGGACCGTGCTAAATCGTTCGCCTCTTTCACTTTAATACATCTTCTATAATTTGTTCGCCTGTTTTTAGAACTTAGCGTGTAGGCATTATGGTATGGCAAACCACTCTAGCTTGGTTCAAAACTGAGACATATAGGTATATTTTGTTTTATTAATAAATATTAACACAAATTTATTATGCTGTGCCAAAGTTTTGCAAAAACAGAAAAATCCAGAATAATTCAATTTTGACTATGAACGGGGTGCGCAGGAGGCGTTACGAACGCCTCCTCTTGCCGCCCCCGTACTCCGAAGCGGGGCCAGGATGGGTACCTGGCCCCAGCATGCTTCGGCGTCTTCGGGACTTCTCTGAGTGCCGGAGAAGTCCCCTTTGAGGATGAAGTCCGGTCTTTGCCGGGACCGGCCGGTCGTTGGGGTGTCCTGTCGCTGACAGATCCGGGGCACCCCGCTCATAACGGCTGATGGCATTCGCGGAAGGTTTAGCGGGTAGGGGCTGCCCAGGCCGAGTCCCACACATCCCTCCGGGCCCACCCAGAGTATCAGAGGATGGTCTATAAAAAGACCGCGTGAACAAAAAAAAAATTTGACTATGAAGAAACTTTAATGTCTTTACAAAGCTAAAAATATGGAGAAATGTGTCAAGTTTCTTCTTACGATTATAGAGACTGTATATAGGCACATAATATATACAAAGTATGGATAGAAACGGCAATAGCTTAATGGTTTAGGGCACTGTCTGCGAATCGTACGGTCGTGGGTTCGAATCCACCATTCGAATATTGACGAGAACCATCTCTTCACAAGCTTAAGCTTAGTTGGAATGGTTAACAAGAATGTATGTAATATTTATGAAAAAAAATATTGCTAGCTTTCTTAAGAGTAATCTGATACAAAAGTTTTGTAAATGCTCAATCTTATTTGGCTTTAAAATCTACTAGTCTAATAATAGGAAACAGCCGTTAAAAGAGCAAAATTGGCGTTTTTATTTCCAAATCCAGAGCAACATTCAGTGTTGTGATGTCTAACTGAAATCACGATCAAACGTCGAAAACAGCCCGGAAAACTTATCAATCAATCAACTAACTTAATTTATATGTTAAGAGCTAAGTTTACCCCTAGAGTAAACTCCTCTATCCATCAAACCTGAACTCGAGCAGAGCATTACAATAAAATTACAGTACCATATAAGTTGTTTCTAATTAGTTTAGTTTGATTCATTTATTTATTCTTTATTTGTAATTAAAATAATTTATAATACCATTTTTTTCATCCTTTTGTAATAAACATCCCTCAAATCCGAAGAAAGTGCTTTGCTTCGTCTTACATTTTTCTTACGGCAAAGGATTGGAATAGTTTTCCCGAGTCTGTTTTCCTCCGATCATAATGTGGATGTTTTTCCACTTAACATCTAATGATTTTGTGTTGACCACATGCTCAAAAATGATGAAATAAATCATACAAATTAAGTAAGAATGAGTTAGTCATTTATTCGTTAGTTATTTACAACTACTTTACAATTCTTTAAGTAGCGGCTTACGTAATAAGTGAGGTTTTTAAAAGGTCCTTTTTTACTTGCAATTGTTGGAAGTACAAGTAGTTAAAATTCATAAAAGAAATGCTTCACGTTAAATAATGCAGTTAGCGTGGCTCCGAGTCGGAGTGTATTAAAGTTGATATTAACTTTTTTATAGAAAACATAAAATCAGTCAATGCATTACGAAATTGTGATACATTTTCCATAATTATAATTTTTTTTAATATAGTCGATAAGCCTTTTTTTAGAGTACAATTTTTTTTGTAAAAAAGGAAAGCTAGCAATATTTCTTTTATTTTTTAAACTTAAAACTTAAACCTTTCTAACAATCTTGTTAACCATTCCAACTAAGCTTAAGCTTGTGCTAGGACATGGTTTTTTTTTATGCCTTTAAACTAGCGCTTGACCATGATCCCACCTGGTGTTAAGTGGTGATATAGTCGAAAGATAGTACGCGCTAGTTTTGTAAGTGCCTATTCACTCTACTCTTGAAGGCTCCCACGTCGTAATTGGACGGAAAGACTGACGCCGGCAACTTATTCCACTCCTTTGCTGTACGCACGATGAACGATGACTCAAATCGCTTCGTTCGGACGCGCGGAACAACGACTATAAAAGGGTGGAGACCCGCCGAGTGTGTAACCGTCCGAAAGTAGAATGGCGATGGGGAATTAACTCGTGTAATTCCTGTGCACACTCTCCAAAATGTAATCTGTAAAACACCGAAAGGCCGGCCACCTTGCGCCTGTGCTCAAGACTATCTAGGTGTAGATCTTGGTCACCTATCAACTTTATGGCCCGCCTCTCCATGGAATCCAGTGCCGCGAGTTGGTATTTGGCTGCACCTGCCCAGATATGACAGCAGTACTCCACACATGGCCGGATCTGTGCTTTATACAAAGTCAAAAGCTGTCCCGGTGTGAAGTACCGCCGTACCTTTGATAGGACTCCAAGCTTCCTAGCAGCTACCTTCGCTTTGGATTCAATGAACCGCCCGTAGTTAAGATTCGCAGACAATTCGATTCCTAGTAACTGTAGGCTGTCGGTGGATTCCAGAGATACATTCTGAAAAGTCGGAGCTAATGTGGACTGGCTCCTTTTGGCGGTGAATAAACATGATTGCGTTTTGGTGGCGTTGAACTGCACAAGATTGGCTATGCCCCAGGAGGAAGCTGCCTCGAGAGTGCAATTTGTACGCTCTACCATGGCCTCGCGTTCGGACTGTACTTGATCCTGACTGGTCCGCCCAACCGGGAGGTATCTCTCTACAATAGTGCTGTCGTCTGCATACCCATAGATGCCGGGCGTCAACAGATCGTTTATGTGCAGCAGGAAAAGTGTTGCAGAGAGGATGGAACCTTGAGGAACACCGGCATTGGTCGTCATGGGCTCTGATGTACATCCGTCGATGACGACACGAAGCGATCGTTCACTCAGGAAGTTCTTAATCCACTCAATCAGACCCGGGGACAAGCCATAAGCTGGAAGTTTGCTAATTAGGCTTGCATGCCAAACCCTGTCAAATGCCTTCGAGATGTCGAGGGAGACAGCAATTGCTTCCCCGTTACTCTCTAGGGCTTCGCCTACAAAGTGAGTGACATATACTAGAAGGTCTCCTGTCGACCGGTTTCGGCGAAATCCGTATTGTCGGTCACTGAGGATATCATTTTGTTCTAGGTATGCGATAAGGCGGGAGTTCAATATACGTTCTATACTCTTGCAAAGTATAGAGGTTATTGAGATAGGACGGTAATTAGCAGGGTCAGCACGACTGCCTTTTGGGCACGGGTTGCACGTTAGCTGACTTCCAGGATTTAGGTACTATTCCAGTTTTGAACGAGAGGCGATACAAACGTGTTAAAACCGGGGACAACTCGGCTGCGCAAGTCTTTAAAACAACTGCTGGTATTCCATCTGGTCCACTGGCTTTATTCACATCTAGGCAACGCAATACTTTTAAGACCTCTTTCTGCTTGATGCGGATTTCTTTCATAGTCTCCCCGCAGCGAGTAATTAGAGGTGGGTTGGCTTTGCCAGTATCTAGACGAGAATTTTCGGCAAAAAGGGATGCAAGTAAGTGGGCTTTTTCCTTGGCCGTGTGAGCCAGCGATCCATCAGGTTTTTTCAGTGGCGGCAGTGATGGACTACAGAAGTTCGTCTCAACCGCTTTGGCCAGTGACCAGAAGGCTCTACTTCCGCAGGGTTTCTTAGAGAGCTTCGTGCCGATACGGTTTATATGGTTGAGGCGAGCATTCCGCAACTCCTTGTTGTAGGACTTAGTGGCTTGGTTATATGCTTTCTTCCTGGAGCTCAAATCCTGTAATTTCACTTATTGTTGTAAATATTGTTCACGTCAATAGTCGAATGGTGGATTCGAACCCACGACCTTACGATTCGTAGGCCGTACCCTAAACCATTAGGCTATTGACGCTTCATCTGCGAAGTGTAGGGTAATGGGTTGGAATTCACCATTCGTCTATTGACGTGAACCATCTCTTAGCACAAGTTTAATCATAATTGAAATGGCGAACAATAATGTTAGTTATATTTATTAAAAACATATTGCAAACATTCTTTTTTAAAAAGAAATATATTTAAAGAAAATTCAAAAATAATAATAATACTAAAAAAGAGTTTTTATTAATTTTTTTTCTAATAATAAAACTTGACAATTTTTTTTTTAATTAACAATGTGTTTATTTTTTTTTTCAATATGTTGTTAAGCCGAGTTAAAGGGTTTAGTTAGGTGATTTATCCAACTCACTTTAGAAGTTAAGGCATTATATACCAATACATCACAATATTTATTTGCACTGTTATATTTAAAATTAACAATATGTTTATATGGAAGTAGATAAAGTTACAGTTATTGTTAACTCCCGTCGTTACTATAATATCTTATAAGTTCTCTCTATCCAAAGTTTATCCTATTGTTACACTCACAGTTATAAGAGTTAACTATCCATCTTAAAATGGTAAACAGGGTAAAGTGCATCCCCGTTACTATTGTCCTTTCAGTGCACACTATATAACTCCTGCAATAGTGACGTAGTGTACAGTCGCGGCGATAATACATCGGAGCGCGGTTTGTGTAGAAATTGCGCAGAGAGGCGGCGCGCTGTGACGAGTCAGATCGCGTCAGACGAGTCCGAACGCCCGCGCGCTACACGCGTCAACGCGAGCTATTCGCCACCGCCGCCCGCCGTGTGTGTATCACTGAAAAAGTACTCTACGCATATCCAACTGCAACTATACATATCATAACAAAGTTAGTGACAACTTAACATCTTGATCACAGGTTAATAACACAACAGAAAGTTCGTACAAAGTTTTCAAACAAACTTTTGTACCTTTGATGTCGCACTGCGCGTCTGATAAACAAATCGAATGCAATCGATGTTTATTTTTTTTTAAGTTTGTTGAACTTTTTCGCGACGCGCGCGGCTTCCTAGTGACGTCAAGTTGCAGCGTTAACTAGATTAGATACGCTAAGCCAGCTCTGTAAACATACCAGTGAGAATCGGAACGCGGGGACGCTGTATGCAAATTAATTTTTTTTTCAACTTTATTCTTTCATTCATAAAATCTCGAGTCAAGATCCCGTCGAGTCGAAGATCGTACGTGCAGTGTTATCAGCGGTGTACCACTTTCCGATGCGTTTTATAAACACTCCTTCTATTTTTAAACGAGTCCTGAACGCGCGAACTCGAACCGTTATTAAATTTCCTAACATGAGACATGCAAAGGAGCTCAGAATGTTGAGAAATTAAAATTAAAACGCCATAAAATACGTCAAAATAATTTTTGGAACCAATTTTATTTATCATTATTGAAATGAAAATAATTTATTTATCAAATATTAGGTAGAGTTGTCGAAAATTTTCAAAAGTAATTCAAATTAATCTCGGTTAATTTCACTACCTAAAGATGCAATACAAAATGCGACTATTATCGTTATAATGAAAACAGTACATTGGTATGCGTTGTTGACGTTGTTGACGCTGTTGACGGCGCAATAATAACACGATTATTGTATAATAAAGTACTTAAAGATAATATTTCGCTTAGCGTATGAATGTATTATTACAATTTACTCATACATGTTCGTGTAATACACGCATTGTGTGTGCTATCGGGGTACGTGTTTAAAAATACAACGTTACCAATTTAGACAGATTGGACCGGAAACTTTGAGTTATGGAAAGTACAATTTATATCTATTAGGGTTCCTCGTATGGTCATATAGAAATTATAGTGTACAGAAAAACGGTCACAGCATTGGCGTGAGTATCAATTTCAGTATTTTTGATTGTTAGGTTAAGTAATATTGAATTAAGTATACAAACTTAAAAAATATATTTTTCAAATTCCTAATACTAGCATAGTTTTCAAGAATACATACATGACAATACACAGATACTTTTATAGGTCCCTATTGTGTGAAAAATGAGAGGATCAATTCCTCTAAACAACGTAACTAAAAGAAAAGAAATCCAGTTTCTTCCTATAATCTGAAAAATAGGTGATACGAACAAGCTGTAAACTGAACCTCCCACTCTTAGATTGTGAGTTGAATTATTAACCACTAGGCTATGATTGCTTCTTATTAATTCTATATCTTTTAAAGGAAGTTTATAATATGTTGAAATATGTATATAGTGAGAATATCCGAGTTGGGCTATCGATATTAAATGAACGATATATTAATTGAAAACAATGTTATGATGAAAATAATCATCGATAACGTAATATTAGTTCAGTAACTAAAAACAGGACTGTTATAAAAAGTCCAAACAAACATAAGCTGTGATGATTTTAATATATTTGTAATATATGTGATACGATACTATTAGGTTACAATATAACGCCAATTTGCTTTTGCCAGTGTGTTACGATAAACATGTTAAAAGTAACTAATTAATATTGATATTATTTATAGCAGAGCCCTGGTAGCTCATTGCCCGGGCGGTTGTCTTAAGTTGAATACTACGTTCGTAACCCGAGATCGATCTCTGTAACAATGAAAAAGAAAATTCTTTGTTGTTCGTAAAGGAAACATCGTGAGGAAACCTATATGTCTTATAAATTTTTTTATAGCATGTGAACCCAGCAGTGGGACTTAAATATATTTATATATAGGTTGTAACATTAACTATTTACACCATTATTCATACCAGTTCGGTTAGTGTATTTTTAATAAATGTATTTTTTTTAAAGAAAACTGTGCATGTAAAAAATCTAAACGGGTTATTAGTGCAATAATGAATTAATTAAGAATTATAATTTGAGCACAAACAATATCCAATTCATGATTATACCGAATATTAATGGGTCGATTTTATTTTACCTTAAGACTCTGTGTTGTTTCATTTTTCTTAATTACAATACCCGGTGGCATCGAACTTTGTAACTCAGGCAATTTTAAAAACAGAATTGGTCATCTAAATTAAAACAAACCTTTTTTTTAAAAAAAGAAAGCTTGCTATTTCTTTTTTTTTTCAGAAATATTACTAACAATCTTGTTAACCATTCCAACTAAGCTTAAGCTTGTGCTAGGAAGGTTCACGGCAATAGTCGAATGGTGCATTCGAACCTTACGATTCGCAGGCCATACCCTAAACCATTAGGCTATTGACTAAACCCTTGAAACGTTTACTTTGACAATATTTTAATTTAATTGAAGCCTCGAAACAAGAACTCTCGCTATTTGCTTTTAACTAGTCGACTTAAACTGTCTCAATAACCGTTCAGGGATATTTATAGTAATTAACATTATAATTTTGTATTCCGTCTCAAGCAACTGACCAAGTCGTGGACCCCCTCGGGCATCCTCAGGATAGAATTCTAGCCCGAATAACAGCTGTTACTCTAACAGCCCAAGCCAAGCTGCCCTGTACGAGGACTCTTGTGCCGAATTACTCTAATAGAGGTTCAGACTGAAGCTCAGTAAGAGCTGTGCCAACTGTCAAAATCTTGATGAAACTATAGCGTTATAGGTTCTTCAAACGAAAAATCTGTAACGTTTTGTTTGTAATGTTGGTAGTAAAGTTGGAACTGTAAATTGTAAGCATTGTTACCCGTTCACAGGTGTCCAGTATCAAATGTCATATGAACTCGACTCTCCATGTAGGCAGTTTAGCAAAATAACAATAATGTAATACAACACGCGCTTATGATAAGGTGGCGATAACACCGTCCGGGCGGAGTCGTTTCGGTCGAGCGAATAATGTTAAAAACTTTAACTGTACTTTTATTTTTTATTTGATTGAGCTTCTATTAATTAATGTTCATACTCATAATTTTATATCGGGAAAAAGATCTGGAATACGCATTTTTGACCTAATACAGCGGGTGAGACAGACGCGTCGCCACGTCATTCGTCGCCACGCTAATTTATAGTTTAATTAAATAGAAGAAAACGGAGAAGGTTTGTAATTTCATCTAGTTTTTTTTAATTTTTTAACTATTCAAAATCGAGCTAGGAGATGAATCAAGTCTGTAGTCGAATGGTGGGTGGCCCTATCTTCCGTCTTACCTTTTTTTTTTTTGTTGACGGGGAGGAAATCTTCAGAAAGATACCCCGCCTTCTGGGGGGAAGGCGGCGGTTATGTGGGGTTCTTACCCACTAAAACCTCCCCGGTGGCCCTTTCCTCGGTGCATGACGAGGGGCTCCGGGATCTCCAGTGGAACGCACCGGAGCCCCTATGCACTGTGCTCAAGGAGAGCACGTCCCGGGGGGGAGGTTACTCCCTCCCCCCCTGTGCCCTCGCAGCGCAAGGCGACACGGGCCAGCCGATGTCGCCTTCTTCCCGGGTCCACTTTGGTGGACGACCCAAGCCCGCACCCTTGTCGCCCAGTGAACCCTAGGCCCCTTTTAGTCGCCTTCTACGACAGGCAGGGGATACCGTAGTCTTATTCTAGCCCAGAACTACAGGGCTGAAATCTTCCGTCTTACCTATTCCAATGCTTCTCAGATTATACCCTTAACGATAACATATTATAAATTGTAAGTGTTCTCGTTTAACTATTTTACCTGTTTACTTTACTTCCCTCCTTAAACTATTAATACTACTAACGTCAATAGTTCCTGAATTAGAAATAAATATAACCATTGATTTCCTAAAACATATAACGAAGACATAATAATAATTGATAAAATGCTATTTATTTTTTATTTAATCATTCAGAAAATCCCAAATATCATAGAAATATTGGATGTTGATCGAATGTTGTCGCTTCAATCACAACAATATCCATTTGTTCGTTTATTTTAATTGTAAGCTTAATTATACATACTCGTGTCATAAAGGTTTTGATATGCGCTCCAATACCAATCTGCCAGAATTGTGTATGATAGATACGTGGAACTACTTCAATTGCTTTTATAGATATGATCAGATTCTGTTGAACATGCGATTGATTCACTAAAATCCGACTGTAATGTTATATTATCTTCAGTGGCACGTCGTGTACTAGCGTAGGTCGATGAGAAAATCTTCAGTAAATATTAGCTTATATTATTTATAAATTACAGTTTCTTTTAACAATCTTAACAAAGCTATTACCCTTAAACACTCTTTTTGAATACATTTAAATGTAATTATTGTAATTTCGTACTATTTTGGAGATACCAATGCTCTGTGACCCAAAAATCCTTACATATTTTTTCGAGAAAAATGTAGAACTATATATGTTTCGTCGGTTCGTTATCCCCTTGGAGACTTAGCTAAGCTGGTTCGCGCCCTGTGATAGTGCCTTAAGTGTATAAAGAGCTATATAATTTTTGGATAGAAAATATTTACATAGACTAAATCTAACTAGTGTTGTGATTTTTGTTGTTTTTGAATTAGAATTTAATTTACTTTTTTTTATAATTACACTAGATTTAATGTTGTTTTTTTTTGTATGTACCTTTACGATTAATGGTTTAGGATACTCACTGCGAATCGTAAGGTCGTGGGTTCGAATCCGCCATCCGACTAGTAACGTAAACCATCTTCTAACACAGGTCTAAGCACATTTGGAATGGTTAACAAGAATGTTAATAATATTTGCGAAAAAATAACAATATTGTTAGTTATTCTTTTAAACAAAAAAATTAAAATGACATATTTATTAAGTAAATAAAACAAAAATAAATACTTAGTAATAACGGTTGTCGACAACAAAATATTTAATAGGATAGAGAACGAAAAGAAATCAAATATTTTTCCGTACATAAATGGATAATTTTAATATTAAATTATTGGATTTTACAATTTATACTTTTATGTTAATAAGCGCTGACCTATTTATGTAACCAAGAATTTAATTCCTTCATGTCACTGACACACGAATGCATTGTATTGTGTAATTCTTCTTAATGACATTCTATTGAAGTGCGCACTCGGGTTCTACTGTATTGTAAAGACTCGGTGAGACAAAGTAATGGAAAACAAATTATTGCTCTTAAACGGCACGTTTAAACCAATCAATCCAACCATCAGGCTCAATCAATTATAGTTAAAGTAAAAGAGGGTTAGAATTTAGTTAAAATCAAGTGTTGATTTTCAATATTGAGTACCGGTCGTTTGAGGATTAGTCCCACTCATATGTTTTGTTAAAACAAATAATGGAAAAGCTACGTACGTGGCTAATTAGAGTAACAACTGAAGGTGTCTAAACGGCTGGGGGTTCTTACCCACTAAAACCTCCCCGGTGTCCCTTCCTCGGTGCATGACGAGGGGCTCCGGGATCTCACGCGGAAAGCACCGGAGCCCCTCTGCACTGTGCTCAAGGAGAGCACGTCCCGGGGGGAGGTTATTCCCTCCCCCCCTGTGCCCTCGCAGCGCAAGGCGACACGGGCCAGCCGATGTCGCCTTCTTCCCGGGTCCACTTTGGTGGACGACGCAGGACCCCACCCTTGTCGCGATCCCGTTCTGCGGTTTCCTTCTGTGCCATTACTGACTCGCAGAAGGAGACCAGCGCCTTCCAAGGTGTCTAAACGCCTTTTTTAACAGGCTAATATAATGCTAGAGATGTTGCATTGAAAAGTGACATGACCTCAGGACCTTTATTGGGTCTTATACGTAAAAAACCACCTTCCTCATTACGTGTTATAAAATCTATATTATGTTTGATTAAATATATGAAGTTAATTTGTTATATTATATAGAAAAAATTTAAGGTTTTGATTTTTATAAAATACCTTTTCTTACATTTTTAACGATCTTAAGTTTAATTGGCGGTTATATGATTTTAAATTAAAATTTACATGGGACGTAACTGATGACTTCCGGATTAGATTAATGTGAAATAAAAATGCATTACAGATAGCTGATTTAAATTTCTTATTAATAGATTTTAATACAACAATAATATATACCAGAAAACAAAATCGACTTGAGTGTTACACTCGTCGTCGATTAATTGGGTCATTCAATCACCTCTATTCGATTCTCAAGTTTTGTTTATCTTTCGATAAATATCTCAATATTAATGATAAGTAACCAATATTAAAAATAATTTAATAATGGTTGTCTTTATAGCGTTGTATCTAAAATAGCAGTCGGTTCTTCAGTTAGTGTCGAATCAAGTCGCGTGCGCCTAACCTCAGACGAGTTCACGTGTCATTGCCCAGCGGCCGTGGCTTTCAATACATATCAATTGGGTGTCATTTGTCCGTCCGCGCGACGTACCAGATTGCTTCAGTGTCGGCCGACAGATATTCGATATATTTATGGACTTATCGATGGCACTGCACCGTCGGTTGACTATTTCGGAGAAGTCCTATCGCGTCTTTTCCTTCACATTGGCTTCGTATGTATCAATTTTTATAAGTACAGATGTTTTATATTATAATTTATTTAAACAGTATCACTTATATTAAATACTATAAATAATAATAAGTATTCAGAGACCACCTTAATAAAAATAAAGTATAGCAAGTATAGTAATAGTAGTAGACTTAGTAGAATAGTATAAAGTGGACCCACATACTAATTGGTAGGTAGAAGAAAAACAAAGTAGTACGCTAGGCTAGGCTATTAAATTTAAGATAGTTAAGTGCGTATTTGCGATGCTTCCATTCATTCTGAAAACACCGGAAGACAAAAAGAAAAACTGGTGTTGTTTTTTTCGAAAATTATGTAATGACTTCTTTTGAACAATAAGATGGCGTTTTGCTCTTCACTATGTGACATATTGGTCTATAAGACGAATCTGGATTGCATGCAGCTGCGTCCTGCGACCTTAATGAGGTTGTCAGACGACTATGCATGTGGACATCCTACGCAGCGCTTGTCGTGGTTTCCAATCGAGAACTATTCTTCGTTCTACGAGCTGTGTACCTTGCCCATTGCCACTTTAACCTGCACTTCTAGGGATATCCGATATATAATTATCTTTGTTGAAAAGTATACAATGTATATAGTAGTGTGACCAATCATATGTTAATATCAAATATGTAGTTTTTAATTCATTTATTTCAGTATATCAATAAGGCATAATATAGATTAAGAATTATTTGTAGTCCAAACTTGTTTCAACTCGTTTGATCGTAGCCTCTAGCAAAATGTGTACATAACATAGCACTTAATGTATAAAGGGAATAGAAATAAACTTTGAAAGAAGTTTCACAATGTAGACCGCTTTCCATTTGTATAGCCATCTGTCGGAGTTTTTTCACAAGTTGTTTCCAGTTTTTCGTTCGTTTTGGGTCGAGCTCGTTAATGCATATTCGGACCTTCGTCGCATTAGAAACGTAATAAAAAGAGTAACTAGTTTATCTTTTTCGCGTTTTATAGGGTTAAAAGATAAAAAAACTTACCACCCGCAAGATGGACGGAATGGAAGGTAGGATTTTTTTTAGAAAATGTCTTTTTTATCTGTATAGGATCTATATGGATTATTAGTTTAGTAGATGGCGTTGCTGAGCAACAAACAGTAAGTCGATGACTTTGACGTTAGACCAACAAAATCAATTACAATCACAATTATTTATAAAATACATGTGTTATTATTTTTAAATACATATGGTTGTTTAGTGATGAATTAATAAAATAGTCGATATTCACGTCAAAAACAAATATAGCGCGTGGAGATATTATTGGGTTACAACAGAAAAAATCACATCACAACATACAGAAGAAATAGATAGCAAAATTTGAAACATAAATATGGATCAGTCACTCGGTTTAGGCTAGGAATAACTATCGGGATCGAAGAGAGAGTTGAATCTAGTCTAATTACCTCCAGATCTAGAGTTAGACGGGCCTGTGTAATTTAACTTTTTTGTACTACGTTTACAAGATTAACGGAAGCATTTTTTTTATTATTATGTTGGTAAGATCGAAAAATATTATTCATATTCCATCATTATGTAATTCGTTTCTAAATATAATTACCGAAAAACATGATTTACAGAAAAAATACTGAGTAAAGCTCGGTCACTTTTTATTATATTCGACGCCTATATTATATCTACGTATAAAATGATGTAATCATTCTAGCACTGGTAGTAGACTTGAGACAGACATCAACGAACAGTGATCGAGGAAGCCAGAACTAAGACTCAGTTTAAATTGGTGAAAAGAACAAACTTGTGGCGTCAGAATGTTTGATAGAGAAAGGTATGCTTTTTCAGTTTGGGCAGATACGATATGAAGTAACTCGATGATGCTAATGCGAGTTACTGGGTCGCGGATATTCTAGGCGAATATTCAACGACCAATCGTCATGAACATAATTTGAGCTACCTTGCTCAACATCGCACACAACATATTTTATATTTTATCATCTTATTAACAGCGATACATCAAGAGCCTTCGAAGTAATTTAATAAAGACTTACTGACTTTGTTTCAGAGATTCACTTGTAAAGGGCTTTCCTCCAGCTTTCTTTTTATCCTAAATTTCTTGTATAGGCATCTCTTTCAAAGACGGAAGCGAAAACGGCCTTGGTTGCCGACAACCGATAAAAGTACTTTAGTTGTCTAAACAAAAGTACTTTTATATTAGTCAGTCCTTTAACTTATTTTAATTGAGAAGTATATTTTATAGATTATAATTTTTAAAACTAAATTGGCATATCGGCAGGCACAATAATAATAGATATATGTGAAAGATATGAGATATCTCTGCCTACCCTGGGTCAAGAGTGTGACTTCTTGTATCTCTTATTTTAAATCTGAAACCTTATTTTCGATGTTCATTGTTTCGTTATCGCTCGTATTTACGACACATTTTTAGTATAGCTTACAAGATTATCTTCGTTTTATGTTTTACTCTACGATCATGTCTTTTCTTTTCTTAGTTCAACCCATATAGAGATAAAATTAAATCCTAGTGCCTTTTTTGATGGGTATTTCGTTTATATTCTTGCACAACTATGCTATAGAATTAGCTATTTGCAGCAGTATTTTTAAAATATTAGAAAATACTGTCTTTCCTTCCTAACTTCCTTCTTATAAACCATATACGTAAACACTTATTATTCGGTAAATTTCTAACTTATCTATTTGATTCAAAATGTATTCTAGACGTTTTATTTTGTTTAAAACAAATTACACAATAATTATAATACTGATAAATGAAATAGTCAGGTTCTGCCGTGTCATCCGACACAGAACTATTTGAATATTCAAATTAGGCGAGCAATTGCATCGGGAGTGGATAATTTCTTTGCTGCAGTTAGTAATTTGGTCGGGTCTGCATTTTATTGCATGCATTACTTTCGAATGCAAGTGTTGACACCGCACGGCCGCCGTGACCACGACATTCGACCATTAGTATGGTTTTTATTTACAAATACTTCTCTAATGTACATCGAATATAGTTTTGAAATGTTACAAGTTGCGATTCGGTAAGGGTTTTAAATGGAAATGTGAATACAGAGCGTCATAACCTAAAAGTATATTGTAGGTTTTTATCGAAACATAAAAATAATTGATAATAAACATTTTATCATTACGTTGATTAACATAATATTAAACTTTTTAATTGTCAAAACGATACGGTGTGTGTGTTTTTATGTAACTTAAATTATGAACCAAGATGCTTGGAATGATTTTGATGAAATCTTTAAGTATCCAAGTTAAGATCTTGTGAAATTAGGTAGCGAACGGATTATCCAGATACTTTTTCGAATTAGTCGCAGTAAATAATCAGTGCCATATATGCGAAGTCGGGACGAGTTTCTAGTTAAGGTTACTGTAATGTTATATAATGCTGAAAAAATCCTTATAAAGTATCGCCTTGACATCGGAAACTTACAAAGAATAGATTGTGAAGTTTATTTTTGACTTAACTTCTCGTAAGCAAGTTTCAAGTGGATGCAACTTTATGTAATGTCTTAGTAGCATATATTTTTTTTTTAATAAAAAATCATAGAACGATCATTGGAAATATGTTTAATATAGGATATAAAGCAAAAATATATATTTTTTAAATATTTTATTACTATGACTTAAATAATATTGTCATGGTTATAAATTACTTTTATAACTTACTAATGTTATTTGTAATTGTACACATATATTACTAATGTTGCTGCCACATCTAAAGACTTTGGTAGAAAACTAGTGAATGATATAGATTCTGCAGGACATATCATAAATATGCATACATAGGACTGATCTCGACACTAAAGAAATTTTTAATTTTGTTGCATTTAACTGAATATATTTTGTAAATTTGCCACGGCAATATATAGTGTATATCGTTAATAAGTCTTTACTTTGATTACACACATTGGCCTTAAGACAGTCACAACGATGAATCTTACGATATACTTGACAGTTAATTTTTTGCAGCACAAGTGAATGAATATGTTCCATCAACTTTAACCGATGAACTAAAGTGTAGCAATGGATTACTAAAACTTTGATAGGGTTAAGATCTGTGTTCAAGTCTAGACATATCTATGTGTTAGCATTCGTTAGTGTTTTTAGTTAGTTGTGTTGAATAAGTGTGTGTGAATTAGTGAAACTTAAGTGAAAATGTCGGAGCGTTTCAAGGTGACCAAGTTTGAGGAGCCCTCAGGGAAGCCTTACAAAAATTACGGATCTACATCGGCGGAGAGCGACGTAGAGCTGAAAGGAAAGCTGCTGCCAGATTCAGGTAAGTGATTTCAAAGAACTTATAAGGCGTCTGGTCTTTTGAAGCAAACACAATTCTTGTTCAATTTTTTTTCTTACTGACTTCGGAAACTACCTCCAATTTTCAATTTGTTTGTATTTTGGCTATGACTGATCTCTTCCAGGCTCCCCTGTAGGACAGGAGACCTAAAATAGATAAATAGTATAGTAATAAGAAAAGCCAAGAATATATAAATAATATCAAAAATTATTTATAATAAGGACATACCTTTATTTATATTAGAAATAAGTATAAGCAAAGCATACAAAAATGTAGACAAAGTGTTTACTTTCAATTAAGGACCGTAGGTTACAAAGATTTAACATGTAACTCCTATAAATCGTAAACTAAAATGTTTAATGATTTAAGTATTGAAAGTTTCATGACAATCCAAGTCTAGGCACTTGGTAAGTAGGACTCAAATTATATTGGCATCCAATAACATGTATAATAATTTGTAGGTCTTATGGAATAAAATAGTCCAACAATAAATATACTCGCTTTATTGAGACAGCGTAACGTTGTACAAAGAATTATTTTAACGAATACCGTCACAATTGCTCATCCTTACAATCTTTTAAAGATAAACAAAATGAATTAAAAGTGAGATGAAATAATAAGGTTAAATTATTGTTTACAATGCCAAGTTAATATGACGATCAACTAAATTATTAATTATGAATTAAAGATACAATAACCTTCAGGTAAATCACTAAGATATCATTGGAAGTAGTTATTATGCATAACAATCGCTGGGTGTCATGTGTTGCCAGCTAACACATGGTATGTTCACTTATTTCGTAGAAGTGATGACTGATAAGGCAGAAAGGTCTCGTGTTACTATTTCGTATTAATCCACCTGTGTCATCTGCAAATTTGGCCGATCGTTGCAGTTTGACAAATATTATTGTTATTGAAGAGACTTTGACAAAGATACGGTGAGATCAAGTATGTAGAACGTATTTTCAAGCTTACCTTCACACTCACAACGAAATATTTACCTTCAACCTCGGTTATGGTGGTGTGTGTAAGAAATATGATAATAATGAAGCTATGGACACACACTTGAAATATATTAGTAAACAGTTCTCATTCTTAAACACAAATTAGAAGTGGGCTAACTTGCGAATGAACTTACGGCTCACCTTAAGTGATTACCGTCGCGCATGAACGTCCACAACATCGGAGCTGAAGGTGCGTTGACGGCCTTTGAGAACGGAGTAGGCTCGTTTCTTAATTCTGTATACAAATTGTATAGGTTCGGAAACATATCTGGTGACAGTTGATTCCACAGGTTGATAGTGGATAGTGGTGGTAGATAGATAGTTATAGCTTTAGGGAGTGTGCTCACAAGTTGTATTGTGCCCCTTTTTTTGTAAACGGGGAGGAAATCTTCAAAGATACCCCGCCTTCTGGGGAAGGCGGCGGTTATGTGGGGTTTTACCCACTAAAACCTCCCCGGTGGCCCTTTCCTCGGTGCATGACGAGGGGCTCAGGATCTCCAGTGGAACGCACCGGAGCCCCTCTGCACTGTGCTCGAGGAGGACACGCCCGGAGGGAGGTTACTCCTCCCCTGTGCCCTCATAGTGCAAGGCTACACGGGCCAGCCGATGTCGCCTTCTTCCCGGGTCCACCTTAGCGGACGACAAAGGCCCCACCCTTGTCGCCCAGTGAACCTGAGGCCCTTTAGTCGCCTTATACGACAGGCAAGGGATACCGTAGTCTTATTCTTGAGAGCCTAGATCTACAGGGCTGAAATTGTATTGTACCCCATCCTATTTCACCGTCGATCAATCGATCATTACGAAGCTGTTTCGTAGCCTTTCATTACGCATCAAAGACACGAAATAATTATTGTTTCGCTTCATTTATGCTATTACGTCTCATCCACACTTAATATCAGGCGGAATCGTATTGATGTTAAAGACAGTAAAGATAAATTGTTTGTAAAATACGTTTCGTTTCTTAGCGCGAAACGAGGAGAAATCACAACACACCTTCCAACATAACTTAGCTAAATACGACAAACGTCCGTATAAAAAAAAGCAACAAAATAGCTATAATACACATTTTCTGCATTGTACTAAGAATTCTGTTATTGTGTTATGAACACAATTGTACTTATCTCCCCTACGTATACATAAATGTGCTTATACAGACCGACTGATTGCGGAGGGTTGAACCCTCTCAATGGTACTATAGTGAATGCCAACCGGATAAAGAGGGGGAGAATTTGATGCTAGTCAAACAGGTTATATAACCTTGACCCATGTTTTGTTATGCCTATTTATATAAAGCAATCGTGAACAAAGAAAGAAATAAAATTGAATTATATTATATTTTTTAACCGACTCCAAACAAGAAGAAGGTTCTCAATTTTTTATGTTTGTTACTTCATAACTTTCGACTGGGTAAACCGATTTGGATAATTTTTTTAAATAGAAAGCTGGTGCTTTTCGTGTGGTCTCATTTGAAATTGATCAAATTCTGACATTGGTATCCATGAGAAAACCATGTGTGTATGTATGTGTGCGACAAATGGACGAATCAATATCACGCCAACCGATTTCGAAGATTCATTTTTTATTGGAAAGAATGTACTCTTTTTTTCAGAAATTATTACTAACATTCTTGTTAACCCTTCCAACTAAGCTTAAGCTTGTGATAAGATGGTTCACGTCAATAGTCGAATGGTGGATTCGAACCTAAGACCTTACGATTCGCAGACCGTACACTAAGCCATTAGTTAGTTTGATGAGTGTTTGGTTAAGTTCTGATTAATTCTATTTCTTAATATTACTATAATAATTCGGAAACATGATTCAATTTGAAGTTGGTTTCGATTTTTACTCGTAAATATTTTTTAATAAAATAAGTAGTAATATTGAAATATTTTGGCATCATCAGCCTGCAACAGTCCACTGCTGGACATAGGCCTTTTCAAAAGCATGCACTGAACACGGTCTACGGCCACTCTCATCAGGCTCCTGCTAGCCATCTTGCGAATCTATTCTGAGAGCGTACCACTCCAGAACTCGTTACACCACACGTTATTCCTTCTATAGCTGATTGTCCCTTTCATTTTCTAACTCGTTGGACTAAGTCGATGCAATAATATTCACAAATATCCATTGTTTTAACACTGAACTAAATTGCATACAAGGCGTTATACTCATATACAGAGAAAATGATGTTTCAATAGTACCATATTTAATAAATTGTGGTTTTGCGTTATGCCAAAAATGCGGGTGACATTAACATAAACACTGCTTAGTAAATGTTGGTTTCGTTTCAGCATTTTTATTTATTATTTATTGATTCTAATTGTACATATGTGTATATATAATATAAAATATTTTAAGCGTTAAAATGCGCGCCTAATCTTTTGGAATGCAGTCTGCAAAACTTAAGGTCGTGGGTTCGAATCCGCCATTCGACTTTTGATGTGAAACGTTTCCTAGCTGGTTTGTCTATATCACAAAAATATGTTATTTCATATTAAATAATTGATTATTTGATTTTGATAAATTTCTTGAAATATTTAAGCATATTTGGAAGATGTCCAGATTAACAAATGCTAACAATTGAAATAATATAAGAGTATCAGTGGTACGCCATTGGAGAATCATAGTGGTATTACTATACTAGCATATTAACAAAACTAGAAAAAATCGATCAAATCGAACTGAGACTTTACTAAACATAAACGTTTATTTTATCCAGGTATCAACCGCGATTGAGAATATATCCTTATTAACAGGTACAAGCATACAAAATAGTCTATTTGTCTGATTGTCGCACAACTAAGTAAACGTTACTTTGTAAATATGTAACTATGACTTATAGTATACAATAAAAATAAAACAACGTTCTAATACAATAGTTCTCGGCACTTTATTTTCAGAATTCTTCACTTAAATTATGAAATTGTGCACATAAAATATTTTACAACAATAAAAGATCACGTCTTGTCGTTATATCGGTTACAAACTGTGTTAATTGTTCGCTTGTTTATTTAAAACTAAAATATGTTGTAATATGTTGTAATTGCTTAGTATTTGGTACTTTGTAAGAGTATTTAGTAACAGGCTCGCGGTGACGTAATTACTTTTAATTGTTATTTACAAAGATTTTAATACACACATATACCCTTTAAGACTTAAATAGAATTTACTTGAAATAAAATAAGCTTCTCTGGCATGTCAACAATTCTTAAAAAAACAAACCATATATAATCACGGTTCTCGGTCAGGTCATACTTATATATTAATTATACATAAGTATATGTATAGAACGTCAATAGCCTAATGGTTTAGGGTTACGGTCTACGAAGCATAAAGTCGATGATTCGAATTCACCACTCGATTATTATGTAATTCACTAATGTATTATTATTCTCATATCAAGGAGCTTGTCTTTAAATTATAAAGAAGTCCAATGTTTTCAACATAAAAATAACACTCAACTTTCTTTTAGGAACTCATTAATGATTTAAAGCAGTGGTGGGCAAACTACGGCCCGCGGGCCAAATGTGGCCCGTTAAAGCGTTTCATCCGGGCCGCCAAGTGTTTTTTGAGCTAATATTTCCGATGTGTTGCAATCGGTATTGTAAAATTTGTTCTGTCTTTAGTTATATCAGCAGTGTTTAAAAGGTTTACAACCTTTTAACATTTTTGGTTTGTTTAAAAAACGTCGTAAATTTTTACGTAAAAAGACAAAAAAATTGCCACCAGCAATTTGTGTAATTTGCTAAAATAGCCATTAATTTTTTTGTTAAAAAGATTTAATAAATTAAAAGTTTTTTTCGGTAACATTTTGGCCCGTTTAATTTCTTTTTTACAATTGGTGGCCCGCCAACCAAAAAGTTTGCCCACTACTGATTTAAAGCGTCTTCACTGCACAGAATCGACAAGTTCATAAAGTGATTCATTGTATGGAACTTTTGCTGTCGATGAAAGAATACTTAAATTGTTTTCAAAGCATCCTCATTTACATAAGAATTGCTTAAGTTAATGTTAAATTCTTGTGTTACTTTTATCTTTAACAGTATTCTCACCTTCACCCTTGTTTCCATAACAATTTTTCACAAAAGTTTAACGATAATTTACCTTCATAATTTCTTATAACAACGTCTTAATAATTTAACTAGAAGTTGCCGCGAGTTTTCTCAATTCTTTACCAAGTTTTTAATTAAAAGCGCAAGAGGTTTGCAATCTCAGAAAATCATTCAATATTTAAAACTCATATCAACTTTTATTTAACTTTTAATTACCTTTCCTTATTAACTTTATTGCAGCGTCATAATTTTCTTAGATTGAGTAACTCTAACGATTTTTATGGCTTATTACCTCCATTGGCCTAGAGCTTTAAAGACACTCAAAGAGATTTTCAGTAATGGAATCTTGTTTAGAACTCCAAGTTGCACGAGAGTCCTACACAAACCTTGTTTAGGACTCTCGTCCAGTACCTTTCTTGAGGATTCATTTTAGTCATTTTATTGATAATCAACAGCATAAACTGAAAAATATGACTATCCCCGACCTATTGGCGAGTAATAATACAATTTTTTTTAATTGGTAGCAACTAACTTTCTTCATGTTGACGGGGGGAAATCTTCAAGAAGATACCCCGCCTTCTGGGGGGAAGACGGGTTATGTGGGGTTCTTACCCATTAAAACCCCCCGGTGGCCGGTCTGCGGTGAGGGGCTCCGGGATCTCCAGAGGAACGCGCCGGAGCCCCTTTGCACTGTGCTCTTCGGAGAGCACGTCCCAGGAGGAAAGTTAATATATCCCCCCGTGCCCTCGCAGTGCAAGGCGACACGGGCCAGTCGCCTTTGGCCTTCCCGGGTCCGCTTTGGCGGACGACAAAGGCCCCCACCCTTGTCGCCCAGTGAATCCGAGGCCCCTTTTAGTCGTTTTATGACAGGCAGGGATACCGTAGTCTTATTCTACTAGCCCGGATACAGGGCTGGGGCGCAACTATCTGCTTTAACGACATAGCGACGATAAAGCTATTCCAGTAGAAGGCTAAGGCACTGACTGGTTTGAGGTTAGACCAAGAAAATTATTTCTTATACACCTTCGTTATGTAATTCGTATCTGAATTTAATTACCAAGAAACCCGTTTACCAAAATAAAGTCATTCAGGCACTTCTATATATATTTGTATTTCTCTAGGGCATCCAAATATACAAACAATAATATGTTTAGATTAAAGTTATTAATATAGAAACAAAGCTGATGAAATTTGCTTTCGGATCAAACCGAGGGCGTGGCTTATCTCCGTGAACATACATCGACCACCTTATTTAACTTCCCCACCTGGGTATACAACATTCTATTAGTAATGTTTGTTATTTTATAAAGCATATTCTTTCAATATCTATATTATTAACCTATTTCAAACACAGAAAGGACATAGCTCCGTCATTTATGAACCAATTTAAAATAATTTTCTTTTGTTAGAAAATCCCCTTTATTTACAATACCATTCTATTGACCTTTGGTCTTTTATTTTCTCTTACGAACAACAAATGTTTATAAAATATTATTCATATAATTATAATAAAGCACAGAAAAAATTACAAATAATACCATTATCCACTCATCAGTAAATTAAAGACCACTTAATATTAGATGGGATCGTAAGCACAATTCCCGAAGTGGCATTCAAAGTTAGTTTAGCTTTTGAATGTCTCTTAGATTATCCGTGAAATAGCAACCGTCCGAGTCGTGGTGCGGCCCTCTCGGGCGCCCTCGGATCGGAATGCTTACGCGTAACGTAGTACACGTCCAAGCCGAAGTTACCCTCACCGGGGGGACCCTTGTGTCGAGTTACTAGCAATAGAGATTCAGGCTAAGCGACCTAAGAGCTATGTCACCTCTCAATCCGGTGAAGCAGTCTAGGCCAGCCTCTCTGGTCAATTTGTGTAGTTAGTCGTATTAAAAAAAGAAAAAATCAAGCACAAATTTATACCCAATTTAAAAATATACAGAGATAAAATAAAAATACAAAGCAACAATCAAAAAATAATAGTTAAGAAAATAAGAATTAGAATCTTAGATCCTGACGATAAACCGTGGATAGATTATAGACGTGGACCGTTTATAGATTTAATGGGCATATTTACAGTAAGCGTTTACTTCCATGCGTAGAAAACTATGGACAAATGCTAATTGTATATATATATTGTATAGATCTCATATAAGATAATCTAATATAAAAAGTGGTAAGACTAAATCTGGGGAAGTTGTAAAAACCTTATAAGCTAAATAAACAACCATTATACATATTCATAATAAATTACGCAACAACTGCAAAATTAATGAGAAAATCCAATACGAATGTTAAACTAAAATTAGCTATAGCCTTCATAAAGCGAAGTACGGTTTAGCTGACTCACGCGGTCGATCGGTTTAAATATTTGTTTTGATTCAAATTGTGGATACGAAAGTCTCCGTGCTCTACAAAATCCTTCTGTTAAACTATGACTGTCATGCATGCCTCGAAAAGTCTAAAACAAGTTAGTACACAGTGTTCAAGCGTCAACAACCTAATGGTTTAGGATATGGTGTGCGAAACGTAGGGTCGTATTATCGAATCCAATCGTCGTAATTTGATTATTGACGAATTGATTGAACTATCTCCTATCACAAGCATAAGCTTTAGCGAGAATACTAGTATTTTTGTGAAAAAAAAAAGAGTAAAATAATCACTCTATAATAAATATTACGGTCGAATGCGTCATTTCAGTGCTGTTTTGATTTAATTCTGTTTTTTAATTTCCAATTTTCATACATGTGTTTCTTTTTGTCGCTATCGTTTCTTTTATGATTTTCTTATTTTTGTTTATAATTTTTTTCTGACGCTGACGTATACACATAGATTTAGTATTGGACCTTTAGTGTTATTATTTTATTTTTTAGGTTATTGTTGTTTTTTTGCTTTGTTTGGTTTCATTTCAAGTCCTATGTGAATAGACACCTTATAGGTTCACGTGTTTCATCCTAAACTTCATCTTCGCCTTCCATCAAGCAAGATAGAAGCCAAACGTGAGCCTATTTTGTATTAAAAAAATCATTTGTAAATTTTGTGATCAATTTCTATGTGTTGTATCTGTCTAACCGATTATATAGCTTATTATTAAATAAAAATAAGTATATTTATAAGTCAAAACAACAACCAACTTCAAGTCAAATCAAACGTTAAACGTGAATATGAACGGATGCCTTTTTGTGTTTCTAAATTATCGTAGGAATAATACGAAAGAAATTAATCAGAACCTAACCAAACTCTCATCAAACTACCCTTGAAATACATCCTTTACAATAAAATAAATTCACCCATTGTCGAGCACATACTTAATGCCAATTTAAAATCTATGTAGTTTTCTCATAGATGCCATTGCCATTACCAAATAGAAATAGCATCATCGGTTCCCCCAGTCCAAAGTTATGAGGTAACAAACATCCAGATGAATAGAGAACCTCTTCCTTTTTTGAAATCGGTTTAAAATATATGATAGCATTCTTTTTTTAAAAAATACTTATACTATATTAGATTTTAATATAAAAAATAAAATGAAAATTGGGAGGGAATCATACAAACCACGAATGAAATGAGGGCAGTTCGCTAATTTACAGAGCTGAAAGAAGACTGGCACAATAAAATTTATTTTTTACAGAGGATTTTTTTTATTTATATTTTGTTTAGTCGTAGATTTTGGAATGTTCACTTGAGTGGACACACAACTAGTTCGCATCAATATTATATTAACACAAAATGTTTTATTTACAACACAATTGCTTACGTTACCGACCAAATGATTGCGCATTTTAATTCACGATCTGCGACGTTAGGATTAAAGAGTATAAAATGTGATTAAGTTTTACGAAGTAATAAGAGTTACTTACGAAGTTACGTATGCACCTATTTATGCATGGAGTGACAACATTCGTATTATTTTGATTGTATCGTAATTTTATCTTAAGTTTAAATAATCCATCTTTCGAATACCTCACATAGCATATTCATTTTTTTTTTATAATTTCTAAGCAAGTGCTTGACTACGATCCCACCTGATGTTAAGTGGAAATGCAGTCCTGGATGGTAAGGCGCACTAGGTTAGTAAATGCCTATTCACTCTACTTTTGAAAATACCCACGTTGCAATCGGAAGGAAAGACAGACGCGGGCAAACTATTCCAGTCCTTTGCTGTACGAAGAATGAAAGACGAAGCAAATCGCTTCGTTCGGGTTTGAGGGATGTTCACAACAAAAGGATGAAATCCCACAGTGCGTCTAGAAGTCCGATGGTGGAAAGGGGATGTAGTTAGTTAGTAATATCATAGTAGTTCTGACTTTAATTATTAGTGGCATGATAAGTTTACAGTATTTTAATGTCATTATGAATCTATTTAGATTATATCATCAATATAACGTATATTAATGAAGTATTAGAGATTTAAAATTAATTTGCCTAAAAGCTGTTTGGTTAAGTTCTTAGCCTTAGCTGAGACTGCCTAAAAGTGGTTTCATTACCTACAAACTATTTATAGGCAAGTGGAAATTAATGGCTATTTGAGTACAGGTTTACTAACTCAATGCGGGCGCACATTTACAAGGAAGATTGTATATGCAAGCCACTGAAAGACGCACAAAAGAACTGCGTGAACTGGCTCACGTTATGGAAGTTCCGAAGTGTCACTGGTCTCGAAATCATGCCTCATCATCACATTTCAACGTGAGAATTAAATCTTTGTATCCATACTTTAACATGCTCTTGGATCAAACTCTTCTTTACAACATCTGTCAAAATAAATTGGATTGCAATGAACTCGTCAATCACATATGTATACGTGTTCCCAGCCATTCGAAACGCATTCGTGAGCTTCATTCACATAAACTTTTTGCTATTCAGTCAAGTAAAACAAGCGCAGGCGCACGCGCACCTCTTAATCGCATCATGGAATTGTATAACAATAACTTTAACAATATAGATATATTTGACTTAACTCCTTCCAAATTTAGAAAAACTTTACAAGAGATTTTGTTAACTTAACTATTTTCCATTTTGACTGTTTTTTCTTATTTTCTATCATTAATTTAATCCTATCTCTGTAACTTTTATGTAGTAATCTGTGGATGACGGTGTTGTTTGTACAATGACCAACGATATGTTTAGTAATTTATAATTTTTCTTTATACTTTAATTTACTTTATTGCTACTACTTTTCTGTGACTTATTATAATTGTACAAATGTTTGTTGTCCTAAATAAAGAGAAAAAAAAAAAAAAACTTAACTATTTTCCATTTTGACTGTTTTTTCTTATTTTCTATTATAAATTTAATCCTATCTCTGTAACTTTTATGTAGTAATCTGTGGATGACGGTGTTGTTTGTACAATAACCAACGATATGTTTAGTAATTTATAATTTTTCTTTAGACTTTAATTTACTTTATTGCTCATACTTTTCTGTGATTTATTATAATTGTACAAATGTTTGTTGTCCTGAATAAAGAGAAAAAAAAAACATAGGTTAATAATTAGTATTGAATTAAAATTTGAAGCAGCGAGGTGAGAAGTGGTTTTGCTTATATCGTTGCACTTAGAATCTCATTGTTATTCACAGCTCGTAGTCGTACAAGCACCACTCAGGTCCCTAGGGAGCTAAACCGATTACAGAAATCGTCGACGCTGTGTATAATAGTGTTCCAAGGATTTTTATTACTGAACTGATATAGTTGTACAGTTAACTGTCGAATTAATCATGTTCTTTTATATTAGATAATCATTTTCACTATTTATACTTTGTATGTATCTAAAACAGTACTACTCCGGAGTATATCTTTCCATTCATCTCAAGCAATCACTTAACCTGATCAATAATTTCTTCTGTTTTCTACGTATTTGCATTACGAGAATCGTCAAATATATATCAAATTATGAACGTATTTTATTTACTTTGAATTCAAATAAGCTTTTGGTATGATATTTACTTCATCGTACGTTTATTTGATTACCATTAATGAAAATAAATAGAAACATTTTCCATGTTATCTGTATTATAAACGAGTAAGCTGTGATAAATCCATTCGCTCTTGTATTGAATCTCTCCTTCAAATACCTTTCGTGATGGAGGGTTGGTTTGGAACCTAAAAAACTCAAGAAATAGCGTTATGTAATAATGGCTATTAAACTTTAAATTTAATTAAAATTAAATAGAGAGGTTAGCCCAGAAGGAATTCTAAATTAGTGGATAGGATGAAATAATAAACCTTATTTACTACGGAACCCTAAAAATTACGCATATTTACGTAGCTCTTGGAATCCTATTAAGCCGAGTACAAGGTTATTATTTACATAACATTAAAACATTACACAGCCTCGTTAATACAGCGTTAGTTACGATACAAAACGTCTCACCGTTGACCTTCATTGCGTGGATCGTGCTCGGTATGCGATTGTATTCGGAAACTATTTGGACTAACGTGGAACCACGAAAATACGCCCTAATCCTCAGTGAATTATACCTACGCCTGATAACGAAGTTTTAAATGCCTTCAAAAAGAAGGAGGTTCTCAAGTTGTTTGTTTTTTTTGTAAATTTGTATACTTATCGCAAACAAAGGTACTATATACTGTCACTCCTTTCATACTGCGGACCTACTTGAAGCATCTCTGACTGAGCTTATTTTAATCTGGACCTCTGCCAGTGGCCACTTTTAACTAAGAAGCCAGATGTTTATTCTCTTTCCGCTCACCAGATATTTCCTACATCACTGTGGTTTTATTACCAATACCTTCGTCGTAGATTCTACTATGTAGACCTTACCTAACTGAAAGACAGGTATACTGTACTCTTGTGTTATTATTTTTAGTGAAAATCCATCAAAACTTTAAAACAAAAGCGTTCGTCGCAATAGGTGGCAAACAAAGTCGCATTTCCGACGTGTCCCACTCACATGCTCCCCTAAAAATTAGGGAGATCATTACTGGAGTTTCTTCGGCCGTCTTTTTTTCACGGCGCCAATGAAGTGGAATTCATGCTAGCTCTAGCATGCTTAGAAATCCGATTGAACCAATTGACCGGCCTTATGTTACGCAAAATCGTACCCTTAGGCATTAAACAATCTCCATCGCAAGGTTCCTTCACATGCATGCTTTCCTTCACCGCCGGGCGGCGTGGTAAATCAACACTTAAAATTGATATAAACAATTTCATTGATGCTGGCACCGGGGATCGAACTCGGATTGCTAGCGTACTATGCAACGCGAAGCGATCGCCCGGACATTTAGCTACCACGGCTTAAATACCTTTGAATGTTTACAAGCTAAACTGTTTCAAGTTAAATTTACATAAATGTTTTAAAACGAAATAACAAGCTCACCGCTCCTTTGAGTACAATAAATCAAGCATCGATTAGTAACCAAGTATTGAAATGAAACCCTACAACGTTAATTGCATTCAGAAAACGTACTTTAGAGAAATAGTAAATGTGACCTTATTCAAACAGATTAACCTCTTTTGTTGTCCGTGCGCTGTAAATACGAAATACAATGGGCTTCTCAGGATAATTAAAATGCTAAATTACTTCTTGTTTCGTTCCAGTGATGAATGGAAAGTGCTCTATACATTTCATTGATGGAACCAGCATGGAGTGTTTGGAAGTTTTACCTAATTAACCCACTACAGAAACAAAGGGTCTTAGTTAAATGAATTACGTCTTCTTCAAAATATAAGATAAGAAATAAAATAAGCTCCTACGTCATTTTGACCTTAGCGGGGTATACTAAGACAGCTTATTAGATTCCATATGTGTCAGGTGACAGGTGGTGAATAATTTTTTGTACTTTAAAACTCGAAAAAACAGCGATTTATGATGCTATAAGCCCAATAAGATTCCAACTTGTGACCATAATCATATCAGATCATAAGCCGAATTGTTCAGCAGCTACGTGGTTACTGCCTAATGAATAAGATTATTGTAATAAAAAAGCAATAATGTTAGGGCTACTGTTCAGTACAAAAAATTAAAGTGCCCTTTAAAGGCGTAAAATATAGTTTTGATAACCTATAGCAGAAAATACGAGAACTGTTCGAGTTCATCGAACAGCCATTTGCTCTGGAGTTGTCTGTAAATTATGCTACCGGCATGATTGAAAGGGTAAATATAGGGTTGTCATTTAAATAACATTTTTTTTTGTTAACGGGGAGGAAATCTTCAAAAGATATCCCGCCTTCTTCGGGGGGAAGGCGGCGGTTATGTGGGATTTTTACCCACTAATACCTCCCCGATGCCCTTTCGTCGGTGTATGACGAGGGGCTCCGGGATCTCCAGTGGAACGCACTGGAGCCTCTCTGCACTGTGCTCAACGAGAGCACGTCCCGGGGGAAGTTACTCCCTCCCCCCTATGCCCTCGCAGTGCAAGGCGACACGGGCGAGCCGATGTCGCATTCTTCCCGGGTCCACCTTAGCGGACGACAAAGGCCCCCACCCTTGTCGCCCAGTGACCTCGAGGCCCCTTTTAGTCACCTTCTACGACAGACAGGGGATACACATAAAAATAAATTAAGATAACGAAAATTCTTCTGACAAAATATCTGATATGCATCCTAACAATATTCTTAGTAGTACACACAACTATTAGTAGTTACAAAATTTTTATTAGTGTGATTACGTAACTTAATAGTAGATGCTTAATGTTGATAAAGTTCTATAAGTACAAAACAAAAATATAACTTAAGGTTGTCGCTATTGTCTTCGTCCAACTCATACAAAATAACTTGCCTGCTTCAGTTTCCGTTCGGTGCTTACTTATTGAATTCAGTCACTTATTAACCTTGTGACAGATTATTTTAATCGATGAAAACTTTCTTGGCTACACCAATCAATATAGTAAACCCGTGATGATAATTCCCGAGCTCTTCATACGGGCAGGCATCTCTTCAAAATGCGCAGGGCATAGTTTTCGGATTTCTTACTTTTTTTCATACGTGTGCATTGGTTAGATTTCGTAGCCTTTCTTTAGTACGTCACGAATTTAGTCTAAATTCATTTGTGTGGGGTATTTTTCTATGTAGGAAACATAATAGGGATATTCAAAAATAACCCACCTTCTGAGCAGAAAGCGGCTATTTATTAATAACGACAAAATCAAAATTAACCAAATATTTATGTGGAACCAATGTTAAATTATGAATACCAAAGATATATATATAAGTAATTGTAAATAAAGTTCTACAGCTTTACGCAGCCCTATTCGTAGCAAGACAAAGTTTTCTCTTCCTTCTTATAAATTTTCCGAGAGTGACAATAGTTAAATATTCAAAGACAATTTAAAAGTATCTTAAGAAATAAACATTTTGAAAATTCGTAAAATATGCTTTAGAATGAAAATTTAATTAATTTAAGTCTGATATAAGAAATAGCTTCAGTTTTTCAAATAATTTTGTGCACCTAAGCGGAGTAAACACCAATTCCATTAGGCCTTGAATATGACAGCACAAAAAAATCGATGTGACACATCTGCTAGGCGTCCCATGAGAGCTTAAATTTTAAATTTTTTATTTCTTTAATTTCGTTGTGAGGCAAATAAATTTGTTACAATTTATAGTAGAATTTCATTTAATTCGAAGAAAATATGGTATGTGGAACAAAATTTTGCCAGTTGTAACGTTCGAGTTATTTTATTTCCTAACATTAATAAAAAATAGGTTATCTAAATATTCCCAACCCTAGTAACCTTTATGAACGCAAGTATGGTAAAATAAATCTGTAAACAAATTTTTGAACGTTATTAAGTATTTTAAAAAGATGCGCGACTACAATAAATTACACAGTACACTGTAATCACGGATATATTCCACAAGCTTTCATCGCAATACTTTTTGTCCTTTTGCGCATTGCTCCTTTTGCCGACATTCGACTTAAAATACGGTGCTTTGACAACGTAGGGTATAGCGAAAAAGAACGTTGCCCGAGCGGATGGAAATTATTCAGTGACACGGAAACCTCGGTCGGTGTACCTACAAGACGACAGAGTTGATTGCGGACACGCTATTATAATTTAACTTTGTGTTAACATTCGTCTTCCAAAACACACGTCTGTACGTATTCTGTAGCTGTAACTATGTTTAATTAAAGTGTTCTATAGTGTAACTGTGATATTAATTTATTTATATTTTCACACTATGAGCACGTTCACACGTTCACACCACAAGGATTCGTCTGCCTTTTAATGATTCTTTTATATTATAATGCTGTTTTTACTCGTAATAGGTTCATCAACTACGCAAATGACACAATAGTACTCTATATTTCCCCATCACGTAGGTATTCCTAGAGGTCGTAGTACGTTGTACCTTTCCATTCATGTAAAAGCCGCAGAGGTTATTGCTAGCTATTATTAACAGATTTTTTTTATTAAGAATGTTAATAAATTTAATCCTCTTCCAAAGCCAGATGATGGTTCACGTCAATAGTAAAATTATGGGCCACGTTCTTAGGAATCTTTCGCAACAGTATGACATATTGTTTATAAATAAGCCAGGGGTTGGCAAACTGCGGTGTGAAGCTGTAGTAATAACTTTATTTTTTATTTATTTATTTTTAAACTATTTATTGTTTACACTTATGTAAACAAAAAAAGAAAATAAAATTAAGATTCATAAACAATGGGCGGTCTTATCCCTAAAAGCGATCTCTTCTAGCCAACATTTGGATGGAGAGGAATTATAAAAAGAAGCGGCGGGAGTTTATAATTAGTAGATATACTTAAATACCAATAGTAAATATTTACATACAAACATACATACATACATACATACATATAATAAAGGTATAAACATATACAGATCAAAATACGAGTATATATATTGTAAAAAGACAAAACGTGTTTAAAAAGTAACACATATTATATTTACATAGATATCATAACAGTATAAATTATATTAGGTGGACTTGTCTAAGTAAAACTTTTTAACTTTGATTTTAAAAGTATTTATCGTCTGTGATTTCCTAATGGCCACAGGAAGAGAGTTCCACAGACGGACAGCGCATACGGTGAGTTGCTGATGCAAGTACTATTTATTGTGAAAAGTTTTGAAGTAATATTTTCTCACCGGGGGGACCCTTGTGTCGAGTTACTAGCAATAGAGGTTCAGGCTATGCGAGCTAAGAGCTATGCCACCTCTTAATCCGGTGAAGCAGGTAAGGCCAGCTTCTCTGGCCAACCTGTGTAGTTCGTCATAAAAAAAAGTTTTGAAGCTTTTTAATTACAAACTTTTGTAATTTTTACTCTGCCGACACAAAAGGTTTCATTCCTCTGGGAGAGGCTATCACTTTATATTTAATTTAGTTAACTATATTCTAGGCTTACCAGTTATAATGTTCCATATAATCTATATAATTTATCAATGTATGATGAAAATCTCCAATTTATTACTATTGGAATCGCATTCGCATTTAGCAGCTTTAACTTGGCGTAACTTGGCGTAGCATGCAAGTATGAAAGATAGTCTACGGACGCACGACGTCGTTACAAGAATTCTGAGACAATAACACCAAATTCCTCGGCGGACATTCCTCGTGATTCACTGTACTTGTTTGTTATAAATTCTGTATTAAGCTATGTAGCTTTTTGTTTACGAGAAATAGTAAGGATTTTTCATGTGTTAATATACTAGTATGTGTTAATAATAATCATAACTTTATTTCAAGCAATATACATTGCTCATATTTTTGTTAGTAGGACACTTAATAACTATGTTAGTAACAAATGAAATACATACTAAAATCTTTGTTATATTTACAATTATTTCTATGACACTATATCACACTATGTGCAGCCTTAGGCAGTACTCATACTTGCAATCTAGTGCACATGCAATCATTTCCAGAATGTTGTTGTGGCTGGCTCGCACCCTGCGCACCAGGGATGCGTATCTTTTCCGCATCGTAGCATAAAAGCAATCGACGCGCGCTTCAGCAAACATCCCTGGTGCGCTACAGAATCGCGGCAGCCCCATCAACACTCTGAATGCGTTGTTATATTGAACGCGAAGGGCGTTATAGGACCTTTGCTTGTACTTCGCCCACAGGCTGCTCGCAAAGAAACTCGTGCAGTAAGCTCTAAACAGAGTGAGCTTAACTTCCTTCACTAATATGTACACTACTGAAAATATCCATTCACACGCCAACTGCATGATTTTTCGGAATTGATTCGTTTTTAAACGAAAATTAAAAACGCACCTGTTGTGCGTTCCGATATCTAGAAGGGAAAATTAATTTTTCAGAACCACATTTTATTTTGAGATATACAAAACACAACTTATGTTATATGATGAAACCTATTACTAAATATAGACAATATTAAATGCATTATAATATATTCAGTATATCATAAATAAATACATACATGTTTTCGAATATTCATGTGCTTTATAATTGTAGTTGTAAAATTGTTATTTTATAAATATGACAAAGACACACGCTGCTTCTTCCACCTCTACTTATTTACCAAAATATGATAATCGCTTTACAGAAATCTTAAAATCGTTTTTTTAAGTAGTTTACTAATTTGGTGGCCAATATTTTGGATTATAAACTTTTTTGTATCGCTTTCCTTCAATCATTCTGGCTTAAATACCAGCGATGCATAATGCTTCTCTACGTCACAGTATTCTCTTCAAGCCGCACTTTTCTTTTCACTCACCGTTTCTAAGCCTGTCGTTCAGTCCTCCTAGAATACTTTCAGCGACTATGTCTCATGTCTTATCTATTTTTTTAGGTCAAATGGTCATAGTCATTCACATAATTGCATGTGATCTTTATGTGTTTAAAATGTAATTGCATTGAATTTTAAATAAAACGCAGCAATGCATTTTTTTGGTTTAATCGAGACTTTTTTTTGTGAAAGAAGGGAACGAATTGAAATTATATTAACTGATCACTATCGCTCACAAATACTCACATAAGGAATTGCAGGTATCACCATTTTTTTTTTTGTGAAGGCCTCCAACACCTTATTCACTGGACGAAATATAGAAGTCTAATAAACCGCCATTTGACCGTGGCTTTCTGCAAGATCGTGGACTATGGCGCAGATCTCATCGTCCCATTCAACAGCAAAAGCAATGGTTAAAATTACTGCTTTTCACCAGCTAATAGATGGTTCATGCCAATAGTCGAATAAAGATAATGTACATACAACCTACGACGCACTACTACTACGGCCTTTGTGTTTTGCAGATCTAAACAATTTAACTATTGACGTCTGATATACTTCTTTAGTGTGTCGCATTACCTCAGTAATTTTAGTTACTGCAGCGCCCTTCAAATTAGAATATTGTATGCGAGTACACATTATTGCTTGGTGTCAAAATAGGCGCTGTCGGTAAATGATTTGGTTGGAGGTAAATGCGTACAAAATGTATTATATAAAATACAGACATAGAAGAAATAATTAAAGCGCGGGTTATCTTCAACGCTGAGTTTAGTCTAGAGCTAACTTACAGACGGATAAATTTGTGTAACGACCAAAGACGTTGTGTAGTGCTAGAGGCATTACCCAGAGGTCATGTGTAGGTCAGAAAATTATCTTAAATTTAAATATATTAAATAAAACGAGGAAATATCTTTATTAATTACTTTTATACTAGAAGTGATATATCACGTAACTAAGTATAACAAATCATTTTCTTGTTATTTGAATCCTTTGTAAACCATTGCTCAATAAAGGTTTTCGCAAAATATTTACCTATGAGAGGAGGGTAGTGAAGGGAGATGGATAATTGTTTTATACTCCTATCAAGGGTGGTGGGTTGGAAAGCTCCGTATAATTGTTTTACCCACGGGACGAGTTCATATTTCCATTAAAAAAGTATTACAAAGTTAAATTATTTATTTTATTAGCATTATAAGTGATTTCGGCTATTTCATTTATTTCAAAGTAGATGTGACGTTCATTAAATAACGAAGCATGAATGAAGTAATAGCAAATTATTATGACTTTTAAACAACGTTTTTAAAATTGTGGTATAATGCATCTATACGGCTGGCAATAATATGGCGAGGAAATTTTAGATCTTATCTGTCTTAATTGGATTAATTGAATGGAAGTTTTATTTATTAATTAGATATTGTAATCAAAAAGCAGTTTGATTAGAATATTTAATTTAATATATTTTCAAAGGTTACGTTAGTTGAAATTCTATGAGAAATACTTTGAACCAGACAGTATTCTTTACGCTACAGCTTCTCATAAAATAAACCGTTGTTGGATGCCAGCCTGGACGGTGATCCACGAATGTACATATATAGTTAATTTCTAGTAAATAATCAGTTAATTATAGTTTTAATTTTAATCTATTTAATTAGTAAATTTGCATTATTTTATTGTCCCAAAAGTTTATTGTTTATAAATCTATTTCCAAACATTACACTTATTTTCTATCATAGAATTTTTGATAAATTAATAACATTATGAAATTAGTCACCAATATTGTCTATATTCATTTGTGTAGGGTATTTTTTGCTATGTAGATAAAGAAACAATACGTTTATTACAAGAAAGACAGATTCCTTCTAAAATAACTTCGAAAATATTAAAAATTGAACTGAAGTAATTTAGAAGTTCAACGACTTTTAATAAACGTCACAACTAGTTATAAATTAGAGGTCCAATCTAACGATTTTAACTCCCTGGTATATCTTCGGAACTCAAGATTCTATGCACATAAAATTAATACGGGACCGTAAAGAAAAACTCTGTCAAATTCAAATTTAAATATCTGCTGACTGTGCCTTAGGTGCGCAAACGTTAAGAAAAAAACACAAATAGAAAAACTTCTCCTTTGAAGTCAGTTAAAAATACGCTGAACACAAAGAACAAGAGGTCTTATTCATAAAACCCTTTTATGTTACTATTACAGCCTTTGATCGACGTATATTTACATCTGTTGTTGTGTTTTATAAGTTTTCTTTTATAATAAAATACATGCTTTATAGAGAAATTTTCATAATCGAACGTATAAATAATAAGCTTAGCTGTTAAGGAAATTTCGTTGAGATAGTATAATAGATTATTCAACTACGGTCTAATGTTTTGCGTTTAATAATGCTTTTGTTTTCCATCAAAGGGGCTTGCGGTTTTCATACATAAGTAATAGTTACTTTACACAATACACTGTTACCTTTTTGTGCCTGATTTTCGCCGTTAACCTAGAAACACAGAGTATATGGATGAGCTCACCACGTACCACATATGACACCCAAGCGTAGGGCTATGGCAGTCTTTGTTTACGCCTCTATGGAGTTTAAATGACGTGAGAGATATGAACGTGTAACATAGCAGCTGTCCAAGCCGAGATTACATAAAGGTTCAGGCTAAGCGACCTTAGAGTAATGCATCGAACAATCCGGTGTAATATAATAATAAATAGTTATTAACATAATGAATACATAAACCAATATATTATTTACACAAACTGACTAACAAGATACCTGTTTATTTTTTTTATTATTCACACAGGGATGTTCAAAATGGAGATTGGTTTGAGGCATTCTAATTTGATTATGTAAAACAAACAAAATAACGATTGTTGAACATACTTTTTAAGTGACAATCTCACGAGCACCATCCCAAAAGCTAACACGTTCAAATGGACGGTTAATTTTTCATGAATTTTATAAAATCCTTTATCAAAAGGAAAGTAATTTGTTTTATTTTTCTTATAAATGTGATATTCTGTATAAATATAGGCAAAGCCACTGCAACGGCATCTATTGTTGTACGAATGGTTCGGCACGATCCAGACACCTGTGGCGCATATTAAGGAAATACAATGAAAGAAAGCTATTTTATACTGCCTTTGCCAATGTATCGGCAAAACCTTTAGCGTGTGTTCGTTGGCAGGCATATGAATATATAATTTTGCATTAAAAAGATTTCCCATGTCCCATGTCAATTATCAAAAAATAAGTTCTGAAGTTATACCAGAGCACATCTTAAAATAATCTAGAAAAATTATTTGTGGATTTTTTTTTGTTTGATAGAGATATTGATAAGTTTATAGGACAATCAAAACTAGGTAATTAATCCTTAATGCCAACGAGCATGAATGTGGAAGAAAAAGGAGAATATAGAAGCCATAACTTCTTTATCTGACTTCTGTTTACGATTACGCCAAACATGCGCTTACTTACCGGGCTAATCTAAATAAAATGTGTCTAAAATTTTATCGAAACGAAAAAGTTATGTCAAGATCAAAAATCGAAAACATCGTTGAACTGTATCATACTATTTACTATACTCGTATATTATACAAAAGTGTGATATAAAACACGTTTTCTTATTAAAATTTCCACGTGGTATAAATGTACATATCATTATGTCATCGCACTCGGCACATGCATAAATTAAAATAAATTATAATCTGTCATTACTGCATAGCTGGAGGTTCAAGACAAGAATATCTTTTCATGAAAAATAACTATACGTATTCTAGTATATATACATGGTGTTGGTTTTTTATTGGTATATACTAGCGCTTGACCACGATCCCACCTCGTGTTAAGTGGTGATTCAGTCGAAAGATGGTACGCGCTAGTTTAGTAAGTGCCTATTCACTCTACTCTTGAAGGCTCTGACGTCGTACTTAGACGGAAAGACTGACGCCGGCAACTTGTTCCACTCCTTTGCTGTACGCACAATGAACGATGACTCGAATCGCTTCGTTCGGACGCGCGGCACTTCGGCTAAAAAGGGTGGAGACCCGCCGAGTGTCAAAACGTTCGATGGTAGAATGGGGATGGGGGAATTAACTCGTGTAATCCCTGTGCACACCCTCCAAAAACGTTTCTTGAGTTATAATAATTCCATCATGAGGTGATATATAAATACATAACAATTAAGATGTTTGCGATATAAGCGACATCTTGTGTCTACATAAAGCACGTAGAGACAGTTGCACATTGTAATTTTGATTACATTGGAAGAGTAATAAACACAATGTGGACCTCATAACTTGCGCTAAATATAACTCAAACCGTTCGCTCTATTCGAACTAAATATAATCGCGTTCCAGTTTAAATGAATGAGTGGATTAGGAAGATTGAGATTTTTGACGCCTGAAAAAATCTGCGGTTATATGGATGGTATATTGCCCACTATAAATTTACGTGTTACATAGAGTTTGCTTACGTAAACAGTAGAAGGCGGCTGTTAAAGGAACAAGCAATGATAACGGAACAAAATATGCCCTGTTGACCAAATGTGCGAAACATGCACTGCAGTGACATGACTTGATAACGTATCTGTCGTTTAAGTAAACAAGAGTCATAATAGGTCACGTAAACAATGGGTCAGTGGCCTCCAATGACCCATCGTTAAACATTCCTGCATTATGAAGAATTAAACAGTATTTGTCATTATTTTTTATTGACACTGTTCAATCAATGCAAAATTTGCAATATCTCTACTCTAACCGAAAAAGTATTAAATTGTGTTTAAATTTATTACAATAACAACCTCGCACATCCCGTTCTTACGCATTTTCGTAGTGGGATATACAGAGACAGTAATTGCTGTATGCATTTGTGGAGTTTCTTCGGCTCTTCTTCTCCCAGTGCTAATGCTTCCCGAAGTGGCACTCAAGGTTAGTTTAGCTTTCGATTGTCCCTTAGATTATTCGTGGTATAACAATCGATCAAGCCGTGGTTGGCCCTGTCGGTGCCCTTGGATGGGAATGCTTATCTGTGTAGTTCCTCACAAAAAAAGTGTTTCACTTGGATTATTAGGTGATATTTGTATCAGATGTTGAGACCCAACTCTTTAAAATATGTAGTCCAACAATGCACGTGAAATTTCTTTAGTGGATTTTTATGGACTGAGTGATTGATAACTTACGATCAAGTGAGTGCTCGTTAGCTCTCTTATCTATTAAAACAATATCAATCCTTCGTTAATGTAATCGTAATGTAACATGCCGTGAAATTAAAATTGTTATACAAAAGGATTACACTAAAAGAGTTGTCTATGAAAGTATACTGGGAGTGTTCTATAATGGAAATGTTGGAGAAAAAGACGAAAGCCTTCCCGCAGTATGCTTTTTTTAAAATATAAATAAGTAATCGCTGCTTATACATTGCACTGTCATAATTTATAAACAGAGAATAATACATCATATACACTTAGCATCTGGAATAGATTGCTGTTTCAAACATCAATATTGGAAGTTCTGTTTGATTCAAAGCTCCATTTCGATTCAGATTGATCAAACATCGAGGAGGTCTATCGTATGTTTACTGGCTACTGTGGCATGAATGGATTTTTTTAGTTTGTGATGCAGTTTTGGAATTGTATTTTAAAAACTACACAGTTAAGAAACTCGGGTCTACTGCATTTTTTATTATTTATGTAAAGTTCTGCTTTTGCATGTTGTCATAGTTAACCTGCATTTTTAAAACCTAAATTAATAAGATGTGGATTCTCAATACTGAAGCTATGGATATTGTGCAAATTTAAGCTTAAAATATTTCTATATACGACTAGAATAATATTTTTTATGTGTGGTCTAAGCACTATCGTTTTTTGGTCTTCCGCACAAAAAAAGTTGAAATACGTCGTGGGGTAGATAAAGTTAGTTATAAATTTTTAATTCAACTAGATTTTTTTATACAAAAATTATCGACATTTTTTCAAAATATAACTGGTATTCTACAAACATTTTAGGTTTTATTCTTTCGATAGTGTTTAGACGGACAGAATGTAGTGTGTCTACGCTTAAGTGAGAATAAATGTCATGATCTATTTACTTTAAAATTATTCCAAAGTAATTTCACATGACACGTTACAAAAAGTTGAACGAAACGCAACATGGTGGACAGGTTGATTGAAACCAGTTAGATTATCGATAAACGTCAACATCATTATGAGACAAATCTTTTAATATGCATAGCGCAAATCACGTGAGTGGTTCAAAGACCTACGTATGTCTTACAACTCCCCATTTATAATACCATTTAAGGTTTTTTTTTCGAAAAACATGCATAAATTTCTTTCGCAATATCTTTTTAAAATACAATACAAACCGTGATGTCACTAAACAGCTTTCAAATGGCATCCTCGACATAAAAATGTCACTTAATTCAGGCTAAAGACCGTAATCGGCGCGAATATGCGAGTGTTTTGCGCAAAATCTTATAATCACGGGACCTGTGAGTAATAATGTTGGCTGAAACCAGTTGGACGATCATGTGATCAGGTCGGATTAAGCGGTGTCGTAAACATACGCACACTTACCTACGGTGTCACAGTCTCGTGACTTCACTCCGATACGGTGCCAATGATCTCGATTACAACGAACGGGTATTTACACAACTGCTACAAAGTTTTAAGCAAACGACCACATGTGTTTATGTTTGCAAACCTGTAGTTAGTTTTACAGGATAGAACTTATTCTTACATTAGAAAAATTGATGTATGAGAGCCTCTATTGAAATATAGCCTCTATTGAGATAGAGAGAGAGAGAGAGAGAGAGTTATATTATATTTCAGTCTCGGAGCGGACGCCTCAAGTTGCGTGGTACACCAGCAACTCGAGTTCGATTCGCGGCGTCTGCACCAATGAATTTGTTGCGATTTTAAGTGCTGATTTAACACGTCCTTGCCGGTATAGGGAAACGACATGTCTTAGAGAAAATTTAACAAGAGAGAAAATTAAGTTTGCCAATCCGCACTAGGGCCGCGTGTTGGACTTAGACCTTGTTATATTATATTTACATAGAAGGTAAAGACCCAACAGTGGGACGTATAGGCTGTTGCGTTAACTGTATGTATTAAGAAATCAATTTTAATTTATATATATATATTATTAAATCGCTAAATGATAATAATAAAATCACTTATTTTTTTATTCTAAAGAAACAATACGACAAAGTTTCAAAGATGACAATGAAAGGGGTGACATTACTATGTTATAAAAAGAGGGCATTCTACTATGAGTAAATCTATGAATTTAATTATGTAAAAAGATAAAAAAGATCGGTATTTTTTTTTTCTTTTTACATAATAAAATTTTGTTGGCCAGTGCGCTGCAAAATAAATAGAAAAACCTGTTGATTTAACGAAAGTTCGGTGTTTCTGGCTCGGCGCCAGTCCTCGGGCAAAATTAAACAGTCTAAACCTCAAACACGCCAACTTTCTCCTCAACTTTAGTAACCAGTGGGGCATGTGATCTCGAAATAAACGAGTAAACTGATCCTAAGCATAAATAACGTAACATAATTTTGAAAACATTATTTAAATCTATTAATTACAGTAACTTACTCTACCGAAATTGAGTTAATGACGAGAGGTAATGCTTTTCACTGTCAAATTTGCATAAAAGGAAAAAGAAAAATTAAAGCGTGGTTCATTTATTATTTACTTAACACAATTTATCTTAACGCCTATCACTTAGAGGGTGTTTTCGTAAGATGCATTTTCCATTACAAGTGTTTTAGGCAAAGATATTTATAGCAGAAACTTCAACAACCAATGAATGGACATGCATGTAATAATGTTTAAATTTATAAATAATGATTCGATGGCGTTAAATTATTTTTTTCATTGCTACACATCTCTAATGGTGACAGATGTTGTAATGTTTTACATAACGTAAAGATTTATGTCTATTAAGCTATAGCCTGATATAATAACAATTTCAGGTAATGCTGAAGCCGAATTTGATCCCTTGTAGTCCGGTTTCCAGTTCGCCTGACTAGAATATTAATTATGAAAAAGGCGCTTAGGTTAGACCCATGACTAGTAATTAGCTATTTTATTTACAAACCGGTAGACGCCCGTCTTGCATGTAATGTCTAATTTATTTGTTTGGTGTAATAACACAAAGACAAATAATTATTATTTATTTAAAATATACAAAAATAGTAATATAAAATACCCGACTGTAAACATCAACGCACTAAAAAGTCTGAAGTCTGTCGTAATTTTTAGATACCCCCGCGATTCTATTAAATTTTGTCACTTTCTGCCAAAAACTGTTTCCAATAGCACCGTCTTTAAGTGGCTTACATTGTGTCTTATGGCCTTTATAAGGTCGTTAGACCACCTTGCTATTGCTATTATAAACATCCCCATTTTATTGAGATGGCTTCATTGGTCTCAATTGCTTAGACTCTTGGGATTAACCACACCACGACAAGGCCTTATGATATCGTTAGACCATTTTGAGTACATTGGAACTAATACAATTGAATTTATAAATAAAAAATCACTGTTAAAAATGTTTCATCAACGCTGAGAGCGTGGACAATAAGAACTTAAAATTGGAACAAAAATTAATTGGTCGTCACCGGGGATCGAACACAAGTTGCTAGCGTATTATGCAACTTGAGGCGATTGTCCGAACACTGAGGTCTTAACATAATTTCTTTTAGTAAAGTACTTACCTTTGATCTCTGAAACTCAAATAGTGGCATATTTCAGTAGAGTGATTACGGCGTTACCGTTTATTTTGTTAATAACTAATTAAATATTTACCGCTTTACTTAGACGGCGGCGTTTGTCAAAGGCTAAAGCGAAGCTTAGTTCAATCGTATACATTACATTAAATGAAACGCCTGTGATTTCCATTTCATAGATATAATTAGATTTGCTTGTATCAAATAACACGGTGAATACTTATTGACACTTTGATTTAGAGAAAGGGATACGTAGTAATTATCGATCCACAATCATCTTTCTGAGCATGTCACAGAAGCTTTCTGCTTATTTAGCTTTAGCTGCTTATTTATAAAAAAAAGAAACTAATAAAGCCAGCTGTTAATCGTGGGAATATGTGACAGATGGAGTATACATAGCCATTTACACGAGAAACTGAAAAATAGAAATTTCTTACTGCAAGTGAAGGATTCGAATCCGGAACCATGATAACGTGAAGTGGAACGCTTAGTTATTAAGCTATCTGACTGCCTTTTTTTTTTTTTGTTTACGGGGAGGAAATCTTCAGAAGATACCCCGCCTTCTGGGGAAGGCGGCGGTTATTTGGGGTTCTTACCGACTAAAACCTCCCCGGTGGCCCTTTCCTCGGTGCATGACGAGGGGCTCCGGGATCTCCAGTGGAACGCACCGGAGCCCCTCTGCACTGTGCTCAAGGAGAGCACGTCCCGGGGGGGAGGTTACTCCCTCCCCCCCTGTGCCCTCGCAGCGCAAGGCGACACGGGCCAGCCGATGTCGCCTTCTTCCCGGGTCCACTTTGGTGGACGACTCAGGCCCCCACCCTTGTCGCCCAGTGAACCCGAGGCCCCTTTAGTCGCCTTGTACGACAGGCAGGGGATACCGTAGTCTTATTCTTGAGAGCCCAGAACTACGGGGCTGAAACTATCTGACTGCCTAAATGAAGTAGACAAATAATCAAATTCGAACTCTATTATGTACTGAATAGAAAGTAATCTAGAACTAAATAGGGACACTTAAAGGCTTTTATTGACCTTAGCATAGTAAATGTACATATTATGTAATAAAAGAAGCCAAAGGTTGGTAGTTCCAAAGCTTTATGATCAGTTGATAGGTATGATAACATTGGCTCAATTTACGAGCGGTCTTTGTTGGTTATAGGCCTATACTCGTAGTAGCAGATATATTGATTAAGTACCGAGTTGACGATTTTAATACTATGACATCCTATAAAATTGCCGTTTTTTTTTTATAAAAATATACAAATTATTTAATATTTTTATTAAAGCATTGGCCATTGTTATTGAAGTTCTTTTGCTATTTTCAAGGAAATTACGAGAATTTACGGAAACGTTAGATTAATGTATCTGATACAGGATAAATCGTTGTGTGGATGAAGTTTTTTGACTTAATCAGCCGTTTATGTTTTTTCAAACGAATGCTAATATTTTTTTTTAATATATACCACTAACGTTTTTTATTTAGAGGGGTTTGTTCTTTGTCTCCCACATCACAGAATCACAGAATGATACCCGCGCCAAGGACAACTAAAATGATGGGAGGATGACGTCAAAAAGATTATGGGGCTCTTATGGATCAGTAAAGCTAAAACAGATCGGAATGGAAATATCTAGAACTCTGTGTCCAAGGGCAAGTAGATTAATTTAAAGACCAACGGCAGCTGGTTTACAATAACGTGTCCAGTTTTTACATACTATATTTATATATTATCACTGTAAATTGTCACCAATAAAGGCTATTTTATTATTCTAATGTTTTGTTAACCACTGCAATTAAGCTTATGCGAGATTGGAATCTACGATCTGAAGTTTCCCATACCATAGCCTAAAATTAGCTATTGACATCATTAAATTAATTAATCGCTTGGAACGTAATTAAGGTTTAAGAAACTTTATTCTCACTTTAGACATTACAGGTCACTTACATGAGAACAATAAATAACTAATATTATAAAACAAGAAGTTCGCTATCACACGAATGAAGGAGTCACCTAACGCATTCATTTCTTGGAAACGGAAGCTTGAGGAATTTAGAAAGTTGCATTTTGAATGCGCGAAATCTGTATACCCTTTTGACGTGTGTAGGATTTTGTTGTATAATTTGCCTTCCCCTGTATCAAAAACGAACTGGGAGAAAACAAATAACTTTCTGTACTTGTTTTGACACTTTTTAGCATGTCATTGTCACTTCATCCTGCTCCTAAAATAAGTTGCTATTCAGAATTTTAAAATAAAATATACTCGACAAAACTATAGAAGTCTTTATCTTCTTGATGTATGTGTTACGTCTCATGCGCTTACTATATTCTGCATTACTATATTCAATTTACTAGCAGAATTAGACATAGGTTCACGTGCTATATGTATTATATCTTATTATTCGGACTTTTGAGCGAATAAGACAAAATTCTCTCCGATATTTATATATCAATATATCCTATATTGAGATATAATGAAATTATTCAAAAACTATCTGGTTAGTGTGTAGTATTTAAGATTATAATTCGGTAGATTTGAATAGTACAAATATTTGGTCATGCAATCTATTCACGTTACACGAATCATTTCCATCTGAATCTTGGGTCCACGCGCTTGGAACGACAGGAAATTAAAACATCAAAATCTTTTTCTTTTTGTTCTTTTAGAATCAGCATGCGATAATTTGCCAATTTATTGCTTAAAATTACGAGCTAAAAGGTATATAATGATAATAAATACCGGTGTATGGCGATGGGATCACCAATTGTCAAATATGGGACTTAATAAGTTTGGGAAAAAGCGGACAGCGGATGCTGCACCTGTCAAGTTTGTTAAAAGGACGTGATAGTTTTTATAAACATATGAGGGTAACAACAATTATATATTTTTAGACTCTTGTGCTGTTATTATGAATTCTTATTAAGAACAACAGTGATAAAAACTATATTTACAAATAAAAACGAAATATACTTAATCAGAACCTAACTAAACTCTCATTTAACTACCCTTGAAGTACATTCTTTCTAATGAAAAATGAATAATCGAAATCGGTTAGCGTGATATTGAGTTATTCGTCCATTTGTAAAGCACATACTTAGTGCAAATTAAAGGCATATATGATTTTTTCATGGAAGCACTAGCAAATCAAATAAAAAGAATCATCAATTTCGGTTCACCCAGTCGAAGGTTATAACAAACATAAAAAAAACATGCCCTAAAAATCCCCCTGCCAACATTTTGTTAATATTGCCAAGGCGTACGATACTGAATCAATAGCATCTTGTAATGCCTATTTTACAATTTACAATGACTGCCTGGTGGTAGGCCGAGAAATCGCTAGGCAAAAGAAGAAGAAGAAGAATACCTACCCTCAGATCTTGAGAGAAAGATTGGCCCAAGATTGGCTTTTGTGGCGATCCTAATTCAAAGTCCTCAAAAAATGTGGCTACCCCGCTGGATTTGTGTTACATAATCCACACATTTTGAAACAATTTCGTTTGGCCCATATAGCGGGAAGCCATAGCGCTCATCGCCAGATTAGACGTTAATTCTATTACTCAACACTCAGTTCAGCTATTTCGTAGTATTTGGATATAGTACACTACTGTATGGTGCCGAAAAATAGCAGCTTTTAACATCGTAGCCGCGTCAACGTTAATAATATTAGTTGCGCACGCAATTGCCCTATTAGTTTTCTTATAAACATTATAAAATAAAAGATTATTTTAAATTCCATAAGAGGTGACAGGGTGACACTTATGATTGTAATTGAAAAAATGAAATATTTATAACTAATTATAAAGTTAATCGTAGACGGTCCTCCTCCTTGCGTCGGTTTCCTCAATGCTGAGGGTCGTGACCATCTCGTGGGAACAGTTTGTTTTTAGTGATCCGTCGCCATTTTCCTCTATCTGTAGCCGTGCGCAGAGCATCGTTAACCGACGTGCCTAGAGTGGTGCGGATCTGGTCAGTCCAACGTGTTGGGCTTCGACCTCGCGGTCTTGTCCCGTCAATTTTACCAGTTACAACTAGCCTTTCTAAGTTATTGCTGTTTTTTCTGGCAATGTGCTCAAAGTATTCCAGCATCCTGCGAAGGTATATGGTGGACAGCCTTTGTCGTCCGCTAAAGTGGACCCGGGAAGAAGGGGACATCGGCTGGCCCGTGTAGCCTTGCACTGCGAGGGCACAGTGCAGAGGGGCTCCGGTGCGTTCCACTGGAGATCCCGGAGCCCCTCGTCATGCACCGAGGAAAGGGCCATCGGGGAGGTTTTAGTGGGTAAAAACCGCACATAACCGCCGCCTTCCCCCCAGAAGGCGGGGTATCTTTTTGAAGATTTCCTCCCCGTTAACAAAAAAAAAAAAGGACAGCCTAGCTTCGAGTTTAAGTTCTCTCAGGATGGACACGTTGGTACGATGTGCTGTCCATGGGATCCGTAACATCCTTCGCCAGCACCACATCTCGAAGGCATCAATGCGTAGACGGTAAAACACTAGAAATCACCATATACATATACATATATTTAAAGGACATGAAATTTACTATCAAGCCCAGTAAAAAATAATTTTTACAAGACGTAAAGGATCACTGGGCTGGTATAAGACTATCAATCATCTTGGGTTACAAGCATAATTAATATGAATTTAAATGCATAATTTCTGTCATTATTTTTATTTATAAAAAATCTAACTATTGTGGATACAAATGTAGTATATGTTTTCAATGTAATAATATATTATAATAAAACTATTAAATTGACTTGCGTTTGCACATCGTTGCCACTCATTGTTTGGAGGTGAACCACCGAAACGGTGGACTTTCATGTACATCGTAAATTAAAAACATAAGAAATTGAGCAAGTTGGTTGTGTTATAGGTGGTATTTATCATTTGATGCGTGTCCGCTTTACTCACGTACCATGGCGTACGGGGACGATGTGTGCCGTTTTCAGTATAAAAAATAGTACCCACAGAAACTTTGGAACGAAACTAAATTAACTATTCGTATATATACATATACATATATTTTATATATATTGCGATTTGCTTCGTCCTTCATTCTTCGTACAGCAAAGGACTTGAATAGTTTGCCCGCGTCTGTCTTTCCTTCCGATTACAATGTGGGTATTTTCAAGAGTAAAGTGAATAGGCATTTACCAAGCTAGTGCGCCTTACCATCCAGGACTGCATTTCCACTTAACATCAGGTGGGATCGTAGTCAAGCACTTGCTTAGAAATTATAAAAATAATAAGTGGAATACCAATGTTTGACTCACCATGATACTGGTAATAAAATAATTGGGTGCATCGACTTAAAATTTAGCATGGTTCTTACTTCACGATGCACGACGCTCACTAGGAACGATTTTACGTAAATCCTATACAAAATGATTTTTTCTAAAATAATTGTTTGATTTTTTAACTAAAACTGTGATTCATTTGAGCGTTAAAATATCTGGATCGACCAATGCTATTAATACTAAAACTAGTTAAGTGTCTAAGTTACATATTAAATTTTTTGGTTTAATTTTATGAAAGTAAGTAAAGTAAGTTACTATAAAAGGAACGGGGCCTGGAAATACAATAAAATCATGTGTGTTTTTTGTTATCTTTAATTAATTCTGCCATCTTTTGTTACAGGTAACTTATTTCTGTTATATGATCAACAACAGTCAAAACAGGTAATATGTGTAATGCAGTATTATTTTTTGGTGAGAATATCCTACGTCACTAGAATAGTACAATATAGTTTAAAGTAATAAAAATCATATGATTAGAATGAGTATCAACGAATTTGTTATGCATATAGCTTATTTTGAATACATTGTTGGTTGCTTAGAGGTCACATTACTTATACGTACTCTGTTTTGTTATTAATAAGTATAGTATAGTATTATATAAAGGGCAGCTCTCACCATGGATCACTACCTCCTATGTCCTGTTTTAATAAAAGTTTTATTATACAGAAAAGATATGTTGACTCTTTGGATCGTTCGGCTAAAATATTATTGAATTACCGTTGATTATTGTGTAAAAGTTGGGCACTCGAATAACTCTGAATTATTTGCCCTAAAGTTCAAAACCCTCGTCCATTCATTACTTTGCTTATACTTATTTCTAACTTTAATAAAACTTTGTGGCAAATCGTTAACATTTACAACGAAAGGTCGAACTAATTAAATAACATTTTCCTTTGTCGGATTGTGGCTAAAGGTTATAAAAAACTAGCTGTGTCTACGTTGAAGGCCTCCTTAGATTTATTTACATTATTTTTAATTTTTTGTATTTACGTTGGCTATTGTTTTTAATTAATTTAATGAAAATTTTAAAGCCCGAGCTTAGGTCAAGATGATGATTACAAATTTCCGCTTGCTTCCTTTGTGGTCACGTTTTTTCAGTATCTTAGAAATAGGTTAAGGTAAGTTCCTATTTGTTATGCGTTATTGGAGAGATAAGAAAACGGTTATGTTTTTAAAAAATCTGCTAGCCATACAGATTTTTTTTTGTTTTTAAGGCATTTTAATCTAGGTAAATCTCAAAAAAATATTGCAATAATATCGTTTTTCATGACAAATTTTCAAATTTGAACGGATAATTCTTGTTTTTATACGGATTGATTTTAAAACAATTAGAACGATTGATCGTTTTTATAAATCAGAACAAAAATATATTAAATATACATATATAGATTAGATCACTTCTATAGGCTAATCGACATATTTGACTCATTTGCCTTAAATTACGGTTATAACATTGTAAATTGTTGCTAGAGGGGCTAACCACAACAGAAACGTTTTAAGTTCAAGGTTAACTAGTTTCCATGCATGTATAGTTAGTTATATAAAGTTGGTAACATGGAATTTGGTTCACATAACTTATTTTACATGTCTATATAAACGATTTATAGTCACGATAGTGAGTGACTGCGTGGTTTTTGGGTTTAAAGGCTTTAATGATCACTAGCCGGTGATTAGGTGCTTAGATCTTGAATACGTGACCGAAATATCTATTATAATTCATAAGCTGTTGATTTTGTAAAATTATAAATAAATAAAACCTATTTACGTAATTGATTCTTCTCATAACGCTACCGTTAAAGAACATACTTTAAAAAAAATAATTGGTTGCATTGACTTAAAATTTAGCATGGTTCTTACTTCACGATGCACGACGCTCACTAGGAACGATTTTACGTAAATTCTATACAAAATGTTTTTTTAATTAAGGCTAAGTGAGTGTTTGATGTTTCTGAAATATTTTTCTTTAAAAAGAAATCAAACGTTGGCTAAATAAAAGGAAAAAGTCAAACCTTTTGGGTTTCTTTATTGTGCGATATTGTATTACCAACCACTTAAATGGCCTCTGACTCTGATAGTAAATAAAAGCGGTAAAGCATTTTTTCGTGTCTTGTAAAAAAACATATTAAACTTTTATTTGATTTTATGTGATAAACCTAAATTGATTGGCTATAGAAGCTGACCGCAACAGTTTCATCTTCCACCTCTTAGATATTAGGAGCGTTGATGGAGTTTCTTCGGCCATTTCTGCTCCCTGCGCTTCCCGAAGTGGCACTCAAAGTTAGTGTAGCTTTTGAATGTCCCTTAGATTATTCGTGGAATAGCACCCCACCGAGTCATGATTCGGCCCCCTAGGGCGGTCTCGGATGGGATTGCTTACGCGTAACATAGTAACCGCCCAAGCCGAGGTTACCCCTTACCAGATAGACTCTTTTGTCGAGTTACTAGTGATAGAGGTTCAGGCTAAACGACCTAAGAGCTATGGCACCTCTCAATACGGTGAAGCAGTGAAGGCCAATTTCTCTGGCCAATCTGTACCAACTCTGTTCTCTGACCAACTAGGTCATTAAAAAGTCTTATGATTAGAATGGGTATTAACGAATTTGTTATTCATATAGCTTAATATTTTAATACATTGTTGGTTGCTTAGAGGTGACATTACTTTTACGTACTCCGTTATGTTATTAATTAGAAAAATATAAAGGGCAGCTCTCACCCTGGACCACCATCTCCTATGTTCTGTTTTTATTGAAAGTTTTATACAGAATTATACAGAAAAGATATGTTGACTCTTTGGATCGTTCGGCTAAAATATTATTGAATTACCGTTGATTATTGTGTAAAAGTTGGGCACTCGAATAACTCTGAATTGTTTGCCCTAAAGTTCAAAACCCTCGCCCATTCATTACTTTGCTTATACTTATTTCTAACTTTAATAAAACTTTGTGGCAAATCGTTAACATTTACAACGAAAGGTCGAACTAATTAAATAACATTTTCCTTTGTCGGATTGTGGCTAAAGGTTATAAAAAACTAGCTGTGTCTACGTTGAAGGCCTCCTTAGATTTATTTACATTATTTTTTAATTTTTTTTTTTTGTATTTACGTTGGCTATTGTTTTTAATTAATTTAATGAAAATTTTAAAGCCCGAGCTTAGGTCAAGATGATGATTACAAATTTCCGCTTGCTTCCTTTGTGGTCACGTTTTTTCAGTATCTTAGAAATAGGTTAAGGTAAGTTCCTATTTGTTATGCGTTATTGGAGAGATAAGAAAACGGTTATGTTTTTAAAAAATCTGCTAGCCATACAGATTTTTTTTTGTTTTTAAGGCATTTTAATCTAGGTAAATCTCAAAAAAATATTACAATAATATCGTTTTTCATGACAAATTTTCAAATTTGAACGGATAATTCTTGTTTTTATACGGATTGATTTTAAAACAATTAGAACGATTGATCGTTTTTATAAATCAGAACAAAAAAATGAGACTTAAATAGATACTTTAAACAATTTTTGAAAAAATATTGCAATAATTTTCAAATTTGGACCGATAATTGTGGTTTTCATATTGATTGATTTTAAAACAATTACAACCATTAATTTTGATTTATAAATCAGAACAAAAATATTTTAAATATACATATATTATATAGATTAGATCACTTCTATAGGCTAATCGACATATTTGACTCATTTGCGTTAAATTACGGTTATAACATTGTAAATTGTTGCTAGAGGGGCTAACCACAACAGAAACGTTTTAAGTTCAAGGTTAACTAGTTTCCATGCATGTATAGTTAGTTATATAAAGTTGGTAACATGGAATTTGGTTCACATAACTTATTTTACATGTCTATATAAACGATTTATAGTCACGATAGTGAGTGACTGCGTGGTTTTTGGGTTTAAAGGCTTTAATGATCACTAGCCGGTGATTAGGTGCTTAGATCTTGAATACGTGACCGAAATATCTATTATAATTCATAAGCTGTTGATTTTGTAAAATTATAAATAAATAAAACCTATTTACGTAATTGATTCTTCTCATAACGCTACCGTTAAAGAACATACTTAAAAAAAAAACTCACTGGGCGACAAGGGTGGGGGCCTGAGTCGTCCACCAAGGTGGACCCGGGAAGAAGGCGACATTGGCTGGCCCGTGTCGCCTTGCGCTGCGAGGGCACAGGGCGGGAGGGAGTAACCTCCCCCCCGGGACGTGCTTTCCTTGAGCACAGTGCAGAGGGGCTCCGGTGCGTTTCACGTTGAGATCCCGGAGCCCCTCGTCATGCACCGAGGAAAGGGGAGGTTTTAGTGGGTAAGAACCCCACCGAACAGCAACATTAATAATAGGTTATTGTGTCGCTGCTATTAACGCCCACCCTCCAATCAAAGTTAGGGTTCCAATTTTTAACTAGGTTTTTTTTAATTTTAAATATAAAAATTTAAATTAAAAAAAAAATTGAGTTATTCGTTCATTTGTCGCACACAAACTGGACCCAATTGAAACGTTGAAAAAAATACGTATTAATTGAGAACTTCCTCCTTTTTGAAGACGGTTGAAAATGGGCAACATTTGAATTTTATGGTATTTAATAGACTTACTGTTCTGACCTAATCTATACTTACTGAATGAAGTGAAGAATAAATGGTTGGTAGGCACTTAATCATTATACACGAGCGACTTAAGTAGGGGTTGTCACAATTGTATCACGACGCCACACGCCGCGAAGCCCCGCATTTCCGTTTGCGTGATGTCGGATTTTTTGTTTCCATTTTAATGCCGTATGAAGTCTGGCTTATTTCATTAGCTCGTAAGAATACGGCTAAATATATTAAATATTTATGGTTTTCGTTTCCAAAATATTAATCTATATATATACTTATCATCGATAAGGATATGCTTTTTAGAAGTCTGAAGGATAGATAATGGAATTAAGGAAGTGAATGCATGTGGTGGTTTAGGCCCCTAAGCGAAGTAGTTCTTTGTTAATAGTGATATGGATCTTTGGCGTGAGCTAAGTATTCTAGTAGACATTTATTTTAACGCTATAGCCATTCCACGTGCTTTCGATTGTCGAGATATATTTTCAAATCGTAAGAGGACCAGGAAAAATAAAAAAGAAGATAAGAAAGAAATAAAGTACTTAATCAAGAGATGGAAAGAAGCAGGAAAGTTTGTTTTCAAATGTAATTTTTTGTTATATTAATATGGAAGAAACATAAAAAATATTAAATATTCAAAATATTGTTTTTACCTATGTCCTTAAATATTGGTTGTAAATAAAGAATATTTTATGTAAAAATCATAATCCACTCTCTTATCCCGAGATAGTAAAGCGATCTTATAACTATAAAAACCTTTGTTTAATATTAAAATCATACCAACACTTCTTTGTTCTGTACAAAGCCTTTCAAAGATTTCCAATATGAAAATGTATATTCTAAAAACATTTCCAACATTTTCTGATATTCATAGTATCGTAACATTAATGAATTGTACTGACATGGGATAAATAATAATAGAAGTATATATGATAATGATACATGTGATAAAACACGTAAAATATAAATAAACGCAAACATATTTTAGAGCCGCGTTTACACGTTTTGGTAACGTGTATCAAGAGTATACATGCATAGAAAATATATCATTAATGTCATAATAAACACACACATTCACATACACACCACACATTTGCATCAGTTCTCGTCTTTGACTGTTGTTGTTTTCCTTTCGTCTATTTGCATCATTTAATGTACGCGGGATTTACTGATTGTGACTCATAGAAAGCACTGTCTTCCGAGATATATCTCCAGAGGAACGCCCCTCTGCACTGTGCTCTTTGGAGAGCACTTCCCGGGGAGGGCAGAGGTTAATCCTTTTTCTTTTTTTTTGTTCACGGGGAGGAAATCTTCAGAAAGATACCCCGCCTTCTGGGGGGAAGGCGGCGGTTATGTGGGGTTCTTACCCACTAAAACCTCCCCGGTGGCCCTTTCCTCGGTGCATGACGAGGGGCTCCGGGATCTCCAGTGGAACGCACCGGAGCCCCTCTGCACTGTGCTCTTTGGAGAGCACTTCCCGGGGGAGGGCGGGGGTTAATCCCTCCTCCAACGTGCCCTCGCAGTGCAAGGCAACACGGGCCAGCCGATGTCGCCTTCTTCCCGGGTCCACTTTGGTGGACGACTCAGGACGGAGGTTAATCCTTCCCCAACCGTGCCCTCGCAGTGCAAGGCAACACGGGCCAGCCGATGTCGTCTTTGTCCCGGGTTCACCTTGGCGGACGACAAAGGCCCCCACCTTTGTCGCCCAGTGAACCTGAGGCCCCTATTAGTCGCGTTTCTACGACAGAGGATACCGTAGTCTTATTCTACGAGCCTAGAACTACAGGACTGAGGTACACTATACCTAGTTCAAGAGACAGAGCTCCTGTATATTCTAACATGTTTGCTTGTGTTTTATTAATAAAGTTATATATTTGAATACTATTTAACCCTAAAAACATCTATATAACTTTTGCTCGAGTTTCAACAGATGGTTGTTGATCATTTTAATTTAAACATGACATTTGAATACTAAAATTCTAAGTTATAAGTTTTCACTTCTATTGGTCGCTATGAATGTCAATTTTTTATTTCTTTCTTATCAATTACTGCATTCTCAGTTATTAAGTACGATCTAGTATACTTGTCAGTTGAAACGGGTTGAAACTTTACCTTTTTTGTAAAGATTTCCGTATTCCTTAAATCTTAAAGAATAATGATATAAATATGGCGCTATTATTTCTATTGGTTGATATATTACTACATATGAATACTATATATATATACGGTAGGAGAGTAGCCATACTTAATCTCATTATAGTATAATCCTTTTATCAAACTGTCCGGAAAGCTTTGTGCTTTACTGAGATAAGCTTAGTGGTGGCAGAAACAAAGGACTAGTGTTAACTTTGTTACTAAGTTTCAAACAGAGGAACATTACTTCTCAACCAGCTTTTTCAAATTAATTATCCTACGAAAGGGTTTTTAAAATCGTAAAATAGAAACGGTAAGTTACCATCATAACTTTACCATGTAATCTATGATGATACACATAATTTATAGTTGGTATATATTATCATTGGACGGAACACGACATATTTTGTCATTAAAAGTAAATGTGTAGTACAGGTAAGGTTATTTTTTTGGGAAATGCCATTACGTTCTAAATAACCACATACTAACAAATTTATACAATAATGAATGTCAATTTTTATTTCTTTCTTATCAATTACTGTATTCTCAGTAATTAAGTACGATCTAGTATACTTGTCAGTTGAAACGGGTTGAAACTTTACCTTTTTTGTAAAGATTTCCGTATTCCTTAAATCTTAAAGAATAATGATATAAATATGGCGCTATTATTTCTATTGGTTGATATATTACTACATATGAATACTATAAATATACGGTAGGAGAGTAGCCATACTTAATCTCATTATAGTATAATCCTTTTATCAAACTGTCCGGAAAGCGTTGTGCTTTACTGAGATAAGCTTAGTGGTGGCAGAAACAAAGGACTAGTGTTAACTTTGTTACTAAGTTTCAAACAGAGGAACATTACTTCTCAACCAGCTTTTTCAAATTAATTATGCTACGAAAGGGTATTTAAAATCGTAAAATGGAAACGGTAAGTTACCAGCATAACTTTACCATTAAATCTATGATGATACACATAATTTACAGTTGGTATATTATTGGACGGAACACGACATATTTTTTCATTAAAAAAACAGTAAGGTTATTTTCTTGGGAAATGCCATTACGTTCTAAATAACTACATACTAACAAAGTTATACAATAATGAATGTCAATGATTCTCTTTCTTCTTTCACCTACCAATTTCTTAATTAACAACCATTATTTAATACGGTTTTTAGGACATCCCTAGTATATCTTAAGAACCCAAGGTTCTATGCAAACAACGTTAACATGAGACCTAATTTAAATAAAATCGTTTCAAACAGAAAATTCAGTCGTATCATAAATAACGGCGCTAAGAATGCACAAATTTTAAAAAATGCATAAGAATCGAGAACTGCCTTTTTTAAGTCGGTTATCATTTGTTTTTAAACAAAAATGCAATATGTATTCCACAGTTCTAGATTTTCAAATCTAGTTACACAGTAAAATAGACTTAACCCCCAGCTTCGTAATAACATCCGGCCCGTCAGCCATTTATATTAGATAGTCAAATGCAGTACGATAGATTGCCTTACCGAATTGGATGCAGACTTCATTAACGGAGTCGGAATACATAATCAATGTCTGGTTCACACCGTTGCTACTAAATGAAATTAAAGTCTGATGCCGGAATTCAGTTAATTTGAGCGCAGAGATTTACTTGATTCGCTACTTGTGTTTAGTAATGGACACGTAATGTATACGTTGTTCGTTGACTTGACTATACAAACAAAAAATTGGAATGTCTGTTTGTAATAATAAAATAACCGCTTTTTACTACCTTTATATGACCTACAGTATATGCGGTACATGTACCAAAATAACATTTTACATTTTTTGTACCGGTTTGATCCGGAACGGTTGGACCGATTTTAACGGGCCTTTCACTGGCAGATTGCTGACTTATGCTACTTTTATTTTAGAAAATTTTAAATAAATAGTTTTTAATCGCGGTCAACACCACGGGGCGCGGCTAGTTATAAATAACTGCCTTATGTAACCTACAGATATTTTATTCAAAATCTAATATGTTTCCCTGAATATAATAAATAATATAATAAATAAATAATAAAATTTAATATAAAGATGTAGCAAAAGAAGTTTTAGCTGACAACACATGGCACCCAGCGATTGTTATGCGTAATTACTACTTCCAATGATATCTTAGTGATTTACCTGAACCTTATTGTATTTTTAATTTATAATTAATAATTTAGTTGAACATCACATAAACTTGGCATTGTAAACAATTATTTAACTTTATTACTTTTTAATCTGACGTCTAATTAATTATCTCATTCTCTCATTCTAATTCTTCTTAAGTTACTCTGTTTCAATAAAGCGAGTGTACTAGTTATTGGACTATTTCATTCCACAAAACCTACAAGTTATTATAGAAAAGTCTGCATGAAAAACATGTACTGCGAAAAATCGTTTTTATCCCCCATAAATGGATTGAATTAATACGGGTTAAAAAAAATCTTAAATTGCACGCACCTTTAAGGTTATATTTGTGTCATTTTTAATGAAAACGTATAACTTAAGCACCAGATAAAGCTTTTAACAACTCAATAAACTCGGCAAAACATTAACCTTTTAGTATCCTCTAAAATAAATTTCTATATGAAACAAAGAGAAGGGTCTTCTTTACTAGCCATGCTCCACTGCTTCTAAGTGCATATTTGCTAAAGTTTTTTATTATTTTAACCTGTTACTTCTTGTTTTGTCCCGTTTCCATGATGCCTGTGTATATAGGGCATACGTAGAATGTCTAACGGATTCGGTTTGAAATTCAACTTTTATTTCCATAATAATAACTAGCCGAACCAGAAAATATTTTGTTGTCATATATCTTATTTCTATATAAATGTGATTATTCAAAACATAAAAAGGTGTAGGTATGACTGACGGCCTATAAAAATAATAACCAACCAAACATTCATTCTTTCTAACCCGTTGTTCTTAGCTAATATAAGTAGCTCTAATTATGACATCGAAAAAAATAATCCAAAAATTATATTTTTGGGGTGGACCACCCACCCAAATTGCTTAGGGGTATGAAATATAGTTTACGTCCTATTCTCAGAAATATCGAAAATATACAAAAAAAATCTTGTCTTTGTGTTTGCTTTTTTGTAAAACAAGTATATTTACGAGCAAACAAAAATCGATTTCAAATCGAATCCAAAGTTAAACGCTATTTTACGCGCGGACGCCGAACTATCGTAAGAATATTACTTAATAAAGATAATCAGTCCTTAACCCCTTTATCAAAATACTCTTAGAGTACAATTCAAAATCTACAGTAAATCCTTTCCAATAAAAAATTTATCATCGAAATCGGTTGCCGTGGCATTGAGTTATTCGTCCATTTGTGGCGCACATACATAAGGCAAATTTGAAACTTATATGGTTTCCTCATAGATAGCATTGTCAGAATGGGACGTGCTAGCTTTCAAACAAAAAAGCAATCATCGAAATCGGTTCACCCAGTCGAAAGATATGACGTAAGAAACATAAAAAATACAGACGAATTAAGAACGTCCCCCTTGTTTTTGAAGTCGGTTTAAAACAGAAAAAAAGGCAATTAATTGGTGCACGCCGAATGGGATTCTAACTCATGATGTTGTTCTTTTACTAGGATTTGGGGTAAATCAAATCTGAAGTGTCACATGTTTGGCTCTTTGGCAGAACATGTTTGCATTCTGCAAGCTTGTTGTGCCAAAAAGCAAAACAGTTAGGCATTTGCCAAAGAGTACACCCACACTATAGATAAAATTCACACATTAGACAAGGGTATATATATAATAGTGTTGCATTTAATAGTAAAACGAAACATATTTTTATAGCAGAGCAAAAACTTCAATCAATTCCAGTACAAGCTCGGTTGAACCTACAATTTGTATAAAAAATAGAAAAATCAACGAACGGTGAAGTTGTAACAGGTATATAAAAACATAACCCTTTTGTGGAAAGCATACGTCGTAATTTCACGGTGCTTACATATTCTTTGACGAAATATGCTGCCAAAAATACAATGCTTTAAGATAGATGATAGATCGAATTAAGTGGATGATGTACACCATATAAAAGCGGAATGTGCCATATATGAAGCGGAAAGAAAGTCATTAATAGATAGTCTAAAACTGAGGGAGCAACATGTGGGTGTCTTCTTAATGCTGCTGTCTGACCCGACCTCAGTGGAAGCGAGGAAACTGGTGGCTATGACCAAACAACATTGATGACTTTCTTTCTCGCTTCATGTGACCGACGTGTGTATGTGTAGGTTAAGGTATGATGGGGCTGACATCCCCAAAAGGGCAAAAGTCCCCAATAAATAAAGAAAGTGTAAAATTATTATGCGCATTTTCATTTATAGATTTATAACTTTCAATTTGATTGAGATTTTTAAAAATAATGCAGCCCAATCAAATTTCCTTTTCAAATTCTTTGTGTGTACACGTAGATATAGAATTCAATTTCTATTGTGTTTGTTTTGGGCAATGTTCTAATAACAGTAGAAGCATAACCGTGTTTCGTTGGAAGCCATATCACCTGTACATAGATTAAGCGATAAATGGCTTACTACACGTATACCGTCAGATATCAGTCAGTTTGATGTAATTTTTTTCTAACAAACATTGGTTGCTTTAGTCATCTATACCAATAATTGGGCGACGTCTTTGTAATGTCATACTGCAACCAAACGGATAGACATGTTATACCTTTGAATGCAGCGTATTTAGTTAGCTTATTTTGATTACACATCTGAAACCTATATTTTTATGGTTTAAAATATTTATTTGTCGTATACACACTCATGCTTTTCATGTAATTCTACGCATTTTGTTAAGTAGGAGATAAACATATATGTCGTTAGCGTACATCGTATCGTGTTATAAAATTTTGATAGTCATATCAAAACAAAATGTCTGGCAATCAAAACTGCATTAAAAAATTCAAAAAAAATATTTCAAAAGTGCTGACACTGAGGATTGAACTTGGATTGCTTGCGTATAAAACTTGATACTACCGCCCGGAATCTGTACTACCATGGCTAATCTTCACGTGAATTAGTTATTTAGAAAAACCAATTAACTTAGTGCTGTATGTTAGGTTGGTGAAAATAATTTATCTATATATTTGTACATCTATAAAATTGATCTCTATGATCTCTATGCAACAGGCAAATTTAGTAATATAATAATAATAATCGAATTTATAGAAATAATAATAATTTTGTAAATATTTTCAGATACATCAAGAAAAGTATACGTTTCATTAATACCCAAATAAACACGTATAATTGTAAATAAGAAACTAAAGTCAACCCTTTACTAATTCGATTTTTTAAAAAGAAAGCTAGCAATATTTCTTTTTTTTTCAGAATTAAATTATAATGCATTAATATCATAAAATACTTAAAACTTAGAGCTTACGTTAATATTGTGCTAAATTAATTAAACCTTGTGTAGAATATAAGATATTTTAAATGGTAATTGCAATTAACACACTTGGCCACCACAGTCAGTCTCAAATACTTTCGAAATGTGCGTAACGTTAGAAAAACTTGAACTATTTTGATGGAAATGAAGCGTGTGATTTCACGTCCTTCATTTACTCTGCGGTAAGCCTCTGTCAAGAACATGTCGGCGCACGTCACGGGCTACGATAATCATTGTTGAAAAGGGTTCCTTTGAAAGTAGTGGCGTTTGGATGTTACAATTGATCTTTGTATAGCTGACGACGAGACCGTAGGAGTTTGTACAAATGATCTAGTATCAAATGATAAGAGCAGTGATAACCTAGTAGCTAAGCGGTTTGACTTACGATCTGATGGTCGCAGGTTCGAACCCCAGTCAACTTACACCAATTAATTGCGGTTTTTTAAGTACCACAGAATCACCCGTATATTATGGCTTCTAAATATAGCCAGGTGAGTTTTGTAGAAGTATTTGTGAATGAAATTATTGGAAATTAATCCAGTGAATAATTCAATAAGAATAAAATAAATATAAATTTCTATTTCCATAAAAACATTGTTCAATTTTAATAATAATAGTCGAATTTATAGAAATAATAATAATTTTGTAAATATTTTTCAGATACATCTAGAAAAGTATACAAAAATACTTTTCATTAATACCCAAATAAACACGTATAATTGTAAATAAGAAACTGAAGTCAACCCTTTACTAATTCGATTTTTTTAAAAAAAGAAAGCTAGCAATATTTCTTTTTTTTTTCAGAATTTAGATTATAATGCATTAATATCATAAAATACTTAAAACTTAGAGCTTACGTTAATATTGTGCTAAATTAATTAAACCTTGTGTAGGATATAAGATATTTTAAAATGTAATTAAGACTGACAAGATTACTAGGGCTCTATGTTAATCTTGTCTATGATATTATCTTGCGGAGTTCTGACTAAGGTGTGTATAGGAGTTGAATGTTTAAACTTTTTAATAGATTTAAGAAACATACAGCTTTATAAATACAGTTTTGTTTTTTTAAATTAAATTATGTAAACGAGATGATCTTTTAAAAAACTTGTTGGAAATCCGAGGTTGGTAACGTACCTGAAATTATTCGGGTATAATACGTGATCAAACTGCTACTTTTCAGAATTAAAAAATAATGGCAATGTCTTGTAAAGCCTTAAATATATGCCTAGTAAAATATTTCCTAAATTACTAAGAGACCTTACCTGGTAATGGGATACATATGATTATATATTTAATATTTTTTTATGTTGTAGGTATATTTATGTGAATACCAAAGAGACTTCAGATAAAATTGGAAAAGATAGATTAAATGTTACACGCTACTATGAACATACGCTAAGTTCTAGATTCTAGACTCTGTATTTTTTTTTATCTATATTCGAGCCCGTTGTCGTAAAGATATATAAGAATACCAATATCTCAATTTACAGGCATTCTTTTGTGCTATTCGCTATATGCTTTCGATAAAGGGCACTGGGTTGAAAATAAAGACGAAATGTAAACCTTCTCCTTTTTTGAAGTCACTTAATTATTTAACTATATGAAGATTTTAAAGCGTTAGTGCTACATATAATTACCTTATTCAAAGTATAAATAAGACATTTTGTATATGTCATTAAGTCTGCAATAACGCCGTGTGTTATATCAAGTGAATCAGACTGACGTTACGAGAAGTACTTTCAGACTAATCAGAGCCGTGTAGAGTGTTTATTTACACAACTGATAGCCGATTGCAGTGTAACACGGTAAAATGATTGATCGGCAATCTATTGAAACGTTACACAGATGTGGACGTGGCCCTTTGATACAGTTGTATGTGTATGTTTATCCCGCTCGTTTTGCTGTAGGACAAGAAAAGTAGCCTAAGTTTTATAACATCAGCAAAAACACACGTCAAAATCGGTCCACCCGTTCCAGAGATTAGCCAGAAGAAACAGACAGGCAGATATATGCATGTAGTAAAAAGATATTTTAATATTATCTAATAGATACTCCAATTTCATTAATTTGTAAAATATACACTTGTAAGCAAAAATAAAGGGCTAACTGAAATAATTTGCGCGTGATAGACTATTAAATATCCTTAAAATAAAATAAAATATTTTTATTAATTTATTTATATTTCATAAAAAACATAAACGAAAAAGGATATCTTACGTAAACTTGAATAATACAGTATTTTTCATTAAATTTATTTTTATTTTATTAGTTATGGAGGACACTAAGATAACTATAGATGTACATACAATTATTAAAGACAACGACAGGAAAACAAAACTAATTTTAAACACAGTATTGGTATATTAAGTGATCACCGTCGAAAACGAACGAAGCGATTTGCTTCGTCTTTCATTCTTCGTACAGCAAAGGACTGGAACAGTTTCCCCGCGTCTGTCTTTCCTTCCGATTACAATGTTGTTATTTTCAAGAGTAGAGTGAATAGGCATTTACTAAGCTAGTGCGCCTTACCATCCAGGACTGCATTTCCACTTAACATCAGGTGGGATCGTAGTCAAGCACTTGCTTAGAAATTATAAAAAAAAAACTTGAATATGTACCTACAACATAACACCAGTATAGAATTGTACTTCAACTTTATTACACTTTAAATTCGAATGACGGCTCTTCCGTCTTTCAGTGTTTGTACAGAAAAATATTGGAATAGATTCCCATTTCTGCCTTTCCCTCTGATTACAATGCAGGTCTTCTCAAGAGATTGAATAGTTATTTATTAATCAATTGCGCCATACCGGATATAATTTCCAGTTAACATGAGTAGAAATTAATACTGAAAATAATTAATCTTCATTAATTTTTTTTTTGTTCAAAAGAAAGCTAGCAATATTTCTTTTTTTTCACAAATATTACTAACAATATTGTTAACCATTCCAACTAAGCTTAAGCTTGTGCCAGGACATGGTTCACGGCAGTAGTCGAATGGTGGATTCGAACCCACGGCCTTACGTCGGCCGTACTCTAAACCTATTATATTGGCTATTGACTACTAGGCTATTGACGCTTCATTAAAATGATTATGCAATGTTATTGATTATATTATATGCCACTCACTCCACAGATAACATATCTCTATGAAAGATAGTTAATGTGCTTCATAATAGTTTCCTTCTCTTTGTCTTATTATGATAAAGATATTTACAACATTATTACGCTCACTGACAACGGGTAACACTAGGCACTGTTCCTAACATATCGGGACGTTAAGCAAAGTGAGGGGCATTTACTTAATTTCACAGAGGAGATGACTTGCACTTAGAGCGGTAACAGTGTACGGGAGGTTATATATTTTGAAACTTACCCGAGCTAGCCCAAAATCTTATTAGAATCTAGTTTCCTTCGTTATAATTTAATTTGAATTTCTGCCGTCCCTTAATCTTAGCTACAAGTTAAACGAATCCTTTTTATGAAAATGAAACGTCGTGTCGATCTTAAAGTGGAAGAGCTATCAAAGCCCAGGAAACATCGTCAAGTTGAGATAATAATTATTGTTATAATTGTCAGTCAAGCGGCCAATGGCTTAAGTCTTCCACCAATTTTTCTATTTTTGGATTTCGATCGTAATCGATTGAACCTTGATTCGAATAGAGTCAAAATTATATTAAGTCTAGTTCTGTCTTAGATGGCTAGTGCTAAATTACTCGTAATAGAGGTTCACGCTTAGCACTCTCTGAGATCGACCACCTTTAAAAAAGTGTCACGTATACATTATCGTAAATATATTTTTAAGATGTCTTCAGGAGCCAAGTTCGCAAATTGTCCGTGAGATCATTATAAAAAGTTTTTTTTCTATCCAAAATCTTTAGTGGAAATTATAACAACAATAGATCGTTACCAACATCCCTTTGAACAGTCGCCATTATACAAAGCTAGCTTTCGTCCATTCAAAGGGGAACTAAAACGTTTGGAGAAATGTAATTGAGGACTGAGAAAGATTTTTTTATTTTAAAAATAATAGAAGCTGTATTAATTTGATTATATTCCTGCTAACTATTAAATCTAAAGTATTGTGTATTAACATAATATGACACCCGACCTCCTTATGTTTTGCAATCTGCAACACTGCTATACTCTGCTATTTTGTTTCTGTATTTATTATTAATTTTGTGTCGTGTTTAAAGTTACGTTACGATATTAACGAACCATTCAAATAATATACAAAAAATTATTATTGTTATAATTGTCAGTGAAGCGGCCAATGGCTTAAGTTTTCCACCAATTTTTCCATTTTTGGATTTCGATCGTAATCGATTGAACCTCGATTCGAATAGAGACAAAATTATATTAAGTCTAGTTCTGTCTTAGATGGCTAGTGCTAAATTACCCGTTAATGAGGTTCACGCTTAGCACTCTCTGAGATCGACCACCTTTAAAAAAGTGTCACGTATACATTATCGTAAATATATTTTTAAGATGTCTTCAGGAGCCAAGTTCGCATATTGTTGGTGAGATCATTATAAAAAGTTTTTTGTATCCGAAATCTTTAGTGGAAATTATAACAACAATAGATCGTTACCAACGTCTCTTTGAACAGTCGCCATTATACAAAGCTAGCTTTCGTCCATTCAAAGGGGAACTAAAACGTTTGGAGAAATGTAATCGAGGACTGAGAAAGATTTTTTTTATTTTAAAATAATAGAAGCTGTATTAATTTGATTATATTCCGGCTAACTATTAAATCTAAAGTATTGTCTATTAACATAATATGGCGCCGACCTTCTTATGTTTTGCAATCTGCAACACTGCTACACTCTGCTATTTTGTTACTGTATTTATTATTAATTTTGTGTCGTGTTTAAAGTTACGTTACGATATTAACGAACCATTCAAATAATATACAAAAAATAATTATTGTTATCAGCCCTGTAGTTTTGGGCTCTCAAGAATAAGACTACGGTGTCCCCTGCCTGTCGTAGAAGGCGACTAAAAGGGTCCTTGGGTTCACTGGACGACAAGGGTGGGGGCCTTTGTCGTCCGCTAAAGTGGACCTGGGAAGAAGGCGACATGGGCTGGCCCGTGTAGCACTGCGAGGGAGTAACCTCCCCGGGACGTGCTCTCCTTGAGCACAGTGCAGAGGGGCTCCGGTGCGTTCCACTGGAGATCGCGGAGCCCCTCGTCATGCACCGAGGAAAGGGCCACCGGGGAGGTTTTAGTGAGTAAAATTCCCACATAACCACCGCGTTCTCCCCAGAAGGCGAGGTATCTTTTTGAAGATTTCCTCCCTGTTAACAAAAAAAAAATTATTATTGTTATAATTGTCAGTGAAGCGGCCAATGGCTTAAGTTTTCCACCAATTTTTCCATTTTTGGATTTCGATCGTAATCGATTGAACCTCGATTCGAATAGAGACAAAACTATATTAAGTCTAGTTCTGTCTTAGATGGCTAGTGCTAAATTACCGTAATAGAGGCTCACGCTTAGCACTCTCTGAGATCGACCACCTTTAAAAAAAGTATCTCGTATACATTATCGTAAATATATTTTTAAGATGTCTTCAGGAGCCAAGTTCGCAAATTGTCCGTGAGATCATTATAAAAAGTTTTTTGTATCCGAAATCTTTAGTGGAAATTATAACAACAATAGATCGTTACCAACGTCTCTTTGAACAGTCGCCATTATACAAAGCTAGCTTTCGTCCATTCAAAGGGGAACTAAAACGTTTGGAGAAATGTAATCGAGGACTGAGAAAGATTTTTTTTATTTTAAAATAATAGAAGCTGTATTAATTTGATTATATTCCGGCTAACTATTAAATCTAAAGTATTGTCTATTAACATAATATGGCACCCGACCTTCTTATGTTTTGCAATCTGCAACACTGCTACACTCTGCTATTTTGTTACTGTATTTATTATTAATTTTGTGTTGTGTTACGTTACGTTACGTTACGATATTAACGAACCATTCAAATAATATACAAAAATACCAATACCATTCCTTTAATTATTAAAATTGTTGAGTTTCACTTTCATCTGATATAATTTTTTGCTATAAAAATTATTTACCGATTTTATAATTTCTTACAGATGTACCAATTATCCTTTCCCGCTTTCCAACTCAATGAACACTTTCGTTTCTAAAAATAATTCGAAGCCCATTATCCTTTGTAGCACGGAAGGAAGGTGGTAAAGGCGATTGTCTTACGTCCACGTATAACATAGTATACTGGTACAAACTGACGAAAATAACAAGTATATTTACGAGAAACAAAAACAGACTTCAAATCGAATCAAACGTTAAACACTTCTCACACTCTTTGTATTTCAGAATTATTGTAGGAATATTACGAAATAGAATTAATCAGACTCTCATCAAACTTCCATTCCAATAAAATATGAATCATCGATATGATCGGTTGGCGTGATATTGAGTTATTCGTCCATTTGTCGCGCACATACTTCAAGCAAATTCAAGACATATGGTTTTCTCATGGATATCAGAATTGGACCACATAGGAAGCACCAGTTTTAGAGAGAAAAAAAAAACATCAAAATCGGTGCACTCAGTCGCAAGTTACGAGTTAACAAACATAAAAATGAAGATATACAGACGAATTGAGTTGTTTTTTTTAAGTTGGTTGAAAATAACATAGTTCAAGTGCGAACGGTTTGTCTTTTCTCAAAAAAATAGAATGTCGTCATTAAAAATCTCTTATAAATCTTTGCGAACTGTGCGGAGGTTTAACGAGCCCAGCAGGACGGAAATGTTTATGTATAGTTTATCGTTATCGGGAACAAAAGTTGAATTTGGTGTCTTAAAACTTGAATTATGGCTTTCTTGGCTGTACGTTACGGCTTTCCTTCATTATTAAATATTATTTATTAAAATAATTAATATTTAATGATTCACCGCGTGCTTGTAGTAGAAAAACTATATGACGAATCGGGCAAAGAACCTACAACCTAAACTTACAGTATGACAGAGTATTATTATAATATTCTAGTTACGTTGCACCTTTTTCTTTGTTAAATGTCAAAAGATAACTAGACTAATAGAAATTAATAGAGGTCAAAAAGTTGATCGTGGGAAAAGAGAAGGAAGGTTTGAAGTTGAACTTCTAGCAACTATTCAAGTCTGTTTGCTAAAAAACTGTACATTTAACCATCCTTTGACTATCCTCATTTTATCGCAGGTGCTCATTGTTTCCATTAAAATGGCTGCCATCTTTCTCACCTTAATTTAGAATAGATGGTACAAATGATAAATTTTTCCATTTGCTGCTTTTGGTATTGTAACAAAAAAGGTTAATAAAATATCATACCCGACCCGATAGGCAGGTAGCTACACAATCCATTTCTGTCCGCTGAACTAACAAATCGTAATCATCAAAAACAATTTGTTCTATTCAACTTTTGCAGGGGCTGAGAGATTGAAAACTTATCGACCTACTTTTAAAATTAATGGGATAACGTAGTTTCCTATCTAATAATGTTAAAGCCGAGGCAATACAAGGATGCACTTAATTACATTGTGTGCACGCTTTCACTCGGTATAGGGAATATAGTTTCCAATACAATCTAATAATTAAGTCACTGAGCCGGATTATCTAATAGGCTTATTAAGCTTATTAATTATAACCTGTCCCCTTTCAACCCTACACCGAGACAGAAATCGCTTTTCACCGTAGTAATTATGTTCTTATGTAACCGACGATTTCATATTTTACGCACAGAAGTATGTAATGATTCAAAGATAACAACGATACTGTTTTAACTGCTCTTCTGGATATGTCAAAGTACGTATGTAAAGTTATAGTCGATGATTGTTATATAAATTTTTTTGTTTGGTATTTGAATCACATCATGATAAAAACGATCGTAGGTGTTTAGTCGTTTAAATTAATTTGTATCTACTTAAACCTGGTACTTGTGAAAATGTAGCAACTTGTACATCCTATCACTGGGAATTTAATTCTCTAAAAGAATGTTTCATGGAGAACGGTATCGCTACGATACTTCCACTAGCGAATTTACGATTATTAAATTTAAAAAGAGCAATATTGTAGAAGCATCTCGTTAGTACTCGAAGCAACGACAAAGGCCGTAGTTCACAATAAAACTGGGTCATATTTCATTTTCTAAACAAGGCTGATCTGGTTTCATGGTGGATGATATTCCAAAGGCTATTTAATTGTTAGCAATTTTTATAGACGATGGCATAGTAAAAAAAATCATAACATGAACGGGAAACGTATAACAGATGGGAAGTACTCGTAGCATTTTTACCGAGTCCGATGCCTTTAAAAAAATATTTTTAGTTTAAATTGTTTTTTTTTTTAAATTAAAAAAATCATTTTTATTTGCAATTTTTATAAATACCTCATTTTCTTAAAGACAAGCAACTGGGTAAAACGATTAGTACAGATGTAAAACTGACTACGTTAAAAAGCATAGGCGTTGGACACGTGGACATTTGCAATTGCAGAAGAAATTATTTTTCCTTGATTTCTGTAGTTGTGAGGCGTAATAAGGAAGGTCAATCAAGGTCAAATTTTTTTGATAAGTTTTAAGTAAGCTAAACTGGCATGCATCATTTGGTTATATATTTGCAAACAACATATACTAAGCAGTTTAGTTATATATTATATATTTCCTGTTCTTTATGAAGCCGACACCAAGAGCAAATACAATATTGAACTTATAAAAAAACAATTACCGAGCCTCATCAATCCATTGTCAATGTCAAAACACTAGTAGAGTCTGGCAACTTTTAAACGATTTAGCTAGCTTTAAAAAATATAAAAAATAATTGAACGTAGGAATTCGCACTCAAACTATTGTGAGCTGACCCAAGTGAGAGAGACCCAAAATGTTTTAAATAAATCTCATTTAGTGATAAATTTCATTGGATGCCCACAACAGCGGTTTTTAGCGTAGCAATTAACTCATGCACACATAATATTTTTCATTCACTTTAGAAAAACGACGTGTTATTTGAAATTCTGAATTGTCGTAGTATAACAAAAACGCCACTCATCGTACTTGACGAACAAAATGGGTCGAGACAACTAGGTGGAAACAAAAGGCAGACTCGCCGGAATTTCAGTCATAAGTTTTCCTTTTCAATAAGCGCGTCGTTGCAGAGGATCGTTCTGTTTACTTTTACTATAAAACGCAATTTTATACAACTGTAGCATAAAATTTGTTTATTACCAAGCTTACAAATAAATATATATAATATAAATACAAAATTTACAAGCTTATTACTAATAAACATAGAAAGGTGTGTGACGGTTGAGAATTTGAAACCATTTAACAATTTTATATTTTATATTTTATTAACAATGAAATATATAATTCAATGATTAATATCAACGTAAATACTATAAGTAACCAGTACTTTACGCAAAGTTCAATAATATTGAACATTCATTTTATTAACAACATTGTCAATTGACAAAGGTGTCTTACTTGACACATCCTGAGACATGATTGAGTACAGAGCCCCTTTTGATGTATTTCTTGCAGTCGTTATTCGTAGTCCTCAAACCTACTGAAGGCGCTGATAGACTTGAGCATTCATTTGTAACAGAATATCGAGCCTACGCCGTTTTTATATTGTATTGTATTTACGTTGTATTATGATCGTATATAGAGGAAGGCATTGGGAAGGCCTATTTCCTGTAGTGGATAGACACAGGCTGATGATGATGATAAACAAAGACCAGAATCAAGCATCGTTATGATCATTATCACTATAATTGAAGCCAACGCTGTTTACGAACTATTTACCATGCAAATTTACTATCCTCTCGCGAGAATGCTTGCTAGAATGCTCGTCAGCTTACTCTTTGATAAGCCCGTTTATCCGTCTGTTATGTAACATTCGGTAGAATGCTCATTACATTTATTTATTTATTTAAATTAACAAAAATTCAACATGGAATGCTTAAGTGTATTACCACCTTAAGGTGAAATACCTAGTTACCAATTATTGTTCTTTGAGCATCTTCAGTACCAACACGTTTCATGGTGGTATTAACTGTGTGGCTACAGTGAACTTTCCTTGTAGAATTTGCTCGTTCAAATATGTTTTGCAATTTTTTTCAGCAATATTACTAACATTCTTGTTAACCAATGTAACTAAGCATAAGCTTGTGCTAGGAGATGGTTCACGTCATTAGTCGAGTGGTGGATTCGAGCCTACGACCTTACGATTACCGCACACGAAGCAGACCGTACCCTAAACCATTAGGATATTGACGCTTCTACTCTAACACAAGTACTTTTAAAGAATAATTTAATATAAAACAATATCACTGGTATTTACATGTAATGCCTACGGCAGCGTTTTAAGTGTACTCAGACCTTTATCGCTCACAGCCACATAATCCAATTACGGGATTAACCTAGCACTGGTTGAGCAAGTCGGAGTGAATATGTCCTTGCAACATCGCTATATCGTACTTAATTTTACAGGACTAGTGCCCAAATTTAGGTGATTAAATACACTACGAAAAAACGTAAGGAAGCAGTGACAACCTGACATCCCAGTTACGATCTGACAGTCTGGGAATTAAGTCCTATGAGATTTTAGTTAGAAGTCATACTTCGTTATGAAAAAATGATGAGAGTGAAACTTTACGATTACGCACGCGCCTGTTACCAGTTTCTTTAGCAGCTTATAGTTTGAAGATGCATACTTCTATACGCGCGTTTTATAGTATTAGTGTCAACTGGTTTAAATAGATGGAGCTATTTTAATTTATTTTATTATAATTAATTATTTGCATGCAATTAACAACTATTTTGTAAAGATGCCAAAGAAGTATAATTTCTCACACTCTTACATAAGTACACGCACCAATTTTTTCTTTTAATTCAATTTTTATATTTTATTTTACTCGGCTGATGAGGTCTCATGTGTGACAGTCTAACATAAAAAACCGACAAAACGGAAAATCATTTACACTCCCGAACCAAAGGTGAACGCTTAGGTTCAAAAAATAAGCTTTTCGTATACGAACTTTTAACTCTTTCGCCAAGCGTATTAGGTCGCATATGTAAGGCGATGAACCCATCGCCATACACCGGGCATAAAATTATAGCAATCGGCTATTAAAAAACCGAAAAAAATCCATATAGTAAAAAGATAATAAATCAAATTGTATAATTGTATTCTGTAGTTACGGGAAAACCCATCTCGTGACCGTACGTTGCTGTAAGGTTTCATTACAATTACATTAACGATATCAATGAGAAATTTTAAATCGTTAATTATAAACCGTCGCATTGTGGAGGTTAACTTGTACTTTGACTGTATATTAAAGCGTATTATATTTATTTATTGAAGGTTTATTTGCACAAAAGGCGTACTTAATTCCATAACGCATTCTCTGGGGTAGAGTAGAGAAAAAGTTACGGGTGCACGCTTAGAGAGAAAAGATAAAATAACACATAAATATACATTTATAAAAAACATATATTGTCAGTAAATAAAAAACAAAACCATAATAATTATATGTATCAATAAAGATAAATATTTGTGATATGCTGGCGAGTGAAAAGTTTTTAAATTGATTATATTTCTTTATTTAAAGCCGTGCAAAAATCATCACTTCTTACATGGTAAAAGCCCGTAGACCAACCTCCTTTTTTGCCACTACCAATATTATGCCCTAAAAGATAAGTAAAAACAAATAAATTTCAAAATATTACACTACTCAAACGACTATAGATACGACGTCCTATAGATTTAAGTGGATAGGGAACGAAAAAGGTAAATTTAAAACTATTCCTTGTTTAGATATATATTCCGGAATAATCGTATTTTACTCATGGAATAATAAATACAATGTACTTCATTGATTTTATTTCGGTTTAATTTTATTTTTAAATATTGATCTTATTGATAGCTGTATCGTGAAGTAAATACGAGACTATACAAAAATAATCTTTATAGACATGTAAGAGTATCACGAAACCCGTGAACAAAGTGTCTTTTGTAGCAATATTTCGCTTCTTTCCTACACTAATCTCCAACCGTTAATTGCTTTTCTTAATAATCATATATAGTAGTAACATTAGGAGAAAACATATGTTTTTGTATAGTAAATAATTATGAACAGAAAGTAATAAAGCAGTTGCAGCTCTCTCCGTGAATTCCGCCTAATTTATGCCAGTTTGAAATTGTATGAAAATATATCGCCAACAATTTTTAAATTTAAAATGATGCTATTTTTAAACCACAAGTTGACCGGCCTACAAAGCTTTGGAACTAATATCGGACGGCCACAATTGACCCTTATTTCACCTTTTATCCCGGGTAAACATGCGCTTGTTAGATAATTGTATTATAATTGCTCTTTTGGCTATCGAATGATTCGTTTCGAATGTTTAGATTATATGTCAATAATATATATTTAAGTATTTTTTTTTTATAAAGAAAGCTAGCAATATTTTTTTTTTTTTTAGAAATATTGCTAACAATCTTGTTAACTATTCCAAGTAAGCTTATGAATGGTGAACCCACGACCTTACGATTCGCAGGCCGTACCCTAAACCATAAGGCTACTGACGCTTCAAGTTTGCCAGTTACTCTATATTTATAACAGATTCGTTTATTTCACACATATGGTATATGTGTGTTATAATACGAATAAGTTGTTAATGTGTATGCTATTAAAACCAAAGAGTATTAAATATGTAAAGGATTTGTGAGGAGCCATGTTGTTGACTCCTCACAATAGTATAAGAGCAGTACAGTTCAGAAGCTTAAGAGTTGTTCTGCTGTGTTGTGTAGTTAGTGTTGAGAGTGTTATTGATGTTGTTCGTCGGTAACGCCTCTGTACATAAGCTAAGTACTCTCTTGTTATTTACATTGTTTTATATATTGTGTATTATTATATACTGCCCGACCGGATCTCTTATTTTACTAAAATATATTTATATAATAAATATATAACTTCGATTCTGACACGCTCTTTTCATCAGCTACGCCGCCAACTATATGCAGGAATTGATGTGTCTATGTACTTCTTCTATCGCAAAATTTCCATCAGCCTATCAGCATTGGTAGTAAGATTGTCGAAATGTAATCCCAACCCCCTTTCTTCGCCACCCAATCGCTGTAAATGACGAGGACAATTGCAGGAATTCTATAGATCGCAGCATTCGCTGTCCGAGAAGTTAAGGCGTGACCACGGCGTAGCTGCTAAATTCAGCCAAAATTATGTTAGCTCAACCACTCATTGTTTAAAATAGTCCATTTTGATTCATTAATAATTCTTTCCCAAATAAAAATGGATGTATTAAAAAAAAATAGGTGGTAGGAGGCGTTTTATGAACAATTATCGCTTTATATACATCGTAATATCACATCCATATAATACGTGGAAATCTATTTACGGTTTATACCTTTCCATCTTTAGAGAATATTTCATCTCAATCGAGTGAATGATAAATTCGAAATTTCATTTTACGGCAAGGCATAATAGATTCAGATATCGAATTAGGTTAGATTTGCATCGTATGCGTGGACGCCATGTTGAATTTGAAGCCAGTTAAGGCCAACGCCAGTACGCGTCTTTATTAAATGTATTTATTTTAGTGTAATTATTTCATTTTATATATAGCTTTTATCAGATATATACAATTTTCCCATCCATTTTTTTCTGTCCTAAGCGGCTTGAATTACAGTAAATTAGTGAATTCGTGCCCCATGCTTGGGATCGCTCTGCTGTAGTCCAGCATTACGGCTACAACAAGTATTCCAGTAGAGCGTCACGACTCGGACGTCATTGTGTTCTTGTCAGCTCAGAGGAGGTCCACACACTTTAACTGCCCAAACACTACTAACACAAATTGCGTTGGGCACGCCTATTTATTCTCTATATTGTCTTTGCACCAACATACACTTATATATAATGAAATGAAAAAGAAACTGTAACATTTCCAAGTGTGCTTATATCTCAAAGTACTTGAAAAATATTTGAAAACTCCATATGAAAAAAAAAAACTTTTTGTGTGAATTGAAGAGTAATAAAAAAGGATCCCGGTATTCAAACAGATTTTCTCATTCTTCAACGCCACGATCAACTACGTCGCTGCAAATGATGAATGGGCTATTACTCCTGACGTTTCAAATTAGTTCATCCCTTGGGAGACCCGCGAGAGATAAGAAAATTAATTTTGCACCTACATGTGCGTTATTTAGCAATATCGAATTGGGGAAAAAATATTTAAACATTTTTATACTTTCTAAGCGTTTGATTTCGATCCCAACCACCCCACATAATGTTAAGTTAACTGGATGTTAAAGCGCATAGCAAATGCCTATTCATTCTACTCTTAAAAATACCCACATTGTTATCAGAGGGAAAGACGCAGGCAAACTATTCCAGTCCATTGGTAATCGAATAATGAAAGACGAAGCAAAGCGGTTTGTTTAAGGATTTTTTTTATTTATTGTACACTTCATTGTGAGCTTTTAAGAAAAAGTTACAAAAGATGATCATCGCCTGTTCCTAACAATTGACCGCTCTAAACTACAAAAATAAGGGAGTATTGGCAGATACGTAAAAATATAAACTTTAAATAAACTTACCGGAAAAACTGAAATGAATGTTGGTAACTGATATTCATCTGAACTATTTGCATTTAAGTGCTGATAGGCTTTGGTTGGCTTTTGTCCTAGTCTATTTGTTGCCGCACCGTATGCAGATTGGGACAATGCCAATACACACCAAATACTAACTACAAGCCTGTTAAAAGTTAATTTGATGTGTTTTAATACGTGTTTTATTCCAAAACTATAATAAAACTATAAATAAAACTGTTTTGAAATTAGTCAATTTATTTTGAAATCAATTCATTGCATTTATTTAATTTTAAGTAGTTTTAACAAGTTACACGAATGGCGTAGGCACGTTTGTCCCCTGGGAAATGTTTCGGGTTAGTGCAGAGTGGCAACGGTGCGATTCTCTGGAGATCTCGATATCCAACGCCAGGCTACTGTTGGGTTTTAATGAATAAAAATATCACAAAAGAACAGGCACAGCCCCGGCTATGCTGTGATATAAGTATCTTTGTCCCTTGCGTCCATAAGAAACGAAAATATTTATATTTCAAAAAAAGATACATTATTTTTCTTTAAAATATAAAGTGGAGAAACGATCAGGATGTTTTCCAGGACGTAGATGATGTGACACTTATCTTTCACGGTAACACAAACAATTTTAAATGTAAGTGAAGAAATATGAGACACCATACCGAGAGCTTAATTCCTTTTTTATCCGTGTGTTGCTTTTAAATATTTTTTAAAAAGAGTAGACGAAAAAAAAACAGTTTTACTTATTGCCAATAAACTCAGCGACAGCTTATCGATACAATCAATCATAATGCGGTTAAGAATGGATGGATCTCTTATGTCCAAGTTAGTTCTAAGTTATCCAACACTTTTATAAGAAAATACTTTTATTGTTGATCATATTACATTTTCTGTGCCCGCGAGGTTTATATTTCGAGAACAAATGTTTGTACTCTAATTTACCCTCTGACTGGATCGATCATCATCGATAGGATTCATTAAGTATACTTCAGAGCTATTTCTTGAACTCTACATATAAAAGGAGTGTTGTATTAGTAGCTGAATTTATTTTATTAACTATGTATTGTATTGTTTGTATAGCAAATAAATCAACAGTCAGGCAATTCTCAAATTTAATGCATTGATTTTATATATCAAAATCTCATTTTGAACCTTTTCAGGACGTTTTGCAATCCCTCCTAATATATTTATTATTTTTTATTCGACAACCTTATCTGTTCGTAAATTCATTATGCATTTTTATACTGTTCAATCATAGGTTACCGATTAGAGTGGAGATAACAGAGTTAAAATATTACTTTTTTGCTTCACATGCTCCTATCTATTGATCTAATGGATTGATTACACATTATTTATAGACCATGTTTCGTATCTCTTATCAGTGTACTCTCCTGCGTCAGACTGAATGTGATTAAAATGAAAAGAGTGGAATGAATTTGTAAAAGAAAATAATCATTTTCTAGTTTCAACATTATATACTAAAACCTCTCTTTCGCTGAAACATACATCCTGTATGTTATAAGTATAATGTCTATATATATTGTTTTACGTTTAACGTAGAAAAAAAAACTTCTTTTGTTTTATTATAAAGTATACTTTAAGTATACTATAATACTTCTTTAAACCTCTTTAGTGAGTCCACTGGCGAGGAATTAGGGAGCTCACCGCCAGTGGCCCCTCGACCTTGTGAGCATGGCTACCCCCCCATTGGCGCAGGAGGCCAGGTTTTGTCACCGAGCCTATCGCCAAGGCGGGACGGTAAATAACGCGACCCCATCTCGACCCCTCACAGCGAAGGACTGCTTTTCATGGGAGGTTTTAGTCGGGCCTCTTGTAGGCCGAACCCGACATAACTTGCCCGCTTCCCCGACAGGTGCGTATGAATAACAGCATTTCCTCCTATGTATAAAAAAATATTTCATCACCACATAAAAAGAAGATAAGGGCTTCATCGTTTTTTTTATCATTAAATTATAAGTTAATTAATTTATTGTGTAATAACTTCATACTAATATCGGCAGTGTTCAAAGTAGAGGCAAGTGATGTCATATATTATTCTAAAACATATTTCCATCACCATAACCGGTGGTGAATTTATTGTCGGTTTAATGGTCGTGGTAGCTCAGTGTCCGGACGGTCGCCTCAAGTTGCATAGCATACTGGTAACCCGAATTCAATCCCTGGTGCCTGCACTAATAAACTTGTTGATGCTATTTTATGTGCTGATTTACCACGTGCTTGGCTATGAAGGAAAACATCGTGAGGACACCTACATGTCCTAAAAAAAAAAATTGTAAGACATGTGAAGATTGTCAATCCGGACTACGGCCGCTTGCGGGACTATGCCCTTATACACACTCTTTACACAGAAGGCCTGTGCCCGGTAGCGATATAAAGGCTGTAACTTTACGTCTCTTTTTTAATGGTCATCGAAAAGAACCGCTAGAATCATTGCTTATGTATTAATGTATATATGACATGACGGCGAAACATCGATGCATTTGTATACTGTAACGTTTTGTAATACTTAATTTCAGTCGAAGAATATTCCTTACAACGTACCTTAACACAATTCATTTATAATATTTTACATCTGCTAGATCTACACCGAGAGGGTACGGCTTACAAATAATCCTACATAGTTCGCAATGAAGACAGCATAATAGAATTAACATTCATCAATTATGAATACACGTCTAAAGTAACAAAACTGCTATCCATGATGATAATAAGTTATAACTTAATCCTTTAAGTTCTCTAACCTTATTAGTACTAGTACTAAAATTAAAGATGTTACCTAAGTGCTTTTAATACAGCGATTGTGTAATAGTTATAATTATCGCCTTTCTTTTTTTTTAACTCAGGTTAACGTTAATTATTACTAATAATAAAACTTTATAGTATTTTTAATTATTTATTAATTATATAGTTTTTTTTCATTTTAACAAGTTTCTACGTCTGGTTTTAGTGTAAAAACCCTACATAACCGCTGCCTTCCCCCCCAGAAGGCGGGGTATCTTTTTGAAGATTTTCTCCCCGTTAACAAAAAATTATATATATACAAAATTTACATACACAATAGATATAACAGAATAAATAAATAACTCCAACCAGACGAGATTCCCTCGGCAGGAGAGACCAAACGACCGAAGGTCAGGGAGAATGAGAAAGAAATCGGTGGACAATACGCGCGGTATCGAACAACACCGCTTTCTGCATTTAGCCCTGAAGCATACCTTCCCGGAGTCCCAATCGCCTCAAATGACGTGAAAGGCTTATTGGAATTAACCCGTTTGCCGAAATGACTATTGGGATAACTTCAGCCGTCATACCACCCCAAATGTCGGTCATCACGTGCGCCAGGTCGAGATAAATCTATTTCGGTTTTCTATTTATAAGTTATTATTATTAAGTGTATTTCGTTAGTTTTTTTAAATGGATATAAACGATCTAGACCATTTGATATTTTTAACATAGTACTAATATATTATTGTAAATCCGTGCACTGTAAGTCGCAAATGAATTTTGTTTTGTATCAAATTCTTTTATTCAGGCAAAATTGAACGGTTTACCCTGTAATGGAAAGATATGGATCTTTTTATTTGGTTATAATTTAGGCTGTGACCTTAAGCACACGCCATTAGTACAACAAACACAAACTGTCCGCACAAAGCTATCAGCAAATAGGCGTGATCAGAACTATATCGGGAGTAAATAAACATTCAATATGGTCGCTGGTGTAGTATAAAATTCCTAATGACAGAACTGTAACCGACAGCAAATTATGTTCGTTAGTAAAGATTTTCTTTCTTTTTGGTGTTTGTGTCGCTACGTTTGCAACAACTTACGGCCAGCGTCAGTTATTAGTAAAGTTATATCATGTGCAGGGTTTGTGACACTACCTGTCTTGTTTTTTTTTTTAAGAAATGTTGCTAGACTTTCAACCAGGTACATACACTGTCCGAAACTAGGCAAAAAATCTTTTGCAGCATCGTCCTGATTTATATAACATTAATACATAAGATCTTTTGATTTGTCTACCTATATTTCTTTTGCTTTATCTTGGCTACCATTCATTTAACTACTTATATCTTTTTACATCCCGACTTTCCTAACCACCCTGTACGCCTTCCAAGCCGGAAAGAAGGCTTTGGAGCCGGAAGCCGTGTCCCCATGCTTGTATCTCCCATTCCATTCGTCAATTGACTCCAAACGGATTTGTCGCTTGACGAATGAAATGGGCAATTTAATAATATTAGTGCTTGTTTAATTAGGAATATATGGGATTAGAAAAAGCTTTGTGAAAAACGGACAGCGATTGGTGTCTGACTAAGCAGGCTAACGCTAAAAGGATGTGACAGATTTCTATTACACAACAATATAAATTATTTGTGGGTATATTCCATTTGTTGATACAATTACCCTAAAATGAATGCAATGTTATTAAATATCACATTTCATTGCAGTCATTGATATTACTACTTGAGCGTAGTATCACTGGCACATGGTAGCAATAATAATTGTGAGAAAGTCGTTAAACGTAGCGCTACGCGGAATGTGATGATATTGCTACGAACAAATTATACATATATATATATATATATATTTATTACTACTTATACAAACATATTTACTTATATTTAAGACGTTTCCATCCAATTTGCAAATTTCCAAAATTTCAAACATTTCAAGAGTAATTTTAAGACATGACGACACATTTGTTATTAAATCACATATGTTGACATAAGGTTACTCGTTGGTAATCGTAATTCGGTCACAAAGTTAACCGTTTCTACATTCTATTTTACAATGCAAACATGGACACTATTGGCTAAAGGCGTGTATCGTTGGAAAACACTATCTATACTGACTTACTGCCGGGTGAATTGTTAGCCCTCGATCGCTGTTTGAAGTAGAAAGGTGTGTTTCATTTTGGTTCGTATATGTACTTTGACATGTACGCCTTTTATGACGAGCACACGTCGATACTCCTAGATACTCTGGCGAAATTATATTTTAACAGTGATAGTTCATCAAAACCAAAGCAACCAATTCAAGATTATTACAAAATAGCACGGTCATTAGTCTGTGGTTGCGTTATAATGAAAGAAAAAAAAAACAATAAATGTATAAAATAATTTTAACTTTAATAATAAAATCATTAGAGTTAAAATTATTTCACCGCTTATGAGATTAAATGCAGATGTGATTGTAGACGGCACTTGCGAAAGCTTTACCGGCTTAATTGAATTGCCCTACAAAGTACCACTCTGTGGTTTCTAAGAAGTAGAACGTTACTCGTTAGTGCATTTTAATCTTATTTTTCAATATACCTCTTTAATAAAATATTTTAGGACCACATTTTCCTATGTATTTAAGAGAGAAAAAGATCTGAAATAGTCAAACTTCATACGAGAACTTATAAGAAACAATTTCAAGATCGAATAAAGCTAGTTTCACTTAGTAGTTTCAAAAGCTGATAGATATATTATACTTTAGATTCACTCATCTAGCTCCCCTGCAAAAAACACAAAATAGAGTAATAAAAGTTTTGTTTTTTTTTTTTATGAGGAACTACACAGATTGGCCAGAGAGGCTGGCCTTAACTGCTTCACCGGATTGAGAGGTGGCACAGCTCTTAGGTCGCTTAGCCTGAACTGATAGTAACTCGACACAAGGGTCCCCTCGGTGAGGGGTAACCTCGGCTTGGACGGTTACTATGTTACGCGTAAGCATTCCGATCCGAGGGTGCCCGAGAGGGCCGAACCACGACTCGGTCGGTTGCTATATAACTAACATTAAGTGCCACTTCGGGAAGCGTTGGCGCTGGGAGAAGAAGTGGCCGAAGAAACTCCAGCAACGCTCCTAACATCTAAGGGGTGGGGGCTAGTTTCTCAAAAGTTTTGTTTCACTATAACTACCTAACGCCAACAGATGAATTGTATATTATACAATTATTTAATATCACACAACTACACACTTACTGTACTTACACTCTAATTAGGAAAATTATAACAAATTCTATTCACACGAACATACAATTGCATAAAAAAGAAAAAACTCGTAACTTGAGGAACAAAGATAAGCTCGAACTAATCACCCCACGTACCAATTACGGAAAGAAAACGATATTGTACGAAGGAGCACAGTTATATAATAGCCTGCCAAATAAAGTGAAGGAGTGCGACACTTTCCAACAATTTAAAAACAAGCTAAAAGATTTGATGATACACATGTGACGACACCTACCTGCGGCCCAGAGGCACATCATTAATTATATTATTTAAGTACCTTGTATCTCATTTTAAGTGAACTTTGTTTATGTTCTTTTGAGAAAATAAATTCTTTAAACCCATTAAGCTCAAAAATACATGTTGTAGTAATTTGTTCTGGGTCGTGATTATTACTCTTATTAACCATTTTTAGATGTGCATCTACGTTGAGTGAAACGTGTCAATATCTATGATTACAAGATTTAAGGTCTAACAACATCAGACAAGTATCAATTTAAATATTTCCTAATAGAATTTTTATACATTTAATTTCATTTCACAAAGCTAGATAAGAATGACGCAATCAATAAATTCACTAAGATCCAGTAAATTCACTTTGTGTTGTTCCACTTTAGTCATGTTAAAAGAGCGTCTTTATTGAATTCCACTGGCAAGGAATGACATATGTGAAGTGTCCTTTTCTCGCAATAAAAGCTTTTTATCGGGTTTTTTTCACCTCCACCTTTTATTTGATTTATTGCCACATAGGGCATAATTTTTTCATCGCTATTTATCACTTTTATCTGTCTTCTTTATTTTCACAATTGATTTGAACTAAAATGTACAACGGATTTTTATAAATATTATTTTAGTTCATAGTGATACTAGTTAATTGAAAAGTGTTTCGGGACTTCAATCGCAGTCGGCCTGTACCATTTAATTTGTGTTTCAGTTTTTTAAGTATAAAACAATTGTCGATGGAATAGTTATAGTGACCTAATAATTTTGACAAAAGCGGACAGATATAGCTATCTATGTCTACCTCGATAGAATTGAAAAGTTATGAGAGATTTTTTATTACACATAAAAATAGGAACAATTTTTATTTTCAATAGACCTTAGAAAAGGATGAGGTTCTCAATTCGTCTGTATGTGTGTTGTACCTCATAATCGTGGTGGGGTGAATCGATTTTGATTTTTTTTTATTTGAATGTTTTCAGCGTGGTCCAATTCTGACCTTGGCATTCGTGAAAAAAATATAAGTCTTAAATTTGCATTAAGTATGTGCGTGACAAAAAGAACAATATCACGCCAACCGATTTCGACGATTCATTTTTTACTGGAAAGAATGTTTTTCAAAGATTTTTTAATGAGAGTTTGCTTAGGTTATAATCAATTCTATTTCATAATATTCATATTCAATTGGAAGTTGGTTTTCATTTTCATTTGTAAATTACTTGTTAATTGATTTATCAAAAGGGTGGACTAGTTAACCTACTATTTTCAGGTGCGTGATGCGGACTTATGGTAGTTCCTTTGAGCTTTTTGTAATTAAATTAAAATTCTTTGTCTCTTGAATGCACACAAAATAAATCAAGACATTTCGTTTTTCTAAATGATGTCTTTGGAGCAATAGATATATTCTTTCGCTCGTGTGAAAGAATATTTCATATGCGTTTTATATTTATGTTAAAGATGAAGTATTCAGCATTGTGATATTATTACCTTTTTGTTTTTTTTTTTGTTGACGGGGAGAAAATCTTCAGAAAGATACCCCGCCTTCTGGGGGGAAGGCGGCGGTTATGTGGGGTTCTTACCCACTAAAACCTCCCCGGTGGCCCTTTACTCGGTGCATGACGAGGGGCTCCGGGATCTCAACGTGGAACGCACCGAAGCCCCTCTGCACTGTGCTAAAGGAGAGCACATCCCGTGGGGAGGTTACTCTCCCCTGTGCCCTCGCAGCGCAAGGCGACACGGGCCAGCCGATGTTGCCTTCTTTCCGGGTTCACCTTGGTGGACGACTCAGGCCCTCACCCTTGTCGCCCAGTGAACACGAGGCCCACTTTAGTCGCCTTCTACGACAGGCAGGGGATACCGTAGTCTTATTCTTGAGAGCCCAGAACTACAGGGCTGGTGATATTATTACCTGTGTTATGATAACGCAAAATAATTTTATCGTCAAAGCATGTCGACCGAAACCTGTTATAATAATGTAGGCTTGAACAAGCCTTCATTTCGATACGTCCTCGCAAATGCATGGTAAATTAATTAAAACCGCACTGCGTTTAATAACGCCATGAACGTCGATAATCAATTCGTTAATCAAAACGAATAATGTAATTATGGTTTTGCGTATGGAATTAATTACTAATTAGGTCTTAACGCGAAATGATTTGTATGTAAGCGACTTAAAAAGAACATAATTAAGGTTGCCAAGATATAACAGAACTAAAATTCGGATAGAAAGATGCGAAATAAAAACAAATTTATAAAAAGATTTTATTTTATTTTAAGGATATTTAATTGTCTATCATGCACAATTTATTTCAGTTAGCTAGCGTCTCTATCTTCCGAGATATTCAAACTTTCTTAACCTACCCTATATTTTTGCTCACGGCTATATTTGGGTTTAAATGCAATCTTTTAATTCATTCATACCAGAAACCAGTCTTGGTTGAAATTCCAAACCTTTAAACATTCCACACTTACCAACAGTTCTCACCAGTCTTTTTTTTTACCTTTAGGCATTTAGTCTTACTGTCTAAAGGTAAAAATATCAGGGTAACACTCATTACACAAGATTATTCTCAAGATAAGGAAGCAAGGAAGATGTTAATTTCATTAAACGTGCGGATTCACGACGCTCTCGCTGATTAAGAGTAACGTCGCGAGAGACAATTGCTTGTCTAAGTAGATTAAAAATTGAAAATCAGTGAATTTGAACTTTTCAAATTCACAGAGTGAAATAAAAGCTACTTGAATAGCTTTAGCTTCCGCTTTTCACCAAGATGGATAATCGAATGATGTAGTTGTTAGTATGTACCATAATTTGGCATGTGACAAATATTATACGGCAAAGTGAAATTGACCGCAAATCCATCCATCCGATTGGCCATTTTCCTGTGTACAGTGTGATGCGAGTAATGTTGTAAACTTGTATCGTTTTAAAATAATCTCTTAATACAAATAACGCTTGTGTGTAAAAATAAATAATAGATTATATGAGTATTTTAAAATATTACGAGATTTCAAAAGGGGCCGGTTGTAAGCGGCCCGCATCCAGCTGCGTCCTGCGACCTTTATGAGGTCGTCAGACCACAGTCCGGGTGGACGTTCCACGACATTGCGCTTGCTGGTCCGTGGTCTCCAATCAAGAACTTTTGGCCTCATGGGCCAACTGTTCTACGCGCTAAAAAGTATTTACTAAAGTTTAATTATATTCAGACAGAAAGCCTTCTAATTTAATATAAAATAAAGCTGAGGAACATATACAAACACATATTTACACACACACACACACACTCACATATTTATAAAATATTGTTATTGCTCAAATTGTATTTTATTGGGTTTTTAAATGGGAGAAGACACCGACTCCTGAAACACAGGTCCAATAGAACCTAGCTCAAGAGTTAGGGACTTCACTTTATTATTGAATAATTTTCTTTGGTGACCAATAAAGATTTATTTATTTATTTAAATTTGTGGAAGAAATCGATAAATACATCAACATCAGGCTGGGTGTCAGAATTAGGATTGTAGTTGATGAAGTATACTTACTACCAATAATATCGTTATAATTAACTTTGATACCTTCCTTCTCATTGTAACACATTCATTAGATATATTTTAGTAAAACAACATAGGTCGGGTAGTGCATAGATAAATTATAACAATAGCAGGTAGACTTAAAAACTAGATACCATCATTCAGGTAGTAAATTACTGTATATAAAAATGCGTTGAATGTCGATGTTTGTGCCACAAGTGGGAGAGAAGGTCTTGGTGATAGCTTTTGTTGGTGTATACACGAAAGGATTTGAACCTTCGACCATGTTTCGCAGACCGTACACAAACTCAAAGACATACGTACCAAATATTCATTTGTTTATTACCGCTTTGTATTATTTGCTTATTATTGGTATAGTAACATTTCACTGTATCCATTATTTTAATTGTTCGTACCGCCACAAAGGCTGCGTGGACGGAGCTGAAACCACATTCAGGGCTAATTAAAACGATGCGCAACAGCCGGCTGAAAGGTAACTTTATGACAAAATTCAAATTAAACTCCGGGCATCGTGAAATTTTCAATGAATGGTATTAAGTTTCATGCAATTACTACTGTTATTATGTACAGTTCGTTCAAACTTTAACAATAATACCGCCTAATGTGAGGTGGTAAAGAACGCCATGCCTCTTATTGAAACTTTCTTCATTCACATTTTACCCAATACACAACAACAACATATGTGTTAACACACAGAAATAGGGGGAGAGATTTCAGAAGAGTTGCCTACGAAAACAAACTTTTTACTTGTTACTGTGGGTCCAAGCTAATGACCCTCACAAGGGCCCTTGCATTTGCCAAAATAATAGAGGTTCAATTATAACAATCTAAAAGGGTTGTCCGTCTCTCAATGCGATGGAGCTAAAAAATCTTTAACATGTAAGACTGCACTCCGCTGATTATCATCTAGAATTGAGATCAGGTCATTATATCAATTTCCCTAGAATAACAACTAAAGTAAATTTGAAGGAAAGACATTACACAAATACTAGGGGGACATTCGCTATTCGTTTCCTGTTTGCGTTTCAATTCAACTGTCACGGCAATATATGAAATTCATTGGCATGATACTCAGAAACCTTCGTAGACTCATGCACAACACTCTGCTGACGATCATCGCATGATCAATTGCATAGTTTACGATTCTATAAAGGGCATATAGACAAACATTAATCTTTATATATATATAGAAGATTAAGCGGTAAAATAGAAATAAATTATATCAACATTTCAATTTGAAATCAGTAATTATGTTGTATTCGTTTGGTTAACCGTGGAATTGATATCAGTAGGATATTTCCGGTCAACCAGCCTTGTTGGAGACGCGGTCAACCGCTACCCGTGACCTATACAGGACAGGTATTTGTTTGAATTAGCGCCCTTGAGTTTAATTTTTATTGATTATTTATTTAGATAGTGATTGCGTATTAGTCGAGACACGAGTTTTACGATACGTAAGTAACGACTGGGCGGTCTACGAATTTGGCGACATTTGAGCTTTAATTCTTGATCAGTTACTGATTGAGCCGTTGTTTGGTTTCCTCGAATAAGAAAATAGTATCGGCATAAATGCGGCGTCAAAGTCGAAATGTGACCATCGTCCAGGTCATAAAACCAAGTATTTACACTCAATACAAATGTCATATTTATAATTTTCAAATTATGATAAAGTAACAGCCTAAAATGAGTTATTGTTGGGCAGAGACCATACATAAATTTCTGGACCATGTTAATCTTAAATCAGACATTACAAATCATAAATTTTTCGATCAATTTAAGATTTTTAAAAAAGCTTTATTTAGCGGCACTACCCTTAGCCTGCTCTTAACCACTAAAGGTTAGCTGGAAGAAAATGTTAAATAGCATTAAGTCCGCTTTGTACATATATTTCGGTGCAATAAAGTTTTATCGATCTATCTACACATTTTTCAAATCTGTAGATAGATTGCTTTTTTTTTCTTTCTTTTCTAAATTCTACTGAAGTAAAATTTTCCAATAGTTTTGCTTTTAGGTACTAAAACATTTATGTTGAAATAATTTTACAGTGCCCTCTATTGCACTTTTATTGTAACAAGATTCACCAAACCTGCCTGAAAATATGTATCTTAAATACTGCCACTAGATGGCGCTTTCCTTGATTTTTAGTGAGAAGTGTTCGTAAAATGTTTTATGTGCTGTTGCCATGAACATTTTATAGAGGGCGCTATTTCAAGTATTACTCAAGTACATGAAATAGTTTATGTGTTTATGAAAATTTGTAAAAAATGGCTGAATTGAAATTTTAGTACTGTTGAAGGACCTATCCTATCCTCACATGATCGAGGCTTGTAACGGGTGCTTTGTTGGATTACTAGACATTCTAGAACTACAGCGAGCATTATTCCGCATTCAGAAGTGTTGGCATTGAGGCCAATAATAAAGGAGAATCTACGGAAACGTTAAAATGTTGTACGTTTATGTTTTAAGGAGTTCTTTGATCCTAAGCAGAATTTTCCTTGCGTCGTCTTGGGCGTCATAGACGTGCCTCGATTTTCGCAGCATATAGCGATACCTATCAATGGAAATGGGGTGGTATGTATCGGCAATTACAATCTGTTTATTGGTACGTGCAACGGCGTATTCGACATAATGTCGCTATGGTGTCTTGCAATCTACTTTACATAAGTACAGCGCACCTGAGACACGACGAAAGAAACGAATGTTGATGTTGTTTGCGTCATATAAGCTTGTGTGAAATAAAGATGTGTTATATAAATACGGGATACATGCTTTGATAAATATACTATAATAACTATAATTGAATGAAATAAACACGGCGCCTAACCGCAGACAGGCAGATAGCGTAATTTGATATCATGTTATGTCAAACTAAATGAACCATAATGGCGAAGATATGTTACACCCACATCAGGGCATATAACAATAACACGGCGCGGTAATGTACGGAACCATGACAGTTGGCCGACTTCCAAATAGAATTGTTAAATGTTCCCACGGTTATACTTGCGTTGTATCTACTTTACATCAGGGCTACTGTACTTTAGGTACCAGATCACGAGGCTCTAGTCCCAATGTCCAATCTGATTGTCAGATTTAAATATGTAGAGGATAGAGATATACCATTTTTCATCCCTTGGACCACGAGCCGTGGTTCAGCTCTCTCGGGCGCTCTCGGATTAGATTGCTTACACGTAACATTGTGTCGAGTTACTATAGATAGAGGTTCAGGCTAAGCGACCTAAGAGCTATGCCACTTCTTAATCCGGGTGAAGCAGTCAAGGCCAGGTTCTCCGGCCAATCTGTGTAGTTCGTCGAAAAAAATATCGAATGAGATTGACTTGATTATAAATTGCTTCGGATGACTTAATTTGTCTATGTCTATGCATAAGCTATTATAGTGAAATAGGCGTGGGAATAAGAATGTGGCTGTGAATGTTAATTGAAGCGTTAATAGCCTAACAATTTTAGAGTCGGTACGGTCTGCGAAATGTAAACTTGTAGGTTCCAATCCACTATTCGACTATTTACGTGAACTATCTTGTACCACAGCCTTTATCTAATTTGGAATGGTTAAAAAGTCTGTATCTCTTTAGGATCGGTCCCTCATGTCTGAGGATCGTGGTCACCATTAGGGCATCCTCTGGCGGGAATGATCTGCTACCACCAGTTTCTATTCAACGTGTCTCCAACGCCCGTGGAAAATTTGTAGGACAACGAGTCTTTCATTTGGTCGGTTCATCTTGTCGGTTGCAAGAATGTGCCTTCGGTGTTTTGAACTACGATTAAATTTTTGACTTTTTTTGACCAGACTTTAGTTGCATCTGCGCATTGTGTGACCGAAATACGCTAACATTCGTTGTTTTTGTCAATTTATGTATGTGTGGTAATTATTTGCTAGTCATCCTTTAAAAAAGATTCTGGCTCGATTTTTGCATGTCAAATATTTGCTGATAATAAAAAAATCAGTTACGGGGAAAACGCTTGATGGGTAGCGACGCGGAATAATTTGGGGCGAGGTGAGCGATTTTAGATGTACGAGAAATTGAAAGTAAATACGATTAGGGATAATTCTCGTTTCACAGGTTACGTAGCTCAAATGTCAATGATGAAAGTTAATTTGTGAATTTCATGTAAAATTAAAAACATGAAGATGTGGTAAGTGATAAACATCTCTTGAAATACAATTTCATAATCAAATTAAAAACGAAATTAACCGGATAGTCCGCACTATTACAAATACCTTAATGCCTGAAGACGAAAGTCTTCAATCAGTGCGTCCTCACTGGTATGACCTATGGTACAGCAACTGAGTAGATATCCTTGGCATTTCCGTACGGAATAGAATCTTAGTACAAATCTTAATACAAATAATACAATTTTTGCTACAATGTTGCTATCTATAGTTGATATCGATGGGGACTATTTTGGATTAGTGACATACTACGGAATAATACTACTGGAAGGCAATATCAGATTCGATTTTTTATATAGAGTTAGTTTAATATTAAACATACTTTGACAATTAGTTGTTATAAATAAGTTAGCAGAATGAACTAATATTATACTGCTAATGACGCTGTGTTCAGCTGATATTTACTATCATATAAATGATAAAAAACAACGTCTATTAGATGGGGTGGTCAGGAGTTGTTGTTGTTTACAGACTTCAATTAGGTAAGAATTGCGAAAATAAGGGAAATTACAAAAAATAGCGCAATAGTGAGAAGCAATAACATTAAGGGTTTTTTTTTTTTTGTTCACGCGGGGGAATCTTTTTATAGACCATCCTCCGATACCCTGGGTGGGCCCGGAGGGATGTGTGGGACTCGGCCTAGGCAGCCCCTACCCACTAAACCTTCCGCGAATGCCATCAGCCGTTATGAGCGGGGTGCCCCGGATCTGTCAGCGACAGGACACCCCAACGACCGGCCGGTCCCGGCAAAGACCGGACTTCATCCTCAAAGGGGACTTCTCCGGCACTCAGAGAAGTCCCGACGACGCCGAAGCATGCTGGGGCCAGGTACCCATCCTGGCCCTGCTTCGGATTACGGGGGCGGCAAGAGGAGGCGTTCGTAACGCCTCCTGCGCACCGATACGTCGCCTGCGGAGGGAGCCTCTGCGCTCCCCTCCCTGACCCGCTCGTCAGCCTCCTTCTGGGACATGACCGTCTCACAGAAGCAGGCGACCGCCGTCCAAGACCTGTCGCTCGAGACCATCGCAAGAGCGAGGCTCGGAAGCGACAGGTCTACACCACCGATGGCAGATACCATGTCATGGCGCTGCGCTGCCCATCTCGGGCACACCTCGAGGGTGTGCTGGGCAGAGTCCACCGCAGCACCACAACATTAGGGGTTGACGTAGGCAAAAATATACTTAAATTATTTTGTAAGTGACATATCAAAACAAAGCACAAAGCGAATGTTGTAGAAGCGAGAGTAAGCGTCTTTTTACTACAAATATTATTTTGAATATTAAATTTTTTTTCTGCCAAATTAAAATGTACGATAAGAAACAGGTAATATTACGAGATAATCGACGAATTTAAATTACAAACGACCGGATTATCGAAGCGATATGCATAAATTAGCTCTCAAATTTATTTTCACACGATTTTGTGCGTATATAAACGTCTTACCATTGGATAATAAATAAATAAATAATGAATATAAATAATCACTCTGGCAAGGTCGACAACAGCATTACTTTTTCAATTCCAATGACAAGTTGTTCGGTATATATGACGTAGTAGCTGCGCCCCGCGGTGTTACCCACGATTAAAGCTGCTTAAATTACTCCTAATTACATCAACTATCTGTCGGTGAAAGTCCCGTCAAAATACGCTCGTTTCAGAGATTAGCCGGAACAAACAGACAAATTGTTATGTTGGTATATGCACCAAATATTTTTTCATCTATTATTTTATTGTATAGAATATATTTTAATCTCATAACTGTTTTATTTATGTATCATATTTATTATACTCTTACTGTCTTTATAATAATATTCCATATAAAAGTAGTATTGCGCGCGCACGTCTTTAGGTAGTCCCAGGCACCGCTGAAAATCAGCGCTGTCGCATCCTTGTGACAGCATATGCTGAGACGGTGTCCGATATTGGCATCATATGTTTTGTATTATTTGTCCGTGTAACTTTAACTGTGTTTTGTCTATTTTTCATTCTTTTTTAATGTGTGTTATATTCAGTCTGTGATATGTTTTTGTATTGTGATGCCGATAAATAAATGTCTATGTCTAAATATACATTCATATGCATGCAAGCGGTTGTTTTAATATTACAAACAGACACTCCAACTTTACTTATTAGTATATATGTTTAAAATGTAACTTAGTATATAGTCTTGATTTAAAGAAGCAAAGGGGATGAGTGGTTCAACTTACGATTTGATGTACGGAGAGTCCAAGTCGTAATCAGTTCTAATAATTAATTGTCGAAAAAATAATTTTCCCAGTCATGGAATCTTGCACTACCATAAATAAAGCAGAAACAATTAAATAATATTGATTTATTGATAAAGTTGTTTATGAAAATATTGTAGCTTTTTCTATTATAATAGTTTAAATCTCATGGCCAGCTATAATTATAAAACAGAAAAGAAAAAAATTGCTTAGTTCTTATTTATTCGTATACGTCTCTACGAAAACATAATGTTAAATAGTTATTTGTTTTATTATTAGAAATTCATATTAGGGAAAAAAAATAGGAGTTATTCTTTCCTATTTTATAGGAAACCAAGTCTTTGTCACTTCCCTTCGCAGATCCAGCTAGGAGAAAGCTCTCGGTTGGACTTTGTATATTACTAATATCGCATATACTTTAACGAAAGCCGTCTTAACGTTGAAACTTTCGTTCATCTTTAATCATTTTTCAATCATTCTCACACACACACACACACATCTATATATATACACACACGCACACACACATCCACAATAATTTATCTATATCTTTTGTCTTCTAATAATATGTACATAATTATAAGTTTAATTTGTATTTATATTGTTTGTGTCTCGAGGTGGGCGTAAACTGCTGCGACACAGTTGCCAACTACTGTAGCAGTTTACGTACGTTCTGTATTAGTATTTCTTTTCTTTTAATGTCCAAATTGTTTTTTTATTTTTTATTTATTTATTTATTTATCTTAATATATCTCTAAATGTCATCAACACTACTTTTTGCATGATTAAACTGTTTTTACAAACGCCGGTTTCGTCTGCTTACGAGTAGGTCAATGCATACAAATTTATCACTTCCTAAGTTGTGGGATTTTTCCGTTGGAATTCACTCGAATTTAAATACGTTTTATTACTCTCCAGCTATTTTGCATGTGAAATGTATCGCTGTCTGCATATATTTAATGCGTCAAACAAAGCATAAAGGTCAAATCCACCATTCGGCTATTGACGCTTGTTGCTTGTTTAAGAAGCCTTTATTGTCAAGCTTGTTGCTTGTTTAAGAAGCCTTTATTGTCAAGCTTGTTTTAGTATTGTTGAAAATAATTTTAATAAATTTTGCAACATTTTTTCTGTGGGTCGTGACCACCAAGAGAGCTGGTTTTAACCAGCACTCCCCAGTGTCTTCTATTTTGGGTGAGGTAGATAGCCGACTACTGCAATAGAGTCCGTCCATCTAGTGGGCGCTCTGCCTCTGCTTGTTCTTTCCTCGATACAGACAATCAGGATTAGCTTTGCCTAAATATAAATATAGGAATAAATATGATAAAAAATGTAAGTAGATATGACATTTTACAGGACCATTACATTAAGTCAATTGTAAAGAACTCTATTGTCAACGAATCTAGCCTCTCTTCTTTGTATAAATTTAAAAGCAAAGAAGTTGGCACAGAGAATCTCCGGTTTAGAGATGTCCGCTTGTTGTAGTATCTTCCATCTCTATGCTTGCACGTAGATAAGGGGAATGGAAAAGTTAAAAAATATATATTTCGACCAGTTTATTACACTTCTGGGTTTCACACGAAGAGTGTCAACGCACCGGTAATTTCTCTGGTATTGTTTGTGTGAGTGGGAAGTGATGATCTGGTGGTGGGTCCTACCAGTCGTGCTGTACGCCAATTTTCCTCTTTAAACATCATGCCATAGACAAGTCATACTAAAGTATATGGTAAAAAATAGAAATTTAATTAGAGAAAATAATAATTTTTTTTTATTTATTTCTCATATGATTTTTTTTATACAACGTAGCCAAACGCTGCTTTATACTAGCTATCATAAAACTGGATTCTTGGTTGCAATAGCAGGATGTTGACGACTAGTCCTTCCTTTATAACATTTTAAGAATGTTGATATTCGACTATGCTATTTTCGATGTGCTTGTTCGCATTTCATTAGTTCGCCAGATAGATCTAAGATTCAATGTCATTATGTGTCAATATCAAGGTCGATATCAAGATTATCAGAGTGATATAATTTCATGTCATGTATGTCAAAATGAGCAGATCGTAATAATGTAACATTAATATTATGTTTCGTTTAATACGGAGTCGACTTAACTTGCAGAAAGCTTTGGAAGGCCTGTGTCCGGGACCCCAAGTCACTGTTGACGCTATGACAATCGACCAATTACAATTCTAATTTCATCATACTAAAGACTAAAATCTACTAATCCATGTTTATATTAATTCGAGATTAATTGATGGAAATGTGACAGCATATTTGGAAGATGTTGTTACACACGAGATTACCAAACAAACATTTCACAAGAATAATTACGATTTTTTTGATTTGACTACTGTCGTTGACTAACGTACTACTACGTTTTATCATGGATGCCATAGTCAGCTTTTGTGGTTCCCACAAGAGAAGCACCGCCTAGCAAATAAAAAAACTTAAAACCGACAATTAATTGATACAAGCCGACCGAGTATCGAACTACTGACTATCAGATCGTAAGTCGATCTTAGCTTGCTTAGCTTAGCCACCGCTTCTTTGTAGATTTATCTATGTAGATAAATATTATTTTAACTGTGGCCCTAGATTTGTTGCTTAAAGTAACTACATTAAGTAAATACAATATGACATAAATAATAAATGATGTTACTTATGATAATAGAAATAAAATGGCATCACAAATTTTTTACCACATGATGAAAATAATCAAATCACCGATTATTTAAATTTATTTATTTATCCGGATCTAACTAGTTTATTATAGCATTTGAAAATTCGTAGATTATTAGTGCAACTTTTTATGTATATTATTTAAGTCGCATTTAGAGGATAATACGAAAATTAATTAAGTTTTCGCCGTTGTGTCTTGTGCCCGATGTAAGGCGAAGTTGAGTTACTGTTTACATTTGAGACTTAATTAGTGAGGGGAAAAGCCAAAAGCAAATGCTTCAAACAGGTATCTTAAAAGACCACACGGTTACCAGTTTAACATTGAAAAATAAAGTAGATCATACAGCGATCGCAGTTTCCATAACTTACCCCTTAGGCATCCGTGAAATAGTAACCGACCGAGCCGTGGTTCAGTTATCTTGGACGCCCTCGGTTCGAAATGCGCACCGAGGGGACACTTACTAGATATAGAGATTCAGGCTAAGCGACCTGAGAGAGTAAGATTAAGTCTTAAATTTGCATTGAGTTTGTGTTTTTTTATATGAAAAGTGGCAAACGAGCATACGGCTCACCTGATCTTAAGTGATCACCGTCGCCTATGAACATCCACAGCACCAGAGGAGCTGCAGGTGCGTTGCCGACCTTTGAGATAGGGGTAGGCTCGCTTGAAGGTCCCTAAATCGTAAACGATCGGAAACACCGCTGGCGACAGTTAATTCTACAAATTGACAGTGCGTGGGAGAAAGTTACGCGAAAATCGTACAATCGTGGAACGCCAACCATCAATATGGTGGCGGTGGAATTTGGAATTCTGCCAAGATGTGTGCGACAAATGGACGAATAATTTAAAATCACTTCAACCGATTTCTATTATTCATTTTGTTATTGGAAAGGATGTACTTCAAGGATTTAAGGAGAGTCTGGTTAGGTTCTGATTAATTATATTTCGTAATATTCCTACAATAATTTGAAAACACAAAGATGGCAAATGCGCGTAATAACGTTTAAATCGATTTTAAGTCGGTTTGTTTTACTTGTAATTAAAAATACTTTTCATTTATTTATAAGTATAAGTAATGTATCGTGGCGTACGTAATCGGAGACTACAGTTCTATAATAAAACTTTTAGGAGGCAATATTTCGGCACGACGTCATAAGGTAAGCAACACACGAACGGTACGCATTGCGATGAAACATGGCAACGCATACTAATAATTTCCTACGCACACATAAGGAGCGTGTACAACCCTCCAGATTGTTTTGATAACAAACTGTACCTCATTTGAAGTTATAGGAGCGGAAAACATTTTGTTCGTAATGAATAATTTATGTATTTTATAGATTACACAGAAAGCTTACAAAGGCAGTTTATTTTTGTTTTAAAATCGTAAATAGCCTAGATTGTTTGTATTGAATTTATACCGGTTGGGGTTTTAAATTCCATCCAACAATTAAGCACCGATTATCGGATAAAAACATAACATGCTTCAATTCGGTCTACGGGTTTGAACATCACCCTTGTTTTTCATTGAGAAGGAAAACCAGAAAGTGGACGATGCTGAATGAAAATATTTTCTTGACAGTCTCTAAGTAATATATGCGGGGAAAAACCACTGACAACAGCTAATTTCACAAAATGGTTGGGACTGGTTTGAAATTCCTGTACATCAGCTAGCACTCATGAAATTTATATTGATTGAGTACTATGATTATGGGATCAAACAGTAGAGAAATTTCATTACAAGTAATTTGTATTTGTAATAGCTTAAAGCTATTTAATAATAATAAATAATAAATCTTTATTGGTGACCATTAAAAATAATTCAACAATAACGTGAAGTAACTGATTCCTGAGCTATATTCTATTGGACCTGTGTTTCAGGAGTCAGTGTCTTCTCCCATTTAAAAACACAAAAAAATACAATATGAGCAATAACAATATTTTATAAAATGTGTGTGTGTATGCGAGTGTGTGTGCGTGTGTATGTATGTGCGTGTGTAAATTTGTATTTGTGTATGTCGCTCAGCTTTATATTATATTAAATTAGGAGGCTTTCTGTCTGAATATAATTTAACTCTAGTAAATCTTTTTACAAACCAATATACATTTATAATTCGTTAGAGGATGAATTTTTAGGATTTAGACTAGCAGTGGCTGTTCTATAAAGCTATAAAAATACTACGGGAATCATGGACATCCATTCGCGATGCAAGTGAACTAAGCCGTTCCGAAAGCATGTTGTCATGCATACATTTTAAATGATATATTTACAGTGTTTATTATAAGGCTAAACTTGTGCCTTGTGTTGTAAAGCCCGAGGCTTGTGCCGGAGGCCAATTTGACCCTGTAATATTGGGAACCTAATAATAAACTGCTTGAATAGTCTACCCCGGTTGGGTTTAAAAGGTATCACAGTTTATATATTGTTTATTTAATGTTATTATGACAGTCGTATTAAATTAACCATATAACAAACAGTAAAAGCAAACATATTATAAAATCTATTACGTAAATTATCTTAAGGGGTAGGCAGAAATTAGTTTCATTTAAACATTATTCTCAAACACCTTTTCAATTGCTCCTTATCTAGCCTGTTTGCAGGAATTCGGAAATGTAGTCGGCTGTAACTCCTTTTAGCGTGCCTTGCCTAGAAATTACCATCAAATTTCTTTACACTACAGAAGTGGGTGGTATGCTTAGTTGACCGAGCATATTACATTACTATAGCATACTTATGTTTTTTTTAAAAAAAAAAGAACGCTTGAAATATTTCTTTTTTTGTTTGTTTATCGTCACTCAAAAATTGTAATTTTAATTAATAAAAACGAAAATATATAAAAGAGCTAAACCTCGAAGAGTCTAAACTGGGTATAGATACCTGTGTGTGGGTGTGCCTTGCTTAAGTCGACAAATATATTTAAGATTAAAAAAAAAACCGACTTCAAATCGCATCAAACGTAAAACGCTAAAACGCGCGGACAATGTTTTTGTATTTCCAAATTATCGCAGGAATATTACGAAATCAAACTTAATCATAAATTAACCTAATTTTCATCAAACTATTCTTAAAGTACATCTTTTCCAATAAGAAATGAATCGTCGAAATACGTTGATGCCAATTTAAGACGGTTTTCTCATGGATCCCATTGTCAAAATTACGCCAAAATAGATAGGACCACACGGGAAGCACCAGCTTTTGAAATAAAAGAAGAATCATTAAAATCAGTTCAAACATAAAAAAATACAGACGAATTAAGAAACTCCCTCCTTTGAAGTCGGTTGAAAATAACTATTCGTTACATACATTTCGTACGTTCATTAAAAGCTTTTTAAATGTCTTTATAGTTATCCGATAAATGCTTCCCAAGTCGTGATTTAGCCCTCTGGGCCACTGCCGAATCGGAATGCTAACGCCCTTGCACCGTGTTGCTTGCCAATAGAGGTTCAGGCTATGCGACCTGAGGCCTTTCTGACCAATCAACATGGGTACGTCAAAAATTGTTGCTAACTATTTACTTAAATAATTTTTTCAAATTATTCAGGCCTCAGTATTTGTGTTGCAAGTTCCTTTATGTTGAAATCACTAAACGCCTTTAATTATTAAAATAATATAGTAACACCACTTGTTACGTAATTTTTATTCAGTTAAATTATGTATAGTTATAGTCAATGTCAATGCACATTAAAGACTCTAAAGACTAAAGTTTTATATGGGAAAACATACAACAATAAATCGGCCCGAAAAGGATACAAAGGACTTTTTTGTATTTATCGGTCAAGTAACAATTTTTTTATGGCATACATCTGTTGTTCTTGATACAAAATTATGTTTTCACAATCGGTTTTAGTCAATTCATGCTCTCAATTGTTGTGATTACATTGTAAAAAAATAAATATATTAGAATTGTGTTTTATGAAACTAAACGTAAATATTATTACGTACTGCAAGTATCGTAGTAGTAAGTAATGTTTCAAGACATTTCTCTTAGTTCTATATGGAATCTAAAATTCTCTTTGATAAATATTAACTAGCTTTTAGTGGGTAAATTAAATATGTACAGAAAATACAGTTACAGAGTGATACATGTATTGCTCAATCCGTAGTATAAGTGGCTCAACACATAGTTCATTAAATATTAAAATTTACAGTAACTCGAATTAACATGAACTCATTGGCATAGTAAAATTTCATGGCTATTGGCTGTTCTAAAATCGCCATCATTATATTTACTGAATACGTGGGGGTTTATTATCTATTTTTCTTATTTGAAAGACCTACACAATGATATGGCCTGATGTTAAGCGGTAACCATGGCCCATAAAAAAACCATAACACAATATTAGTTTTAGACCAAAACACAGAGGTATAAATTCTATTTCAAGGCGGTATTCTGGAAAGGTATTTTTTAGCAAAGGCAACTAGTATGGCTCGACAATTGGTGATATGTTAAGCAAAAATTTTACCTAATTAATGACAGCTGTAGAACTTTTTGTAAACAGTTTAATGTGGTAAATACGGTCGGTCAAATTTAAAGACAAAAGAACTACATGAACCTCAGACGTTGAACCTATTCGGTTAATAAACGACGCGAGCAGGATATATTAATGTTGTTAAGTGATAAGCCATATCCAAAGAATACCACACAACAATCAACAATATTCTTCAATATAAAATAAATTTTGTAGATTTCTATATCATAGCAGTACGGTGTGTATCAATCTAGAATGGAATCCGCGTTTAGGACTTAAACAGAGCTTCCATACAATAGCCAGATGATTGACGAGCTGCGCAAAGCGACAATATTCAGCTTTAAGGAGAGATTTCCTTAAATTCAAAAATATTATAATATATCAACTATAACGTGATAAAATCCGTAAACTTTTTAAATTTCTTTTTACCCTACTTAAAATAACTTAATACATATTATTACAATATCTGCGGACACTAAAAACAAAGTTAATCGTGTATCTTTGTTCCCTGTATACAAGTTTAATCGACTTTGAGGCTTATGTAATCTAAACTAAAGTCCTGTTTGCGCAACGAGGTTGGCGAACTAGCACAAAACTCGCCTGGGGAAGCTGCGGCTGGGGCCGGTCGATACAGCCCGCCCGGGTTAGGCCATCGCCGTCCTACGTTAATACAGCAAGCGATTGTAAAAGCCTTGCGTTTACATCATTTAAATAAATTTCATATTAATTGACTACGTTACAGCTAAAAATACGCTTCTGATTTAAATGTAGGTTGTTTTTTCATAGTTATTTTAATATGGTGTGATGATTTGCGTCGTTGTTGGAATTTATAACTTGTCCTATTATTTAATGATTAAGCACCATTATATTCGTTATAGAATATAAATACTTTAATTAATAAACTTTAAGGCATCGTTATGGCGTAATGTTTATTATTTAATATTCTTGTTTAAACTAGGACCGTGACAAATAAAATAAGAGAATAAACCGTAAAAAAAATCGCCCTGTAGTTCTGGGCTCTCAAGAATATATATATATAATATATATAGACTACGGTAACCCCTGCGTGTCGTAGAAGGCGCCTAAAAGGGGCCTCGGGTTTATTGGGCGACAAGGGTGGACCCGGGAAAAAGGCGACATCTTCCCGTGTCGTCTTGCACTGCGAGGGCACAGGGTGGAGGGTGTAACCTCCTCCCCGGTGCGTTCCTCTAGTGATCCCAGAGCCCCTCAACATGCATCGAGGAAGAGCCACCATGGAGGTTTTAGTGGGTAAAAACCCCACATAACCGCCGCCTTCGTAATTTAGTGGGCTATGTCGATCACCTTAGTTCTCTGTCGGATCGCCTCGTTCTGGATCCGACCTTTGTACTTTATTAAGCAACTTCAAGTTTCGAGTCTATTACCCATGCTGTGAGATACCACGACTCCAAAGGCGCTATTCCTGGTTACTATAATTTTCTTGATTTGTTTTTAGATGTCGAGCGCAAACAAGCATTTTACAGTTTTTTTTTATAGACGGGATGCGTCATTTATCAAGTAAACGTCGCATACGTGTCCTCGTTTATATTTATGTGTAAAAAAGAAACGTCTATTGATTGCATGTCAGACTTGCGATCAGATAAATGAGGGTTTCAAACCCATACGGCTTATACCTGTCTTATGTGTATAAAAAATATTTGCCAATATTTTTGTGTTGCGGTAGGCTCACCTCTCTTCTGCGATTTAAAGAACTCGACAAGTATATTTACGAAAAAAATAAAAAACAACTTCAAATCGAATCATACAATGAACGTTTTTCCGTGGGGTACGTTCCTCTTTTGTTTTCAAGTTATCATAGTTATATTACGTCGTTCTGGCACTCATTCTACTTTCTACCTTCGTGCCTATTCTCGTTATGGAGTACTTACCTAGCCTACCAAAATTACAATCAACAAGCATTATTCCATTTGATTTCTAGGAGTTTTCTGGTAGATCCTATGCCTACAAAATTTGTATGGGCCCTAATTAAAACACAAACATTGAACCGCATCATAAATGATGGACGCTGTGAGTGCACAAACATAACAAATAATTACAGAATAATTGAAAACGTCCTTTTATACAAGTCTTTTAAAAAGACTACATGTTGCTATAATTTAACATAATATTATCATTTTTACTACGTCGACAGAATGACCTTGGAAATTTTATTTTGTATATTTTTAAAGATCATTTTCCTCCTCAATTTCCTTGTAGCCATCGTCAATAATCAGTAAGCAATAAATAGTAAATAAATGTGTAGGTATGGACCTAAACCTAAAGATTCTGTATCCTACAACAGACACCACTTCTTACCTTAGACTCACCACTTACAATCTTTGTATTTATTTCTGTGTTTTATCTAATCTAACGTGAAATATCTACTAACCACAAAGCTAGAGTTTACCACCGTACATTGAACAAATTTACGGTGAAAAAATGTTACAGTTACCGAGTAAATCTTTTACATAAGAATCGAGAATAAACTGGCATGAAGATAGCCCATAATCCGAGTCATAAATTTTGGATTATAGGCAACAAAAATCACGATAAAATTAAATAAAATCAACATCATTTATTTCATTAATCCTATGTTTTAACAGAAATTCTTTTTGCAATACTTAGCAACCGCGGCGCGTCGTTTTTTAACCGACTTCAAAAAAGGAAGCATCTTCAAAAATGGAACCGAATTTGATGATTTTTTTACTTGAAATATGGTGACCATATCAATCTTAAGTTTACACCAAATATGTGCGCCGATTCGATGATTGATTTTTTATTGGAAAGGATGTACTTCAACAGTAGTTTGTTTTAGTTTTTACTCGTAAAAATACACATGTATTTGTACTCTTCTTCTATTCACACTAACAAACATATACACTATATTTTAGTATATACGAATTTATATCACAAAAAAATCATTACACAAGCCACAATGATAAGATGCTGATCTAACAGTTCGTTCAGTTTTAATTACGTATATAATCGTATATCGTAAATTACGTAATTAATTCATTTAAAGGCTATTGAAACGTTTACTGTAATTTAGCATCAAGGTGTGCACTTTAAGAAGTGAATGTATTAATCGCAAGAAACGTTAAGTGTTTAAGCGAGGTATAATTTATCTACGAATATCGACTGCTGTCTACGTTTTCCCCATTAGGCTTTGAGAGACCTGGTTTATATTCCAATATTGAACCGGATGCAGTCCATCGCTTACGATTTAATTGGAATCTCGTTAATACTGTTAAACTATCAGTAACTTCAAAGTTAGATCGTTAGTGTGTATAATGGGTAAAGGAGATTGCTTCAGAGGTCATTAGTTTATGTTATAGTAGCGGATGTAGAGAGTGCCTGTATGCTACTCGTATTGTTAATAATAAACATGGATTTTTTTAAAGCAAATGGTGTACATTATACTATAAAAGGTAAAGTTATAGATTATACGGGCCTTATCTGCAAAGAACTCTAAGATATATATATATTACGTCTTAGATTATATTCTAAGACATGTAGTTTTCCTCAGGATGTTTTCTTCTTAAATTGCAATAAACAATTTCATTGGTGCCGGCACTGAGGATCGAACTTGGGTTGCTAGCGTACTACTCAACTTAAAGCAACCGCCCAGACACTGAGCTGATATTGCTCTTAAACTGCTTCTGCTTCTTCTCTCGCTGTTGGGCATAGGCCTTCTTTGTACGCGTCTTTAGTGCGGATTGGCAGACTTCACATGTATTAAAAATTTTTTCTAGGACATATAGGTTTCCTTACGATATTTTCCTCCACCGTCCAATGTGTGGTAAAGCACATAAAATTGCAACAGAAAATTTATTGGTGCCGGCACCGTGGATAGAACTCGGGTTGCTAGCGTACTATGCAATTTAAGGCGACCGCATGGACACTGAGCTACCACGGCTCTTATTATTTGGTATTAGTTCCTTTATTTAGGCCTAATGTTACGTAGTTATTAGTAGTAGTTAACCGAAAAATATGAAACTTATGTAAGATCCATCTGTATTCCTCCCTCGTAATAGCCCAATTTTTCAAGCTCTTTAAAATGACCCGTCTATTACCAAGTTATATTTCTAGAGAGGTCGTTATATGATGGATAGATGGGGGTGAGGAAAATTTGGCCGACCCTTTAAAAGATAATTTTAAACCACCAATCATATATTATTGAATAAGTAACGTACAAACGCTGTGGTGGAAGTTTCAGCTGAATGTTATTAGATTGATGTCAAGTCGTATAAACAATAATATGTGCTGTTATTATTTATTACAACTAAAATGATTAATTCACAAATATAGACATTTAGTAGTAATATTATGTTGATATAAATAAAATCTGATTTTCATATGTTTAAATTGAATGACTGTTATGTAAAAATTCAACGTATCGCTTATACTTAAAGACAGATAGATATTCCACAGATTAGATATATAAATGACATTTACGGAGTAAGCTTATCATTCAAGATTAATTCGAAATGTTTAATGCATTTTACTCTTTTTAAATTAGATATATTACATGAGTTTATTTGATTTAATTGTGAGATAACTTCTACATAACTAAGATTTACTGAACAATTTGTGTTAAAGGTTAGTATTAGTACTACAATTTTTTATAGACGGGTATCTTCAAAACATACACCCTTCTGTGGAAACGGCGGTGGTGATGTGAGATTTATATCTACTAAAGCCCCTCAGGTTCTGAACACCCCATGCTTGGTGCGTTGTGAGGGTCTCCGGGACCTCCAGCGGAACTCACTGGTGCTCCTCTGCAATGAGTCGAAGCACGTCCCAAAGGAGGAGTTCCTCCCCATCACCCTCGCTGTGTTAAGGCAATACAATACTACTCCGAGTTGCCTTACTCCTCGGGTATTTTCACGGTAAAAAGAGCCCCCACCCTTGGAATGTTTGACAACCGATTGTTAATATCAGAAGAAACAATTAAATAAAATTGGAGTGTGTTTGTAAAATTAAAATAACCGCCTTTTACTACATGTATATGAATGTATATACGGTATACCAAAAAAAACATTGATTGCAATTTTTTGTCTGTCTATAGTATACTTTGTTCCGGTCAATCTCTGGAACGGGTACTAGCTTCAGTAGAGGTTCAGGCTAATCTACCTAAGAACTATTGCACCTCTCAATCCGGGTAAAGGCCATCTTCTCTGACCAACCTGTGAGGTTCGTACTATAACAAAAACTCTGGAACGTCGATTTTAACTGGAGGACAATTTTCACTAGGCGATAGCGGATGTAGCAACGAGTAACATAGGCTACTAAAATAAATCGGTTTTAATGGCCACCACACCGCGGGGTGTGATTAATCTATAATATATTTTACAATAGATATGATAGTATTTGGTGAGCAGGAATCTGACATAATCTAATAAGTGTATGTCTTGAAGATTTTCTCCTTGATAACAAGCAGCAAAACAAGTTTGTGAAATTTCGATTCATGATGATTTACAGATTTCAGATTATTTGATATCTGATCAGATTATTAGGGTTTTTCTACGAATTGGAATTCTACTGTCGTTTTCCATTGTGAATTGCAAGTTGTCTACAAGATTAGGCAGGAATATTTCTACATACATGCATATTAATAACTTTGTAAAATTCTAATGCTAATAAATCTACGATCTATTTTACGACCAAGAATTATATTAAACCACTTAGAATCTATGGCTTAACGAGTTGTGAGCTAATCCGTAACGACCGTGAGAAAAGAATCAGTTTTTTTATAAATATAAAAAAAAACAAACAGCTTCATTCCTTACTGGGAAATGAATAATGTATGTAGATTTGAAAATAAAATTAGAGCTACCGAAAACTTATAATGAGGGTAAGATGATACGTAAGAATATATATTGTTTTTGCGCTAATACTTTTATATAAGCCCTTTAATGGTAGCTTAGCTGTATATAAAGCCAGGCTGTTATAATCAAGAGGATATGTTGTTTTATATTATTTTAACTTCTTTTTTTTTGACGGGGAGGAAATCTTTAGAAAGATACCCCGCCTTTTGGAGGGAAGGCGGCGGTTATGTGGGGTTCTTACCCACTAAAACCTCCCCGATGGCCTCGGTGCATGACGAGGGGCTCCGGGATCGCACTTCAGAATTGAAACTGATGAAAAAGAAGATCTTGTGGTGGGAGGAATGGAATTTTATTTAGAATGTATATTTATATATTAGATTACGTGTTATTAAATGACCCAATAACGTGGTATTGACCGATAACTTTACAATTAAGACTAATTGTAAGACTATCGCTCCTTCTTGTGTGATGCATGTCTTTTATGTCGTTAAATTTTTCTTCACAATTTGATAATGGCAAATTGTAAAGAATTTCTACACTGTCACCATCATTTCCTCCTCCTCCTCCTCCTTGCGTTGTATTCTTCGTTGTTGAGGGTCGTGACTTCCACGAATTATTGTGGCGGACGATCGCTCTCCACCTGTTGCCGTATTTTGTGGTGTGTAGTGCCTTGTGGTCGTTCATATTGGTGTTGTTGATGATTTGATTTGTCCAACGAATAGGACTCCTCCCTCTTGGTCGTCGTCTCTGTACTTTGGCCGTGACCAGGAGTCACAGTCACTATTATCTCTAGTCGACATACTTCACCTAGGACATGCGCAATAGATATTTTCTTTTATTTATTTTTTTCTATATCCGAACGAGTGTACTTTTTTAATGTGTCCGAATTTTGCTTGTATTAATTCAAGTTCAGTCATACCCAACTTTCACTATAACACATTAATTTAGTCATCAAAATGGCATTGCATATCAAAATAATTTATTACACGGTGATATACTACATTTATTTTACATTTCCTGCCGATAAAATAAACCTGGTTTGGTTTTAATATTAACATATTAAGCAAAAACACAAATAATTGAACAGTAAACATGTTACGTAAGCCGTTTAACTTCTTAATCTTGTTAAATACGAGTAGTTCCTATTCCGTAAATTTCCGTGACATAAAATATTGCTTTATCAGTTATTTAAACTAGATTTATTTTAAATAGTAATCGGGCATCACAGCTATTGCCACATAAATAAATAATTTAACATTTACAATAATAACAACTACAATTTGCTATATATTTTTCGACTATTTGTTAATGTTCTATTATCTAAAGGTACAATAACATAAAGCACCTTATTGTGTATCATTCATGTCTAATATTAAATATTTACTTCCATAACATTTATGCATGGAAGTAGAAAGATATAGGTAAAAGATAAAGGTATTATATATTTAATCAAAATTTATATTAAATTCCCAAATTTTAAATCAAATTTGATATTAATTTTATTAAGGTTCCTCTGAAGAACATTTGCCAGTCGATGTTTTAAGACAATTTATTGATATCCTGTCTTAATACTGTCACTCATTTACGTGTATTTATTTCAATATTCGATTGTTTTTATTTATATATTCTAAGGGCCAAAACAACAAACATGGCCCGCAGCATATTATCAAAGCGTAAAATGCTGGCACATAATCTTCGTATTCATCTTTCAGCAAACCTGCAAAATAAGTTAAAAATTAATTTTCAAGATTTTCTGGTCTCAGAAAACTTTAGTTAGATTCAGCTATAATACCAGACATCGAGTTTATTTTGATGGTTAGAGTTTAACGTACATTAAATTTGATATCGTTTTGATTGTTTTGAATGTATGTATGTTTAATTTATTAAGCTTCTTCAGTTCTTACAATCCCTGGGTTCTAACAACACGGTAGGCACCTTCCTCCCGCGTCCACTTTTACAACGACAAGAGCCTAAGGGCTCTCAATCATACGTCATTAATCTAACGTTTTCTGTTAGTCGGCGTTCACGACAAGGATATATACAGCCTTATTCTGTAAGCCAAGAGCTAAAGAGCTGATTGAAATCTAATAAATGCTTCAGAGATCACAATGCTTAAGAGAAATTCACATTACGGTGTCTTGGTGAACGACCGACAAATGCAGCAATACACAGGATTTTTATATAAAAACCTGCATCGCTTTGCTATGTTCAGTGACGTATAATCGTAGTCAACTATCAGGTGATACCATCCTACTCGTTTCGTAACATATTAGGAAAAAAATGGAACGATCGATAAAAAGGCAATCGATTACCAACTCTCAGTTCTATCTTACGAAATCTTTCATAAAATTAATTTACGGTCGAGAATTAGATTGCGTTTATTGGTTTTTAATTACATTAATAATAATATTAAAAACTCTTTAATGATTCTTGTTATGGCATATAAGTTATTTTAAAAATATAACTTTTTACTTGACAACAATAATAATTTTTATTTGAACTTGACAACAATATAATCACGACCAGACGGTAATACTGGTTGTACGACAATTAAAACGGATGTAAAAATCCCCGAAAAAATGTGTAAATATAAACTAGTGGCCAAAAGGTTCGGCTTACGATCACAACGGTGGTCGCGGGTTCAAAACCCAGTCGGCTTGTACAAATGAATTGCCGTTTTTTGTATTATTAAGTATAAAAACATTCTAAAAGTTTGTGCCCGATGTATATCCCGTCCCATATTGGACAAAATAAACTTGGTGAAAAGTGGAGTGAACCACTAGAGTAAAAAGGACATGAGGACTTATCTATTTATTATATAATATACGGCTTTATATGAGAAGTCAGTATATCCGATATAACTTACCGATAAATGGCGCGAAAAACACGTTGACTAATCCAGCTGAAAGCATGCTTAAAGCGTAGGCACCGGGAAAGTCCTCGTGTGAAACATGATTGGAGATAACCAGTGGACTGGCAACATGAAGCCATGCGCGAAGAATACCCAATGTTCCTGTTACCAGTGCAACATGAACAAATTGGCGTACTTGAAGCATAACTGAAAAAATATTATACATTTAAGTTCAAGTTACAGCCAGCGGGGCGTAGGCGTTGACGTGAAAATGACTGGTTGCAATGTTAACTTCTTTTTTTTTTGTTAACGAGGAGGAAATCTTCAGAAAGATACCCCGCCTACTGGGGGGAAGACGGCGGTTATGTGGGGTTTTTACCCACTAAAACCTCCCCGGTGGCCCTTCCTCGGTGCATGGTGAGGGGCTCCGGGATCTCCAGTGGAACGCACCGGACCCCCTATGCACTGTGCTCATAGAGAGCACTTCCCGGGGAGGTTACTCTCTCCCCTGTGCCCTCGGAGTGCAAGGCGACACGGACCAGCCGATGTCGCCTTCTTCCCGGGTCCACCTTGGCGGACGACAAAGGCCCCCACCCTTGTCGCCCAATGAACCCGAGGCCCCTTTTAGTCGCCTTCTACGACAGGCAGGGGATACCGTAGTCTTATTCGGTTGCAATGTTAACTAGTTAATGCAGAGCGTCACACACTGAACTACAGAGACAAAAAGGCGTAGCCCCGAATTCGCTCTTTGAGATACCTACGAAGGGATCCACTGTTGCCCTAAGCGCCGGGATTGAATGCTAAAGTTGGTGCGCTGCTCATATTGGTTCCGAGCATCTTATGAGCTCTGTCCTAATTATAAATGATTATTGCTGTTAATTATTTATTTTTTGACTTTTCTTATTACCCTACTATGTATTTATTTTACGTCTCCTGTACTATAGGGTTGCCTGGAAGAGATCGCTCATAGCGTTAAGGCCCTTGCTCACTCTTAGGTTAAGTTAGTTATTACTTTATTTGATCGTACTTAAAGTAAAATTGGAGCAATAAATAACCAATTTATTTTATATATTTATGTAATTGTATGGTTAAGGCTTCTTATATTTTTTGTCGACTTTTTTTTCTTATTAGTTTTTCCACTTTCCTATATTTTTACATATTTCAACCAAACTTACCTATCCTTATCGCAAGTGTAAAGAACGTGGCCACATAGTATAATACTCTTGTGTTAACAGTACAAATACCGCTTATAACTGCAAGAATACAACGCCCCGCGACATCAGCGCCAGATGTAATTGATATGCATGTAGCCACTTGGGTCTAGAATATAAATAATTTATACCATTACATACTGAATATATATGTCATAAGTCCTAATAGCCTAATAATTTACGGTACGGTCTGCGAATCGTAAGGTCGTACGTTCGAATCTCTCATTCGTCTACTAACGTGGACCATACCATAACCTAGCGCAAGTTTAAGCTTAGTTGGAATGGTTGACGAGAATGTTAGAAATATTTGTGAAAGTATAAAAATAAATTATTATAGCATTCTTTACAAACATCACACATATTTAGTTTCCAAATTCAAAAGCATTTCCAAAATCAGCATTTATGGTTTTTTTACCCTTAAATTTATCTCTTAAACTTACGGGTATTTCCTATGCAAAAATTTTTTTTTCGAAAAGGGGCGAACGAGCTTACAGCTCACATAGTCTTATCACCGTCATAGTGATCACCGTCGCCCATGAACATCCACAGCACCGGCGGAGCTGCAGGTGCGTTGCCGGCCGTTGAGAAAATATTGACATTGAAATAAAACGAATTTTACACATGTGTTATCGCGGTATAATAATTTGAAATTCACAACGTTTCGATAGCATGACAATAAGACTTCAAACACTCGGTAAAATTTGATGATTTAAAATCATTATAAACCTATGATAAAACATGTAAAACTGTATTGATTTCAAAAAGTAACTACTGCGTAATAAAGGACTCATTTCATAGTATGATTATTTATTGTGAGAAATTCTAAAACGCTTGACCGGTATAATATAAATGTTTCTAAACTTTCACTATGCAAACTCATAGTAATAAATTTATTAAGCTTACCGCACTGTATCCGTACTGGAATAAGAGCATTGGTTGCAAGATGAAAAAAGTTAAGTCAGAGAAATTTACGAAACTCTGTCCAATACAAATGTTACAGAAAACAGGGTCTTTTAATACTTGAATATTAAATAATTTCCATAGCTGGTATCTAAAATACAGAAAACTACAATTATTATACATACTACAAAAGCGGAATAAATAGGCATTTTCGAAGCTAGCGGGCTTTGCCATCTAGGACTGCATTTTCACTTAACATCAGATGGGATTTAAGCACGTGTTTATAAAGTATTTAAAAATTTTATTCTTTGTACAGATATCAATTATTTTAATTACCGGATTTTTTTCGCTTTACTTTTGTCCGTCTGGGTTGCTACATTTTCCTCTACGGCTTTTCCATTTTCAATATTCAATAAGTCTCTATGTTCTTCAACTTTCAATTGCGATTCTTCTGTTGATTACAAAGAGCCTCCATGAGATTGGTTCAAGGGATATTAAAAAAATATATCAATAGGACAAAAAATACTTGCGGTTCTGAAATTTCTCATTTGTTCACTATCAGTCCTCATTACAGCCATTCCAGGGAAACAATGCAACGATATTCCCGATATTATTAATAATGTACCTCTAAATCCATATTTTGTCATGAATATTTTTACTAACTGCGGATACCACATCAGAATAAATCCTTGAACAGATTTTATAATACTCATAACTTGTGTTCTTTTTTCAACAAAGTAATGATTTAAGGTTGAATAACAAACGGGCACCATCATTCCGAATCCGATGCCTTGTAGAGCTCCAAATGTTAAAGGCAGTTGATTTGTATTCGTTATTAATATCGTGAATAATGACCCAGCTGAAAATATAATCGCTCCTAATAACCCGCCAAGTCTTAACGAACGTTTTTTAATAATCATATTGAGAATCAGTCCTGGAAATAAATAATTCGTTTAACATTTATAATTTTTTGACATAATTGTTTCATAAAAGTACTTGTTAAACAATCAATCGTTTTAAACAATAGGCAAATGGTCGACCAGCTGGGACACCACGGAATTTCATGCCAGCGTAGTGCAGGACGCATTTCCCGGCACTCCAACCTCAACGACATCATCCGTCGGGCTCTTTCTACCGCTAATTCTATCAACTTTGGAGCCAAATAGATTATTGCGTATTGATGGTAAGAGACTAGATGGTATGACTATTATACCCTGGAAGATGGAACGCTCTTGGCATGGGTTGCTACATGCGTCGATACTTTGGCACCGTCACATTTTCCAGAATCTTCTGTTGAGGCTGGAGCGGACGTTGTAACTGCAGAAAAGCAGCAGCTCAAATATAGTAACCTCGATAGAGGTTTCATATTTGAGACGACGACGGTTTGGCACAGTTATTTTTTTTATCCTATTATATTGTAAATATAAAATTATATATAGATTATTTTCAGATTTTAATAGTTATGTTTGTAATCTCGTGCTTGGTGTAACTATGTTGTCGATGATAGATGAAATAATATTTAATTTATTATCATCATCTTTTCAGCTATATCGGATCCACTGTTAGATCGTTCTTATAAATATTTGATCAATGACAGCAAAACATTTACCTGTGGGACTAAAAGAGGACGGTCACATACCAGAATTGAGTGAAATATGGTTATTAGTTGCAGCATGTTCAAATAATAAATGTTGATAGAGCCACCCAATCTACCAGAGTATCATAACGACGATATACATACGAAAAATAACTGTAACTAACGAACATTTAAACATAAATGTAAGAATGTCTTAAAAGTGCGAAGAATGTGCCGGACTATGCGAAACCACTATCTCCGTCTAACCATTAGGGTCACGGTTCTACGCCCTTTTTATGTTCACCTAATACCCAACTTTCCATTTACATATTACAAATTTGTCGGTATACATATTGTAAGTTATAAACATCAGATATTTACATTAAGAGACACCAAATTACGTTTACCTCCAATGGCAAGCATTATGGAAAATACTCCGTGTGCTGTAGTCAATGATTTCGCTGTTGAATTTGTGTCCTTAATAAAATCATTATAAATGAGCCCAAAAGAGTTCACATGACCAATACCTGCTATCTAAAACAAAAACGTATCTCATATCAAAATGGTTTTCATTTCTGCAACACACATTTTAAAAAAACAAATGAATATTATTTTTGCTATTAAATCGTTTTTATCTTTTGAATATGCTACTATAGTACGATAATCTGACGCGTTAGGTTACTAAAATAGTCCGTTGATTCATCCTTATTTTAATATCAAACACGTTTTAATATCACATAGGTAATAAATCAGCTAAAACATAGCTCACTTTAAACTTACAAATGTTATCACTGTACCAAAACAAACAACATAGCCCCATCTGTTGTTATTTACCCTAATGTTGTTTTTAATATCAACCTTATCGTTGAATTTATTAATTTTCTCACAAACACTACCGTTTGCCATATTCTGTACTTGAACATGTAGTACACACAATGAACGCCGCAGCAAGACTAAGTCCGGATGCTCTTGATAAAGGATTGTACTCTATAAATGGAACAGATGTGTGAAGCGACAACTATTCTTTGTTCCCTTATGTAGGACGTACTTGCATTGTGACGCATCTCATAATAGCGTTTATCTTAATTTAGTAAATATTTATTGGCCACAATTAAACCTTTTTTTCGGAGATCTTTTCATTGCTCTTTGTCTCAATAGATTTTTTTTGTCATGTTCAATGAAGTATAATTATTTATTCTCGTTTCTTAACATTCACGTAAAATATAAGAGTAAAATATCAGATATATCTAATCTAAGAATGACTTACATATCTCAGGTGTAGCTGGCACCGGCTAAAGTTATCTCAATAGACGTACATATCTCTAAACGGGTTGATATCAAATAATTTCTTTGATCAACATATGATGTCGGCACACTCCTCTGTGTAGATCATTATTGCCAGTACTAAATACATTCGTAAATATACTTGTTGATAAACCACTAAATACATATTTTTCCCTTTTTTTCACTGAATACTCCTGCCCCTTCCCCCCACTTCAGCCAAGCCACAATATTGACACTTCAAACGTTTTGGCAAGAAAGATACAAAGATTATTTTTGTTTTAAATTATACTTTAGTTTCAAATTATTCTAAAACTGTATACCTAGCATAATAAGCATCATAAATTGTAATAATTTTCCTTATGTAAGTGAATTTTGTCATAAAATTCTCAAAACTCAATATTATGATAACATAAACCTATTAAGATTATCTTATACAAGCTTAGTAACAGCAATTAATTGATGGTTGTTCAAATTGACAAGTCGCCTTAATAACTATGACCACCGGAAAGTGTCGTGACGAAAAAAACGTGTTGTGGAATTTAAAAAAAAAACTAGAATAATGCGCAATAAAATTCTTAAAAATATTCTAATAACCTTTAGGTCGTTTACAATAATCTATAAAGAAAACGCAAAGAAACCTTCTCTTTTAATAACGTTTCAATATATCGTAATGATAATTTATTTATTCTTTAAAATTTAAGCTAGTAATTAACAAGAATGATCAAGGATAATCAACTGAAAACAGGTTTGGGCTAAGACTATTCAAGCACAAAGTCATTCCACTCGATAATATTGCAAATACAGTTATTTATGCGTTATGGCGTCATTAACTTCTGTTGAAATTTATTAAATTATTTGCTTTTTGTCTAAATATGTTAAGACTTCCATATTTTATTAAATGTGTCTAATTCTTTTTGTCTATTAAAATGTTATTTGTATTTACAGGATTATTAAACATTGAATCAAATAAATTTTAATAAATCGCGTTTAATTTTAGAAATTTGATTGCTCCTGCTTATTATCTAATAGAATGATAAAAATATATAAATAATCTCTCATTCAATAATCTCTATCTAGAGATAATCGGTGCAATTTACGATGGTTCAACATGAAATTACAACAGAGAATACTTTATGAGTAAATATAGCTGTGATAAGGAGTTACAATTTTTTTTTAATTTCAATATAATTTCTAGTCTCTTCTCTTCTAGGCTCTAGTCTGAAAAACTAATTCTAGTTATAATATTTTAATTTAATTTCTATTTATAGCAACAAATTGTGAGCGTAAATATAAATAAATAAAGCAATTGGGTAATCCATCACATATCCGTGTGCTATTGACAGCTACGCCTGGCCTTCCAATTAATTATAATTGTTATATAACAGTTAAGGGGAGGGGAGCTGTTACGATTATGTGAAATTATGAGAAGCACTTTGGGTCTATATGGCCGCAACACTTGATATTTTTCGTTTGGCAACGAAATGGGTTTTTGAAGTTAAACTTCTTTATGCATGATTGATTTGTGGAGTAAACTTGTGACAAAAAGTGTGATCCACTGAGACGAAGGTAAGTTGAGAAGGTAAAGTTAGTGAAAATTGAAAGAGAGAGATTTACGTTTCATATATTTACGACATACTGAAGGCCTATTGTCTGTATCTGACTGTAGGAGAAAGAGCGATATAATATATGTGCATATTTTATATTTTGTGTATATATTATATATATTTTAACATATATACATAGACGTAGATATAGATAAAGCTTAAGAAGTTTTACTTCAGTCGTGTGGTCTAAACGACACTCGTTTTTTTTGTTAAAAAGCTTTTAAGTCTTCAACCGTTGCTATCCGCTTTTTAAGAAAGAGCTTATTCATATATTGTAGTCATATATTGTATCGTGGTCAAGCACTTGCTTAGAAAGTATAAAAATGTGAAAAAGGGCAACACAATCGCCATATACCAGATATACAAGACACATATACTAAGAAAAATGGAAACTCTTTCGTATAAGTATCACAGCTCCTTTAACTGTACTTTATTGAATAAGGTGAGAACAGCAAAAATAAGAGAAGAACAGCTAGAGTTATATACTTGCTGTCTACTTTTAATATTCCTGCTTTCTTGAGAAATGGTCGTATCACTTACCGTTAGATGAATGCCCTGCTAGTTGTTTCGCTTTATATTATGAAAAAAAAAACTCAATCATTCCCCCCATCCCCTTTCCACCATCAGACTTCTAGACGCACTGCGGGATTTTATCATTTTGTTGTGAACATCCCTCAAACCCGAACAAAGCGATTTGCTTCGTCTTTCATTCTTCGTACAGCAAAGGACTGGAATAGTTTGCCCGCGTCTGTCTTTCCTTCCGATTACAATGTGGGTATTTTCAAGAGTAGAGTGAATAGGCATTTACTAAGCTAGTGCGCCTTACCATCCAGGACTGCATTTCCACTTAACATCAGATGGGATCGTAGTCAAGCACTTAGAAATTATAAAAAAATTTGTAAATAAAACAAAACCGGTCCATTTTTTAATACTATTTTATAATAATAAAACTTGTGCGCAGTGCAATATAACTTTATTTTATATAACAAATATGTATTTACAATTAGTTTTATCTAAATGAGTATTATAAATTAATTACTTATCTAATTTCCCCGTGTTAGAAACATAACACAATGAATACAAACATCTTGAAAAGTTGTTGTTTCTACTTGATAAGGCATACTGATATCAACGGATATAAAAAAAGATGTATATAGCTATTGCATCATTTTCTTGAATAGAAATCTTGGTAACTGAATTAATGTGAATAATTTATTTTTATAATTTACTTTTATTTTAGTGTATGTCCTAAGGTTGGGCAGACTTTCTCTGTAAAGAAAGTATTAGGGAAAATTCCGCCACTCCCCCTACAGCTAATGCCCCCTGCTGGCAAACATCACATGTCTTAGATTTCCTAACGATGTTTTCCTTTACCGCTAATCGCGTGGTAAATCATCACTTATTACAACAAACAATTTCATTATTGTCGGCACCGGAGATCGAACTCGGGTTGCTAGCGTACTATGCAACTTACAAAAGCGACTGTCCGGTTACTGTGCTAACCTGTTTTAAATAAATGATAATAGTCCGTAATTTAGAGCTTTTTAATCGTTTTAATAATTTTATATCTACATATATGGCACATCGCTTATAATACCTATTTTTCTGTTTACATTATAGCTGTTACTTACAAATGTCTTTTACATTTTATATTGAGATTTTCTCTATAATCTTTGTAATTCATGTGACTAAAACGTTATTTGAATGTACGTTATGTACACAATTATAGAACTTGGATGCCTTCAAACTGTGGATGGATTTTTACATAATCATAATTTTTGTAGTAAAGAACCATACACATAATATAAGAAGTCGTCTAAGATTCTACATGTGGGTAATAGGAGAGCATTGAACACCTTCTGAAGCTGCTCTTAGTATATTTAAGATAGTCATTTTTACAATTATCCGTGTAAACATTTTGTGTTTCTTTTATGCTGTAAGTATTTCAATATAGCCTCTATAGTCCAAGGTACAACACATAGAACATTACACATAGTTAACATTACAAAAGCTAACACGTAGTTTCCAGTGTAATCGCGGATAAATCCTGAAACAAATGAATGTAGGTTAATGTATTACTATATAAATATATGAAAATACCGTAGCTATAGATAGAGATTGCAATAGCCATTTCGTTTTCACAATTAATAAATACCGGACATGACAGGAGGTGACCCATCTCCATTTTACCACGAACCTTCTGAACCTCAATATTTAGTTTACCGAACTCTGAGACTAGGCTATTAAAGTTAATAAAAAGATAGATATTACAAACAACAAAGGTCCCACGGTTCCATAATGTTATACGCTAAAACCTTGTTCACATAACAATGGTAACAGTTACGTAAAAAATTTAACACCATCCTCATAATTACTCACGTGATTCATTCAAAGTGTCCGGCAAGTGCCTGCGACATTATGACGAAAAGTCCATAAAGTAAACTAAAACCTAAGACACTTAAGTTGTTTAATATGAAAAGTCTCCTACGAATAATACATAAAAAAAACACTGGTAACAGTAAAAGTTAAGCGCTTGTTTTTAAAAATCCAGGGTAAACGACCACCTGGCAGAAGGCGTATTTCGTGGCTCAGAAATCTCCGGACATGGTTCAACATGAGCACACGATCCTTGTTCCGTGCCGTTGCATCAAAAATTAGAATAGCCTTAACGATAGCCGACCTCCACGCTTCCCGAAGTGGCATATAAGTTAGTTTAGCTTAGATTGTCCCAATAGATTTCGTTAATAAAATAGCTACCGACCGAGTCGTGGTTCGGCCCTCTCGGGCGCCCTCGGATCGGACTGCTAACGCGTAATAATGGTAACCGTCCAAGCCGAGGTTACCCCTCACCGGGGACCCTTGTGTCGAGTTACCATCTAATAGAGGTTCAGTCTAAGCGATCTAAGAGCTGTGCTACCTCTCAAATCCGGTGAAGCAGTAAAGGCCAGCTTCTCTGTGCCAACTGTGTTAGTTCGTCAAAAACAATAAAAGCCGACCTCCGGTAGGAGATGGCACTTCAAGAAGAAGAAGAGATAAATTTATATCCAAATTTTGATTATGTTTTTATAGTATATTGTTTGATATAGTATATTTTGACTAGAATTATTTTAATACTGATTAAAATCATTATTGGTCTTCTTCTTCAAAGTTTTCTTTTTACTTAACTCGTTCAATTTATTGTTAGTATAAATTATATAATCAGTTTCCACTCATTTATTGAGAAAATATTTATAATACTCATATTAATCTGTTTACTTTGAGAAACACGATTATTACATTAAAATTTGCCATGAATATTAATCAAAAAGTTATGAGTCGAGTTGTTGTGACACTTTGTGTTCTTATATAACTTTCAACGCTTCTAGTATTATTCCATGAACAGTGGCAAGTAGATCGCAGAAAACTTAGCGGGGGTCCGTGTTTTTATAACCGACATAAATTTTAAGAATGTTGTTCCACAAAAGCCTAGATCATGAATATTTTAAGAGACATTACGAATGAATAAATCTTACCAATCATCGGTCCCACTGTCAAACTGATACCGCCCGCTAGCAGCATGTATAGACCATAGGCGGGTGGATACCTTTCTATTGGAACATGTTCAGCCATGACAATTGGTTGGGCGATGTGCAGCAGAGATCTTACTGCACCCAACACTCCCGTTAGAATTAAGAGCGGTATATACGTTGTAAATTGTATGAAAACTGAAAAAAACAGTTAATTTGTTTATTCTTAGTAATTGTATAAATATATGCATATATAGCTATTTACTAGTGGTCCTCCTGGAGTCGAAATTCGACTTTAACCCAAGCATACGTTCACAGCTCCTAACTTATTCAATAAATCTATCAGTCATTATTCGTCGTAGTTACTTTACCGTTGTCAAGCAACCGTATAACGCCTAAGTGTGTGTGTCAAATACACGGTAGTGTGTGTAATGTTTTGTATTATTGATTTATTGCATTTTGTATGCATAGTTTAAAAAAATATTAGCATTCTGCACTCAATCAAAATAAGCTATAATTGTGGGAAATTTCATTCGTTCGCGTAGGAGGTTGTACGTCATGTGTTAATATAATAGATATTTTATTGTGTTATGTTTATTTTAACTTAGCTTGGACTAAAAGTTAGTAAATAAGCTTATAATATCAATCGTATTTTATCGGTATTAACCTCGGGTTAGGTTTTTATAATATTTTTATTTATTTTATGGTCCTTTTATGTATTTTACTTTTTATCATAATTTTATATAAAACCTAACCTAAGAATTAATGATAATTAATAATAATAAGCCATTTAATCGGTTTTTAAAAAAAAAATTCGTTTCAATTAAGAACAAAACTTTTGATAATTTTTAGATTTTACGAAATATATTTCTATACGTAAAAATCTAAAAAAAAAAGAAAGTCCGTGGTTCGGGTTTACGATCGTCAACTTTTTATAATTGTAACTTAGAGCCTTAGGGTACGGTCTACGAATCGTAAGGTCGTATGTTCGAATCCAGCATTCGACTATTGACGTGAACCATCTCCTATCACAAGCTTAAGCTTAGTTGGAATGGTTAACAAGAATTTTAGTTATGTTTTCTGAAAAAAAAGAAATATTGATAGATAATAGACTATTACTATTTTAAGTTTCTTCTGTTTGCCCAGATTTTGCCACCATTTTCTCTCTCTTTATTTTTGTCGATGGCACACCTTTATTAATCACAAAACTGCCATTGCCATTGACATTAAAACATTTTTTTTTTTGTATCAAATAAAAGGTTACAATGACACTGCTGTTATGAATTTTCTCGGGATATTTACAATTTTAATTGGGAATTGCGCATTCGCTGGTGTACTATGTCAACTGTGTTGTATGACATTTTAGTTGATCAAATAAAAACAAGTCGCGAAGTTGTCGCATTGCATTATTTTTTTAGTTATATCTTTGCTATGAAACGTTGTGAAATTCGTAAAATTGATATTAGATTACATTTTTTGTATATTAAAATACGTAAATATAAATTGTGCAAGTAGACAGATAGGCATATTCACACACGTACACACCCACACCCACATACACTCGCACACATTTCTGTTCTATTTTTTATTTATATTTGATTTCTTATTGTTTTCGATGTCTAGTTTCTGGAAAAAGAACCGTATATATAATGTATATGTATAAGAACTTAGATACATCTGTTCTCATTTGATAAGCTGTATATTTTACATGAATAATAAAATAAATAAATTAAGATTATTAGATTGACTTACCAATTCGGAATATCGCAGTTAAAAGAGCGCCTGCGTAAAACAAATAGCGGCTATTCATTCTAAAAAATTGTCCGGATACTCCCAGCAGTAGTCGAGCGGACATATCAGTGGCTCCCCCGGTTGCTATAATATTGGCTATTTCCGTCTGTAGATGTAACATGTACAATTAAATATTTTTTTATAGGATAATATCGGTATCATAATTCTTGTTAGATCGAGTATTTAATTAGATTAGGAAATGACAGTGATTTGAACCTAGCAGCAACTTTTTCACTTTAACTTCGAAAATTAACCAGCAACTTTCTTGAAATTACTGATACTAGTAGTACTAAGTGGTGATCATTTTACATTTGGTGATCTTGTCTGCTTTATTGCACTTCTAGCGTAATAAAAAGATTTGACTTTGACTGTATACACAATGATACTTTATGACGAACTACACAGATTGGCCAGAGAAGCTCACCTTTACGTAACACCGGATAATAACAAAACTCTTAGGTCGCTTAACCTGGAACTCAATTGCTAGTGACTCGACAGAAGGGTCCACCCGGTGAGTTACGCGCTAGCATTCCGTTCTGAGGGCGCCCAAGAGCCACGGCTCAGCGGTTGCTATTTCACACACACGAGACACGTAGGACCAATTTTATAAAGTTACATATGCGACAAGGAATAATATTAGGTTATATTTTTGTTTCTTGAACTCTAGGAATCTATACATCTATACAAATAAATAAAATTGGGGTGTCTGTTTTTAACATTAAAATACGCAATTGTAAAAAATGATGCCTGGTGGTTAAGACCTATTTTTAAGCTTACTTATCCGTCAAGGAGTCAAGCCATCGCAATTCAACGAGCGATAATTTCAGTTAGTATTTTGTTTTTTGAACGCAATAAAATGAAAAAAAAAGCATTTTATATAGAACGTTCGTACAAATTCTAACCTCGTATTCTAACCTCGACCGCAAGCAGAACGGATCTTGATTAACTCGTTGATGCTATAATTTATTTAATAGTTAAAATAAAATCTTATCTGTCCAGTATTAAGTGAACGTAGCTTATAAATGTGTCGCCTATCTACTTGTTCGATAATCTCGTAACAGTGAAAAGGTTTTGGGACAAGTATGTAAAGTAGATCAGACGTTAGAGACACTGACCAGTTTATACCAGATCCGGAATGTCGTCGTCATTGGTAGGAAATTTCCATTTTGTTAGAGGGGTTAGTAATTAACTAGGTCATTGATGTTCTATCAGGATTTTTCGTGTACGATGCTGTGCAAGGGGTTCGCCTGTTAGTCTTCGCGATTTATTTTTACTTTCTTATATTGAGATAAATTTTAGCTCGTAGACCAGGTCACGGTGGAAATAAAGATAAACCTCGGTAAAAACAATAAAACTATTTTCAACGTGAAACTCTAAGTTATAAAAAATCTTTACGTTCTGTCTGTTAATTTATTTTGTTTTATGACTCACTATTTATAAGATTTACTGCCTGTACGTCTGTATGTCCTTTTAAAACTCCAGAGATGGTTAGCCGATGAAAATTGTTTTGCAGTAAGAACATGTGTTCATTGCACAAATGCAAGGCTATACTTGAAAGACTTTGATGTAACGGTCAGGTAATCTTAAGAATAGAATTCCTATGAATCAGCACGGTATTTTTGGAAGTTCGATCGAGCCGTGTAGCGATAGCTCTCTCGGACGCCCTCGAATCAAAAATGTTTGATTGTAAATTCGATAAATTTTACAGAAACGTGGTAAACTGCCATGAACTATCAGTAAAGAACTCGTGATCCTAGCAAAATAGCCTCTTATGGTGTAACCGTCTAGTATATTATTGAAATTAACTGTTATGTGAGTATGTTTTTTTATCAACATGTACTGAGGGTCTTTTTTTACCGTTAAGATTTATTTTATTCATGAGTCATTTTTTACAATGTTGAACGGCTTAAAAATATTTTTTTATGGGAGAAGGCTCTAGAGAAATATAGTTGTTCTTTTAGAGTGTGCATGCTTAACGTCCGAGAATATTTTGATTACGAAACCGGTTAATCTGACTGTCGTTGCGTTTATTATTGTTCTAGTACATTTCAGTTAAATCTTAGTCTGTATTTTTAACCCCACCTTCGCGATATTGGCGTGACTCGTTTTTGTATCGACGGAGGAAATCTTCTACAAGATACGGGGTTATGTGGGGTCCTTACCCACTAAAACTTCCCCGGTGGCCCTTCCTCGGTGTATGTTGAGGGGCTCCGGGATCTCCAGTGGAACGCACCGGAGCCTCTCTGCACTGTGCTCTCGGAGAGCACGTCCCGGGGGGAGGTTAACCACCCCCGCTGTGCCCTCGCAGTGCAACGCAACACGGGCCAGTCGATGTTGCCTTCTTCCCGGGTCCACTTTAGCAGACGATACAGCCTTGTCGCCCAGTGAACCCGAGGCCTTCTACGTCAGGGATACCATATCCTTATTTTAGGAGCCCAGAACTACAGGGCTGAATGGCATGACCCATGTTCTAACTTCACAAATTGCAATAGATGACCAGAAACTACTGTTTTATATAGCTTTTAGCTATTAATATATCAATGTATCATAATGTAAGATATGCTTAAACTCGAATTAAATACGTAACCAATTTACTTTAAAATGAAATAACAAAAAAATCTTAGTCTAAAAAGCCTAACACAATGAATATTATTTTTAAGCATCTTTTATCTTATCTTTCATAAGTATTTTCGTATCTCATGAATGTCGTGTTGTTTTTTAGTCAAGGTAATATGTAAAACGGCATAAGGATTTCATCTCGGGTTTATCGACCTCTGTCGATGCCACGTGACAACATGGTAATATCGCATTTGCAATTTAATATTAGAAATTAATTCATTGTGGGTACACAAAGAAAAATGCATTTTAAACGTCAAACTTGAAGAAATCGTCGATAGGCCAGAAAGCGGCTATGGAACTCGATTCGTTTTGAGTGAGTGAACTCGCTATCTTGAGCTTAATGTAATATATCAAAAATATATGAATCATAATAAAACAAACTATACGAGATACATCTGCATTTAACTCGATGTGGTAGACCGTGTACTATATGCAGTGTATTTATCGAATTATCTTAATCATTCACAATAAAACTTATAGCTTATAATACCTCATTTTTTCTTTTCTTTTAATGAACTTACACCGATTAATCAGACAAGCTGACCACCAGTTTCACCGTATTTGAGAGGTGGCAAAGCTCTTTCCCTTAGCCTAAACCTCTCTTAGTAGCAACAAGGCACAAAGGCCCCTTATAAGTACCTCGGACCTCGGCTTGGACGATTACTTTAATCGCTTTAACATTCCGATCCGAGGACGCCACAAAGAGCCAAATCACAACTCAGTCGATAGCTTTTATTGGAAGACTATATAACTCAGGCTGTTCACATAGCACAAAATCAAGGAGATTGCCTTTAACCTGACCAGTAATTACTTGTCAATATTCGACGCGAATCTAGGATAGTAAAATATATGTGTAGGTTAATTGTCCGATGCCTCTTCCGACAGTCTCTATCAATCTACTGTTAATCCAGCGATAAGCTGAGTTCCAATGAACGTCGTCTTTCACTAACACGTGGAGATGAGATAATTTTTTGTGTTATCGTAATTTAATGACTTGATCAATAATTCATTCAGTAAGAAACTAGTTTAGTCAATGAATACGGCCGAGATATTTTTTTAATTCGCCAAGTAGCGTGACTGGTTCAACTATTGCACCATCAATGGGTAATTCTTGATATTGGATAAATTACACATGATGGTGCAATAATAGTTTTTGCATTATTTGTTTTGTTATTAGACCCCGATTAATAAATTTAGCGAAAGAAGAAGAAATATAAATAACGTAGAGAAGGAGGAATAAATTGAGATATCTCAAACTTTACTTTGGCTTTTTGTTTTATATTTGTACAGTTACTTTCAGTGACTTTTAGCGGAAAAGGTTTTATAAATTATTGACTCAAAAAGACTAGCATGGGAATTATTAACTAGGATTAAAACTTGAATTCAAGACGTATTACATCAACTAGATTTAGTATGCAAGTGTTAACGAGTGTAAACTAAAATCATAATAAATAAACTAAAATAAACAATCAAACTTTAAGCACTATTAATCGACAAATTCTTTTATTTTAGAAGTATCATAATTATATTATATTAGTGCAAGACCAATAACTCGCGTTTCCTCAGAAGGGTGCTTAGGCATTTCCTCAAGTAAAATTAAAATACAGTTAAGGTTAATATCCATTATCAAGCGATATATCCAATATCAATTAGTATTTTGTCCAAAAGTCTCTAAAAAATAAACGAAAAAAAAAGTGTTTTGTGGTTTATAATTCTATTGTTATATGGTGATTAATTTCTTACCCGACTAAGATGGTTTTTATCCAGAAACAAAGGCTCCAAAGTGAAGAACGTCAAATCAGAAAAGAATGTCAATGCCATGCCTATTATAATGTTGTCATATACCAAATCTTTTAGCAACGTTAAATCCAGGAAATCTGCTACTGTTTGCCTAGAAACAAAATACAAATTAAATATGATTGATTTGAAGACAACCTTGTTATAGTAACACCATAGTATATAATAATTTGATATTAGATAAATAGAAATTAGATTTTAAAATAAATACAACAGGTCGCAATTAACTAATCTGAACCTTAAGTGGATGTTCACTTACCATTTTCCTTCCTTGTTCTTAATGATTGGCATAGGTTCAGCTGCTATGCTACCAAAATTGCCTAAGCTAGATACAGACGCAGCTTTATATAAGTTTTCCAAGTAAACGTTATCACTAGAATTAAATTTACTGTCAGTTCTTCCATCTTCAGGTATTAACACTACGGGGATACTTAGTCTTCTAGAATCGACTAATTTTGGAACCAGTAGTAACTCGGATCCCTTTTTGGGCTTATCTCTAGCTGATATAAACAAATTTTCTACGGACTTTGTGCCATCGGTTGCGTTATTAATTTTTGTAAAATTAAACTTGTCCTCGTCGTTAACGACAGCAGGTGTGGGTGGAATAACTGGAAAAAATATGTAACTGTCAATTATATTATTCTAAAATAAAATTTTAGTAACGTAAAAAACATTTTTATTATATTTAACTTACGAACAATCTTTTCGCAAGATTTTATCTGTTTCACCATATGCCATTTTACTGGATGCATAACTATAGCTCCAAAAATACTGTGCGCAGATATAGCACACAAAATGGCTAAAGTACCTCTGAAACCGTACTCTGTTATGGTAAATTTTATAAACAATGGATATACCATAGTTATGAGTCCAATTGAAGCTTTGCACAAACTAAGATACAACACTTTTTTTCTTGTAAAATAGCTGTTGAAACTTGTATATGAAATTGGAATAAGCAGGCCCATTCCGAGACCCTGAAGGAATCCATTTGTTACAATTAGCTGTGTTGTTGATGTTACGAATATAGCTAAAAATGATGCTAAAGTATAAATAAAGGCTCCGATCAGGCCAACTTGCCTTAATGATAACTTTTTCAGAGCTATATTTGCCGAGAAACCTGAAACAAGGAAAATATTTACATATTTGCGTATGCTTATGTATTACCTAATTAATTTTGCATCGATTTTTTATTCATTATTAATAATGAGAAGAAGGGTTCTTGTTCTTCTATTTATATAACGGAGGTATATAAGTTTTGTATATAATATATAGGTTTAAGTTGACACCAAAAAGAGAGTAGAAAAATACTATGCTTAATAATAATAACCACGAAATTTCGCGAGATAATTACAAATAAAAAAAATAAAATACTTGTATATTATATATACATATTATTTGGTTTGATTTCATTTGTCTTTATTATAAACAACACACTTCAATAATAATAGTCATCCCAATGATTTAGATTTCTTTTTCATAAAAATATTCTTAAAAGATAGATGACATGAACAATGCTTTTCCAATAAGAATAGTATATTTATATCTATTTTTTTATTTACTTATTTAATTTATTTAAAAAAATGTTGTTCAGATTTAATCAGCTTAATTTTCACTTAATCTTTGAATACGATAACCATAAATTTGGAATTCTAGTCTAACAAAGTATTTCCATTCAAGATCCATTACTACTCAGCGTTTCGTTCCAGATCCATTATCTGAATTGCAAATATTATCTGAAGGCTTATGAATCGATATGCAATTAATCAAAAGATTACACGGAGGCCTTAACATTGTTAGAGAAACATTTATAAGATCTCTATATCTTAAAAAACACTTTAATAACTTTATGTATTTTATATTTATAATAGCAATTCCAGTGACTAAATATAAATCAGTCAGTAAATGAGTCAATGTATTAATAAATGAAGGTACAATAGAAATCATTCATTCGAGAGTAGAGTGAAACTTACTATTCGGGACTCCATTATTACTTAACATGAGGCGGGATTGTAGTCAAGCATTTGCTCATTCATAAGCAAATGCTTGACCAAAAGAAAAATAATTCTCATTTTTACCTGCTAGTGCTACTGTAACCTGGAATACTCCATAAACAACTGTGACAGCCCCTGTACCCGCTCCTAATTCGTCCAGGAAGTCGTTATAAATGAATCCGAAGACAGGCTGATGCGCTGTTCCCGCTATCTATTAAAATGACATGATTTTATTGTACTTAGTTTACATCTGAGACTTATACAATGATACTATGTAAGCGGTTCCACTTACGAACTAATGATCGCAAATTTGAATCCAGTCGACTTGTACCAATGATTGTTGATGTTAATTAATGATGTATTTTCGTTTTTAAGTATAAAAACCAATTGCTAAATTTTTTATCGATTCCGCTAAGGTTAAAAGGATGTGAGATCTTAGATATTAACCTTAACTTAACAATTTTTCAGACTTAAAACCCTTAATCTGAAGCAATATAATTAATAATACTATAATATTCTAGACAGAATCCAGCCCGCTTCAGCGGGCTAGATTCTGCTTCATTTTATTTAATCAATAAACTTACATAGTTAATTATTTAATTTAACTCTCACAATAAATAAAATTATTTATTTTTCTCCGATTCATTCTCTTCTCGAGTGGGTGAAGATTACTGCCTACACCCATGTACATATCAGTAAATACAATATCATTCTTATCATTTATACAAAAACATATTGGGCTCAAGTTAATGTCAGAAATAAAAGTATGGCTTGTATGACAATTCAAGAAGCGGAGTGCTCCGTTCGTCAGCAAACTTTATTACACAGCAAACAGAATTAATCGCCAGGTTAATCTGAAGATTCATTCGGTCCAGCCGTTTCAGAGCCTATGTGGAACAAACCCACACAATTTCTCTTTTAGATAATTCACCGACCACTTAGGGAATTGAAAGTAGTAACAAATATATAGAAAAATGAAATAAACAAGAGCACGAAGTAGAGATTAGTCATTACATACATAAATTAACATCAATATTGCAGAGAGTCTGCAACGCTGATATTCTACCGACATATTAATTCTAACGTAGCGCAGGCACATCCTTGTTCACATAAAACACAAGTATTTTTATGAGCACAAGCAAAAACCGACTTGAAATCGAATCAAACGTTAAGCGCTATTACGCACTGACGCCCTCATTGTATTTGCGAATTATCATGGGAATATTACGAAATAGAATTAATCAGAACCAAACCTAACCAAACTCTCCTCAAATTTCTCTTGTATGGTTTTCTCATGGACGCTATTGTCAAATTTAGACCAATGAAAATGAGGGGACAAAGAAGACAACACGGGAAGCACCAGCTATCAAATAAAAAAATAATCTTCCAAATTGGTTTACCCAGTCGAAAGTTATGAAGCGCTATAAAAATATACAGACTAATAGAGAACCTCTTTTTTGAAGTAGGTTGAAAACAACAACAAAATATCTAATACTAAACCACCCTTAGGCGACAGCCAGTCTGTAAAATATATACAGTATATAGGATAATTGTTGTTTTGTTCTAGGAATCTAGCAATATATCGTTACTAACACTCCTAAAGTTTGGTTAGTTAATTGAACTGGTACTTTGTCTTAGCTTCGACGTAGGCAACAAATAAAAGTGATCATGCGACAGGAAGTCTTCTCGGCGACATTTAATCTATTAATAAACAATGTATTTCCGTTCCCAAGTCTCATTATCTATAGACACCTAAGCAAACGTTTCTTTCAACAATAGTTAGATCGTTAAAAAAGTGTTAAATAATTTCATCATCAATTTTTCTTCCTTGTGTAGTTAAAAGGCAACAATTAAAAATTAAACGATTGATGCAATAATTAATAATTCTATTGAATTCAAATTAATACGTTTTTTAAGTTACAAGAATCTAGGTTTCATCAATCTCAATACAATATCGCATCTATAATAAGGAAAATACGATTGCACAGAGTATAATAGTATTTTATTACCCGTGTTTTGAGCTGTGATAATAATCTTTTTCTTAATTATTATTATGACGCTTTAAGTTGTTATATTTTGATACGTGAATAACGTAGAGATTAGATTATTCCTTGATACTTGGAGACAGAAATGCACAAGGCTATTGGCGAGAGTGGCGACGGACCACCAACAACAGGCTGTTCTCACGATTGATTGACGACCCTCAGCACTGTGGAAGCCTATGCGAGGAGGAGAAAAAAGGGATAGAAAACACTATCCATTCTTCATCTAATTTTTGAGCTTCTAAATGTGAAAGAGAGTGAGTCTTTTACACCCAAACAGATTTATGCCACTTTTGAATTCGATTTACTCGTGTTAGCAACACATGACACCCAGCAATTGTTATGAATTATAACTACCCCCAAATGATATCTAAGTGATTTACATGAACCTTTTTGTATCTTTAATTCATAATTAATAATTTATTGGAGGACTTAACTTCAGAAGTGGATTTTTTTAGCAACTCATTTATTAGGTTCAAAACGTTTATTGTAAGTAAATTCTCCTGACTGGATTCTGTTTGCTTCTTCTAGTTTGTACGCGGATGCAAATTGTAAATTATAATAAACTAATCTTTCTCGGCACTGTTGGTCAATAAGAACTTGTAAAAAATATATAATGTAACATAATAGACAATAAGGACGGTTTGTTGCCGTACTAAAGAGAAAAAGAAATTTAGTTGATCGTCACATTAAGTTGGCATTGTAAACAATAATTTAACGTTATTAGTTCGGTGTCACGGTATTCGGTAAAATAATTCTTTGTACAACGTTACGCTGTCTGAATAAAGCGAGTGTATTACTTGTTGGACTATTTTATTCCACAAGACTTAATTATTTCACTCGGTAATATTTTCCCCATCTTTAAAATATAAATAACACCCAGGTCAAGGAACTAAAATCGATAAAATCTGTAAAACTATAGTAGATTGCAAAATAGTTAAGAGAATTAAAACGCCTTGTAGCATGGCAGTAAAGCTACAACAGCAGAATCTGAGTTGTATAATTGTATAGTACATTGTATAGCAAGTTTATATTGATAAAGCGAAACTCAATATATTCGGCAGAAGCGGCAAACATATTTACATTTTGATTTCATTTACAATATTTTATTTTTACATTGATCTTTCTCACGATCATCATAAATATTATTTCATATTTAGTTTTTATGTGGCGCCTCTATTCCGATAAACAATTAATTGGATTGAGACGAACAGACGTTGTTATTTGTTATGTTGTTTAATGTTATCTGCGTGATTTTAAGGGTGAAAGTAAAATAAAAGGTTTCCAAAGGTTGACAACTTTCGACTAGGGATACTGACGAGCAAACTACTAACATATGTAACGATGTATTGAATAGATTTGTTAGTGAATACCTCGACAAAATGAAGGACCGCCACAGATTGAAACTAACTGTGTCTATGTTTCGATGATATTTCAGACTAAAGGCCTATATTTGAACCACTGTTGAACACGGGTCTTTCCAAAGAGTTCTACGGTTGAGTCGTCCTAGCCCTTTTGTCCTGGGATTACAGAATAACGTTATTGTATCCCCTGCATTTCGTAAAAGGCGACCCTTTTGGTCGCGTTTCGTTTGGTTCACGGGGTGACAAGGGTGGGTGCCCTTGTTGTCCTCTACAGTGGACCAGGAAGGGCGACACACCCTCATACCCATACATACCCTCTGTATGGCCCGTGTCGCCCTTCCAGCCTTAGCACTACGAGGGTGCTACATGGAGGAGGCCGATGGGTCACCGGGGGGATGATGAGTGAAGATGGTGAGTAAAATGGCACATAACCATAACCTTCCGCCACCCCTGAAGGCGGTGTATCTTGAAGTTTTCCCCCTCGTCAACAAAAAAAAGGGTATAGTCTCCCAAAATGTTTATTTAAACATTTTACTACTGTATTACATTATTACTCATTAAGAATACTACATACACTGACAAAGAGCTAATAAAAACGTTACATACTAAGATATACTCGTACTTCTAGCGATCGACAGATTTATAAAATATATTATCCAAGGTAAGTTTATGAAATTTTTGATTAAAAATATGTATGTTTTGTAAGAATATCTGTTCCAACCGTAATGAAACAATTCTCTAACGTATCATATATTTTAGTTTATGCTAAAAATTATTCTGTCATATGAATATATATAGAATTTGCAATTTTAACCCAACAATGCATTGAATTTGAAATGGCTTATTTGGCGGAAATAACTGTGAAATAGGCTTCAGCTACAAGTGCGTACATTGCGAATTACAATTACTCAATGTCGTAAATGTTCAAACTTAAATAGCGTACCTAAGCATGTCTTATTTTTATAAGAATCTATTTTTTTTTGTACCGTCATAAATTAGTGCCACTGGATTTACTGACGACACAATTTCTGTGTTTAACGCTACTATCTTATGCTTTGGTTGTATGGACAAGTTTAATTTTTTCAGTTTATAATGTACAAAAAATCACTTGCCAAATGTGTGTCGTTATGATTGGTATCTTACTATGGGACCTAATAAGCTTGGTTAAATGCTACCTTCGTTAAAAGGGTTAAAATTTTGTGATAGCACTATGTCTAGTTGTATAAGTCTAGTATGTCTGGGATTCGAAACCTCGACCTTCAGATCATAAATTAATAACTCGACCTTACAGATATTATAATAGAGGCTATTTTATGTTAAATTTACGTACTGTAAAGCAAGATAAGAGAGATTAAAATAATTATGAATAGGAACATTGACGGCAACGTAATAAATAAAGAACAAAATTCCTTAATCAGATCTAACCATATTGCATGTATTACCTTAAAGTTATATAATTAGTCCACAATTATACCGCCTATACGTGAAAGGAAGAACATTTTATTGATATTTTTGAGTTACTATTTCTGAAAACAAAACTCAGGTTTTATGGTTAATTAATGGCTCGTCTCTATTTTTTATATTTTTATTGCTAGTAATCAATAGAGCGACTAACATTTATAAGTTTTATGTTTCATCTTCGTGTTCGTGGCGTGGATGATTGATCCGTACATACATAGATAGATACATAGTTTTTTTTTCTTTATTTATTGGGGACTTTTGCCCTTTTGGTCATGTAAGCCCCATCATACCCTAAACTACGCACACACTTTGGTCGCATGAAGCGAGAAAGAAAGTCATTAATGTTGTATGGCCATAGCCAACAGCTTCCTCGCTCCCTCTGAGGTCGGGTCGGAAGATACATAGTTACATATCCCGGTGTTCCAATAGACGCGACCTCGAAGAAAATCGGAGGGAGATCGAGGTGCTCGTACTTACGCGTTTAACATAAAGATTGCGGCGGCGGAAAGCCATAACGCTTTTAGTCAGTTAGACAAATAGCCGGGAATTACTCTGGTGTCTGTGTATGTGGATGATGTGCTGGTAACCCTCACGGTCATGTTTTGTTTTCTTTATCTATAAGCCTAGCATAGCAAATTGCATCCTTATTTATATTATTACACATTTAGTTGGGAAGGGTTCCTTAATGAAGTTTATCTCGTGACCCATCATAAAACGTTTTATAGCTTAGTCACATTGACATTTTATTAAATTGTATTACGTTATTTGTTTATTTAAGGACTATCAGCAATTGATCGACTATTACTTGTGGTCGGCCCTGTAATCTAGAAATGGGTTAATTGGTGACGCAGCTGACGCCAATCTACTCAATCTTGAACACAAGTAGGTTAGTCTTTCGGTGTTTTCAGAATGCACTTTGGAGACTGTGTTCAGGAACCAACTGTCGCCAGCGGTCTTTCCGAACCTGTATAATTTTTGGACCTTAAAGAAACGAGCCTTCTTTCTCAAAGTCCGTCAAAGCACCTGCAGCTCCTGCGGTGTTTGACGGAGTCTTTAATTATTTTAATTATTCCTACAATAATGGACTAGAATAGTTCTTCCGCGTCTGTCTTTCCTTCCGATTACAATATGGGTGTTTTCAACTCAGACTGAATATTAAGCTATAGCGCTATAATATTCAGGACTGCATTTCCGCTTAACATCTTGGTTAAGCAGTTGCTTAGAAAGTTTAAATAAAAAATGAAAAAAACAGCTCGAAATAAATTGAAGTCTGTCTGTTAACCATTATTAATACAACCGCATAACAAAATGTAGACAACAGATCGTCCACATAGTATATATATAGTGAAAATGACCTGGTATTGCTTTTAAAGTTTAAGTTTGCCCGCGTCTGTCTTTCCTTCCGATTACAATGTGGGTATTTTCAAGAGTAGAGTGAATAGGCATTTGCTAAGCTAGTGCGCCTTACCATCCAGGAATGCTATTTCCACTTAACATTAGGTGGGATCGTATTCAAGCACTTGCTAAGAAATTATAAAAAAAATACTTTGTTCTATAGATATAATAGTATATTAATAATACTGATATTATCTTAAAACGCAACTTTTAATAATATTGTTCAGACTTTACACTAAAAGTTATCACATATCCTATATGTATTAATGTCAACCGTTGTGCACAAAACTTATCTACAGACACACTACACACACACTTTATTTGGTTTGTATTATTTTACGTATAATGGCACTTTCCGTTTTTCTCAAGTTGTCGAATGAAATTCAAATCTTCGTTAACGTATAGTCAGCGAAATGGATTTTTTTATTTACATAAAAATAAGTAACACCGGTATGGCCTGCAGTTTCTTGTATCACAATGGACAAATATAAGTGGGTTCGTACCATAACCTTACAGAGAATCAGCGTAAATTGAGGTATAGATAATGTTGGTATGATTATGGTATATCAAAGTTTCATAAAAAGTTCGGCAAGGAACCTTCAATGTATTTGGTAAGCGTTCTTGCGCGGTCATATTTAACTCGAAAAATATGCGAGGTATCTGTCATTCATATTTATTTTGCATCGTTTGTATCTTTCTTAAGGGTAATGTATATAAAAACAGAATTTAATTTTCAAACTGGCCTGATGAAATTTGATATCTACAATCGAAACTAAACGTAGGTAATTTAAACAACACTTACATATGTAAGTGGCAATAAAGTTGTTGTGACAAGACCATTTCAAGAATAATTATTTGAATTTAGTTACCATTTATTTTTACCTGTAGATATTAAGCACAATGACATTTAAAGCAGTTCGCCTTATAGTGGACTTGTCAAATTGTGTGATTTTTATTAATTATCTATAATTGCTCTTGCCTCTCACGTGTATTAATTATTTAAAAAGTTCTTACGTACTTTAAACAAGCAGACAGGGACAGCTTTCGCTATCCTCTTTTCAACAAGCTCATTAGGTCCAATATATGACATGGGGACAGCCTATCGCCATACTCTAGGCACAAACTTTGCAGCCCTGTAGTTCTGGGCTCTCAAGAATAAGACTAAAACGGGCCTCGGGTTCACTGGGCGACAATGGTGGGGGCCTTTGTCGTCCGCTAAGGTGGACCCGGGAAGAAGGCAACATTGGCTGGCCCGTGTCGCCTTGCACTGCGAGGGCACAGGGGGGGGAGGGAGTAACCTCCCCGGGACGTGCTCTCCTTGAGCACAGTGCAGAGGGGCTCCGGTGCGTTCCACGTTGAGATCCCGGAGCCCCTCGTCATGCACCGAGGAAATGGCCACCGGGGAGGTTTTAGTGGGTAAGAACCCCACATAACCGCCGCCTTCCCCCCAGAAGGCGGGGTATCTTTCTGAAGATTTCCTCCCCGTCAACAAAAAAAAAAAAAGGTCTGCGAAATTTAAGGTTTCATTCACCATTCGAGTATTAAGGTGACCCATCTCCTAGCCCCAGATTGAGCTTAATTTGAATGGTTGGCAAGAGTGCTTGTAATATTAGTGGAAATAATATATTTATTTATTATTTATAGGCCTATTTAATTTAATGTTTTATGCACATTTGTGTTTATTAGTAATCTAGATTATTATGACAGATATACTACTTTATTTCTCGAAACTCACAATTGTCATCAGTGTGTTTTTAATTTATAATCACCACATACGTCCCTTATATTAAATTAATTTGCTATTGAACTTTTTATTTCACTAAATTTAGTAGCAGGCCCATAATTTTTCACGAAATTAATAGAAAAAAAAATATCTCTCTGTCAAGCTAGCACGCCACTATTATGACAAAAATACACTATTTATAAAATCCGTAAAGATTTATTAAAATTAACAATTAGTAAGAAACATTTAAAAAAATATTTTATAAATAAATTAAACAAGCTATCACGTCGTTTTAACCCTTCCGGGGTAGACAGAGGCAGCTTTCGCTGTCCCTTTAAAAAAATTTATTAGGTTCCATATGTGACAAAGCCCATTGCTATTTTGGTACAATTTTTAGTAAGTGATTTTCTAAACTTAAATAAAAAGCGAAAAAGTTCATTGATACAAGCCGACTAGAATTCGAACTCTCGACAAGCAGATCGTAATTTTATCCTCATACAATAATCCGAAATGTTGTATGTTATTATAATTTCAAAAGAGAACAGAAAAAAAATAACGAGCTTAAACGAATAATAAAATAAAATAAATCTAAACTTGATTATCCTTGATAATACTGCCAATGTTTTATAAAATGCCGACTACATGATTTCAAACATAAGAAAATAAAAAAAAATTCTCAGTTAATTATTTCATTGCACTATTTATGACTTTGGTTCGTTACTTTTTTAACCTTGGTGTATTAATATAATGGGTTCATAAATTTAGTATCCCATTCAGACATAAAAAAATTACGAGTATACACGTTATAGCTAGACATAATTTACTTCCATATTTAAAAATATATATTTACCAAAAGCAATTAAATAGATCTCTATTTGAAAAGAGTCTAGAAAGAAATTAGAATACAAACTAATTAAATATCAAATGACCATATAGATCTTTTAATATCCTTTACAATTAATGCGACCGATTAATTGAAATAATGCATTTTCTTTATTTTTTGTCAATGTATTTTTATGCCTACAAAATTTTATTTAAAATTTCAGAAATTTTCCTCGTAGTTTTTTTACAATTGTCCAATTTTTTTTTACGTTTAATATTAATTAAAAAATCTGTAATATCCTATTTGTAAATAATGTAAAAAATAATCCATACGCAATTTATAAATAATAAATTTAAGTACTCACGAAAATAACGGACAACCCGACGCACACGATGTATCCCCAGCCACCTTCAGGTGGGACCATTTCGAAATTCTTATCATCATCACAGTCACTGCTCTCGATGCTCTGTTTATTTTTATCAGTCATCTTCCCGCAAGTTTCCCGCCCGTATTTAACGAATGTGACACAGTTGATAATAAAACCACCGTTTTATAAGATGACTGCTGGTGGTCCCATTGATAAATCTGCAATAGATAAATTGCGCTCCCGCTGTTTGCTTGCAGCTTAAACTATAACAACGTAACTGTGGATACGTGCCGTAACATTTCGCAAACAGAGTCCTCGGAATTTCCACAACACAAATCAACAAACAACTGATACTGTATTTATTACATCAACGCGACACCGACCAACGATGTCTACCAAGGCACTACTATATTAACGGAGCTTCGAAGTCAACAAAAAATAAAAAGAATATCGACTCAATCGTTCCGTATATATATATGTTAATAAATTTTCTGTATCCATTTCTACTTCACTCGCGTGGACGTGTGTGGACCGGTCGATGTATTCGTAGATGATCTACTTATTTATTGTCAATAGTAATTTTATCTTTTTACCTAATACTGACCAAGTGAATCCACAGGCGTTTCACAAGTTCATAAGAGCGTTTACGTTATATTTATGCGTGTGTGTATGTGTGTGTACATAAATTTAATGTAGTGATTGACAACCTTGTGTTTAAAACTGCTTAACACACTTTTAAAAAAATATCATAAGTTGGTATTACATATCGCAGTGTGTGCAGAATAAATATTTACATAATTTATTTATAGTAGAGATCATTTAAATTAATAAGTTTACGTTATATCATTGTCTTTGAAATTATTTATTTACTCAATTATTACAAGAAATAGTCGTATTTTATTGCTATTTGCATATTACTTATAACAGTTAATATTTCCCTAGGCATATAAATTTTCCTTGGGAAACCCAATAATTTAATGTTATGGCACACATATTATAGCCAAATTCTAATATATTTAATTGTAGACACAAATTCCCTTGTCAACCTCGACCGGAATTCACCAGTTCCTAAAGGCAAGCGGATCTGCCCTAATACTCAGTAACTGCCTGCATGGTTCGAGTTCGTTTCGGCGATTCTTTCAAACTCTTTCGAAAAACCTGTAAGAGCAGTTTCATTTGTGGACGCTGTTATAGTCCAGCTGCTGACTTTGGGAACGGGTACAGAATTAGATGCATACTAAGACATGAATGTGGAGTTTAATTACCTGAAGAAATACATCCAGGATATAATCGCCAACGGCATTGAAACTGCATCCACAAAAGACATTTGACGAGCTGGTCAATTAATGCAACAGCAAATGCCGTTAGATATCTCTATAATTGGCGGCAAATAGCACTTTTTAGCACTGACCGTTAATGCGCAGAAGTTATCAACGAAGTTATTAAGGTATCACAGGAGAGTGAAGGGGGAGCGGGCGGGCTTATTGGCTCTCCTGTCGTACCCCGCACCGATACGACACCCCGCTCGCTCCTGGTGGTACAGTCGCTTTCCATATTTATGACTATTGTGTTCCGGTGTTTTAGTTTGTTTTTTATTGACAGTTTTAGTTTATTTTTATTAAGTGTTATAGTTTGTACATACATCATATTATATTGTAATAACTAGCATAGACATAAAAACGTACAAACAAAAACACTTATTCGTAATTACGAAGTAAGATTAGAGAAATGAATAATTGTGTGCGACTGTACACATGCGCAGCTATCCCTTCCATATTTCGCTCAGCGCTAGAGTTTTTTGCCGCCAACTATACCACTGTTGAATTTTATATGTTACATCTATGCAAAATATTTTTACACTTTACCTGCATCAAAGGGCGTAACATTGTTAGTGCCATCGGCACTTTCCAGTGCCGTGTAATGTTTATTATGAATACATACACTTATAATCAGTAGCCCTGAAGAAGGACGAAAACTTCATTGACATCTCAACGAGTTTTTTAATTAATAAAATTGATAAATTTTATTAAATTTATATTTTTATTTTTTAACGGGGAAATGATATAAACTATCATTAACGGCCAGTACAAGGTTACAATAAAATAAATATTACATTGAAATTTTATGAAAATTGTTCAGATCTGAGCGGTATTAAATTTTAAAAAGATGTATGTGAATAAGTTGTTCCAGAAAGGTCTTGGTGGGTGACGGGCGTGAGTGCTTGCTTGTGTTTATTGTAATTTTCCATATTAAAATAAAATAAAGGTGCGTGGTAATTACGATAAAACTTTTATATTGAAAATAACCATTTACTTCCACGAATTTTTGTATAATATTTTGAAAATTTTAAGCGTCAATAGCCTAATGGCTTAGGTTACGACCTGTGAATCGTAAGGTCGTGGGTTCGAATCCACCATTCGACTATTGCCGTGAACCATGTCCTAGCACAAGCTAAGCTTAGTTGGAATGGTTAACAAGATTATTAGTAATATTCCTGAAAAAAAAAGAAATATTGCTAGCTTTTTTTAAAAATAAAATAAAAAAAAACCAATCAGTTTCACAATTTTTTTACTTAAAGTTAAATGTGTCCCACTGTCAGGTATCTTCCCTCTAAATAGAGTATGAGGACATATTCCATACAAGCGGTCCTAGTGCAAATTGGCAGACTTCACGTGCCGTAGAATTTTTTTTAAGATTAAAGTTTCCTCACGAGGTTTCCTTCAATGCTCTGGTAATTCAGTATATGAAATTGCAACAGACAATTTCACCACCGCCGCCATCGGATATCAAACTCGGGTTACTAGCGTAGTATGCAACTTAAGATGGCCCGTACTCTGGATTGCAACGGCTCTACAAAATAATTTACGAACTGAGAAATCATTTAGTTTGTTACTGTAGGCGACTGTTATGTATGCGGTTTCTAATAAAACATTTTATTAATGCTGTTATACATTTATTTAATGAAAAACTAAAGACATACTTCCTCAATCGCTTAGTTGTTTTGTAACGGCTGCAGTTGATTTAATTGCTACTGTCGTGATAACAATTCAATAGCGGAAATTTCAATTGAAAATCATATTGATAAAGACGCAATTAAGAAGGATTCAATAAGATTATATAAAGCCAACTTGCTCACGATGGCACATGTGTGACTGCAGCAACTTAGATAGTTGTGTAATATTATGCAACCGCCCTATTGTTATCTAATTTATCAAGCAATTAAACTTTGAACTTATTAAAATCAAATTGTAATAAAATTTGAATTGAAGTTTATTTGCCCATAGACAAAGCGAAACTATTTATAAACTGTTCAGTTATTCACGGCATCTTTCATTATTAATAAAAATGCCTTGAATGAACATAGATAATTCACCCTTCTTTTTACCGACTTCAAAAAGCCTCGAAAAGATTCTTTACTTATAATATTATACATTAATACAGATATTATAAACATAAGTAATTAAATAACCCTTTAAACCCTAGTGGGGTAGTGATAGACAATTTTATAAAGAATGCCATCAATATTTTATTTTCACAAACATTAACATTCTTGTTAACCATTCCACACAAGCTTAGGTTTGTGTTAGGAGATGGTTGACGTAAATAGTTGAAATTCAAAGCATTAAGATTGACGTTTAAATTCGCTGTCCGCTTTTCACCTAGCTTATTAAGCCCCATAGGTGGTGATCCCATTGCCTTACACTGGGTACAAATTTGTAGTAAGTGATTTTTTGCACTTAAAAAACCGAAATGACAAACCGATTTGTACAAACCAATTGGGATTTGAATTCGTGGTCGTCACATCTTAAGTCAGTTAGCCACTAGGCTATGTCATATCACTGTATTATGACTATTACAAAACATGTGTAGAACTATAACCAATGACAAAAACTAATAGAAAGTAATACTTTAAAATGGCATGTAATACATTGACAAACGATAACTTGTTAAGTGGTTGAAAAAAATATGTAAGTTCGCCGAAAACCTGTTACTCGATAAAGAAAAATGTGTCTAGACTTAAACTTTAAGGCTTTCTAGATTGTTCTATTAAATTTTGTAGAGATGATGATGATTACTGCCAGGTCACGCAGTTCTTAAGTGTGCCCTGATGTGACTTGCATACCCATTCTTCGAGGAGAGGGTATGCAAGCCACATGAGCACGAGAGGGAGATATACTAATACTGTTATAGTGGGTAAAGTGGTTCTGCTACTGCCGACCCAATGCAGTTACCCAGCAATGGGTCGGCACAATCACGACGTTCCACAATCACGCAGAATATCAACGTCAAATTGAAGTTATTATGTTTTTGCGTTCCGCCTGGGTTTTTAATGTGATCCATAGGGAACAATGGTTCTATATATTTACATCCCGATTTGATACATGGCCTTTGATTTGGTTTTTGTAAGTTGGTTTCACTGTTATTTAAGTTTGTTGTTTGTATATATTTACATCCCGATTTGATACATGGCCTTTGATTTGGTTTTGTAAGTTGGTTTCACTGTTATTTAAGTTTGTTGTTTGTATATATTTACATCCCGATTTGATACATGGCCTTTGATTTGGTTTTGTAAGTTGGTTTCACTGTTATTTAAGTTTGTTGTTTGTATATATTTTAGGATGATTAGGTTTATTGATTATTTTATTTTACGTGTTATTGAATTGTTTTATGTTGTCTATGATGTAGGATGACAGGTTCAGTGAGGGTTTGTAGGTTCACAGGGGGCGGGAGTAACCTCCCCCGGGACGTGCTCTCTTTGAACACAGTGCAGAGGGGCTCCGGTGCGTTCCACTGGAGATCCCGGAGCCCCTCGTCATGCACCGAGGAAAGGGCCACTGGGAGGTTTTAGTGGGTAAAGTGGTTCTGCTACTGCCGATCCAATGCAGTTACCCAGCAATGGGTCGGCACAATCACGACGTTCCACGATCACGCAGAGTATCAACGTCACATTGAAGTTATTATGTTTTTGCGTTCCGCCTGGGTTTTTAATGTGATCCATAGTGAACAATGGTTGTATATATTTACATCCCGATTTGATACATGGCCTTTGATTTGGTTTTTGTAAGTTGGTTTCACTGTTATTTAAGTTTGTTGTTTGTATATATTTTAGGATGATTAGGTTTATTAATTATTTTATTTTACGTGTTATTGAATTGTTTTATGTTGTCTATGATGTAGGATGACAGGTTCAGTGAGGGTTTGTAGGTTCACAGGGGGCGGGAGTAACCTCCCCGGGACGTGCTCTCTTTGAACACAGTGCAGAGGGGCTCCGGTGCGTTCCACTGGAGATCCCGGAGCCCCTCGTCATGCACCGAGGAAAGGGCCACTGGGAGGTTTTAGTGGGTAAGAACCCACATAACCGCCGCCTTCCCCAGAAGGCGGGGTATCTTTCTGAAGATTTCCTCCCCGTCAACAAAAAAAAAAAGGGTTTGTAGGTTGGGAGTCTGTTCCTTTGTGATGATTCGTTCCGTTCCGCCTTGTAAACAAGGTGCATGCAATGCAACTCTCTTAATAGATTGGCATCGTAGCTGCAATCACCCTTGTAGGTCACGCCTTCTCTATAAAGAGAGTCTAAGGGCATAGGGCGCCACGCGGCGCTAATGCAGGTTGGCAGACTTCACACGTCTTAGAATTTTTTTCTAAGACGTGTAGGTTTCGTCACGATGTTTTCTTTCACCGCTGAGCGCATGGTAAATCAGCACGTAAAATTGCAACAACAAATTAGTTGGTGCCGGCACCGGTGATCGAATTCGGTTGCTAGCGTATTATGCAACTTGAGGCGACCGCCCGGACACAGCTACCACGGCTCAAATCATTAATTCATTTTATCTAGTCCTGGTCTTAATTATAAAAAGTATTTTGTTGTAATAAAAAATATTTCTTCTGAAATGAAAAAGAATTTACTATTTAAGTACTTAATCTATCACTTAATTTATGTCAAATATTATTTTGCGTCATGAAAGCCTTTAATTGCAGATCAATTATAGAGTCTTTTCTTGAATAAGATACAATTTTTTAATTACGTAGCCGATAAGGACACACAACTTTTTCCATATTTTGCCAATTAATAGTTTTTTATTTATTTTTTATTTTATTAAACGTCTGATAATTTTTTTTTAATAATTAAGGACTATAAATTCTATTTATTATAATTGACATGATATTACACAGCTTTTGCTCTACAGTTCTTTGTATAAGTGTGGCCCTGGTTTAAATGGTTAATACACGTTATTACCATTTAAATAATATTGCATCTTGCCCCATAATGATTTACTTTAGTAGACATATATTAATCTATGATATGATGTAAACAATTAGGACAGTTTATTGTAATGAATTATCTGTTCGAATGTTATCTTCAAAGCGCAACATACATTTTAGTGGCACGCTTTGAAAGAAATATAGATAACCTTTAACATGGGTTTAATACAAAGACACAAACCAAGGAATGATATGTATAACAGGTCACTCAATTATTTAAAAAATCAACTTAAGAACGATTAATCATTTAGACCTTGATCCAATTAATTTAACGTGAAGTCCCTCTTTAGAAGTTGGCATTGTATAAATTATTTATGATCATGTCATTAGCTGCTATTAATTGTTTTTCCAATTACTATATTCACTGTTTGTACTATAGAGCCGTGCTCACTTCAGTATGTACTCTCGCTTTTTGCACATCCATACACTCAAACATGTTCATCGGTTCCGTAATCTTCTGCCGGCGACCTTCTTTAGAATATCACATATCTGATTGATGCCCTTATCCTTGGTGAAGCAATCGACCCCGCTGTGGTTCTGCTTTCTCGGGTACCCTGGGGTGGGCTGACGGGGTGGAAATCCTGTTGAAGATGCGTCGAGTTACTAAATATAATGTATATATTCGACGCTGGAAAAACGTAGTAAGTGACACACATGACCATTTTCACTTTTTTACGTCGTTGGAATCAGAAAAAAAAGACGCGTCGAATGATATATGACTTGTAACAATTAGATGAAAAAAAGCGAAAAATAGGATTTTCAAGATTGCCACTTCTTTTATTTTTTGTACCGTAAAACGATTTTCTTTTAGGAAAACCCTAGGTTAATGTCGTACTTATTCAGCAAAAAATAATAAATATTGTGTCCAAAAATGAGTGCTCTAGGTCCACAAACACGAAAGTTGTAATGAAATGTTTTTCGGCTCTGGTGAACAATTTCATTTTTGTGGGTTACTACGTTTTTGTTTTCCAGCGTCGATATACATAGATATAACATAGGCTCACGCTAAGCGACCTAAGAACTAAGCCACCTCTCATTCCGCTGACACAATCAAGTCATCTCTGACTTATCTGTGGTGATTCGGCAAAAAAATATTATTGAACTAAGTCCGCTTAGGATGTTCCTTACCGAGACTGCCTCTCGCTTTTACGTTAGAATTTAATCTCCTCTTTCAGCCATTCCACATGTACAAACCAACGAAGCATGTCTTTCTCAACATCCTTTTTTAAGACGCATTTTATTATAATCGATTAGATTGCACCGTCACCTTTCAATCCGGTAAAGTTATAAAAATTCTCTGGCTAATAGCGGAAATAAGCCATATAAAATCTTATCTTTATTCTTATCTTAAGTTGTTTTACAAAATAAATAAATAATTCACGCTTTTATCTGGAAGTGGATAACTGATTATTAACGGACAGTTGACAGGTAATTAAATTAAACTAAATAATTACTCAATAGCTCAGTGCACATTGAAGTCGCTGTGAACATGATACGTAACGTGAGTTTTAAGGTCTCGTATTCGCAGTAGTCAGCAAAAAGAACTAGATAAAAAAAAACTAGAACAACAATGACGTAAGCTAATCGAAACAAATAATTTTCTTTTTCAGATTAAAAAAGTAATATTTTGAAACAATAATAAGCAACGTACAAAAATCCTTGACATTTAGTTTATGTTAAAAATAAACAAATTCGCAGACGCTATTAGTGCGAAATTTGTTTTTAGTGGTATGTTAATAGAAATAGAATAATACCTATTGTCAATTTAACTAATTATCACAAGTATAGCATATTTTAATCGCGATTGTCTGTTGCGAATTGAAATGAGAGTCACTTTACTCCGAATTGGACACTGGACGGCGTATTTCAACTTGGGAGAAATGTGTGGTATTTTACGAGTATACCGTAGGTTAAAACAAAATAAAAAAAAACACATTACAAACGGGGTACAAACGTGCGTGTAAAATCGATTGTGACGGGAATCGCTATCCATGTTTCCCTTAGCTATTGGCGTACATACATATAAAAGGGAGTCGGGCACAATTTTTAGCAGTTGATTTTTTTATAACTAAAATACAAGAAAACTTGTCATATTTGTATACGTATATTTGTAGCAAATTTAAAAGAACCAATATTTTTTTTATAATACTTACAAACAATGCGAAGAACATCGGGGAGGTATGGAGCGAGATAAAGCGTAAAACCCAATATCGATCGCGATGTATCATCACTTTGGACGCCGTCTACCACCCACCCAGGGGACATAGGATAATAGATATTTTTTAAAAAAGGAGTAATTCATATTTTTTGTTTCTTTTTTATATTTCTACCGATTTCGATTATTCATTTTTTATTGGAAAGGTTGTGCTTCAAAGGGTAGTTTGATGTGAGCTTGGTTAACCTAACCTGATTAATTCTATTAAAGCACTTAAAATTGTAATTTTTGTGCCGGCACCAGGGATCGAACTCTGATTTGCTAGCGTATTTAACTTAAAACAACCGTCTAGACACTGAGCTAACACTCCTAATAAAATAATAATACTAGGAATAAAATAGTACTCTGATTTTACTATTCTGTATTACGAAAAGTGGAAATTTTAAAATATGTTTACATAAATGTGCACTGTCAATAACACCTGTCGACTCGAATGTTCTAGACTCAAAATACCGGTTATGCAACTTTTTATGTTGTTGTCTCTCACTTTCTTCAAATGATTGACCAAATGTATATTTCAATGTTGTTATTCTTGCTTCAGTAGACTAAATACAAACGAACAGAGCGATAAAAAAATATCTCCACCAACAAACATTGTACAAGCTCTGCGAGCCACAGTCAATTTGTTCGAATTTTTTTTTTCGGGTGTCATTCCACTATATTCCAAGATATTAATAACCTAATTGTAATACTTGCATAGTATATGTAATTTCACACAATCTATATATAACTACGGAACTATTAAATACGTACACAACCACGCACACATATTTGATGTTGAATAATCAAGTTCTCACAATCTAGTGAGGTACCAGAAAAATTGCATGCGTGTGCCTTCTTATGAAGAGGTAGGCCGCTGGCATTTCATTCACCGGATGAGACCTTGAAGTATAATTTACGTCTACTTCACGCAGGTATACTGCGGGTTATATTATTTTCCTTATCGTGCCGACCCGACAACAAAAACTGTGTTGAAGTCGTACCTTGTCTTACCTCTGTTGTTTTTTTTTCTATAAATGACTGCATTCCCATACCGTCATATATTTATATATTAAGAAAATTCACTAAACAAATATACTTACTTATTTAAATATTTATTTTTCAGGTAACTACAATTTGACACGTTTCCTGTAAATTTGTAAAACAGGTAAGAAAAATATTTTTTTTTCAAATGTACATAAACAAACAGATATTAGCACAGTATACAAGAAAGATTATTATCCTTGCTTTATAATACACTGATAACTTCTATTTCTGAAGCGTTATCATTGTAGCAGTTAATATATTGAACGCGACCTCATCTCGTCCAGTCATGGTGGTGGACACTATCCTTGGTTTTAGGCGGGCTTCTTGTAGGTTGAACCCGACATAACTTACCCGCTTTCCCACAGGACTTATATGATAATGAAAAATTTTCAATTTATTTTTTAATGTGATATTTTATTCACTTTACTTTAAGTACTGATTACTTTAAGTGTAACTGTCTTCCGTGCTATTGGTCCCGTATGGTGGTGATTTCCGCTGTCCACTTTGCTCTGTCCCCGACGTCGTCTTGTGAAATCTTGCACTCCCTCATGTCTTTCGACACTATACTCTCCCACCCTGTCTCTGGTCTTCCCCTGGATCTTCAACCGAGGAGGAAAAGTTGTAATTATATATAATATAATTAAAATTAAATGCAACGGTCGATATGCAATTTTGTTTACTTTTTAAAAAGAATGTTAACAATATTTATTATATATATAATTAACGTTTTTGTTAACCATTCCAAATAAGCTTGGGCTTATTTGGAATGGTTAACAATGGTTTACGTCAATAGTCGAATAAAGGATTCGAATACACGACCTTGCGATTCGTAGATCGTATCACTGGGCTATTGACGCTTAAAAATAGTAATAAAACAATATATTTTGTCACTTCAAATACTGATATTTCCTAATTACTTTTTTAAATTGTCTTTTAGTCGTGTTTATTGTCGTGTGTCGTGTCGTTTTCGAAAAACAAAGAAATTAAATAAACAATATCTAATAGCTCCATCTGTTGAATCATACTATTAAGGAATGCTGTTTACCTTGAAAGCTACTTATAGCTAACAGTTTTTTTTTTACTTTTTTACCATGTAAAGGCTTTTATCACATGATACTGTCAAACTTGTTACAATAAACTATTGTGAAAAATATATCTTATTATACACGAATCTCTCTCTTTCTCTTCCTTGCTATTGGTCCCACGTGGTGGTAGCGTCAGCTTTCCGGATTTTTGCTTTCCACTTCGATCTGTCCCCAACACCGTCTTTGGTGATGTTGCACTCCCTCATGTCTCTCGACACCCACCTTATCTTGGATCTTCCTCTGGATCTTCGACCGGACTTGTAGCGCCATCCCTACGTAGTCGGGGCGCCTCGTCCTATTATAGAAGAATTTTACTGATTAAATACTATCGGACTTGTGAAACATTTTAACTAGCTTTGAGAATCGAGAAAGTTATACTAAAAAAATAATAATTAAACTACTCCGCCGTATACTGAGTGATAAAAACATATAATATTAATAACTAACAAATTTTAAATTCAAAAATTTAGATAAGTCTTTGATGGCGTTACTCGAGTTAATTAAAGATTTGTGATACAGGACACACCGGGATATATACAAATACACTCACAAACAGTTACGTAGGTAATGCAAGCTTTAAGTTTTAAATAATGTGAATCTATAAAGGCTTACATCTTGAATACATTTTTTTTTTATAATTTCTAAGCAAGTGCTTTACTACGATCCCACCTGATGTTAAGTGGAAATGAAGTCCTGGATTGTAAGGCGCACTAGCTTAGTAAATGCCTATTCACTCTACTCTTGAAAATACCTACATTGTAATCGGAAGAAAAGACAGACGCAGGCAAACTATTCCAGTCCTTTACTGTACGAAGAATGAAAGACGAAGCTTATCGCTTCATTCGGGTTTGAGGGATGTTCACAATAAAAGGATGAAATCCCGCAGTGCGTCTAGAAGTCCGATGGTGGAAAGGGACGTGACCTAAATATATATGGTTGCTGTACTACTGTTGATTTTGTAAAATAATAAATAAATAAATATAAGAAAAAGCATTTGATATAACAATAACTATAAAGCCTAATGGTTTAGGGTGCGGCCTGCGAATCGTAAGGTCGTGGGTTCGAATCCACCATTCGAGTTATGCCGTGAACCATGTCCTAGCACAAGCTTAAGCTTATTTGAAATGGTTAACAAGATTGTTAGTAATATTTCTAAAAGAAGAAATATTGCTAGCTTCCTTTTAAAAAAAAAACAGAGTTAGTAAGCTTAAGCTTATTTGGAATGGCAATGGAACAGAGATTCATAAAAAAAATTGCATTTGCACACATTTGTAATTGATCTACGGGTAGTTTAAACAAAAAGCTAGGTCGATACATAACGTCCTTCTAAACTAGCCCGCTAGCGATTTACCACCCAATTTTGCACCAAATCACATCAACTATCATTTGAAGCAATAAAATCTAGCTTTAGTTAACCACTTAAATTCTTTTTAACGATGATAACTTTGAATATAATATTACTTTTTTAATTGGTTTATTACTACATGTTCGAATCTATCTCTTACAATTTATTTCTTGATTATCTTTTAATTATATTTTATTTAATCTGAGCTGCAATATACTTCATTAGTTAACTTTTCAGCTGACCTTTAGCACAAATAGCTTAGCAATAGCAACGTAATAGCTTAATACAGTTATCGGCAAGCCACATGCTGCCCTTTTGATGTGAAGCTCTTTTATTAATGAAAGTACTATTTATTGCTGTTATAATAAAAAAATGGCACTTTAAGAATTTGAAATTTTGTGAAAGGTTGCCGATCCCTGGCCAAATGGTTTCTGCCATATATAAGGTCGTATGTTCAAATCCCACTATTAGTGGTTCAGGCTAAGCGAAGCAATGCCACCTCTCAATCCAGTGAAGCAATAAAGGCCGGCCAACTGTGTTAATTCGTCCAAAAAAAATCCCACTATTCAACTATTGATGTTAACCATCTCCTCGTTCGTCTTGGAATGTTTATGCAAAATCAACAGTGGTAGCGTACTACCTTACAGAAGTTCCACGACGTCGCAGAAATACTCTTAGTAGGTATATTTTAAGGCCAGCCCTGTAGTTCTGGGCTCTCAAGAATAAGACTACGGTATCCCCTGCCTGTCGTATAAGGCGACTAAAAGGGGCCTCGGGTACACTGGGCGACAAGGGTGGGGGCCTTTGCCGTCCACTAAGGTGGACCCGGGAAGAAGGCGACATCGGCTGGCCCGTGTAGCCTTGCACTGTGAGGGCACAGGGGGGGAGGGAGTAACCTCCCCGGGACGTGCTCTCCTTGAGCACAGTGCAGAGGGGCTCCGGTGCGTTCCACTGGAGATCCCGGAGCCCCTCATCATGCACCGAGGAAAGGGCCACCGGGGAGTTTTAGCTATATTTTAAGGCGGGCGAAGTGTCGGTAACACAACTCTTTATAACAGCGGGCAACTTATCTGCAATGTCTAGAGTACTCGTAGGTGGAAGTGGGTGTGAAATCACGTTAGCTAATAATATAATATTCTAATTAAAAAAATGTTTTTTTATGTTTCCAATCGGTATATATAGAGATACTACACATTTTATTTGCATATCGCCCTCTCATTTAATTAAACATATACTCATAAATTGACCGTCGTGTTAATTATGCATGAGTCTCCATTTTTTTAGGTACAAATTAATTCAACTCATTGTATATTTCTAGTAGTTTTAAAGATGAATTGGTTTTTTTTGGAAATGAACTACGCCGATCAGGAGGCCTTTACAATTTCACATTTAAATTAAAGGGGATTTGTTCATCTATCATCCTATTTCAATTACAATTTACATCATATATGTAAAGTTACATAGAGTAGTTTGGTACATTGTAACTATTACTTTGATTAAATAAATTCTATTACTTAATAATTGTGGGTATTTGAACTAATTGAATCATAGGAAGAAGGACCTGCCCGTACCTAAGGCTTCACTGTTCCTCTTGGTAATGTTTGAAGATTAGTAATTTAATATTATACCCGAATCTCATATGACCATCCTGTCCCTAACCAGTCCTGAATGTTTTCAATAAATTAAATTTTACAAACGAGCTGTGGTAGCTCAGTGTCGGCTCAAGTTGCATAGCACACTAGCAACCCGAGTTCGATCCCCGGTGCCGGCACCAATAAATTTGTTGTTGCAATTTTATGTGCTGATCACTCGGTGAAGGAAAGGAAAGGAAAATTTGCATGTCCTAGAAAACATTTCTAGACATATGAAGTCTGCAAATCCGCACTAGGCCCGCGTGACGGACTATGCTCGACTCTCTTTACAGAGATGGTGTGTGCCCAGCAGTGGGACATATATAAAGGCTGTAACTTTAATTTTTAAAAGAAAACATAACCTTAAAGTGGGCAACAGCAACGTTATCGCTATAAGCGATCTCTTTCATGCCTGTAGGACATGAAAGGTAAAAAATATAAATTAATAGTAGGGTAATAGGGTTACAAGAATAAATTAATTAAAACTTTTCGTGCGTGAACGGTTAAATAAATAGTACTGCAATAAGAACAGTCAAGAATAAAGAAGGTGATTTTTTTTAAAGTGGTTTATGAAAAACCATCTATGGAGAAGCAAGTAATTCGGTACCGTTAGCAGAGAGAAACTAAGTACTATCCGATGAATACAAATGTCATTCGCCTAATTCAAGCCTAATCTTAATTCTTCATGCTAATGACTTTTTCTATACTTAAAAAAATCACGCTCGCTACCAGTTGAATATAATTCTGTTAATTACTTTAATTTACGATTAAGACATCCCATTTCGAATCAAATATGTGGCTTTAAGACGTGATTTTTTTTGTTCAAAAAATATACAATTCTATGTTAATTACATGCCAACCTACGCACACGGTATTGCTTGTTCGCCATGTGTTTTTATAATAGTAGAAAACGAGTTTAATGTTGAATTGTATGCTGGATGCTCTCTCCACAATAAAGCGGTGTGCAGCATCGCGTTTGTGTGGACCTCAAGATCATATTATTAGCTTAGTAAATTCACTAGCGTCAACGTTCTTCTTGTTCTGCTTAACAGCAGTAACTGTGTCGATTTATACGCCATAATTAGTACGGTTGAGTTTTATACCTAGTTATCTTAGTAAAAATTGCTAAAATACATAAAATATTCATTAATACTGAGTGCTTTTAAATTCTAAATATTATTTTGTTAAGGAAATCATGTGAAAAATAAAAACTTACATAAAAAAGTTAAAGTTACAGCCTTTATATATATAATATATATGTCCCACTGCTGGGCAGAGGCCTTCTTTGTAAAGAGAGTATAAGGGCATAGTCCGCCACGCGGCCCTCATGCGGATTGGCAGACTTCACATGTCGTAGAAAAATTTTCTAAGACATGTAGGTGTATCCTCACGATGTTTTCCTTCACCGCCGGGCGCGTGGTTAATCAGTACATAAAATTGAAACAACAAATTTATTGGTGCCGGCACCGGGGATCGAACTCGGGTTTTTTTTTTGTTCACGCGGGGGAATCTTTTTATAGACCATCCTCCGGTACCCTGGGTGCGCCCGGAGGGATGTGTGGGACTCGGCCTGTACTCGGCCGTACTGTACAACTCGGGTTGCTAGCGTACTATGCAACTTGAGCCAACCGCCCGGACACTGAGCTACCACGGCTCATTCTTACATAAGCAAATGTTAAAAATTCATTTGTATTAATGTATTCGCATTTCAACATTGGATCATAAAATAAATAAGAAGCTTAATCGTAAAACAAGATTTAATCCTTTTAACTGTAGCCTTAAGGAAAGGCGGTTTGTCTTTGGAATTTTCCATTTCTTATTTACTCTGACGATTGGATTAACATATATTATAATAGTTTTTATAATCTAACATTTTTATAACATTCATAAATCCGATCGGATAATATCAAGTGTCTTTTATAGTTAATGGAATTTAAGCGTCAATAGCCTAATGGTTTAGGGTACGGCCTGCGAATCGTAAGGTCGTGGGTTCGAATCCATCATTCGACTATTGCCGTGAACCATGTCCTAGCACAAGCTTAAGCTTAGTTGGAATGGTCAACAAGATTGTTAGTAATATTTCTGAAAAAAATAATAATAAAAGAAATATTGCTAGCTTTCTTTAAAAAAAAAGAACAAAAAAAAAACTTACATGGCTGTCATTGTTCTTTAATCTTAATTTAAAAAGAAATATTCATCTTACTACACTTAGTGATTTCAATATATCAATAAATAAGCTATCACGTCTTCTATTCCGTTTTTCACTAAGGACAGGCAAGCCCATCGCCATACACCGGGCACAATTTTTTAGAAAATGATTTTTTGTACTTATACAAGTAAAACCAAACACCAACTTCAAATCGAAACAAACGTAAACACTACGTCGTCCGCTCTCTTTTTATTTCCGAATTATCGTAGGAATATTATGAAACAAATTAATACCAACTACCAACCTAACCTTGAACTGCATCTTATTCAAAAGAAAATGAATATTCGAAATCGGTTCACGTGATATTGAGTTAGTCGTCCATCTGTCGCGCAGATATTTAAAGCAAATTTAACACCTAAATGGTTTTCTCCTATTGTCAGAGTTGAACCAAATTAGAATGGGGCGTATCATCAAAATCGTTTCACCCAGTCGAAAGTTAACAGGTAAAAAACATACAGACATTTCTGTGAACCGACATAAAAAAGGAGCCTCCTTTTTTATGTCGGTTTGAAACCAAAAATATGGAAATTCATTGGTACAAAACTGCGGCGACTTTGAATCGAACTCGCGACCATCAGATCGTAATCCAAACCGCTTAGCCACTAGGCTGTCATTGCTTAGCTTTCTATTTGTAGTAGTTATTTTTAGGTTTCTATTTGTAATATATTTATCTTCACTTTATTTACTACCGACTTTCTATACTACATTATTTACATATACTTTTCACGATAATAATATATGTAGTAATATAAAAATCATTTCTTCTTCATGTGCCTCTTTATCACTGAAGGTCGGCAGTCAGTCTTCTAAACTTCTTAGCGAAATAGTGCTTCGACTGTTTTTATTCCAGTTCATTCCCTGATGTTCTTAGCCATGACTTCTTCCTTTTTCCTGCTATTTTTTCTATTATAATCAATTGCAGCAGTACCTATCGTGTCGCAGGATATGGCCTAGGTACGAGATCTTACGCTGCTTGATACTCAAAGGATTTTGTATATAAAATATACTCAAAATCCTTTGCGTATATTTTATTTACAACTAATTGTTTATAAAATTTGTTTACGTAGTCCTTTGTGTAATGTTTTATTCTTGACCGACATCCAGTTTAGTAATTATTCAGTAAAGTATTTCACACCAGTCCTACTACCACCCTATCAAACGCAAATTCGACTTCAAACGAAATACTGTTTTTACCTAAAATAGGTTCCGCATAAATAGATTTTTCTATTTGATATTTTACAACAGAGAGCGGTCTCGATCCATCGACGATCAAGTCATTTCTGATCCACTGGCCGTCGACAAAGGGTCGTCGCATTCCTTATTCTATATTGCATTCGACACGGTCAGAGATCTGAAGAATAATTTGAAAGTACTCCATCCCTTCAATTTCATTTATTGTGACAGAATTTGACAAATTCCGAAATAGAACGAAACGTTTGTTTATACTTTGTGCGAAGCGTTTGTGGAAGAACAAGTATATTTACGAGCAAAAAAACCGACTTCAAATCGATTCAAACGTTAAACGCTTATTTCCGAATTATCGTAGGATAATTACGAAATCAAACTACTCTTGAAGTGCATCCTTTTAAATAAAAATCAGTCATCGAAATCGGTTTGCGTGTTCGAGTTATTCATCGATTTTTGGCGCACAAACTTGATGCAAATTTAAGACTTGTTTGGTTTTCTCATGGATCCCACTGTCAGAATTGGACAAAATTTATGGGACCACAAGGGAAGCAGTAGCTTAAAAAAAGAAATTTCTATTTCTATTCTAATGAAATACAGTCGAAAGTTATGCGGTAAAATAAAATAAAATAAAATAAATAGAAATAAACAAACATAAAAAATACAGACGAATTAAGAACCTCTTTTGAAGTCGGTTGAAAATCTGAAACGGTTAAAAAGTTAAAAAGTTTAAAGTTACAGCCTTTATATATGTCCCACTGTTGGGCGCAGGCCTTCTGTAAAGAGAGTATAAGGGCATAGTCCGCCACGCGGCCCTATTGCGGATTGGCAGACTTCACATGCCGTAGATAAATTTTTCTAAAACATGTAGGTTTCCTCACGATGTTCTCCTTCACCGCCGAGCGCGTGGTAAATCAGCACATAAAATTGCAACAACAAATTTATTGGTGCCGGCACCGAGGATCGAACTCGGGTTGCTAGCGTACTACGCAACTTGAGCTAACCGCACGGACACCGAGCTACCACGACTCTCCGACTATAAATTAATTATATTATTAAATTAATTATTATTAAAATATTCTACGTATACGATATAATCTAAACTAAGATAATCTTAATAAATTAGAAGGCTTTTCAAATCCGGTTCTTATAATTTTAATCTTCGCTGTCTATGGACTACAAACACTTAGCCGGTTTGATATTTTAAGACAACGTCAGATTCCTTGTGAATAATTCCAATGTATTTTACGTGCTGTAGTTACATTTGTGTTATCAGCCCTTAAGAAAAGAAAGAAAATTATAATTGAAAGACACTATAACGCAAGTTGCACCGCGAATGGTTATGTCAATTGAAGGTGAATCAAACCGACATAATAATTATCATAGATCTATCATTGTTGTAATCGGCTGTAATTTTTTTTAATAATTTGGTTAAAATCATCACTGAATCCAAAATCGCTGACAATCGAGGGTAAAGGAACCCTCGAGGAATGACGAAGTTAAATCTAATAATATTAAAATAAGATTTGTTAGGGTCATTTTGTATCAGAGTAATTAAATGAAATATTTAAAATACGTTATGTTTTATTTTTTAATTTAATACAAAAATTTTATACAATTACTATCCTAAATATTATTATTAGATTAATAAATAAAATATAAATAAATATCCTTTATTAATAAACAAAATTATAACAAACAGTATTACTAATTACACTTTTTTTTTACTGCGAGTATTAGTTCTATTTAAGTTTCTGCCACCTAAACTAGGAATTTCCTGTGCGAGGTGGCAGTCCTTCCTCCCATGGTTATTTATATATCTAATATTGTAATTATATCATATTTTTTATGTGCGAGTGTGTGTGTGTTTGTGTGCGGGCGGGTGTGTGTGAATGTGTGAGTGATTTTCAATTGACCACTTTTAACATATTCTCACAACCTTCATAATTTGGTGTTTCAAGCCACTTTCAAATTTCATGCTTCGTTTTATATAAATTTTTATCTCTAATATTTAATATTCTATTAATTTTGTTGTATATGTAAGGTCCAAGAAAACAGAAATGTTTATTAACAAAAGTTGATTTGAATTTAGGAATTTTTACTCTATGTATTCTTTTATTATTGTTATATTGGTTTTTTAATGTAAGTGAATGTTGCTTTATGGCAGTCAGAAGAATGTACAGTTTGCGTATGGATAAAACGTTGCATTTCTTGTATAGTTCGCTTGTGGGAAAAGTGTACGGTAGCGAAAGGATAACTTTAAGAACTGCTCTTTGAGCTTTTTCCAGTTTGATTATATGGGTTTTAGAGGTTCCTCCCCAGGTAGATTAGCTTAACTATAATTAGATTAACTTCATTGATTTTATAGCATTCAACATATAATTTATCGCATTTACCGTGGGGAGTGTTCTGAGGAATTGTTCGGAATCATCCCAGCTACCGATTTCCATTACCGCACATCTCGGCAGATTTCAAAATTCCACCGCCACCATCTTGATGGTTGGCGTTCAACGACTGTACGTTTTTCGCGTAACTTTCTCCCACGCACTGTCAACTTGTGGAATCAACTGTCGCCAGCGGTGTTTCCGAACGTTTACGATTTAGGGACCTTCAAGAAACGAGCCTATTCTTATCTCAAAGGTCGGCAACACACCTACAGCTCCTCTGGTGCTGTGGATGTTCATGGGCGACGGTGATCACTTAAGATCAGGTGAGCCGTATGCTCGTTTGCCACTTTTCATATAAAAAAAAAATTAAAATTTCATTACTATAAGACTTCAAGATACTAAACTACGATAATTTTATCTAAGGATCGTATGCTATATTGTAACCGGTTTTATTACGTGTCTAGTTTTATTGAATAATAGTGTAAATAAACATCTTTTTCACTATTATGTCTTTTTGCAATGCGTTCATGTTTTTCAGTTATACCCGTTAACGTATAAAAATTAATGCATTAAATCATTATTTCATTGATATATATGAATTTACAGTAAAGTAGACAAATTACAAACTATAAAATTGACCGAGTTATAACAAAAGAGTACAAACGAAAGTAAAGTACACTCTAACGTACTTTCCCCAAGATACGTATTCATACTAACGATACATTTTTCAAATTTAATTTTAACTCTTTTTAGAAGTTTGGACCTTTGGCTTTCTCTTATGTTTGTTCTTTTTATAACATATTTCTACTATCCAGAATATAATAACTACGCCGTAGCATGAGGTGATTATGTAAATTGCTGTTGGGTAACTGTCCGTCAAGTCGCGAATGGCACCTGAAATTAAATTGAAAATAAATGTATTAAGTAATATGGACCCTTAATGAAAGTAAAAAGACTAAAACTTTTCAATCAAAAAAATGACAATCGATTTATAAATGATACCCATACGTTATAAGTGCATAGACATACAAAACATTAGATGAATTGAGATTTCTATTTTTAAGTCGAGTAAAACTTATTATTTTTATTGCTTTATTAGAAGAAATTAAGTGGTATTATCTCCTAAGCGGCTTTAGAAAGAATTAATAAAATCCTCATGTCTTTGAAATATTTTTCAGACAAAAGAGTTTCCTCATAATAATATTTTATTTGACGCTCGGTACGCGGGTAATAATAATTTCCACATGACTGTCTAGTTGTGTTGTGTCTTAAGTTTTTAAAAATGAATATGAATGTTAGTATTTAAAAGAATAATTATAACTACCTGTAATAATCTACATCTATATACTTTAATAAATAATATATAATATCAGTGCTTATCGTATTAGGTTGTATATTTGATTTAACGTATTACGTCCTGTTTGCTATACATTTCTCCAAAGCGTTGTAATGATGACTGTACATTAATATACGTTCTAAACATGAGTATTATAATTATTTATTTAATAGAACATACGTTCGTAAGAAAAAAAGATTTTTTTAGATTTTATTTAAGAAAAAAAAAAGATTTTTGATTTTCTTTTTTTTTTGTTTACGGGGAGGAAATGTTCAAAAAGATACCCCGGCCTCTAGGGGAAAAGCGGCGGTTTTGAGGGGTTTGATCCACTAAAACCTTCCCGGTGGCCCTTCCTCGGTGCATGACGAGGGGCTCCGAGATCTTCAGTGGAACGCACCGGAGCCCCTCTGCACCGGGCTCTAGTAGAGCACATCCCGAGGGGAGGTTACTCCCTCCCCCCTGTGCCCTCACGGTGCAAGGCGATACGGGCCAGCCGATGTCGCCTTCTTCCCGGGTCCACCTTGGCAGGCGACAGAAGCCCCCACCCTTGTCGCCCAGTGAACCCGAGACCCCTTTTAGTCGCCTTCTATGACAGGCAGGGGATACCTTAGTCTTATTCTTGAGAGCCCAGAACTACAGGGCTGTTATCTAGACATTAAGTTGTTTTAAGACTAAGATTATATGTCTTGTCCTTGGTTGCGCCAAAGTTGTACTGTTTTTGTTTTTTTTTTTATTCCCGAAATGATCACTCTTTTTAATCTCTCGTTTTCTGTTCTATGTGGATGATATGTTCTTCTAGATTTTTTTTAATAAATAAATTTAAAAAACATTGTACTACGAGATTTACAGCACAAATGCAAATTAATTTTCTTATTTATCAATAAATGAATATCAAATGTCTTACCTATTATTGGACCCAATATCAAGTTAACGAATCCATATGCCAGCATAAATATACCCATAGCGGAAGTAAATTGTTCCGGTTTTACCGCTTCTGCTATAACTTGTGGCATCAACATTAAAATAATGCATCGTGCCGAACCCAAAATTGCTAGGAAGGATAGAATTATGGTCACATTCTCGAAACCTAGTATTCCTGAAAAATGAAACATATTTCATGAACACTACTAATAAATAATAATATAGTATTTATGTATATTTTTTATACTTTCTAAGCGAGTGCTTGACCCCGATCTCACCTAATGTTAAGTGAAAATACAGTCCTGGACGGTATGGAACACAAGCTTAGTAAGTGCATATGTGCTGTACTCTTGAAAACACCCACATATATATCTAATATATATTATAATCTGAGGGATAGACATACGAAGCAAAACGCTTCGTTCGGGTTTGAGGGATGTTCAAAACAAAAGGATGCAATCCAGCAGTACGGTTAGATTTTCAATGGTGAAACGGGGATGAAGGAATTAGATCTTGTAATTCCTGAGCATACTCCAACATGCATTCTGTATAACAAGATTAGCCCTTTTTTTCTTATTTTTTCTTCAAACTTTATGGTATCTATATATTATAGTGTTATTGTCGGGGTTCAGAATCCCTGACTGGAATCTAGGTTTTTTTAAATGCCTGTAAACTAGCGCTTGACCATGATCCCACCTGGTGTTAAGTGGTGTTATAGTCGAAAGATGGTACGCGCTAGTTTAGTAAGTGCCTATTCACTCTACTCTTGAAGGCTCCCACGTCGTACTTGGACGGAAAGACTGACGCCGGCAACTTATTCCACTCCTTTGCTGTACGCACGATGAACGATGACTCAAATCGTTCGGACGCGCGGAACATCGTCTATAAAAGGGTGGAGACCCGCCGAGTGTCTAAACATCCGAAGGTAGAATGTTTTACCACTGAGTGTCCGTTTTTCGGTTCCTTACGTACCGAAAATTACGCGCCAAATTACATAAAATATTTGCCTAGTGAGGCATCTCTACAGAATTGCCTGCATTTTATCTCATGCCCAACATTGAACTCAACATTATTTCTCATACAAGAGTTGACTCCCAGGGAGAAACAGCTCGAGTGTTTTTGTTTGATTTTTCAAATAACAAAAGAAAAGGGTAAAAACAGGACATCATATCCCTGCTTGATGATATTTATAAGTATAATAAAAAACAACGGCGAGAATACTTACCAATTCTCGTAGCAACGGAGAAAAACAGGCCAATGAGATAAATATATTGTGTTTCAAATCGCGCCAACCAAGTGCTGCACAGTATGAACAATATTCTGGTGACAAGATCTCCAAAACAAGCCAAGGACACAGCCCATGCAACTTGATCCTGAAATATATATCGTGACATGTTACATATATGTTAAATCTATCAGCTGGAAGCTTTGGAACGCCGAGCGAAGAAGAGAGGCAGTAGACTAGTGGCCTGCCCTCAGTTTTTTATCGGGTGCATTTCGGCGAGAGTGCGAAGGTTTTGCATGACCTTATACGAAGGGTATTCCCATTTCCAACACCGAACGACTAGGCGCGGCAAAGCAGTCCTACCCCTACGTCGGCCCTTCCTTATGCGGCTAAGGAATGGAACTCTCTGCCACGATTAGTCTTTCCATACGGGTACAATCTGGTCACCTTAAGTCCAATGTGAAAAGACACCTTATAGGCTCACGTGCTCCATCCTAGGCTTCTTCTTCGCCTTCCATCATGCGAGATAGAAGCCAAACGTGAGCCTATTTAGTATAAAAAAATATTTTGAAAAGTTTGGTTAATATTCAAATAAACCATTAGCATTCTTTTATATATAAAAATACAACAAACTAGAAGTAGGTGACAATTATGTTTCTAGTTATGTAGTTAGCCCTTGCTCTCTAATTACGCCTTTTAGTGTAATGGCAATTTTAATTATTAGACATTTTTAAATACAAACAAGTTTTTATATTTCTGACTTATACCTTATTTATTATACTTATACCGCAATCGTTTCAGTTTTATATCAATATTATTATCAAGTAGATCATAGAACATGTCAATTTAACTTTTTATTTATATTTTTATTTTTATAACATGTGTAAAAAAATATTTATATTGTAAGTAGTGAAAGAGAGACATGTGTAAAAAAATATATATTTATATTAAGAGCAGCTCATCGAGCGCTCACACGCATTGAGGCGTCTTCGCTTACGATGGGTGTGTGCGTTCGTTTGCAAAGATGCTTGCAACGGCTCGTGACGAGGTGTTGCGGTATTTTCTTTTAAATCAGTATTACTATAAAATGGACGAGGACTGAATGGTGAGCATCCAGACAAACCTGGGATAGGTTTTGGGATGCGCTTTATAGTGTAAATTTTATTGCAAAATGTATTAAATAAATAAAAAATAAAATAAACGAATTTGTAATATAATTATTAATTTTTAATATAAAACTATTTGTAAATTTATTAAGAGTTTACAAATGAGTAATCAATAATATAATGCGTACTAAAACCATCTCTGAAACATATCTTATGGTAGAAATTTCTATGTGTCTTTTGTAGTGTTTGCAGTTAGTGACAAAGAAACCCTTTTATTATTATAGATACACTTACCGCTGATTTAATTCTATAGACTTACAATTAACTTATTACTATAGAATCTGCTGAATACTATGTATTATGCATTGTGGACTTTATAAGCGATCGTAAATTAAGTAATTAAGTAATAATTAAGAAACGTTTATGCAGTACTTACCTCTCTCCAACTCATAGCATACAAAGCTTGCGGAAGCATCAATGTAAACGTCAGATCAGCGAATGCACAAATTGACAAACCTAGTCCAGCATTTGACAACAGAAAAGATCTCATAAGTGACAAATCTATTGCTTCCAAAATTATTTTTCTGAAAATAAAAATGAAAAGCCAACTTTAGCAAATAATATGAACATTTGATAATTATCTTATGCTTACTTCACCCAACCAATACTCACTTAATACTTTTATGTTTGTTTGTCGATGTGTCTAGTTCTAAATCTCGTTCACTATTTTTCTCATTACTTTTATTAATTTCTTGTTCTTTATCAGATAACTTTACCATAGGTATGTTTGGATCACTCTTACTTTCAACTAAAAGTAATTTCATTTCTGAAAATAACACGGAGTGTAAACTTATAATCGCACATGAAACTTGACCTAGTAGTCCTAAAATTACTAACGATGAGATCAAAGATTAAGTGTTTTATTATAAACTAGCAGTCCCAAATCTATATCACCACTACACAGACTAAACAATCATCATCATCATTTCAGTCGTAAAACATCCACTGCTGGACATTGGCCTCCCGCAATGATTTCCAAAAGGACCAGTGGTAAGTTGGCTTGCAGCCAGGGCAGTCCTGAAATTGTCAGACCACCATGTCTATTTAGGATAAATTAGGCAAGTCCAACTTTTAAAAAGAGGTCAATAGTCGAATCCAACTCGGCTGGGCAGCGTTCGGGAAGCTTCGAAATGTATTCTCGTCCAAAATACCTCAGTGCTTGATGTCGAAAGTCTTCGACTAGTCAATAATATTCTTTATTAAAGTTCTTCTCCGCATTTAAGCATACGCTTATCGTTTCCTACGATGTATGATATATTGTTGGTTTTCTTACCGGTATCGTCCGCGTTTTGGATTGCAACTTTTTTTAAGTGCCTGGCCACTGGCTGCATAAGACATACAGCAACGAACGTGTGCAAGTTTATTGCTGATAATAGTACAAGTGACCCATGAAATCCATACCAGCCTAGGGTTACGTTCACTAATTGTGGAGAGAATAATGCAGCAATAGCTGAAAGAGATAAGATTTATTTTTCATATAAAAAATATATAAATATATTTTGGAGAATTTTAAATTATTGACAAGTACCAATCATTTCTATAAAGAAGAAATTTTGCTTGCAAGATACTTGCTGCTTCCCAATACAACCAATAATATATTATATTAATTATTTCAATTCCAATTTAATATGGATTTATCCAATACTTTCCAACACATCCAGTCCTTGGTTTTTCTCGTCTTACCATACCTTCTATGACTTTTTTAGTTTACTTTAACTAAGGGCATTGTTCATTCCAAGTTTTTTTTTCATTAGAATAGCAAATAGTTACACATAAGAGTATAAATATATAGACACACAACACGACATATAGAATTTACTGTGTAAATGAGAGAAAAGAGATACAGTTTAAAAAGAAAAAAAGCGCTGATAAAAAGAATTAATTAGTATGTTTAAGATAGATCGTTTGAATTGAGATGCAGAGGATGCAACATTTATGGCCAACCCTTCCCTCCCCTCTTTAATCTAAAATCAGCTTTAAAATCGGCGAAAAAATTAATACGGTGTTAAAATTTAAAATAATCGTCTAATATTTTACCTGGAACAGTTTGAGTAAAACTTAGCGAGAGGAGTCGTTTCTTCAAAAAATAATCATTGATCATTGAATATGTTATGTTAATTAGTAACCCAACTCCAAAACTCTGTAACACGTTCGATATACTGTTTTATTGGTAACAAAAAAGTGAATCAATTATAAAAGTTATAAAAAAATACCTGCAGAAGACCCTGGCATAAGAAGAAAATTATTTTAGAATTAACAAAAATTGTTCCAAAGGAACCAAGGTTTAGTAAAAGAGCCGCAATAAATCCAAGTTGACGCGCGCTCATAAATTTTAGTAAAGGACCCGTCATGAAGCCTGGAAAAGAAATACAATATAAGCGAATGCAAGATATATACAATAAACTCTCACCTCCTTTTAAATCTTTTTTTAATGGATAAACCAGAGGAGGCAACCCGTGTCCCCTTATCGGTAAAACTTTTTTTATTTTAGATTATGATCCTCATTCAACAGAAAAAGATATGAATCAGAAATTGACAAATAAAACAACAAAAGCCTTACTACGTTTTAGACCCTTTCTTGCAATGTTATCAACCGACTTCAAATGAAGGGGTTGTCAATTCAAAATGCTGTTTTTGTGTTTTATCTAAAAGCTGGTGCTTCCAGTGTAGTCCCATTTCGTAGATAGAAATCCATGTAAATCTTAAATTTGATACAAGTATGTGCGATACAAATAGATGAATAACTCAATATCACGGTAACCGATTCGAGTAGACCGGAATTTTGATGATTGATATTTTAAAGGAAAGACGTACTTCAAGGGTAGTTTGGTAAGGATCTTCAACAACAACACTCAAGAGCTGCGTCACCTGGCTCATGACTTGGCAGTCCTGAAGCGGAACCGGCAGGACGTCATCATTATGTCTATTACGTTATATTCCTACGTTAATTTGGAAATACAAAGAGGGTCTCCCCTGCGAGTAACAACTAAAGTTTGATTTGATTTCAAGTCGGTTTTTGTTTTTACTCGTAAATATGCTTGTACAGCAGTACAGACCGTACATGTACAGTGCCGTTGGAGAAGCTAGGATACTATTGCAAAACCCAACATCTTTTCTGCAGATCTTAAATTTAGCCATCAGTACGTGATTCACGTCCTCTAGAAATCTGCATTTTGGTGACATTGTTTTCTTCATTAGAAAAGTGCAACTGTTTGATGGAATATGCCCAAAAGAAAATCTAAGAGCTGTCACAGTTTCATTTAAAATTATACCATGTTCTTTTAACATTTCCTTATTAAATTGTTATCGTACTTTCCGTAAATTATATTTTACAGTTAAGAAACACAAAGCACACAAGTACATCTTTTCATATAAAGAAATCATTAGTAAAATAGCATTCGTTGTAGAAATTCTTACCAGATATGGCAACAGACATGGCGTTCATTCCATTTAACAAATTGATACTTGTCGATCCCATCTCTAATTGTATGAATAGTTCGTTGAAGATAATTCCGAAACATCCCACGAATGATGTTGTTGCTATCTGAAATGTTACACTCCGAATTTAAAAATATATATATTTTCTTACTTTAAAGTGGTATTATATACATTTTACCTTAAGAAAAATAAGAGTACAATTGCTTTAACACAAGGAACAGAACAACAAAGCCATGGCTCGTCTATAATTTAGCACATAACATTGAAGAGCCCATAAAACATTACTGCCGTGTTTATCATGTATTTCAATATAAACAATTAATTCTTTAAGCCTTTCCGATATAGCTTAGATTTTCCAATATAGTTTTTATCAATAAAATAATAACCGACTGAGTCGTGTTTCGGCCCTCTCAGGCGCCCTCGGATCGGAATGCTTACGCGTAACATAGTAACCCTCCAAGCCGAGGTTACCCCTCACCAGGGGGACCCTTGTGCCGAGTTACTAGCTAATAGAGGTTCAGAGTAAGGGATCTAAGAGCTACCTCTGTGGTGTTGATGATGTGATGAAGGTTGTAAATAGAAATAAAAAAGTGACATAAAAGGAGCTCTCTACACACTTGCTATAGCAACGGGTGTAGACAGCCCAAACATAGAATAACAGAAGGAGAGAAAATGAAATGTATTTAAAAAGAAGGTGGCAAATAGTATGTAACAAGCCTGTATTTTATGTACATAGTTTAAAATAGAGAGTGTCAGAAAAATAAAAATCCATTTAGAGTAAGAGTGTTAAAAAAGTAAAGAAAGTAGAGAATAAGTAAATAAGTAAGTATTAAAATTGTATTATTAGAAGTAAATGTTAAGATAGAATAGACGATAAGACTATGGAAGGCGCTGGGTCATTACTGACTCGCAGAAGGAGACCGCAGAACGGGATCGGAAGAGGGCCGATCCTGTTCGGAGATGGCGCAGGCGGGCCGGTGGACAGGTATCCAGGTAGTCAGTAGTCATGCCTCTAATAAGTATAATGATTGACATGTTGTCAAGTTTAAAATAGATAGCAATCCATTAGCCAGCCTACGGCTTAACAAACGTGACAATTATAGACGCTACAAAGTACAACACTGAGCCACATTCGGTACCCATTCAGAACCATTTCCATTTCCTAATAATATAAGACTTTTTTTGTATGTTATTCAAGAAGTACAATCCGTTGGGATTTGAATTCCGACCTGCTAGTACCAATTAATTTCCGGATACGGATGCTTACAGACTAAATAAAAATCGTTCACAACGGGACATTTTCCTGTAAAATTTTTTACACGTCAGATGCGGACGGTTTTTTTTCTTCTCTTTATTCAGGACAACAAACATTTGTACAATTATAATAAATCACAGAAAAGTATGAGCAATAAAGTAAAATAAAGTCTAAAGAATAATTATAAATAACTTTAAACATATCGTTGGTTATTGTACAAACAACACCGTCATCCACAGATTACTACATTAAAGTGACAGAGATAGGATTAAATTAATAATAGATAATATTTAAGTCAACAAAATCTCTTGTAAAGCTTTTCTAAATTTGGAAGGAGTTAAGCAAAATATATCTATATTGTTAAAGTTATTGTTATATAATTCCATGATGCAATTAAGAGGTGCGCGTGCGCCTGCGCTTGTTTTACTTGACCGTATAGCAAAAAGTTTATGTGAATGAAGCTCACGAGTGCATTTTGAATGGCTGGGAACACGAATACATATGTAATTGACGAGGTCATTGCAATCCAATTTATTTTGACAGATGTTGTAAAGAAGATTTTGATCCAAGAGCATTCTTCTTGATTCAAGAGAGAGCAGACCGAATTTATTTAGTAATAATTCGTAAGATTGTTTAGAAAGGTTGGCTCACCAAACTGAGATTTGCCAAGTAGTGGATGATGTGCACCACATAACGGGGGAATGTGCTATACATGAAGTGGCAAGAAAGTCATTAATAGATAGCCTTAAACTGAGGGAGCAATATGTGGGTGCATTTTAATTGTTGCTGTCTGACCCGACCTCAGTGGGAGCGAGGTAACTGGTGGCTATGGCCATGCAACATTGATGACTTTCTCGCTTCATGCGACCAATGTTTGAGTACTTAGGTTAGGGTATGATGGGGCTGACATGCCCAAATAGGCAAAAGCCCCCAAAAAATAAAGAAAGAAAAAAAACGATCACAGAGAGGTAAAAAAAACAGTTTAGCTGTTTGAAATTAAACTCCAAATACTCTGAATTGTTTTGTGTTCAAAATAATCTACACTATTTACCTACCGTGTTAATAATGACAGCTATCCAAATCACGTAACCCCAGCCTCCATCCGGTGGTACAAGTTCATATTTTTTATTTATCACGACATCCTTCACTGTCATTTTGTGTAATTGCAAGATGTAAATGATCGTTTGAGTTGAATACAACCTCTCACTACATTATCTCATGTTGGCATAAGACTTAACTTGTAGACGATATGATTTGCGCAATCATATATTATAATTTTAAGTCCTCCTAAGTCTATGTGATTCCGCATACTGATGTAATTTTCAGTGAAATTGTTACTGAATAATGAATGCCGACAAATAACTTCATCGTTCCATTTTTTTACGGGGAGGAAATCTTCAGAAAGATTCCCCGCCCTCTGGGGAAGGCGGCGGTTATGTGGGGCACTAAAACCTCCCCGGTGGCCCTTTCCTCGGTGCATGACGAGGGGCTCTGGGATCTCCAGTGGAACGCACCGGAGCCCCTCTGCACTGTGCTCAAGGAGAGCACTCCTTCCCCTGTGCCCTCGCAGCGCAAGGCGACACGGGCCAGCCGATGTCGCCTTCTTCCCGGGTCCACTTTGGTGGACGACTCAGGCCCTCACCCTTGTCGCCCAGTGGCCCTTTTAGTGGCCTTGTACGACAGGCAGGGGATACCGTAGTCTTATTCTTGAGAGCCCAGAACTACAGGGCTGCCTGCGCCATCTCCGAACGGGATCGGCCCTCTCTCGATCCCGTTTTGCGGTCTCCTTCTGGGTCATTACTGACTCGCAGAAGGAGACCAGCGCCTTCCCTTTACTATCCTGCTGTTGAAAATAACCTACCGTCTTAGAACACTACGAAGTAGTGACTAGTCAAGTATATTTACGAGAAAATACAAAAAACTACTTCAAACCGAATGAAACGTTTAATCTTATTACGCGCGAACGCCCTCTTTGTATTTCCGAATTATGTTAAGAATATTACGAAAAAGATCTAAGATTGATCACAACATAACCAAGCTCTCATTAAACTACTCTTGAAGTATGTACATTCCTTCCGTTTAAAATTAATCATCGAAATGGGTTACCGTGATATTGAGTTTTTATTTATTTAAAGAATGCTAATATCTCTAAAATTCTTATTAACCATTCCAACTAAGCTTAAGCTTGTGCTAGGAGATGGTTCACGTTAACAGTCGAATGGTGGATTCGAACCTACGACCTTACGATTATCAGACCGTGCCCTAAGCCTTTCGGCTATTGATGCTTCAGTTATTCGTCCATTTATCGCGCACATACTTATTTATGCAAATTTAAGACTTTTATGGTTTTGGTTCAAATTAAAATAAGATTAGCTATCAAATAAACAAAGAATCATCAAAATCAGTTTACCCCATCAAAAAATATGAGGTAATAAACATACAGACGAATAGACAACCTCTTTTTTTGAAGTCACTTGAAGAGCCTAGTAAAACATTAATAAATAGAGAATACATAACATGCTTCCAACTAGGTATTGAGTGAGGTAGATAATATCAAAAAAGAAAATAAATTAGGGGGCTTATAAAATTAATAATATATTGTGATTTGACTGATCTATGAGGTTTATTAAAGAATAATGCAAAATGATTGTGCTGGAGCAAAAACCTAAGTCATCGTGATATTTAAATAAAAACTGTAAACCATTTTTATTTAAATATCATGATGACTTATTTTTGAACGGTTGATATTTTTAACGAGGATGTTTTTATTATGTTGACACTTTAATTAACTTAATCCTATTATCATGTGCTACATTTACTTTGCATTCAAAAAATATGAAGTTTACGTCAATATTGTAGCGCGAACACAATTGCGTGATCTTTATTACCTGTTAAACTTTTGTAAACGATTTATAACGCATTAAAAGCTTGCCTTAGATTTACAATTAATTAAAAAGTGTATGTGTGTTTCCATATATACACAGTTTAGAAGTTGTAATACATTAAACTAAATTACAATGAATTTAAATTAAATTGTAAATTGTAAAATGATTTAAATTAAAACAACCAAACTAAAAATCATGTAAAAAAAATAGTATTACTGTACGGCACAATAATAATACTGGCTCACATATAAATATGTGTCATATATATATATTGACAGTGCTGTCCTGCTGTTTTACAAATAATAGCTAAGACTTATAACCACCAAAAGAACCATAACTTCAAAAATAAACTGTAAAGAAGCGAAACTGAAGCGTCAATAGCCTAATGGTTTACGGTCACGGCCTGCGAATCGTAAGGTCGTGGGTTCGAATCCACCATCCGACTATTGCCGTGAACCATGTCCTAGCACAAGCTTAAGCTTAGTTGGAATGATTAACAAGATTGTTAGTAATATTTCTGGAAAAAAAAATATTGCTAGCTTTCTTTAAAAAAAAATACTTTTGAATTTTTAAATTGCGATGAGGTCGGTTTAATTAGTTCTATTCACTCCGTTCCAGTTGTTGGATGGTTATGGTCAGCGTAAGAAATACAAATTAACTTTCATATGCATAGTTCAAACATACGAGGGAATGACCTAGATTAAAATGATCGAGTACTCGATTAAAGGCGCCAATTTAATACTACACAGGTATAAATGGAAAACTTAGTTAAAAACAGGGAAGTCCAGGCAGTTCACTTTACGCTTCCCGAAGTGGCATATAAGTAAGTTTAGCTTAGATTGTCCCAATAAATTTTTGTTAATAAAATAGCTACCGACCGAGCCGTGGTTCGGCCCTCGGATCGGACTGCTAACGCGTAATAATGGTAACCGTCCAAGCCGAGGTTACCCCTCACCGGGGGGACCCTTGTGTCGAGTTACCATCTAATAGAGGTTCAGGCTAAGCGATCTAAGAGCTGTGCCACCTCTCAAATCCGGTGAAGCAGTAAAGGCCAGCTTCTCTGTGCCAACTGTGCTAGTTCGTCAAAAACAGTTCACAGCTAAATGGAATTCTAGAGAGAGTAATCGGCTCGTGAAATTTCCACCAAAAATTTCTCCATGTCACTCACATCCTTTTGGAAATTATTTTTATTGACAACCTAAATATTGTTACTATTATTTAGATCTTAGTATTAACATTATGATTGTGCTCAGCGCTTTCACAAAATAAATCTATTTGTGTAGATCTATTTCAATTGCACTTTTACTTCGTCGTTAGAGCGTTGACCTATAGCACAGGTCAGGTTCGGGTCAGCGGCTAGCTTTGTTCACATTCGTAATTTATCCTAACAGAAAGCTTCGTCACAGCAAACTGAACAAAGACGATTAAGCTCGGTCCAAAGTGTTCTCCCTTGTGCACCGTTGCTTGAATGAATACAGAATAATATTGTTTGAAAGACTCATTCCATTGTACAGGCTTATATAAACATTACTCTTTTACCATTCAAATTATCAACCGACATCAATAAAGGAGGTTCTCAATTCGTCTGCATATTTTATTTTATTTTTGTTACCTCATACCTTTTGATTGGATGATCCGATTTTTGATTGAATGATGAAATTATCTTTTTTATTGGACAGCTGGTTCTTCCGATTTGGCCAAATTCTGACACTGGCATCCATGAGAAAACCATATGAATTTTAAATTTGCCTCATGCACGTGCGTTCTGATTAATTCCATTTCGTAATATTCTTACGATAGTTTGCAAATTACAAAAGTGGCGTCCATGCTTAAAAGTGTTTAATTCAATTTGAAGTGGTTTTTTTGTTACAGCTCGTAAATTTACTTGTTCAACATTATATTGTCAACGAATATTATAATAAGATAACCGGATTTAGGACAAACTTTTCGTATGATCTTTTTCAACACGTCAATAATTTTTGCTGCCTAACAATTACCGATTTTATCATTCGTATTTATACGTACGTATAACTATTTTAATGTCTGTTTAAGACATCTATGGTTAATTATACTATATTTATTTTCACAAGTTATGACTGCACTGCATTACGCATAATTTTTCACACTATTTTCGCTTCTTCCATATCAATACTAAAAAGGTAAATAAAGAAAATGGTTTACAATTTTTATTTGCTTCCACAGTCTTATAACATATAGTAACAAACATAATAATACATAATAGAAATATATAGATAATAATGTCTGCTCTTGTTTTATCTTATCTTAAAATGTACTATTTTACCTTGGCAATGGCTTCGTCGGTTGAACAAAAACTGTATGTGAATAATTTAATAACATGAATCACAGATTCTATAAAGTCGAGTTCACAGAGACCAAAAAAAATTAAAAGAGATAATCTCAACGAGTTTAACCTCCTCGAATATCTGTAGATAAGGAGAAAAATTAATATTTATCTCGTAAAGAATGTCTCGTTATTGCAGAGCAGAAAAAAAGATACAGAGAGCTGAAGCATGAACGAGGACAAAGAGTTAATTAGAATGGTACGGTTTCCAAAATTATAATGGCTCCTAATTGAGAAAGAAAAGTTTATAATTATTAATCAACCAGTTACCGCATTACCATTCAAATATTCAAAGGCCTTTTAAAAAAAGTGTTTAGGAATTATCCGCGATATAACGATGTCACATACTGCGAGATAATTAATTCATCAATTGAAATTACGTTGAAAATGAACTCGCACGATGCTCTTACAGTCCGTTACATTTAAGAAACAAAAGTGTCACAAAACGTACTATGGCCTTGCAATAAAGGGGAGTGGAATAGTCTGAAAAACATAGAAGTTCAGGTTAAGCGACCTAAGAGCTACGGTACCTCTCAATCCGGTTAAATAGTCAAAATTCTATGGCTAATCTGTATAGACTCGTCAAAAAAAAGGATTGAGAGGTGGCATAGCTCTTAGGTCGCTTAGTCTGAACTTCTATTAGCTAGTAACACAAGGGACCCTACTTACGACTTACTATGTTAGCTCTAGAGGGCCGAACCACGCCTCGGTCGGTAGCTATTTTATTAATAAAAACTATTTAAGGGACAATCTAAGCTAAGCTAACTTATATGACAGTTCGGGAAGCGTTGGCGCTTGGAGAAGAAGTGGCCTAAGAAACTCCAGCAACGCTCCTAATCCTATCCAAGGGGTGGGGTTCAGTAGTTTAAAGGCACTTACGTATAAAAATATACTATGATGAACACTTCGTGGATCTCATATACATAATTCTGATTCATAATTTTGAAGAGGATAATGAAATTGAACATACAAAAATCATGAGAAAACACAATGATTTTGTTGTTCTACGTGTTAGCTTTTTTTCTTTTTATGTGCCTCTACGTCATTAGGGCACATCGCCAACTTTTAAGTACTCGTAAGTATATTTTGTAGCGTAAGCACAACTGTTAACACGAACGCTTGCTATTTATTACTAGACAACTAAATGCTTTATATATGAGGAAAATTACCACGATAACATTTTTTCTGGATAAATTTGACGTCTATTCGGTACTCTCTTAAATTACTGATAAAATTAAGAATAATAAATAAACAAAAATGAATATGTTTTTTATCAATTTTATTCGATTAACAAATTTTCTCTAACTTATTTGTTATATATCATACTAAAAATGTTAACTTAAAAAATTACCATTCTTCATACGCAATTAAAAAAAATCATTACCTGTGATTATTATTATTCTAAATTACTTGTTTACACAATTTATTTGCCATCTTAGGTAAAAACAAATAACCTTGTGTCTTGTTCATTGTCAAAGAGAAAACTAAAGTTAGCAGTAAACCGAAAGAAAATACATAAGTAGAATCAATTTACATATATACAATAAATTAATACAATTTTCATTGGATATAATTGATCGATTTGTTATCGTGAAAATTTAGTAATTAGCACAAAATAGAACATTGAGTGTGTACGGCCTTTCAAATTCGCTTGGCCACCAATAACTTGGAAAAATGTTTGTATTTACTATTTCAACACCTTCCTTTTTGGAGTGGGCTAAAATCCTTCCTGATTTATAGAAATAAAACATGTTTCTATATGTTTTAAATCACGCCTGAGATTCTTAGTTATTTTTATAAAAACAGTATATTATATAGTAAAACTCCGAAGTGTCTATGGAGGCATAATTAGTATAACAATTTATTGAAATAGATTGTTCTGAAAATTACAAATGTTTAATGTTGCAATAATTAAACATTGCTCTAATAATCTTATAGGCGTTTATGGCAAATAAATAAAAAGTTGTATGTACCCCACATTGTTCCGAGTGCATTTCTTCATTGTCAACGCATGCATCTAGCCTTGGCAGATTTTATAAAAATCCCATCCTCACCTCGCAAGAATCTTCGTCCAGTGAGTCTTCAATGATTCTACTGTACCTATGGTGGACTGATGAACTAACATGGACATCTGTTCTTATTTATACACAGTCTAAGAGCAAGATCACACAGCAAGGAATATATTCAGCTATCAAGTTTTCTTTCATGGAAGAATCATCGAACGAAATCTTAAATATTAGGAGCCGCCGAGGAGAGAGACACGTAGAAGAGGATAGTGAAATAAGCTACGAACACTTCCTGCTAGACATGACTTTCAGCAACGACGAAAACTATGTCGACGTCCATGACGATGTAAGAGGAAGAGAAGGATCCCCTTAATATGGTACTGTCGTCTAAAATCGGCTAGCTGTCAAACGTAGCGGACATTGTTTGAGTTGCTCCGCTTATTTAAATTTACTTCTTTATTTTAATTGAGTATTAACAATCAAGCATAAGTTATTTTAAAACAGTAAAGTGTAACAAATGAGTGTATAAAACAAACTTACATCAACTCCTGTATCCATGTGATTAAATCTCACTTTATATTCACTGCCAGTACCTCACTATCGTAACCACTATGAGTTCCACCACAAGACACGAGCATACTTCGGAGGACTCCATCAAGAGTTTGGAAGCCAAGTTCGACGTGTGCATGAAATCTTTTGAAGCGAAGTTAAATGCTGCCAAGCCATCTACTTTGCAACAACTAGCAGCGGAGTTTGCCCAGTTCAAGGATATGATGAAATCTGCACTGCAGGTGCTAAAGGGGCAGGTGGCAGCTCTCAACCAAGTTACCGACGACCTGGACAACCGTAGCCGCCGTAAATTTCTCCTTTTTCGGGGCATTGCTGACGGCGAGGACGATAATTTGTTACCCGCTATTTGTAACGTCGTAACTAGCAAGCTGAAGATGTCTTCGGAAGATTTCACAGTGGGTGATATTAAGTCTTGTTATCGAGTGGGTCCTCAAGCGATGACACTAGACCAAGGCCAGTTTTAGTAAAATTTTCTGACTTGGCCGTTAGAAGAAAAGTGTGGCGTTCTAAGACACAACTAAAAGGTAGCGGTATATCTATAGCGGAGTTCCTCACTCCAAGGAGGCGTGACCTCTTCAAAGACGCCCGCAGTGCCTTGGGCATGGAGCGCTGCTGGACATCTGAAGGCGTTATCTTCGTCAAGGACGCTGACGGATCAAAGTACAGGTTGACGTCGACGCAGCAGCTGAGTGAGTTATCACAAGCTGCGAAATCTGTACCGCGTGATGAATCTCGAAAAGCTGCTCGAGGACTACGTTCTGGGAAAAGAACGTGAAAATTTTCTCTAAAACACTTGTATGTTGTCCGTCACACTTTTCTTTTCTTTTGCTTTAACACTTTTATAAATCTTGCTTTCTTTCCAAATGTTAAGTACCGCACAATAACCCTGATATAGTTCACTTCACTTACTGTATAAACAAAATATTATCACACTACCTTTTAACTCACACTCTTAATTTGTATTGTGTTTATTGTGGGTATGTCTCTTCTAAAAGAATATAATCACTCCCGTCATGTTTGCAATTTATTAGTGGCTGTCATGTTTTTTTGTGTTTACCTTACGTATAGGCCTATGACTAATTGTTTACGTCGCCGGCCCGCTTATTACTTTATTATCTCCACAACTTTGGCGTAGATTTACAATTATACAATATTTATAATTTTTAGAATTATTATAGTGGATAATGATATACTGTCTCTGCTGGCTATCTGGCAGTGGATTAAGAGTGAAGGGCTATTGAGAGCTAATTTATTTTTTTTTTTTATTTCTACATTATTTATAAAATTATTTATTTATAATTTATTTTCTTATATATACTATATTTATGGATATTTCAGTAAATTCAGATTCTTTTCATTCGTTGGACTCAAGTGACGAATTTTCTTTCATCTCTGTTGATAATAATTTGGGTGATCTGTTGCAGAATACTTTCAATAACTTCCCTTGTAATTTTAACATTTGTCACATTAACGCACAGAGCATTCCAGCACATCATTCGGAACTCTTAGTCACCTTCGAGAATACTCCAGTTCACGCGTGTTTGGTGAGTGAAACTTTCCTGAAGCCTACACTGTCATCTACTTCCGTTGCCTTACCGGGATACGTGCTTGTTAGAAATGACCGCATAGGGAAAGGCGGCGGCGGGGTGGCAATCTATATTCGTGCGGATTTAAAATACAAGGTAGTCTCCCAATCACCCGCTGTTTACTCTAAGGGGCTGGAGCATCTCTTCCTCGAGGTTCACCTTAATACTGTCCCGATGCTGCTTGGTGTAGCCTACGCTCCACCTACAGCGGATTATTTTGAGAAACTGGAAGAGCTTTTAGAATCCTTTACACCAAATTTCGATCATGTTTTGATAATGGGAGACTTTAATACGTGCCTTATTAGGAAGCGCGATAATACTAGGGCCATCAAATTGAGGTTCGTTACGGATTCAGCTGGGATATCTCTTCTACAACTCGATCCCACCTTTCACATAAACGATACGCATTCAGAGCTCGACCTTATAATGGTATCTAAGCCCGATCAAGTCGTTCACCATGGACAATTTACTGCACCCGGGTTTTCTCACCATGACCTCATTTTTGCATCATATAAAATTAAAACCCCACGGCTTAAACCAAAATACTTGATGCTACGTAGTCTTTCTCGCATGAACTTCGATAGGCTAATTGAGGACGCAGGTGATATTGATTGGTCTCCGCTACTTAGTGCCGATACGGTAGATTCTAAAATAGAGATCTTTAACTCCACCTTGACCAAACTATATGCTTACCGATCGTATCCGCCTGCTCATGGCACGTCGAGATCGTTTAAGAAGAAAGCATAAGATGAACCCCACTGAGGAGAACTGGAATATTTTCAAATCTGCTAGAAATCGTTGTAACCAAATGATACGTAACGCTAAGCGACGGCATATCTTTGATGGCATAAAAAAATCCTCCCCTAACAAGTTGTGGAGCTTTATGCGAACGCTGGGTATTGGCAGGTGCCAACAGGAGACTAAGGTGGCTGTTAAGCTAGACTCACTAAATAGCCATTTTTCATCACCGCCTTTCTGTATTGACTATGCGTTAAAGAGGAAAACCATAGAGGAAATTGAGTCTCATCCGCGTGGCCTCCACGATAGTTTTGCTTTTGAATCAGTATCTGTTGGGATTATCAAAAAAATTATCCTTTCTATTTCGAGCAAAGCAGTTGGAAGTGATGGAATCGGTCAGCACTTAGTTACTCCTATCCTTGATCTAATAGTTCCTGTAATTACCCATATTTTAAATTTTTCACTTTCATCTGGTCAATTTCCTACAGTCTGGAAACAAGCTTTCATCATCCCCATTCCCAAAATTCCAAACCCTTCTGATTTTTCTCACTATCGCCCCATCTCAATTCTTCCTTTCCTCTCAAAAGTAATGGAGCGAGTCGTCCAATTTCAATTATTACGCTTTTTTAAGATCTAATCAACTATTGAATCCTTTTCAATCCGGCTTTCGACCAGCTCACAGCACCTGCACGGCTCTAGTCAAAATTTTGGATGACATCCGCAAGGGTATGGATGAAACACAGCTCACTCTTCTTGCATTATTAGATTTCTCCAACGCTTTTAACTGTGTTGACCATGATATATTAATTTCTATTCTGAGATCTCTCAACATGTCTACCGATGTCATCTCATGGTTTACCTCTTACCTAAATGGTCGAAATCAGTGCATCAAACTAGACGAACGTCTTTCCAACTGGCACAATGTACCTGCTGGGGTACCACAGGGCGGGGTTCTCTCACCCTTGCTATTCTCCGTGTTCATTAATACTATAACCCGTATCATCGAGCACAGTAAATACCATCTGTATGCTGATGATCTACAGCTATACATAACCTCGAATAGATGTGACTTAAAAGCAACTATAGGAAAGATGTCATTCGATCTCGAGCGTATTAGACTCTGGACGGAACGGTACGGACTGCTCGTCAATCCTGCAAAGACGCAAATCATGTTGGTTGGTAGTGCTGGAAATATTTCGTTGATTGACCCGCTCACCTTACCACCAGTAACATTTAACAGCATATGTCTCCCATATTGTAAGACTGTGAAAAATCTTGGGTTGCATATTGCACAGGATCTGTCCTGGTCTCCCATGTCACGAAGGTAAGTCAAAGGGTATATGCATCCTTCCATTCTCTTAAACGGCTTCAGAACTTACTTCCTTTGATTACTAGAATTACTTTACTCTCTGTTGCTGCCCATCATTGACTATGCTGATGTTTGCTATACAGATGTCAATGAAACACTTCTCGATAAATTTGAGCGAATACTTAATCTATGTATAAGGTTTATCTTCGTAATACGTACATATGACCATGTGTCACACTACCGGAATCAGCTGAAGTGGCTCAACATCCGCAACAGGCGAGACGTACACACTCTTACCTTGTTATATAACATAATTCATAACACTTGGTCTCCAGAATATCTCCGTGAGCGCTTTGTACTCAAACAGTTCGTCGGCCGCGAACCGCGAACCTTCTATAATAAAATTTTAACATTCCCAGAATGTCACACGAATTTCTATGGCAATTCTTTTACCTGTACAGCTATAAAACTATGGAATAGTTTGCCAATTGAGATTAGGGAGGCTTCGTCAACTAATGTCTTTAAATCGCGTGTATCTGAATACTTTCTACTCAAACAATGAAAAATTAGAAACTGGTATATTTATTGTCGTTATATATTTATTCCATGTGTATGTATATTATTGTATTTATATAGAAGTATCTATTTATGTAAATGTAAATGTATATTTATTTATCTATATAATAGATTTAAAACGCTATTTTTAGCGGCACTACCCTTAGCCTGCTCTTAACCACTAAAGGTTAGCTGGAAGAAAATGCTAATTAGCATTAAGTTCGCCTTTGTACATTTTATTTGGTGCAATAAAGAATTTATCTATCTATCTATCTAAAATCTCCCTTCCGGACATTGCCACTTATTTTTACAGCACTGTTCTTGGTCTTTAGTTTAGTTTTATTTAGGATTTATTTGGAAAAAAGACCTATATTTTAATTGCGTTTACAACATATTTCATCGCTCGCTAGTCATATAACAAGATTCCTGTTATTTTTCTTTACTTTCTGGAGATAATTTTATGCTGAAGTTACTAACAAACTATCGTTTCAATTAAAAACGAAGCGAACGATTATGAGACTGGTTACTGAGTCTGAAAGGTTTATTTTGAGAAACTAGGTCAAGCACGGTCAACTTTTCATTAAAATTTATGAATGTAGTTTTCTTGCCATTGTCAAGTTATCTTGAAAATTGTTTAAAATTTCAAACAAGAAGTCTAAAATATGACCTTTTAATTAAGTGACGAATTCAATATTTTATTCCATTGCATATAATGTCTAGAATAGCTCGAAGTTAGACTTTTCTATGTTAATTCGGTGTTATTAGATTTTATATTTTTTAAATAAATTTACCAGCTTACATTAAACCATCGACCGTACGTTTTTCGCGTAACTTTCTTCCTCGCACTATTCTCTACAACCGTAAAAAAACTTAATAAGTTATAAACTAACACACGCACGCTATTATAGGGGGAACAAATAAAAGGTGAAGTTACTTTTTCACCAGGGTACTTAGTTATTTAGACTTGTGTCAAAAAAAACTGTACTAAAAGTAAGCCAAATTTTAGGAATCGCTTCCAACACATCCCCTTCCCATATCTGAAGTTTGCACGAAGTACGCAGAAAAGCTTTCGAACTTTTCCATTAAGTCATAAAATATCATAAGTGTTCTATACAAAGGAACACCTGCGAGGTCTAATTTGTGAAGCACCCTTTAGAAGGTTAACGAAAATGCCAAAAAATGCTTATGAATTGAAATCATTTGATTCATAAAAGACTATGTTTATTGTTGGTTTAGTTTTTGAACTGTAGGTGTCCCTCATATTTTTCCGTAAAGTGGACAGAAATATTGAACTAATTAATTAGCATGGCCTATAGGGCAATTAATTAGCGTATCCAGTTATATTTGTAATACAGTATTTATGTCAATCTCGTTGTGGCCAGTATGTATTCTGTAGTGTGTGGCACGGGTTGTCAAACTTTAATCTTAAATTGCATTTAAAATGTATATCATATCACATTATAAATCTAATAACGCACAGTAATATTTATATAAACATAAGTAAACTCTCACGTCCTTTTAATCCTAACGGGTAGACAGAGACATGTGCGCCTTTAAACTTATGGCCATATACTGGACATAAATTTGTGGTTTTAAAACTGAAAAATTGGTAATTCATAGGTACAAAGCTACCATTTGGTGTGTATTTATATATAAAGACTATTAATAAAAACACTATAAAGCAAATTAAATAATAATCTTCTAAATAAATATTGTACGTAATAGTAGTTAAAAGCTTTAGTGAGTGTTTAGTGATAGATTCGGATTTTGAACATTGTTCTACGATTTTTCGTAGATGCAGTTATTTCGGTCTATTTCTACAGCTGTTTTCTACTAAAATACATTTTTCCACACATCAGTAATATCGCATTTTTGCTTTGCGTAATGGTATTCGTCATTAATTCTGCAAACCACCAAGCGGCGTTACCTGCTACGCAGCTTAAGTGTTTCTCTCATAGAGAAAATTGACTTCAATAGCATGAACTCCGCTAACTTAACATATTGTGTCGAGAATTGAGAGATGTACGATTGATTGTTTGGACTTGTACTACGAAAAATAACAAATGAAGAACATTCAGATTTTTTTAATTAAAGACAACAATTCTTAACAAGAATGTTAAGAGTTTTTACAAAAAGCAAGCTGTCATAAATATCCTATATTTTATAGATATAAAAATAGCACCTCACAATCTGTTTACCTCTAGTATGTATTAGCTTTAGCTTAGTTAAAAATTCAAGAGAAATTCTAAACTTATTCGAATGACGCATTCTACCTCATAGGATTTGTTACAAAGGTGTTCAATTTTTCATAAAACTAAACCTGTGGTCATAAACAACAATTTTGAGACATCATCTTCGTGAGACAAATTAAGTATCCGATGTCCGCTCTCTTTTCATTTGACAAACACAGCGTGATTTTTCAACTCCATTGCCTTTTTTTTTTTTGTTTACGAGGAGGAAATCTTCAAAGATACCCCGCCTTCTGGGGAAGGCGGCGGTTATGTGGGGTTTTACCCACTAAAACCTCCCCGGTGGCCCTTTCCTCTGTGCATGTGCACGTCCCGAGGGGAGGTTACTCCCTCCCCTCTGCCCTAGCAGTGCAAGGCGACACGGGCCAGCCGATGTTGCCTTCTTCCCAGGTCCACCTTGGCGGACGACAAAGGCCCCACCCTTGTCGCCCAGTGAACCCGAGGCCCCTTTAGTCGCCTTCTACGACAGGCAGGGGATACCGTAGTCTTATTCTTAAGAGCCCAGAACTACAGGGCTGATCAACTCCATTGCCTAGAGTAACGATAATTTATAGTAACAATCATTTGAAAAAGACATATGTGCGCACATCAGATAATCAATAAAATCTATTACTATTCAAACGTATAACCCTGTGAAAAGAAATACACTGGAATGGTGACACGCAGGCATATAAATACCGACGTAACTACACACAAGTCCCAAGCTTTCGTGATCAATGTTATTAGCGAAACCATGGGCACGGCGGTGGTACGGGGTGGTGGCAGTGGCGTCGCACCACTTCACTCGCTCCGACGTGTGTGAGCTAGAGCTAAAAAAACTTAAAAAAAAACGCAAAATAATAATCGTTTTTTACTATGTAATAAAAAATAATAAAAACTTTCGTACGGCTTTAAAAAAACCGTTACCTACAAGGTTTTATCGAGTGGCTTTTTTGTGTACTGTAAATCTAAATATTTTGTTAAAGGAAAAATTATTACGGGTAATATTTATGACATTATAACACTGTCTCTACGTAGTACGGGATACTGTGTACAAGAACATCGAATTGCTTGCGAATTTGATTATAGAAGCATGCAGCGTGGTGCATATGCATAATACGTTCGCTTGGTTAATTACTTCAGTGTACGTAACGTCCGATAATCGAATAGTGGGCGGGGCACATGGGGAACTTAGCTCTAACTTAATTCAACCCTGTAAAATGGAATGTGAATAATAAGTTTTAAAATGTTGATGTCTTATATTTACGCGAATGTTACACAATGAATCAAACTAAAATAGTTTGTGACTGATGTTATAGCGGTATGTCGGGTTGTAGTAAGATTTTTAATTTTGTTTTATTAAGATATAAAATATTTTGGTCTCTACGTGATGATGAGTACTATAAAGGCACTCGAAACAACAGTTTAAAATCAAATTTTTATTTCAAAGTTTTAAAATGTTGTATTGTTAAGAATTGCTAATTCATCACGAGAAGCTTATACGTATAACACAATAGATTGTGAAAAATAAAATAAGAATGAATATCGCTGCATATTTAATTTTTAAAATCCATCAATGTAAAACTATTATTGTTATAATTCTTTCTTTCCTAACAGTCTTACTTAATTAACTTAGAATCAAATTAAGTGAAAAAATAATTCGACAAGTTCGAAGCGGAGGAAATCAATATACTTGAGTCTATTTTATTTGAACAATGATATTTTATTAAGAATGAATCAAGTATATTATCTTTTAAAATCAAAATTACGTAAGATAGTAAATGAAAAACATTGCGATAGATGTGGTATGAAAAAAGTTTAAATATTTCGATGTTCTAGTTGATTTTTTTAAATTTAAATCGACGTTCACAGTGAAGTATCGTACATGAAATGTAAGTTGTATACAAGAAAAAATATTATACAGATTTTTGATAATAATTTACACAACGAAGAAGAAAGAATTTTAACGTTACTTAAAATTAAAAGGCACACTTTCAACAGATTTTATATATTTACAACTACACTATTTATTGTAAATACTAGTAATCGTTTTTTTTCGTAGGGTGTTCACTAACCAAACAGCGCTTTGATATTTTATTATTAATGGAAACATTTATCAAGGCCCTTTCAATTAATAAGTCCTTGAGCAAACCGTAGCTGACCCTGAGTCATCGTCGTCAAGGTGACAGTTGCATACAAACCTTTCTATCCATGTGCGACAATAATGAAATTGCTTTGTATTTTTTTATATTTCTTTGATCGTAAATTAATTGTATAAATAGATAAAAAGAAAAGTACCACACCGTTGAGCTAAAGGCATAGGCAGAGATTATGGATTTCCATTTGTCACGGTTATTGTTTACAATGCCAAGTTAATGTGATGAACAACTAAATTATTAATTATGAATTAAAGATACAATAAGGTTCAGTTAAATCACTAAGAAATCATTGGAAGTAGTTATTATGCATAACAATCGCTGGGTGCAATGTGTTGCCAGCTAACATGTAGGGACTGTGAGCTCATTTTGCGTACGTAGGTTATAAAAAGAAAAAAATATGTATAAACATATTTTTTTCTTTTGTGAATGTGAAATTAGTTGTGCATTATATGTGTGTGTGTAACAAAGAATTATGTTTAACGACGGCGACACTCCTTTGATGACACCAGACGGCTACAGCAGTATTTCACAAGGTATTTCTTTATTTCTCATTTGATATTTATTACACACAAGTGTACGTATTCCGTTTGTAAATATGTTTGAGAAATATTGTCCCAACTTGATTTGAGAGAACGATTCGACTCACGACTAGACAGTCGGCATTTGGAATCTCAGAGGGCTTATGCTTGTAACCGATCAGAATCACAGTTAGTCGATTTTTCGACTAAATGTGAAACTAACTGAACAAGAGCAAAATTTCACCTTCTTAAATTTGTACCCGCAGTATATGGCGATGTGCTGATGTGATAAATCGTTTGGCGGTCTGATAAAAGCTTGGAGGAAATGCGATAGTCTCTGCGGAGTAGACTCTGTCTACCCAGCTAGGAAAAGGGCGTTTGAGCTAGCAGTGCACGATGGATATCGATATTACATAAAATATCGATACACGAAATATCGTAATAAATTACATGAAAAAAGCATTCCATTCTTTCTTTTATTTGTGGTTTACAACTTGAATAAAAAAAAATCCCTTACTTTCGCTGCCATCATAAAGAGTGTAGTGTAGTATGTTACTACACTCCTACTCTTCACGATGGCAGGACGCGTTGTATAAATTTTATAATCTATGCATATAGTCTGTACTGCTAGCAGAATCAAATGGTCAGGTATACGAAGCGAGAACCTCTCAGTTACGCGCCGAGTACTCTATTAGTACAAAACTTTTCTAATATTTAATAATAACGCTAATTAATTAAAAACAAATTTCGATATATGAAAAATATCGATATATTTGTACAATATATCGCGTACTATCGATACAACCTCACGTTATTATATATAAAATTACTGTCCAATAAAATGCAAATTCAGAGGAAATGTAGATAACTAAGAAAGTACACAATTAATCTTGCTTACCTTAATACCTTCCCAACGTGCTTTAGTTTAAATTATATTATTCTTCTGTTTATAGTTGTTCCTCTTCAATTTAATTGCCCTGCCTACTCTGGACGTAAGAGTTGGTCTTAATGATTAAATAGTTCCGTAAGCGTTAAACTATTCACTATCTACGGCTAACTTCCAATCGAAACACATTCTCTTGTACACCCAACTTCGCAGTGGTACCCAGAACACACTCGCCGTCAAGTGATACCTATGAGGAATATAACCATCTTAAAAGGACAGTTAATCAATGATTGCATGTCAGTTTGGTGGATGAGTTTCGGAAGTCGATATAAAATGGCTTTTCGAAATAACTGAACAAAATTTTTAACCACATTTTCCGCATTTCAATACTGTAGCGTGCGGTTATTGCGTTTTGTGTTCATTTGGTTTCCTCGATCAATGTCAATCTCAAAAGTCAAAAGCACTTTTAGTCCCTGGATAGGTGATAGTACTTGCAGATAACCATAATTTATTTAGTGTTCAAAGTGTTATTAATAATTTGACTTACTGACTTGCTACATGCCAACAGATTATCTCCGAACATAAAAGTTCACAATTTCGCTTTTAGGTTACCACCATATTATTAAGATGCCGCTTTGTTAACATTATTTTACAACGCATATAATAAGCATTTCTTTCGAATATTATAATGATTTATTGTTTGATTGAAGATATATTCTGCTAAAATAACCACAGTAATAGAACCGCAACGAAATGGTCATATAATTTTCCACATTGCATTGTGTAGGAATTAATATTTAATATACATAGCAACATGTCGAAGACGTTTTATATACAGTTTTTACAACGAGGGAGAAATCTTCAACAATATACCCCGCCTTCTGGGATGAAGGCGGGGTTATGTGGCCCTTCTTCGGTGCATGGTGAGGGGTTCCGGGATCTCGAGTGGAACGCACAGGAGCCCCTCTGCACTGTACTCTCGGAGAGCACGACCCGGGGTGGGTAGGTTAATCCCTCCCCACTTGTGCCCTCGAAGTGCAAGGCGTCACAGGCCAGCCTGTGTCGCCTTTTCCCGGGTCCACTTTGGCGGACGACTAAAGCCTCCACCCTTGTCGCCCAGTGAACCCGAGGCCCCTTTTTGTCGCCTTTTACGGCAGGCCGGGGATACCGTAGTCTTATTCTACGAGCCAATTCAATACTAAACTAAGGTTACCTTCATAACAAACGAGATTATCTCAATACTTGGGGAAATAATTTTGTAACAAAGTTACACATAGCCCTCCTGGGAACCAAACAAATAAGGAGAGCAATAAGCCTAAGCCTTATCCTTTCCCATAATTACACCGTATTATTCCGTGGGACAACCGGGAATTACGTATTCGCTACAAAGTTATTTTTATATTTCTCCCGGTGAGACGGGGAAAATATATTGGAGGGTAATTTTTGCGTGAAAAATGTGACGGTGTAACATATAATTTATTGTCTAAAAATGTAATTAAATATTCTTAAATAATCATGCGGGTACATAGGCTGCACTAAAAGTATCGGGAATGGAATATTTCGACTATTCCTGTCATATTAAAATCTTTTTAATTGCAAACCCCTTGGTTTTGAAAATCGAATACCATTTATTTAGAAGCTGTGGACGCCTACAAAACGGCCATTTTGGAGACCGAAACTTCCGAATGGAATGGTTGCTTCAATTATTGGTTCCATCGCATGAAAAAATGTGTCAAATTTCGCTGAGATTACTTCGAAAAGCAATAAATATATTTAATATATATAAATATATTTCAGTGCCGCCCTCGTAGATATCGTTATTGTTATAACAAATACTGCTATAATTTCTACGATTATATTTACATGGGTTATATTAAAGTATTTTTAAATAACTATATAATTATTATAAAGTATTACACAAATATTATTGTTAACTTGTGTGATATTAGCACGAAAATTTGCGCAAAATAAGCTTTTTAATTTATTGATAATGGCGTGAATTTTTAAGCATTTTTGATGCCCAAATATTATTATTCTTACATTTCCTGTGACAAAAGCTTTTAATAATACGATAAACGGTAATCTTTGTCTATCTAAATTTTAAATTATATCTGCTGTATATCGCCCCGGACAGATTCTCTCTACACCGTACGAATTTGTGTGACCGTGGCCTTGATCGAAGACTTGCTGTTACTATTTTGTCTGTATTTACTCGTATTATATATTTTGATCTCTAATGACGTGTAACAATACTGTATTTAAAAAAAGCAACAAAGATGCTGCATAAACAAAAGCAGTGATGCCAGCTGGGTCCCCGAACGAGGTCCTTTTAAAAAAAAACGAGTGTGTTCCTAGACCATGCTACTGAAGTGAAAAATCTTTAGCTCCATCTAGATCTATATGTTTATATGTGTATTATATACACACAAAATATAATATTTATTATTCAAGCGTCAATAGCCTAATGGTTTAGGGTCACGGCCTGCGGTTCGAATCCACCATTCGACTATTGCCGTGAACCATGTCCTAGCACAAGCTTAAGCTTAGTTGGAATGGTTAACAAGATTGTTAGTAATATTTCTAAAAAAAAGAAATATTGCTAGCTTTCTTTAAAAAAAAAATATATATACATGATGGTTCAAGTAAAAAAAAATAATGTGCACGGGCACTGCTCTCTCGTTCCCCTGCTTGCTGTCAAATACGAAACATAACTCCCACTCTGTCTATCTTCAATACTTATTTCTCCCTCTCATCTTCTCACACACCCCAATCACACTTTTCGTATCGCATTCACTGTTTACTCCCTATATCAAGTGTGCGTAAAGAAGTCGTACTTCAAAAAAAAATCTGTATCTAATAAACCACTTCCTTCGTTACCAACCAAATTTTCCTTAGACTTTGTATCGAACCATAATAGAACACATTTTTTGTTCGCTTTATGAAAAGAATTTTCCGCGATGCTCGGCAAGATATGTGAAACTTTCTTAGAAGAAAATTCTGCTCTGAAAAAAATGCTCAAGTATCGATCTGTGTGGTGTTTGCAATATAGGCCAACTTCAGCATAACGGTAAATATGTAATACACTATATTCACTGCACGTTCGGTAGATTGTGATCTAAATCAATGTGATAAAGAAGCTGGAAATGGTACGTAGGTTTTACTCTTTCAAACTATCGATACACAGTACAAAGTAATTACGTTTATATTTAAACCACAATGTAACATACATTAGAAGAGCCTGTTATATAAGGGATGATGCGTTTAATAAATGCGTTTTCCCATTTAATAAATTATTTACAGTATAAATTAGAGTAATTATTAAATAATTATATTTATGTTTTCAACCGACCGTAACCGGTTCCGAGAGCTAAAAGCTTCCTGTGTGGTTCCAATTCTGGCAATGGTATCCATGAGACAACCATGTAAGTCTTCTTTCATTAAGTTTCTGCGCGAATAATGGACGAATAACTCAATATCACGCCAACAATTTCGATGATTCAGTTTTATTGGAAAGAATGTACTTCGAAGGCAGTTTGATGAGAGTTTGATTAGGGTCTGATTACTTCTATTTCATAATATTCCTATATAAATTAGGTGTTTGTTTTTACTTGTAAATATATATGTGTATCGGTTTTCATATGAATTGAAATTGGAATTTGAAAATGCATTTGTTTGTCCACTTCAAAAACAAAGTGCGACAGCGTCACAATAGAATGAACGTGAATGAAAATGTTTTCCTTCGGTACGTTTTCCACGTTTTAAAAATCGTTTTTATTGCTGACGATAGAGGTTTTATTGCCAAGCGGCTTGTGCCAATGAGTTTCTGTTATATACAAAAAATCACTTGCTATCATTTGTGCTCAGTTTATCTCGAAAGGCACATCTCTTTTAATATTTGGGACAAAGTTAGTTCTGTAAAAGTTAGATAGCATCTCTGTATCCGTTTTAATTTTTTTTTGGGCTATAAACTAGTGCTTGACCACGATCCATGATGTTAAGTGGTGATATAGTTGAACCAATGAACTGCTATAAAAGGGGAGAAATCAACGGTGAACGTATTATAAGTATGACCGCATTTATACGATACATGAGTTTCTGTACCTAACTAATCTATTTACTTGACCAGATCTAGACAGCCTTATTAAAAGTTTAATGAAACTCTGAGATGATCAATTGAGAATTACATGCTTCGATTATCTCTAGCGATAGTTAGCGCTGAATAGCATTTATACTACTGAATAAGTCCTATCTCGCACTTTATTGTACGTAAGTGTACATACGATCGATACGTCAAGCGCCCCATGGTTAAGGGTTACGGTCTGTGAAATGAAGCTTGTAGAATTGAAATTGCCATCCATTATTGTGAACTACAACTAGGTTTATGTAGTGTCTCCTACAAGAATCTTTTTTTAAAGGCAACACCGTCGCCCATAAACATCTGCAGCACCGGCGGAGCTGCAGCTGCGTTGCCGGCCTTGGAGAAAGCAGTAGGCTTGTTTCTTGAAGGTCACCAAATAGTACAGGTTCGGAAACACCGCTGAGAGTCCCAGTTGGTTCCACAGGTTGATACTACGCGAAAGAAATGCAAAGCTTAAGCTTTAACTAATTTGGAATGGTTAACAAGATTATAGTAATATTGTGAATTTCTTTTAACATACAAAGAATGGTGGTATCAATTTGGTATATGAAACACGTTTCTCACAATAGTATACACAGAAAAATAGTGTACGGCGATGAGCTCACCACTTTATGTGACGATATAAATGTCATAAGCTTGGTGAGAATCGGACAGCGAAAGTAACATCTGTCTACCCTGATACATTAATAGGATCTACAATAGAACGCTTCACCGATGTACGTTTCGATTTTAATATTTAATAATGCAGCGGAAAGGTCGTCGAGGCGGTAAAAATAACTACTAAATCAAGGGTACGGCCTTGATGATGATAAAATGACGTTTGACCGTCTCTGGGACGAGATCGTTTAAAAAGATACAAATATAACATAATAAATCAAATGCATACATAATAACGAATAACAACTTTCAGCACAACAAAAAACAATTTAACAACAAAAAATAACTTTTAGATTGCTGTATTAAAAAAACGAAAGCAATGTAGGCATCCGTATTAATCATTGTGTGCTTGATGAGATTGTTTTCGATATAGTAAAAAGAAAGAGAAGACATACTTTATGGTACGTCACTCAGATGATTTGACTTTTTACAATTTTAAATTTATAACAACACATTTATTTATTTAAATCAACAAAAATTATAGCACCGTTACAGATAATCCAATTTGATGACTGATGATGAAACTAAGTTAGGTTGAATATATATTTACAAAAATTAAAACAAATGAAAAGCACCTTGATGCACTGAATAATAAAAACAATAATTATATACAGTCAAACATCTTCTACGCATTTGTAGGCAGCTTCGATAAAGACTGACTGAGTGCAACAAAATATATCTATGTATAGTGAGACAGCGGAGAGTTCCTGGACAAGTTAGTCCTGAAGACAGGCAGTAGGAACAATGGCGGGCGACGGCGCATGTACACGTAACTGTCAGGCGTCCGCAACTATAGCGCGGCCAGCACTTCTGGGTGATGAGCCCTTATTAAGTGCTTATGTAAGTTATCATTCTACATAAGTAAAGTATTAATATAAAGTTTCTAAAATGGGTGATATTGTCAGCCTTAGTTATTAAATAAAAAACATTAAAAGACCCTTTTTAAAAATAAAATTAACTAAAAATTCTAATCAAGTGAGCCCAAACTGGATGGGGTTGTGTCGTTTAACTACATTATCAGAACAGCTTTATGTCAATACCAATTTAATAATATTGCATTGTCATCCGATTTTTGCATGCAAGGGAAATTTCAGCTCAACCGGAAACCGGGAAGTGAATCAAATTTAACGCTTAAAAGCTTGTAAAAAGATCTCCATTTTACGGTGTCATATGATTTTAGCAAGGATAATTTGTGCATTAAATTAATTGCATACGGAAGAATCATAAACTACAGCAGGTTACCTACTCTCAATCCTTACTATACCTTTTAAGCCTACAATTTGGATTACACGAAATTGTTCGCAGTTTAAGCAGGTGTGTACGTAATAAAATATTTAGATTGTACAAGTTTGCAGCTGTTCTGTACAGTTTTCGCTACACGAGCGCGGCCGAGCGGCGCCGGAAATTGCCGAACACCTGGATCGATTTTCACTTGAACTTGCCGCGGTTCGTGTGTGCTTCGACATTGATGATAATTTTATAACACGTAGTAAGGTAGGGTCAAGGCTATTTTCAAGGCCCCTCTATTTATATTTGATTGGTACTACCGCTGCGATTATAAATATACTATAAATTCCATTATTCTTTAATAACAATGTACACATAGCAAATTTCGCTTTTACGTAAGCTATAATGTATAATGCTTTTTTCTAGGAAAACTAGCAGTTTCCTACGCTTTCGACGATTATAATTTGTTTGTGACCTTTAAAACATTCGTTTTTCAATAATCATATTTGTCTTCTATATTCGTTGATGTTTGAGGTTAACAAGTCCGCTCTGACTCATAGCGTGATTTTATATTCTATAACCTAACCCATATTAGTATACCACTGACAGTGCACTACAAAAAATATGTTATAATACTCGGAGTCCAGACTTCCATAGAACATTTTCAACCAAAGATTTGTTCTCAAAGAAAGATTGAATGGAAGTCCACTATAGATAATTTAGGATGTACTCGTCATGTAATTACCATACTCTTTGTACTTTCTGTTATGTCGTCGAATCGATGGCGTTGAATATGAAAAATGTATTGGAAATGTATTTTCGAATTTGACAAATGCAACAAGACACAGATAATTAAAATCGGTCCATCGTTTTTTGAGTTATAATTGGTGTAATTTACCCATCATTGATTTGTTTTTATTAAATATATAGTAATGGTATAAAACACAAATTGAAATCGAAGGCAATTTATTTTCTTTTTATGATAAAACTATAGACGATTAGGCATTAGCTTGAATCCATGAGGTGTAACGGGAGACACGCGTGTTAACACCGGGATAGCGTGCCAGTGCACACTGTTCTCCCCATGAGCATACTCCTACGATGACGTTATTGTGAAGAAGGGGACCGCCAGAGTCACCCTGGCATTGGTCACGACCACCGACGTTAAGCCAGCCCGAGCACAACATATTATCAGTGATCACAACTCCCAGCTCGGTGTAGCGACTCCTGCAAATGCTCTGGTTTACTGTCCAGATTTGAACATGTCGCAGCTGCTCGGAAGCGGTGCCATTTACCTAGAAGAATATGGTGGAGACAATATGTATTTAGAGTTGCAATAATGAATCATCGTGTGTTTTAGTTCATATTACGTACAAAATTGCACAAGTTATGTACAGCTTCGTGTAAGCCAATGAGGTGGGTAAAACGCGACAACTCCAACCTACATATAAGCATAATGAACAGATGTAGTAATAAAAATAATACACCTCCCACCTCATGTTGGGATTTTACGCGGTCGTGATAGTTTCCCGATCATGCCAATATTCGTGGATTAGCCCTGTAGTTCTGGGCTCGTAGAATAAGGCTACGCTATCCCTTCCTGTCGTAGAAGGCTTCTAAAAGGGGCCTAAAGTTTACAGACGACAAGGGTGCTGGCCTTTGTAGTCTGCTACAAAAGCTGCCACCCTGCCCGGGAAAAAGGCGACATCGGCTAGTCCGTGCCACCTTAGCACTGCGAGAGTGCTGGGGCAGGGGCTAACTTTCCCAGAACGTGCTTAACAGCAGCACAGTATAGAGGGTCTCCCCTCGTTCTACTGGAGATCCTCGCTATGATTCGGGAGAAGGGGTAAGCCCCTTACTAAGATAAGTAAGAACCTCACATAACTCCGCCTTCCTTCTAGAAGGCGAGGTATCTTGTTGAAATCCCCTCGTCAACAAAAAAATGTAATACTGTACTAACCGCAGTAGCACCCCATCCTATCGCCCAAACAGCCTGGTTGTCTGCGAGATTGTAGTTTGCGCCGGCGATGCTACCAGCGCGCACTCTAGTACTATACGTAAAGGCAGTGGCAGAACGTAGGATTGCTATATCGTTGTCAAAAGTAAGATAACTGTAGGACGGGTGAACTATTATCTGGGCTGTGTTATGTATTGTACCGCCGGCGTTCGCCCACGAAGAACCTACTCGTATGCGCCACCTTACAGCTGTATCTCCGCTGTAAATAAAAATAAATAAATAAAAAAGCCATTTATTCCAAATCGGTATTTCCATTTTACATTGCGGTGTTTCCAAGTTATATTAAAGTTACTGAAAATACTTAAAAGGAATAACTTATAATTAGTGTTAGTATTATTATTTATCCGATTTGGACCCCTGATAGGGTAAAGGCCCCCTCCTTCTTTTTCCATGACTGCTTGTCCTGGCCTGTACACATAATAAATGACTATTAGCTTTTACTGAACTTAAGTCCTAGACATGACAGGAGTTTATTTCCATACAGGCCATAAATTTACGTTTGTCTTATTTGTTTCTTCCTTAAACAAAAGTTTTCAAGTTGCACCCGTTGCTTTGTCTCTCTTTAACTTTTAGGTAAGCAAGCGGAAAATACCTTTTCGCAATAAGTCCGCCTTTTTGTACAACATACAGACAACGGCTACAAACGTAAAACGGTCAAATGAATAGCAATATATTTTATAATGAAATAAATAAATGCATAATACATTTTTCAAACTCATTTCATAAATATATTTAAATTAAACCAAATATATAAAACACAATAAATTGTAATATATTATATTCTCGTGAGCAAAAATAAATGGTCGAAATAAAGAGTCGGTTAAGAAAGTATGAATATCTCGGAAGATAAAGACACTAGCTAACTAAAATATAATTCTCCGTAAACAAAAAAAAAATCTTACGTAAAAAAAAAAAAAAAGAATACTGTATTATCCAAGTATTCTTATCAGTAATACAGTAAAAAAGAAAGCTAGCAATATTTCTTTTCTTTTTTTCAGAAATATTACTAACAATCTTGTTAACCATTCCAACTAAGCTTAAGCTTGTGCTAGGACATTTTCATTAAATTTTATTTGTATTTTATTATATCGCCACATGGAGGCAACACTAAGTTAATATTAAAATTTAAATGAAAATAAAATTTAATACAAAATAGTGTATTATGCAAGTTCACGTAAGGTATATCCTTTTTATGTGTAAATATTTTATTTTAAGAATATTTAAATCTATCATGCGCAATTTATTTCAATTAGCTGTATCTTCCGAGATATTCAAACTCTCTTAACCGCCCCTTTATTTTTGCTTACGGCTATATTTATTTCTACGTGTGAAATGATAACATGAAATCACAGAAGTACAAGCCGGATAAGAATCGGACACCTGATTACTAGAAATTTACAATTTTTTTCGGTAATTTTAAATAATTTAAATAACTTACTAAAAACAATGAGCTGCTGAAAGTATTGCCCGAGTAGTAAGAATGGAGCCACCGCAAGATTGCAAGAAGTTTTCCAAATTCCAGGAATACAGCAGCGATGATGCGTAAGGATATGAATCAATGGTAGTTATTGATCCTCCTATAATCCTCTGCTGTTTCTTAGGGAAGGCTGGTAACAGATAACATATTGAACAGTTAAAAATTGTTTACCAATCACTATAGAATCTTGTTTATTAAATTAAACACGAAATTCAATTGAAAAACTTCTTTACAAAATTTATTTATACAATTAAGATTCTACGAAACATCTAAATTGTCACTATATTCTAGAACTCTTAAAAAGTATGTGACAATATAGATACGACGTTTTAATAATATTGTTATACTTACTTTAAGTTATAGATAAAACCGTTAAAAATTATGCCAAAATTAGTATATGATAGCAGTGTAATATTTCATATTTATCTTTACGTGGCTTCAGATGGACGTGTTTGTACTAGTATCACATAACTGGTTAATTGTATGTCATCTCTAATAAAGAAATCAAGAACATTTTATAACATTAGTAACAAAGAAACTTACCCCAAGCTGCCGTGAGACCTATGGCGAGAAAGAATATGATACAATACGAACGCATCTTCACCTAGCTGATCCTAATATCAAAGAATTTCTAGTGTCTGCTCGATAATTGTGTGGAATTTATATGAATAGCTCATACACTTGTGGATAAAATTGAAGAGACTCGTATCACAATAAACAACTTATTGTTAGAAATAGCTCTTGAACTAGGTTGAAACAATGATAAGGCTAACTGAAGGCACCGCCGAAACATTGCGTTTTAAATTAAAATATTTATAATGTATAGATAATAATGCGACAGTCCATCTGAAAAAATCCTTTTAATGAATTCAGCCGTTTCGGCCTCCATAAGGAACATATTATACATCTGTAGTGAGTTGAAATGCCAATCAGATGCTTCCATGTGATAACTGAAAATTTTTGAGATTAAATTAAGACCACAAAATGTACGGAACTGTAACGGAATGTGTGGAACTGAAGCTACATTCAAACGCTTACTCTGGAATTTATACCTAAGCAATTAATCGTTTTAAATTTACCTATACCACTATTACCTAAACGTATATACAAAAGAGAAAGTGTGTGGATATATTCCTTAAAGACTCCGAAACGGCTGGACCGATTTCAATGAAACTGGGGAATCTTTAGATTGACCTGGCGAGTAATCCTATAAAGTTTGGCGACGATAGGAGCACTCCTCTTTTTGAACTGTCAAATACAGCTTTTATTTGCTATGATGAAATTCTATTGTTTTATAACCTATACTTGTTCTGACACATGCGTTGTGTATATTTATGTCATTATGAACCATTTTGAAGTACAATGGAGTATATTGCATATACACGTGTAGGTGACTGACAATGACCTTCACTCGTTCAAAGAGAATGAATACGGAGAGAAATGATTTATTTAATTTATTGTGACAGTTAAATTAAATATTTAATGATGTAAGTTTATTGTTTAAATAAAATAAAGCAAAGTAGTATAAACTAAAGTAGTAGTGGTTACTTTAGTAGAGTAGAGTTTTGTTCTGTGTCTCTGTTATACATATTACTCATTTTTTTTTCATTATATTAAATACCTGTTTTTTTGACGAACTACACAGATTGGCCTGAGAAGCTGGCCTTGACTGCTTAACCGGATTGAGAGGTGGCATAGCTCTTAGGTCGCTTAGCCTGAACCTCTAGTTCTCTAGTCTAGTCTGTTATAAAACACTTAATTAAATTATAGCAAATGTGCAACGCCTAGACAAACCACTGCGGTTTTTGTGGCGTTAAGAAATATCTTTTTAATTATGTATATATTGTTTGATAATAAATAAAATTCCACAATGTCTAGAGACCAAGGTCTTCAATCAGTGCGTCCTACCCGTCTTGACATTTGAAGCCGAAACGTGGACACTCACGGTTAGGCTGGTCCACAGGCTAAAAGTCGCTCAACGAGCTATGGAAAGGGTTATGTTTGCAGTTTTTCTAAAGGATGATCCGGAATGAGGTGATCCGACAGAGAACTAAGGTGATCGACATAGCCCACCGGATTAGCAAATTGAAGTGGCAATGGGCCGGCCATATTTGCCGTAGAACGGATAACCGTTGGGCGAAACGAGTTCACGAGTGGAGACCGCGGAGAGGCAAACGCGGAGTGGGACGCCCTAAGACAAGGTGGAGCGACGATCTTCGCAGGACGGCTGGCAGAAGCTGGATGAGAGTGGCTGAGGATCGTGGACGGTGGCATGTCTTTGGAGAGGCCTATGTCCAGCAGTGGACTGTGACAGGCTGATGATGATGAATAAATAAAATAAACAAAAATATAAATATAATTATACCGCAGTTGCATACATCACATAATCAGCTTAAGGATTTCGATCGTTCTCTTCTTCGATCGAAGCAAAAATAACTGATTTTGTTAAATATATATCTTACAATTAAAAATAGATGAAATACAAATCAGTAAAACAACAATAAAGTTTTTCGCGTCTTATCGTTAAACGCATTTTGTCACAACAATGTTTTCTATAATGATATAGGTTACTAAATTACATAGATTACATAGACATCTTTTGAGTTAAAATTTTCATTTAGCTAAAGTAACATATCATCTCCAGTAAAATTAAGATTTTACGCGAATTTGTTATTTTCGCATTGAATTATTTAACTTTTTATATGACCAAGACTTTTTGAAGAGGTTATTTTCGGTTGAAAACAGGGGGTAAACAAGATCCACATCTAGTTCTTATAATGTTTATTAATAATAAATATGTACGAGGTGGGAGTTGAAATAAAGATTTATTATTATTAAACAAGGTTTACCTTACATATATAAAATCTTAAAGTGCAAATGAGTTATCACCTCAAAGGACTAGCGTGTATCCCGTTAGTACAGATAGAAACTATTTTTCACTATCGTGAAACACCCTGTCATTGCCATTTGAAAATAATTTTCTTTAATAAGCGACTTAAGCGTTGGCCTGGATCCAGGAAGTGAAGCGGGAGACGCGAACATTGACGCCGGGGTAGGAAGGTTCCGCACACCCATTTCCCCAAGAGCATACACCAACCACAACGTTGTTGTGAACGAGGGGCCCGCCGGAGTCACCCACGCACTGGTCGCGACCACCGACATCGAGCCATCCGGAGCACAACATGTTTTCGGTAATGGTAAAGCCTGCCGCACCGTAACGTTTTGCGCATTCGTTCTGGTTGACAGTCCAGATTTGAACGTGTCGCAACCGCTCAGAACTGGGTCCCCAAGACTGTTTACAAAAAATATTTAGGTTTAATTTCAAAGTGAAACATCATAGGTACGGCCGCTGGAACAGCTTTGCTGTTGGCCGAATAGGTCGGAATGAATAGAGAAGTGACAAGACTCACAAAAATCCATATTAATGTCTAGTTATCTCTTCATAAACGTTGGCAACACATTTGTAATTGCTTTAGTAGGTGTCTGTCATTTGTAATTGCTTTAGTAGGTGTCTGTGGGAGTGTTTAAGTTGAGAGCAATAATATCAGCCCTGTGCTTGGTTGCCCCCTTTACCATAAAAAACAAACTCTTTGTCTTTTGGAACTCAGATGCTAATCATATTAACAGCTTGTGAAATTTTAAACGAATACTTACGAAAATACGACCCCATCCGATAGCCCAGACGACCTGGTTATCGCCGAGGTTGTAATTAGAACCAGCAATGCTTCCAACACGGACACTGTTACTCATCTCGAAGATAGACGTAGATTGAAGAATCGCAATATCGTTGTCATAGTTATCAGGATTGTAGTTTACATGCATAATGAATCTGTTTGTGTTGTAGACGGTACCGCCGCTGTTGGCAAAGGTAGAGCCGAGACGGATACGCACGTTGCTTTCTAAATCGCCGCTGAAAAGTCAGAGATTATTATTAACATGTCCTTAATAATTTAGATTAATTTATTACTAGCCTAAGTACCTCGACTTGGCTCACAAGGTGACCGCGATGTGGGATGTGGATTCGACGAGCATTGTCACGATAGTCGTTTCTGCAAAAAGTCTCGATCAACATCTTCAGAGACTTTCGCTAGATGACTGGGTCAAGGGTCAGATGTAGAAGTCAGTACTCCTAGACACGGCACGCATCGTCAGGATGTTACTCTCTATGTCGCCCTAACCATCGGTTGTTTCGGGAATACTTCGCTACTGGAGGTTAGGTTTTTATAATATTTTTATATTTTGTATGATATTTTTATGTATTTTACTTTTTATATAAAATTTAAATTCTTGTTAAAAATGACGGTTAATATTTTTTTCACTTACTCGATACAATGTGCAGCTGTGAGAATAGATCTGCTGTTCAAAATGGTGCCACCACAACCCTGAGAGAACGGCGATCCTTTCCAGGTGAACAGAATAGCGGCGCCAAACGGATACTGGTCAATAGTTGTCGGTGATCCACCAACGATCCTCTGACGATTTTTGGGGACGGCTGCAATTATAAAATTTAACTCACAATTCCTTTCTCTTATCTGAAAACCTCATAGAGATAAACATAATGTTCTATTTTTTAATATGTATAAAGTTTTAATTTTCTTTTTCATCCCACGTTAATTTTGCATTTTATTTAAATGTTAAGATAGTAACTAATGAGTTAAGTCTTAATTTACGTGACTCTTACTACTTCAATGAATTTTAAAGTTGGCCAGAGGTATTTAATTTATTTTACATTAAAAAAAAACCATTATTTTAAATTAGAGTTATTAATTGTTATTAGGGACCAATAGCAAGGAAGAGTGAGAGAGAGAGTTGATATCATCTCGTTACGGTTCAGACGTATCGTCATAACTTTTGAAAAACGAGTCAACCAGAATTCTGTACTTGTAGCCTTAGTGTGTAGCGGTTGGGAGTATTGCTCGATTAAGTTACTGTTTTAAAAGGTCTAAACCCAACCCTGATAGACGAGACTGAGAGTCGCTATACGGTGCGACTTACCAACTGACTGACGAGGGTTAGAAATACCAGCACGATTCGATTCGGTGTCTTAAGTGCAATCACTTGCTAAAATTTGTGCTCGGTGTATGACTTATAAGATAGGTTCGAAGTATGGAGATGGAATCAAACCCCAGTCACATATCAGGACTTAAAACAGTTTAGTGAATAGAGGACAATAACATCTGTTTTATCTACCCATTTGAAGATACGATTATCATGAATTGAGATTTGACTTTAGATGGTCGGGATAGACACAGTCACAATAAAAAATTCCACTCAAATTGATTGCATGAAAAATAACATACTCAACTCAAATTAATTCTGTCCAACTTACCTTTTTTTTTAACGGGGAGGAAATCTTCAAAAAGATACCCCGCCTTCTGGGGGGAAGGCGGCGGTTATGTGGGGTTTTTACCCACTAAAACCTCCCCGGTGGCCCTTTCTTCGGTGCATGACGAGGGGCTCTGGGATCTCCAGTGGAACGCACCGGAGCCCCTGTGCACTGTGCTCAAGGAGAGCAAGTCCCGGGGGGGAGGTTACTCCCTCCCCCCCTGTGCCCTCGCAGTGCAATGCTACACAGGCCAGCCGATGTCGCCTTCTAACCGCGTCGACTTTAGCGGACGACAAAGGCCCCCACCCTTGTCGCCCAGTGAACCCGAGGCCCCTTTTAGTCGCCTTCTACGACAGGCAGGGGATACCGTAGTCTTATTCTTGAGAGCCCAAAACTACAGGGCTGAAACTTACCTGTAACAACGGTCAAACCCAGGACAATCAGCAAAATGGAGCGCATTGTAGAATCTTTATCAACTAACTAATTGATACTTAGTGTCTTCTTTTTATACCAAACTTGTTGACTATTTATCTGATACAACCGATCTGAATTAAAAGATAAACCTTCCACTAAATTTCGTCACATCACGTTTTAACAGCAAAATGTTATACTAGCACAATATTTAAAAAAATATTAAATAAAAATATTATTTATCCATACATATTATACTAACTTTATACGTTTAATTATAATATTATTTATTTTATTTTTTGACTTAATAATTTATTTATTTATGAAATTTTTCTATCTATTATTTTATTGTATAAAATATATTTTAATCTCTTAACTGTTTTATACATGTATCATATTTATTATACTCTTATTGTCTGTATAAATTCCATATAAAGGTATTGCGCGCGCACGTCTTTAGGTAGTCCCGGGCACCGCTGAAAACCAGCGCTGTCGGATCCTAGCGACAGCATATGCTGAGACGGTGTCCGATATTGGCGTCATATGTTTTGTATTATTTGTCCGTGTAACTTTAACTGTGTTTTGTCTATTTTTCATTCTTTTTAATGTGTGTTATATTCTGTCTGTGATGTGTTTTGTATTGTGATGCCAATAATTAAATGTCTATGTCTAATAATTACATACTCCTGTATGTGTACTCTTGTATTGATCATGCATGTAAATTTCTACATTCATTGTAACGCCATTTCATGATCTATAGTGGTATGTTTAAACGTCCAGTAGGTACAAAGATTCACAAGATGTTATTACTTTTTTTAAAATAGCGCTAACAATATTCTTGTTAATTATTCTAACTAAGCCTAATCTTGTGAGTAGTATATACTCGTAGTTGATAGGATATAGGGATATATAGATATGTCAATAATCATATGGTGGATTCAAAATTTCAACCATACGTTTCTTCGAAGTTTCACTGTCCGTATTCTAAACCTTCAGAGTATTGTCGCTATATTATTACCTACTCGATTGCTTTCATATAGAGTATATTCATCGGTATCATCTTTGTACTCGTAGATAATAAACGATTAAGCTTTAATCGTTTTGTTTATCATTATACTTATCTGCACAAATTTAGTGGCATTTCCGATTAATTAATTACCTTCATAATAATAAGTGAATGGTAACAATTAATATCATATTTCCAAGAATTCGAGACACAAACGGCAAAGTAAACAATCTTTAAATTTAATAGGTTGGGGAAAAAGTCTTTTCGCATTATAGTATGTATGAACTTGTGATAAAATCTCTTTGGCTATACTATTTTTATCTGGCTGGTTTTGGTATCATTGAAATTTTAAAGAACATAATTCCAAATTCAAATTAGGAAAATGTCTGATCTTCATTTGTTTTTCGTACTGTAAAGAAAAGTTAATCTGATGAAGAAATTCGATACATTTTAAAATACTACAACACTATTAAAATAATACTACAGCACGACTACAAAAATGGTAAAAATGCAACGCAAGCCGCGAAAAAAATTGCGATGTATATGGTCCTAGTGCAGTGTCTGTGAGAGTAACACAATATAGAGCAAAAAAATATATACTGTAACATAAAAAGGGACAGTTAAGGATCTTCTCACTCAGTTTTTTAATATAATCGTTATTTGTCAAAAGCAATTATGCATACTTTTTTTATACTTTCTAAGCAAGTGCTTGACTACGATCCCACCTGACGTTAAGTGGAAATGCAAGCCTGGATGGTGGCGCACTAAGTATATGCCTATTCACTCTACTCTTGAAAATACCCACATTGCAAAGGATGAAATCCTGCAGTGCGTCTTGAAGTCCGATGGTGGAACGGGGATGGGGGAATTAGATCATGTATTTCCTGAGCACACTCACCAAAATATAATCTGTAGAAAACCGAAAGGCTTGTATAAATCTTACGCCTGTGCTCAAGACTGAGCAGATTGGTTTCAGATGCGTGACCAAATAGCCTCTTAGCCCGCCTTTCCACCGAGTTCACAGCTGCGAGATGGCATTTAGTCAACACGTTTATTATTTTTGCAATGTCTTGAAATTTTATAACCCAAAAATTATTTTTTGTTTTTTTACTTAATTTTTTGTTTACAAATACTTCCCATGCTCATATTTTTTAGTTTAATTGTATAAATGGCAGATAATGCCGTAACTTTATCAATAATAACACGCCACAATACAACATAGACTATAAAAAATATAATCCCGCGATTGCATGCTTCGCATAATCAGCTTGAGTAAATCGTTCTATTTTTCGATAAGTAGAAGTAACTGATTTTGTTTAAATCCTGCAATCACATTCTTCGATGCTGTTTAAAGTATTTCATCACAATAATGTTTTCTATTACAGGTTTTATCATGGTGTAATTTTTATTAATAATTCCGATTATCCATTCCATTAATCATTTTCGAGTACTTTAAAGTGTTTATGGTCAGATTTCGACAATCCAACGTCATAATTTTACACGTAATCATCTTTTATGTTTTAGATTCCTCATTTTTATCATGTTTTTTCGTTCTACGCATAATAACCTCAATTAACCTATAAAGAAATCAAGATGGGGTAGAGCCATGTTTTTAATTTTCTTCTTACATTCGTTATCGAAACGACGCACGTAAAGCACACATTACATTTAAATGAAAAGACAGAGACAGTAGTTTAGATAAATATAGAAAATAAATGTTATCTTTTTAGTTATTATAAAACACCTAAATGTCTAAAGTAAGGAACCAATACACTGTACTACCAGTACACTCATAACAAAAGACAACTTTTTCTGAGCACCTGTCTCCCACATCCACTTGTTAAGGTGTTAACAACATGCAACTAAATATGCACGACGTGGGAGTTCAAAAAAAGATTTATTATTACTATATAATGCTTATTTATACATATATAAAAAACTTTAGGCGCAAATGAGTTATCAAAGGACTAGCGTGTAACCCAATAATACAGGTAGAAACTATATTTCTGTCATCATGAGCCACTGAAGTAGAAGTCTCGATACTCGTATCTATTCGGTCCAATCGTTTCATAGCAATACTTGCCAGTTATTATTATTTGAAGGGGTTAAGGAATCTTACTGATAAAATAGTACAATGAATTGAAAAATATTATTTAATAAGACTTAGGCGTTGGCCTGGATCCAGGAAGTGATGCGGGAGACGCGAACGTTTACACCAGGGTAGTAAGGGTCAGCGCATCCATTTCCAAAAGAGCATACACCGACCACAACATTGTTGTGAACGAGAGGACCACCGGAATCGCCCTGGCACTGGTCGCGGCCGCCGACATTAAGCCACCCGGAGCACAACATGTTTTCGGTAATGGTAAAGCCTGCCACGCCGTAAAGTTGTGCACATACGTTGTGGTTGATAGTCCAGACTTGAACGTGTCGCAGCTGCTCGGAACTGGGTCCTCCGGACTGTTTACAACAAAAAATATTATTTTCACCTCAAAGTTAAACAACAGTAGTCACTGTAACGACTTCTGCTGTCGAACAATTTGGTCGGTATGATAAGGGAAGTGATAGGACCTCGCAGAATATGAATTTGAGAATATTACACTTCCGCGTTTCGCCACTCAACTCTTCATAAAGGTTACCAACAAATTCACAATTCCTTTAATAGGTATTTGTGGCGAGTATTTGTGTTAGGACCACTTATATCAGTTGAGCCGTAATCTCGATTAGCCCCTTCTCCAACAAAATCAAATATTATTTTTTCCGGCTCGAAGGACCAATGTTTTGGCAACCCCGAAGCGATAGACAATCAGGACTAATATAAAATACCGAATAACTGTATAGAACTGATATTTGATGAGGTATTAGGTGAACGACGGAAATGTAATACGAGCATGCGTAGTTTTATATATCTACACATTAATTCCGAACATCGACATTTCCTCAAATAATAATAAGTACACCAAATGACTAATGTTCGTGCTAGCCCACTGCAAGTTTATGTGACTTTATAATAAAAGCAGAATTTGAAATTCAACGAATACTTACGTAAATCGCGCCCCATCCGATAGCCCAAACGGATTGGTTGTCAGCAAGGTTGTAATTAGGACCAGCAATGCTTCCAGCACGGACATTATTGCTGAATACGAAGGAGGATGAAGAATGAAGAATTGCGGCATCTTTATCAAGGATGACGGGAATGAGGTCGGGGTGTATTATGATTCTGTTTGTATTATAGACGGTACCGCCGCTGTTGGCATACGTGGAGCCGAGACGGATACGCACGTTGCTTGGTGAATCGCCGCTGAAATAGTGAGATATTATTAACATAGTCCGTAATAATTCAAGTATATATTTAAAATCATATTGGTTTTCATTTTTCACTTACAAGACACAATGTGCAGCAGTGAGAATTGATCTGTTGTTCAAAATGGTGCCACCACAACCCTGAGAGAACGGCGATCCATTCCAGGTAAACAAAATAGCGGCGCCGAACGGATACTGGTCAATAGTTGTCGGTGATCCACCAACGATCCTCTGAGGATTTTTGGGGGCGGCTGCAATTTTAAAATTTAATTAACATTTTCTTTCGATAATTGGAGAATCGATAAAAATAATGTTCTATTTTTTCATATTTATACAGTTTAAAATAAATATTTTGGATTTGATTTCGGTGATAAGCTATTTATTCTATACTATGAGAGATTTCTAAACTTTTAAAATTTATGGATTAAATTTATATAACATTGCCAAAAAAAGTTTCTTTCATTATTTAACATTAAATTAGATTGCCGTTAAGGATCTAATCTTAGCCCTGATAGACTAGACGCTTCGCGGTGAATTATGATATGTGTCTTATTACAAAAATCATTCGTAGGAGATTGGTTTGGAGTACGTAGATGGGTTCAACCCCAATCTCATATGGGACCTATTAAGCTTAGTGAAAAGCGGTAAAAAAAAGCAATACCTACTTATTTACCCATAGGATTCAAAGTTACGATTATTATGAAATATTATAGATCTAACTTTTAATGATCGAGATAGACTCTATGTCATAATATAAAATTTTCACTCAAATTGCATGAAATAATGATGATATGAGAAAAAATATTTATTTTAATAACAATGATGCTATTCAAATAAAGATTTCTTTTGTTTACCTGCGACAACAGTCAAGCCCAGGGCAATCAGCAGAATGGAGCGCATTGTAGAATCTTTATCAACTAACTAATTGATACTTAGTGTCTTCTTTTTATACCAAACTTGTTGGCTATTTATCTGATACAACCGATCTGAATTAAAAGATAAACCTTCCACTAAATTTCGTCACATCACTGGCGTAGTATGCCGCAAATTATAAGGTAAAAACTAAGACAATAAGTTATAAAAGTATAAAATATTAAAAGACAAAATATTTATCAATACAAATACTACTCATAATTATCCTCATGTGTCTCCTTAGTTTATTTCTGTTTTATGCTTTCTAAGCAAGTGTTCGACCAATCCTACCTCATATTGCATGGTATGTGCCCCCACCGCCAGACCAGTAAAGTACTTAGAGCTAGCTATTATCTCCAGTGTTGTCCTAACTCTTAACTAAACCATTTTATTATTTGCTTGTTCTTCTTAAAGTTACAGCCTTTATATATGTATATATATCGCACTGAGCGCAGGCCTCTGTAAAGAAAGACATAGTCCATCACGCGGCCGTGGTGGTTTGGCGTCTAAATTTTTTTTATACATGTAGATTTTCTTAAGATGATTTCCTTCCCCGTTAGCACTTAAAAAAATACCAAACCAGTTCATTTGTGCCGACACTGGAGATCGAACTCGGGTTGCCAGCGTTCTATGCAACCTGGGGGAGGGTAGCTTTGTGAGCCCGGCTCCCCCTCCATTGGCACCCGCGGCCTGGTTCTTCTAACTGGGCCTGACGCCGGGACGACATGATGAAATGCTCACGCGATCCCATCTCCCCATGGCGGAGGGCGGCTCACCATAGGAGGTTTTAGTCGGGCCTCTTGTAGGCCGAGCCCGACTTGGGGGTGGCTTATAATTAAACGCATTTCCTCTCACCCAAAAACGAAAAAAGGAAACACCTGGATAGAACCACCACGACTCTATACTCACGTCATCGTCATCTCGTCTTGTCCTTTGGCATTATTGTTAAAAAAAACCGTCAAATAGTATGAATGATCTATTCTTATTCATTATTTTTCATTCATGTCTTCGTATTTTCCCTTAACTCATCGTGTCGATAAATCATTTTTCTTTGTCTACGGGGGGAAATCTTGAACAAAATAATAACGAAAGCAGGGTTATGTGGGGTTCTTATCCATTAAATCCACCCTGATGGCCCTTCTTCGAGAGCTCCTCTGCACTATACTCAGGAGAACACTTCCCGGGGGAGGTTAGTCCCTCCCCTAGACCCTCACAGTGCAAGGCGACATGGGCCAGCCGATGTCGCCTTCTTCTCGGTTCCTCCAGTCCATTAGCGTATGATAAAGGCCCCCACCCATGTGGTCCCGTAAACCCGACGCCGTAACGTACCCTTATTCTAACGGCACAGTACTACACGGCTGGTCGAGTATATCTTAGTTGAACCATACAATTACACCACTTTCGTATCTTCGGGTTTGATCTGGCCTAAAATAGGCTCTGTCTGAATTCTACCTACCTAGCACAATGCTGGGTCGGTGTCTTTTTCTAAATCACACAAGCCTGCGATTATTTCTCCATTAGTTCAATATTTTTATTCCATTTACATACAATTAAATTATTGTTCCTGAATGTAAAAATTTTCCACATACATCGTACCGTCATTTCAGTCTTTAGGGACTAAGATGCAATAGCTACAAAGTTTTTAAAAATCATTATAATTTTAAAGAACCAACCATTTTTTGTCACAAATACACCTATATGGTACCAACTAAGCATAAGCTTGTACTAAGAGATTTTTCATGCCAATAGTGGACGCGAATGGTGGATTCGAATTCACAACCTTACATTTCACAGGCTATGTGACAGACTATGTATGTACCCTTTTTTTTTTGTTGACGGGGGGAAAATCTTCAGAAAGATACCCCGCCTTCTAGGGGGAAGGCGGCGGTTTAGTGGGGTTCTTACTGAGAGACTAGCGCCTTCCATCCATGTATGTACCCTATTCCAATTGGGTATTTCCGCTTTATTAATATTCTTTAATTTAGTGTATCATATCACCACTATAGATAATAAACGTAAGATAATTGCTATATTTATCATGTGTTTGTAATTATCTTCGTGAATTTAGGCATTTCCGATGAATTACTTTCATAATAATAATAATAATGCGAATGGTACCAATTAATATCATATTTCCAAGAATCTGAAAGTCTGAAAAATAATTTAATTTTACTAAACTTACTAAACTTTTACTAAATTATCAGCTTTCACGTACGTTAAACCATATTTATAGCGGAGTAATTAGAGGTATCAAATCGCTGTCCGCTTTTTAGCATGTTTATAAAGAGCCAGATGTGGCAGGCTGTGAGCACACGGTGGTGTAGACCTGTCGCTTCCGAGCCTCGCTCTCGACGGCGGTCGCCTCCTTCTGTGAGACGGTCATGTCCCAGAAGGAGGCTGACGAGCGGGTCAGGGAGGGGAGCGCAGAGGCTCCCCCCCTCCGCAGGCGACGTATCGGGGTGCGCAGGAGGCGTTATGAACGCCTCCTCTTGCCGCCCCGTAATCCAGCAGGGCCAGGATGGGTACCTGGCCCCAGCATGCTTCGGCGTCGTCGGGACTTCTCTGAGTGCCGGAGAAGTCCCCTTTGAGGATGAAGTCCGGTCTTTGCCGGGACCGGCCGGTCGTTGGGGTGTCCTGTTGCTGACATCCCTCCGGGCCCACCCAGGGTACCGGAGGATGGTCTGTAAAAAGATTCCCCCGCGTGAACAAAAAAAAAAAAAAAGGCTGTGAGCACAGAACCGCTTACTGGGCAAATGTTAAGAAGTGAATTTTTCTACGTAAGTAACCGAAAACCAGAAACTTATTGGCTCAAAACTCTCAAATATAAACCGACCATTAGATCGGAAAGTAGACCGTAAAGGCCTTAGACTTACTACCACACATTTTTTAATATATATATTATTTTTAATATATATTACGTATATTACGGCGATAGGCTCACTGAAACATTTTAAGCGTAAAAAAAGGCTAATTCCTTGAGTAAATGGATAGCAAAGCTATTATTGTACTTTGTAATAGTTTGCTCTAATTAAATGCTAACGAAACTATCATTTTTTCCCCGACATTCATTATTTAATTATTCTACTTGCATACAAAAAATATACTATGCCAAAAGGCATTCTTTGTCAATGTACCTTAGGGTACCTCTACGTAGAGAAAAAGAAATGGGTCCAAACTAGGAAAAAAAATATATACAATATTTTTTTTCTAGTTTGGACCTGTTTCTTATACATGGAACTGTCACCTTTTTTATATTATAATTTTTTTATATAGTATAAAAGTTGATATAATAGTTAAATTAATTTAAATATATAATAGTTTAAATTAACTAAGTGAGCGATTGGAAGAGGTGAGAAAATAATTTTTCTTGTGTAATAAAACAGCTTTTAAGTTTTGTTTAACTGTCAATGAATAACCGCCATTAGCTAGGGTGACCACTTTCACGATGACATTTTAAGTTTTTCTAGACTTGTACAAAAAACCTAATCGTTGTTTATTACTCGATTGCCATCTAACAGCAATATGTAAACGTAAAAACCCCACTTTGATAGCGCGGTATTTCTGAATACATTCAAATTAATCAAGGTTTATTTAAAAACTCAAAAATAAGTATATTATTATAAATATCACAAAAGCTAACTTTATACCAAAAAAAGTATTTTGTTTTCGTTTATGTTCGTTCGTTTATATAATTAACCGAAAAATAATAAAATAAACTTTAGGACAAAGAACAAAAATATTTTTGTAGACTCGTGTAATATACTCGTGTATTTGTCGATACGATACGATAATATAGGCTTTCCTTCTTCGTACTAATGCAATTCTGTGTTTTCACGATAAAAGTGTACTAAGTACACTATTAGGAAATTTATCCTTGTTAGATTAATGAACGCATTCCAATTTGGAATTCAGAAAAAATGAACGATTTTTAAAATAAACATTTATGGCCACTGCAATTATCTATTGCAAATGGTCAACGGTATCTATAGTATTATTTATAGCGGCTCATATCACAACTGACAGTAGTAGTATTATTATAAATGATGACAACATGATAACAGACAAGATAACAATATGTTGTGAAGTAGACATTTCATAATTCCCTTAATCTCTATAAATAAAAGTCGATATAAGTATGTTGATTTATTATTATTATAACATATACTAAGTAATAAAGAAATATTTACAATTTAATAGATATTACAAAATATTTACAAAAAATATAACTGTGCCAAGCCGTCATCGCGTGGCAGCGTGCCCAGAAGGCTGGTAGCATTGCCACGTTGTATGGCAATGCTTAGCCTCTGTGCAAGGTATAAGCCAGGTTACGAGTATGTACTCGTATGTTTATCTTCTATGGATTCGAGATGATTTTTTTAGTAAATCGTTTAATTATCCCATTAGGATCCCGCAAAGGTAAAGGTCGTATTAACAGTTTTTTTTTTTATTTCAACCGATTTCAAAACGGAGGAGGTTTTCAATTCGTGTGTATGTTTTTTTATGTTTGTTTATAGCTTCCCATGTGGCCTCATGCACGAGAAAACTGTATACGTCTTATATTTGCATTAAGTATGTGCGCGACAAATGCACAATTAACTCAATATCACGCCAACCGATTACGTTGATTCATTTTTTATTGCAAAGTGTGTACTTTAATAGTTTGATGACAGTTTGGTTAGGTTATCGTTAATTCTATTTCGTAATATTCCTATTTAATTTGAAGTCACTTTTTGTCAACTACATATCAATGATCCAATGTGAACAGACACATTACAGGCTCACGTGCTCCATCCTAGGCTCCAATTTCGTCTTCTATCAAGCGAGATAGAACCCAAACGTGAGCCTATTTTGTATAAAAAAATACCAGTACGTCCTTATCCTTTTACAGAGTAAAACGCGTGCTAACAATAACCCTTGTATTTCTTTTATCATATTTCAGGAATACAGGCAATACAATGGCTAGTTATGCTTTATTTATCATAAGTTAATTAAAAGATAAAAACAATCCGTAATAAAAGCTTAGTGTCATCGAAACCCACAACACATTGAGACATAAGATCAGAATTAGGAAAGGAATGCAGGCATAGGAATTTATACTGCGGGAGGGGTAAAGTCGTTAGAAACCATCCCTAAAAGAGGTCACTACTCCCTGAACGACAAACGCGTGTGTTTACGTTATGTTATTGAAAATTATAATGCTTTCTACATAAGCGAAACAAGTGTTACTCACCGCTGCATATACTCGTATCTACAATGTTTGGACGCAGCGGTACAAGTCGCATTGCTAACAGAAATTCGGGAGTGACTTTATAAAAATAACAAGACACTAATTACTTTCTTTTGTTTTTAGATTTATTATTAATTTGCTGTAAACTGGATTTATCAGTACAATAAAGTATATCTGTGTATCTGTTTGATGTTTGAAACACACGGTTTGTTATCTGCGGAACATACAGTCGTCGTCTATCCTTTTTTGTCATGAAGACAATTTAGTGTACATATTGTTAATACTTCTTACTAATTTGAACTGAAGTATAGTTGCAGAATACGTGGTGGAGGATCGTGATTAGTGGCATGATTTTGGAGAGGCCTATGTTCGCAGCGGTATATGCTCTTTATGTACATGTATTTATTAGTATATATACTTTTATATGTAAAATAATGTATTTTCTTTCATAATATTTTTATCGTAAAAAAGAAACAATATTTTATGTTTTTTTTTTTTGCATAATTATATCTTAGGAGCTTTATTGAGAGCACAAAGTCATGTTATGATTGAAAATATTACGATTATTTGAAATTATTACGTCTTTATTAGAAATAATTTAAAAATTATAAAAACTACGGACACAATAATAAATGAAAAGAATAAATTCAATAACAGCGGTTTTATTACATACATATTTTTCTTTGTATTGTACATATATTTCCATGAGAGGCAACAACACAACAGTCATAAAACTTTTATATCATAATGCTGTTTAGCATTCTTCAAGCGAGTGTTGGCGGTTAAGAGTAGGCTAAGAGCCGCTAAAATAGCGCTAATAATTTCTGTTCATCCAAATGTTATCAGGAAGAGATCGTTCTTAACTATAAGACCTTCCTTGCTATTATATCATATAGTATTATGCCAAACTTATTTTGTAATATAATATAGTATATGCAATAAATTAGACAGAGTATATTACGCAATAGAGATTTATTACTATTTCACGACAATTTATAATAAGAGTAAGTTCCGATTGAGCCGATTGAAAAAGGTGTTCATTAATAATATATATACAATTATTTGAAATAATGTACATAATAAGCCTTCTTAAGCATTGGACTGGATCCAGGAAGTAAAGCGTGAGACACGAGCGTTAACACCAGGGAAGAAAGCTTGAGCACATCCTCTTCCCCAAGAGCACACGCCGACGACGACGTTGTTGTGGATGAGGGGACCGCCGGAGTCACCCTGGCACTGGTCGCGACCGCCGACATCGAGCCATCCGGAGCACAACATGTTGGCGGTAATGGTACTGCCTACAGTTGCATAACGTTGTGCGCACACGTTCTGGTTGACAGTCCAGATTTGAACGTGTCGCAACTGCTCAGAGGATGATCCACCAGACTGGTTACAAACAAAACAAATACATTTACTTTTAAAACCTACATCAAATTTATTCTAAAAATAACATTAATGTCTTGCAGTCAATTGTGGATTAAACGCAACTACGCATAAATCCGCTCTTTTATTTCCGAAGTGTGACGGTTATGTTACGAAGATCTAGGCGCCTACATTCTTCTTTCACATTTGTGATTTAACCCTACTTGTATCTTGATCAACAAACATTCTTCTCTTTCGATTTCAGGAACCTCCTTCATAAAGCCCAAAGTGCAGCAGCAACAAAATTTACATGCGATCTTTTGAAAGTACAAACATGAAAAAACATAAAAAATGTCAATTTCTTCCTTTTCAAGTTTCAATCGAATTAAATATTTATATAGCCGTAACTAAAAATAAAGGGTCGTTTAAGAAAGTTTAAATATCGCGAATGATAAAGACTCTAGCTAACTGATATAAAGTGTGCATGAAAGACAATTAAATGTCCTTAAAATAAAATAAAATATTTTTTTAATGTATTCATATTTCATTCAAAAACATAAACTTAAATGAAAAAGGATATCTTACGTAATCTTGAATAATACAGTATTTATCAATAATTTTTATTTTTTTTTAAATTTTAGTACTAAGTGTTGCCTCCATGTGGCATGTTCTTTTTGCTCACGAATGTAGTTTGATTTAAAACTGACTGTATTGAAAATTTATCTCTTTACCTTTAAAAAAATATTTTCATAAACCAAATAAATATATACTTTCCTTAATAAATTTTGTATATTTCAACACGTACTCGTAGCTATGATTTATAACAAATTTACAGTATCTTTGTGTACATTGATCGTTATAATATTATGTGTAAAACCATAGGACATATTCCCCTTTTTTGACGACCTACACCATTTATTAGCCAGAAAAGCTGACTAGCTCTTAGTTCGCTTAGGGTGAACCTCTATTGTAACTCGATCCAAGGGTACCCCGGTGAGGGGTAACCTCGGCTAGGGCGGTTGAACATATTCTGATGCCGTCATATGCAATTTGTACGACTAGCTTGTGAAAGTTTAATAGTTACTTACGGAAGTATGGCCCCATCCAATAGCCCACACGACCTGGTTGTCGCCGAGGTTGTAATTGGAACCAGCAATGCTTGCCGTACGAATATTGTTGCTCATCGCGAAGCTGGACGTAGATTGAAGTATTGCAACATCGTTATCAAAGTTGCGCGAATTGTAGTTTGAATGTATAATGATTCGGTTTGTGTTGTAGACTATACCGCCGCTGTTGGCGAAGGTAGAGCCGAGACGGATTCGCCAAGTGCTTGGTGCATTACCGCTGAAAAAGAGAGATATTATAGAAAACATGGCCAATTATTTAAATTTCTAATTTCTGATCGACCAGGACGATAACTTTTATGGCTTAGACATGAGGAGTTAGCCTCGAGCCATCGTATAATTTATTAAATATCAACTTAAAAATCGGCCTTATACCATGATGAATACTTAGGTGAAGGTATCTCCGTGCACCAGGTTCTGCATAGAATCTTGCAGACAATTCCAACGAATGATCAGCCAGGAAACCCCTACACTTTCATTTAGCATGTTTGAGAAGGGGCCGAGCTCCTAGGTTGCTTCTAGCTGAACCTCTATCGGGGTAACCCTTTTTTTGTTGATGGGGAGAGGGGAAATCTTCAACAAGATACTCCGCCTTCCCCCAAGAAGTATTATGTGAAGTTCTTCCGGGTGCGCCCCGCCTGGCGATCCGGGTCTCCAGTGGAATGCACAGGAGCCTTTCCTGCCTGAAGTACGTTTCGCCTTCTTCCCAGGTCCACTGTAAAGGACGACGAGGGGCATAACACAGCTCAAGGGTCCTCGAGAGGAAACCTCGGCTTGGTCCGTTACTCTATTCGTGATAGTATTGTAACCAGAGTGGGCCGCTTCAGGGTCCTGTCTCTTATCTTCTGATATTTAAATAGATAATTTAAATCACTTACACGAAACAATGGGCAGCGGAGAGAATAGATCTTGTGTTCACGATGGTGCCTCCGCAAGTTTGGGAGAACGAAGAACCAGTCCAAGCAAACAGAAGAGAAGCGCCGAATGGATACTGCTGAATAGTTGTCGTTGATCCACCAACAATCCTTTGAGGATTTTTGGGGGCAGCTGCAATTATAAAATCTTTATGATTAACTTTGTAACATTGTAACAGAATGACAATAATAAATATATAATAATAAATTTCTTTCATGCACATTGCGTAAAAACACTTTTACACGCGTTTTTGACGAAAAGCATTCTAATTGCTATATTTAATTTAAAGCGTTTTTTTTAGGTAATATTATACTTAGAAAAAAATTAATTTTTACACACAAACTCACTCACACACACAAAACGATTAAACTAAATTATATTATAAGTTTTTAATTTTACTAAATTTGTATTTGTATTTGTTTGGAGATGGTCGTTAATAGCTGCGACACAGTTTCTACTACTGCGGCTATTATCGAACTGGTTTGTACAAGAATTTAAAAAAAAAAGTTAGTAAAAATGGTGAAGCTGTGCTTTGCCTTGTTTGGGAGTCGAATGCCTTTCGAATTCAAAAGTATTTCTTGTTCTTCGTGTTTTACGTATTAAACGGTTTTCTTTTTTATCAGTAGCTTATGATATAGAACCTTTACCACTAAAACCTCCCCGATGGCCCTTTCTTCGGTGCATGACGAGGAGCTCCGGGATCTCCAGTGGAACGCACCGGAGCCCCTCTGCACTGTGCTCAAGGAGAGCACGTCCGGGGGGGGAGGGAGTAACCCTGTACCCTCATAGTGCAAGGCTACACGGGCCAGCCGATGTCGCCCTCTTCCCGGGTCCACCTTAGCGGACGACAAAGGCCCCCACCCTTGTCGCCCAGTGAACCCGAGGCCCCTTTTAGTCGCCTTATACGACAGGAAGGGGATACCGTAGTCTTATTCTTGAGAGCCCAGAACTACAGGGCTACATGCAGCTAATTCCTATCTCAACGCCACACAATTAAAACTTAGTAATTGAAATATCTTGATGGTTTTTACAAAAAATAAAGGAAAAAAATAAAATGAAGGAAAACTATTTCAATTACTCGATACAAGTTATAAAGAATTATTCTTAAATTTGTGTATCTTACCTGCGGCAACAGCCAGGCTCAGAGCAATCAACAGAAGGCTACGCATTGTACGTCAGTCAGACACTAACTAATTGATAGTTTGTGTATCCTTTATATACTAAAGTTATTAGCAAAATATATGATATAGTATTTATCTGATATAACTAAATTTAATTAAGTGATAAACAGTTTACACCATTGTTGTAAGATGCTGATATTTATAATAAATAAATATATATATATATATATATTTCTATACTTCTTCTTCTTTAAGTGCCTCTCCATCACTGAAAGTCGTGCTAGTCTTCTAAACTTCTCCATATTCATGGCTTAGCGGAATAGTGCTTCGACTGTTTTTATTCCAGTCCATTCCCTGATGTTCCCTAGCCATGACTTTTTCCTCTTTTTCCTGATATTATTCCCATTATAATCAATTGCAGCAGGCGGTACCTATCTTGTCGCAGGATATGGCTGAGGTACGAGATCTTAAGCTGCTTGATTATTTTGACCTATTCGGTGATCTTCTGCATTTGGGCAAGAACCTCAAAATTGGATGCCTTATCCGTCCAGCTTGAACGGAGCATCCTCCGATACGTCCACATTTCAAAGGCTTCGATTCTTTTTCGTAAAGTTTCCGCTAAGGTCTATGCTTCACATCCATTTATACTTAGTAACCCTTTTTAACCGACTACAAAAAAGGAGGTTCTCAAATCGTCTGTTTTTTTTTTTTTTTTTAATGCACACTCATACACACACTCGTATCGCCGTCATTTATGAAATGATTTCAGTTTTTTTTTAATAGATATGGTTTCAATTAGATCCCATTTTCTAAAAATCGTATGAAAGAACGTTTTGTGATATTGATTGTGGATCGAGGTATATGTTTAATTCATAATGACAATGAACACAAACATAGAACAAGAAGGAGAATTTAGACCCCAGAATAGAATTTTGTTTTTACTCATAAATATATTTTCACCAATTTACAACTACAACTAACATTCTACAAATCACTTATCACCATTTACTCACGTATATTTGTTTATTATTAATAGATTTTTTGTATGGAAGAAACCTGATGGTTTTCACCAGAAACGTCAGCTGTTTCTGACGACACACACTGCTTTTAAAAATAATAATACTTTTTAACAACAGTTACATTCGTGATTTTACATGCTTGGTGAAAAGTAGACGCCGTTCATTTCATAATAAGGAATACTTGACTGTTCCACTATTCAATGCCCTAAATATTTTAGAACGTACTGTAAGCTCTTCATTTTGCGTGTAAAGGTACAAAAATTAATATGAAAGATAAATTTAATTGGTAACCTATAGAATACTTGACATTGAAAGATCAAACTCTCCCGACTCTATAAGTTATTCGAAACATGAAGTTGAATTTCCTAGAGATAATTCAAAACATGTTATATGTTTTTTTTTTATGACGAACTACACAGATTGGCCAGAGAAGCTGGCCTTGATTGCTTCACCGGATTGAGAGGTGGCATAGCTCTTAGGTCGCTTAGCCTGAACTTCTATTGCTAGTAATGGACGGTTACTATGTTACGCGTAAGCATGCCGATCCGAGGGCGCCCGAGAGGGCCGAACCACGACTCGGTCGGTTGCTATTTCACGGATAATCTAAGAGACATTCAAAAGCTAAACTAACTTTGAGTGCCACTTCGGGTGTTATATGTTCTTAAAACTGAAATGAATGCGGATGTCATTCTACCGCTCACCGCAGGGACCGTTGCGTCGAGTTATTAGCGATAGAGGTTCAGGCTAAGCGACCTAAGAGCTATGCCACCTCTCAATCCGGTGAAACAGTCAAGATCAGCTTCTCTTGCCAATCTATGTAGTTCATTATTAAAAAAAAAAACGGATATCATAGACATAGACATAATCTTTATTGGCACATAATATGAATGACATCAAAAAGACAGAAAAAAAAATACATTTAAAGAAAAAACGGACAAATAGGACATAAGATATGATATCAATATTGGACAGCGCCTCAGCATATGCTGTTGCAAGGAAGCGACAGCGCTAATTTTCAGCGGTGCCCAGGACTACCCAAAGTCGTGTGTGCGCAAAACTACATTTACATGGAATTTATACAGACAACAGACAGTAAGAGTACAATTAATATAAAACGTGTATAAATAGTTATATTATTATATATATAGTTATGATAATAATATATAAAAAATAATAGATGAACAATCTTCATAAATAAATATATTATTAAGTTAAAAAAAATCATCAAATTAATTTTATATTCTTTTTTTAAATGATTATCCTGGAAGAACCTTTTTTTAGTCTGAATAAGCGATGTTAATCTTATTATCTCCATCAATGCTATCCAGGGGTAAACCCATTTGTATTTCGGTAATTAGATGATAAGCATTTTAAATCAATCATTTTTTATTTATTATTTAACGTTCTAAGAATTTTATATGTTATCTATCTACATAACTATCATGAGCTTTCATAAGATAGAAGACAATAAATAATTTAAATTTAAATTTTTAAATTATTTTTATTCTTTACATTTTAATCAGAAGAAAAGATAGAAGTGGGCAAACTTTTATAGTCGTTTCCTGCACGAATAGTGAAGGAATAATCAAAACGATTAGTTCGGGTTTCAGGGATATACACAACAAAAGGATGCGATTCGATGGTAGAAGGGGATGGCGGAGCATTATTCCTGAGCACGCTCATCAAAATGCATTGTGTAATACACCGAAATGTTAGCCACCTTTACGCCCGTGGAGATGTGCAAGTCCGAGCAGATTGCTTACGTCACCAATCAACATATTCGTCCGTCTCCCCAGAAATGAAACAATGCACACGAGCTTTATAAGGCGTATAGCGCACTTTGTACAAGCTTTTATTTACTTTTACTCTAAACTCTGTAATATTGCAATTTAAATTTTGGTTCCCGATTGAGCTGAAATTTTTCACGCATGTGTAAATCAGATGACAATGCAATATTATTATGACATAGAGCTGATCTAATAAGAATTTCATAATTGAACGACGCAACCCCACGGAGTTTGGACTCATTCTATTCGAACTTTTAATAAATTTTAATAACAAGTAATAAAAGCTGGTTTTTAAAGTTTTTTTTACTAACTTATTTTGCGTCTACCTTCGCTTTGGATACTGCTCTCGACGCTGCAGGTGCCTCTATTATTTATCGTCCTCAGAGAAAGTATTAAGGTTAAAGAAACTTTATTCTCACGTCATTACAAGTCAATATTTACATCAATAAATAAATAATAAAAGAAAACAATATGTTCCCCATCATACGAAGGAAGGAATCGCCTATTCGTTTACGCATTCATGTGTTGAAATACAATTAACCACTTGTGAGAAATTAAGCAAGTTGCATTTTCAATGCTCTTATTAGGTATGTATGCCTGAATCGTATTGACGTGTGAAGATATTTTGTTGTACAGTTGTGCTCCTTCAAAACAAATCGATCTTTTCCCGTAACTTGTTCTTACTTTATGTAGCTAGCTCGTCGATTGCTGTGTTGTTTTAATATGTTTTATTTTAGAAAATGATATGTTAGTTAATTTATTAACTGTTTTGTCTATAATTTTCCTAATGAGAATACATGTACTGTATATATATAATTGTTAGTCATTATTTTTGTCAGCTCGTAGATTTCTGAAGTCGATGTCAAGTAAGGAAATCGGTAAAGAATTATTATGTAATGTATGATATGGTTAAAGTATTGGTATTTTCATATGTCGATGGTAAAAATTTTTTACAAGTAATAAATTGAAAGAGTTTTAAGTCGTAACAATATTAAATTAGGCCAACGTAGTCTTCTAGAAAATTGTCATCGGCTACATCACAACTGACATTTCTACCATGACATTATGATAACAGACACGATAGCGATGTCGTAAAATTTAATTAATTTTATTGATTGTCAATTGATAATCAACAAGTCACTGACGATCAATATTTAGACAAAGCATAACGCCTTAAACCCTCAAACAGGTAGAACGTTTCTTAACAATAACCTTTTTTACATATTTTTTATTACAAATAAATAATAATAGCGTAGTACTATTAGCTACACTATTACAACTTTCTTTTGACTTTTTTGAAGTTTTTTTGTCTCGTAATGAAAAACCAGAAGAGAAATCTGTTTTCATCGATTTTAACGACTATTTAAATTTAATTTCTAATCTTAATATTAGGTTAGTCAAATGTAACAGAATTTTCTCTTTCTCATGTTTTATAATTTCTAATGTGACCTTAAATTATTTTTTAAAATTTATAATTATTTTATTTTGTTTCCAGGTACACTTCGCATTATCCGTAATATTATTTCTCTACTCAAGGAAAATCAAGTATGTAAATTTAGTATTTTTTATTTTAATTTAAATTTACGCATAGTTTTAATTTGCAATAATATTTTTTCATTTAACGTATACATTATAAATGAAATATACACACAGACATATTTACACTTTTTATCGAGAATCAAATGAGCATTTTTTTGTTGTCATATTAGATATTTTTATCGAAGATTTAATTAGTTTTTTAATAAACACTTAATCTCTTTGATCTCAAGATCGAAACAAGTAACAGAAAATCCAAAAACTAACATCAAATTGAAGCAAAAATTCAACGCTATTACGCGCGCCCACCTTGTATTTACCAATTATCGTAGGAATATTACGCAATAGAATTAATCAAAAGCTAACCAAACTCTCATCAAACTACTCTTGAAGTACATGCTTTCCAATAAAAAATTGATCATCGAAATCGTTTGGCGTCATATTGAGTCCATTTGTGAAGCACATACTTAATGCAAATTTAAGACTTCCAAACATAAAAAAAATACAGACGAATCCTTCTTATGAAGTCGGTTTTTTTTTCTTTATCCATTGGGGACTTTTGCCCTTTTGGGCATGACGCCCCATCCTTTTTTTTTTGTTTACGGGGAGGAAATCTTCAGAAAGATACCCCGCCTTCTGGGGGGATGGCAGCGGTTATGTGGGGTTCTTACCCACTTAAACCTCCCCGGTGGCCCTTTCCTCGGTGCATGATGAGGGGCTCCAGGATCTCCAGTGGAACGCACCGGAGCCCCTCTGCACTGTGCTCAAGGAGAGCACGTCCCGGGGGGGAGGTTACTCCCCCCCCCTGTGCCCTCGCAGTGCAAGGCGACACGGGCCAGCCGATGTCGCCTTCTTCCCGGGTCCACCCTTGTCGCCCAGTGAACCCGAGGCCCCTTTTAGTCGCCTTGTACGACAGGCAGGGGATACCGTAGTCTTATTCTAGAGAGCCCAGAACTACAGGGCTGAAGGGCAGAAGGAGACCAGCGCCTTCCATTTAGATCTCCCTGCCAGCGCAGCCGCTACTGCCGCCGGCGGGGAGAGGTCTTGCCTGATATGCTGGACCAGGATCCGCCGCTCCGCCTCCCACGCGGGGCACACGGCTAGCGTGTGCTGCGCGGAATCCCGGTCACAGCCACAATGGTGGCATTGCGCGGTCGGTTCGCGCCCTATCCTGTTCAGGTACTCACCGAAGCACCCGTGCCCGGTGAGTACCTGTGTCAGGCGGTAGGTGACGTGCGCGTCATTCCTTCTACGTAGACGCCCCAGTATGACGCCCCATTCTACCCTAACTTACGGACACACACATTGGTCGCATGAAGCGAGAAAGAAAATCATCAATTTTGTATGGCCATCGCCACCAGCTTCCTCGCTCCCTCTGAGGTCTGAGTTTGGTTCCCCACATGTGGTGCACATCATCCACCATTTGGCAAATTTCACAGTTCGGTGACTAGGCCTTCCGCATGCGATGTGCAAAATGAAGTCGGTTGAAATTTTATAAGTATGGACAATGTAAATGAAACACATAAAATTCGCGCGGTGCTTTTGGGTTCCTGTCTTAATAAAACAGTTTCTTCTTTCACACCGGTCGAAATCACCAACATACTTTTTTGTTAATCTTCTCACCGTTAGATATTAGGAGCGTTGCTGGAGTTTCTTGCCCGCTTCTTCTCCCAGCGCTAAGGCTACCCGAAGCGCCTTTATAATATATTAAGTAATCACTTTTAAAGATCTTTCCCGGTGTACGCGTCTTCTTGATACATAATAAATACACTGTAAAAAGTGACTGATAACTATCATTCTATTTTAAAACATATTATTACGCTGACATTGGCAGATTCTAAGTATTTATGTATTTGTATTAAAGTAAATATTATTATTAATAAAGAATTAAATTATATTTTATTTAATACGATTAGAAAAAAAATGAAATTTGAAGTCGTATTTACTATAATAATTTCAGATGACAATGGAAATAAGATTACACTTTCACATAATCTAGTCGTTTACATTGTAAATGTATTTGTATTCAAATAAAATTACATTGTAAATGTATTTGTATTCAAATAAAATTACATTGTAAATGTATTTGTATTCAAATAAAATTACATTGTAAATGTATTTGTATTCAAATAAAATTACATTGTAAATGTATTTGTATTCAAATAAAATTACATTGTAAATGTATTTGTATTCAAATAAAATTACATTGTAAATGTATTTGTATTCAAATAAAATTACATTGTAAATGTATTTGTATTCAAATAAAATTACATTGTAAATGTATTTGTATTCAAATAAAATTACATTGTAAATGTATTTGTATTCAAATAAAATTACATTGTAAATGTATTTGTATTCAAATAAAATTACATTGTAAATGTATTTGTATTAAAGTAAATATTATTATTACGCTGACATTGGCAGTTTCTAAGTATTTATGTATTTATATTAAAGTAAATATTATTATTAATAAATAATTAAATTATATTTAATTATATATTGAAATTTGAAGTCGTCGATGACAATGGAAATAAGATTACACTTTCACATAATCTAGTCGTTTACATTGTAAATGTATTTATTGCCGTGTCAGCCTGAGGACTTGTTTCTCAGCAACTACATAAATGTTCCTATTAAAGATTTCTTTTAAAAGACAAATGGCACCAATAGTTGTACAAATTAATTCTCGAATTATAAAATAGTTATATCAAAACAATTTAAAGCACATTAGCAATAAACTCATCTAATACGTTTAAACGAGCAACTCTTGTATTTACGTTAGGAAAAAAGAAATCTATTATATTGTGTCAATTTCAAAACTTGACTTCACACTTTCGATTCGATTTCGGGCAAATTTGATTGCTCTATAATTTGTTGCCATTTTAAGAGTGGCTTCATAGCGCCTCGTTCATAAGAATCTCAGGATATATAAACGAATATGACTAGTGTTTTCAGTTTTGGCGTTTCCATTTTTTTTTATGACGAACTACACAGATTGGCCAGAGAAGCTGGCCAATCTGTGTAGTTCACTGCTTCACCGGATTGAGAGGTGGCATAGCTTTTAGGTCGCTTAGCCTGAACCTCTATTGCTAGTAACTCGACACAAGGGTCCCCCCGGTGAGGGGTAACCTCGGCTTGGACGGTTACTATGTTACGCGTAAGCATTCCGATCCGAGAGTGCCCAAGAGGGCCGTACCACGACTCGGTCGGTTGCTATTTCACGGATAATCTAAGGGACATTCAAAAGCTAAAATAACATTGAGTGCCACTTTGGGAAGCATTGGCGCTGGCAGAAGAAGTGGCTAAAGAAACTCCAGCAACGCAACTAACATCTAAGGGGTGGGGCTTGCCCATAAAATAGCGATAACGCGCAAGGATTATTCGCAACCTCCGATGGTCGCAAATGGACGCTTTGTGGATTTGTAGAGATCTAGCCTGTGCAATGGTAATCACGTCGTCCGGATCGTCAGGAACGTGTCTCGGCCTCCGGGCGACGCGACGGAATTTATTATAGGAAGGCTTATATAAGTGGCGGCGCTTACAAGAAGTTTGTTAGAATGTTTGTTGGCAGTCTCGAAAAACCGTCGAGATTCATGCTTAAAGAATTGGGCTATTGTCGGTAACCCTGTATCAACTTGGAGCTCGCGATTACGTACGAACCACGACGCACCCGTGGCTCGTCGCAGAAAACGATTCTGAATTACTTGTAACCTATGGATATGTTTATGGGCGGCATGCGCGAAGACCAAACTCGTGTAGGTCATAACGGGACGTATAACTGCCGTGTAAAGTGTCACCTAAGGGACATTTTACTTTTCTTATTAAGGAGGTGATATAGGCGACCCATAACGTAGGCCGCCCGGTTCCTAACTAGATCTACGTGAGGGCCGAAACTGAGTTTGGGATCTAATACGACACCAAGGTATTTGGTTTTTGTAACCCATGGAATAGGGGTACCTAGAAGTTGGACGCAACGAGGTGGAGACTGAAGACGCCTCGTGAAGTACATGGCTGCGCTCTTAGCCGGGTTGATTTCTATTCTCCATTTCCGAAACCAATCCCCTAGGGCATCGGCCGCGGTCTGGATTTTTTTAAAAATGACTTCGGGGGAACGCCCGGAAGCATAAATGCCGGTATCGTCGGCGAAAAGGCCTAAGTCTGCTCTACGTGAGCGCGGAATATCGATGGTGTAGAGCGTGTATAGCACGGGACCGAGTACGGAGCCTTGTGGTACTCCGGCTCGAACGGGACGGAGGGTGGAATGCACTCCCTCGACTTGGTACCTGAAGGTTCGACCGGTAAGAAAATCGCGCACTATGCGCACTAGATAGTCGGGCACCCCGAGCTTGTATAGCTTGTATACAAGCCCGGCGTACCAGACTTTGTCGAATGCCTTTGCCACGTCCAGGCAGATTGCTCCCGTATGCATGCCAATAAGGGATTTGGCGTGAATGTGCTCCGTGATACGGAGCACCTGTTGAGTACATGAGTGTTTGGTGCGATGCCAAACTGCTCGGGTATGGGAAGCTCTCGCGAGTCCATGAAGGCGCGTAATCGAGCTAAGATAAGCCGTTCGTATACCTTCCCTAAAACGGAGAGAAGACTAATAGGTCTATATGAAGAGGGTTCTGTGCGTAGTTTACCGGGTTTGAAGAACCCTTCGACGTCGGTCTCCTTCCATTCGTTGGGAAAGATGCCGTGAGTCATGGTCGCGTTAAATACATATAGTATTATAGCCAGGAGGCGTACGATATTATCGGGCAAACGTCTGGCAACCAAGTCGGGTATGTCGTCTATACCGGGGGCTTTGCGGGGACGCAGATTTTTTAATACATCCTCAACCTCGGTGCACGTAATCGGTAGGTTCGCCCTACGATCGACCTCGCTCTCTACCTTCAGGAGGTGAGATTGTCAGCCAGACAATCGGCCTTCTTCTCGTCCAGTGAAGTTGGTGGGAGATTAGGACGATTGAGGGGTGGCACCCCCTGGTCGGGGTCTCGCTTAAGCGATTTTGGTAAGCTCCAAAATGCCAGATGTGATGGGCGGATGTCGCTTAGCGTATTGTTCCATAAGCGGCTATGCGTGATTTAACTTCACGCTCCAATTTATGTAGCCACCTACTGTGATGCTCGGTAGGGTACAAGTCGTAAGCCCTAGTGGCGGCGTTCTTACGTCTCATTAGATCACAAATTTTAGAAGGCAGGACCCATCTGTGGTCGTCCACAACGAGTACCTCCTTGGAGCAGTTTTTGATGACCGTCTGAATGTGTCTCGAGAGCGCGTGCGCTGCGAGACTTGTTTTGAGAAGAGAATCTACGTTCTCAGGGAACGCTTCTAGATGAGGGGAGCTGGCATCTTTCAATTGGGACTCAAGTTCGATCCCAGTCGATGATGGATTTGGTCTGAGGAGCTGTTTGGGCTGAAGGCCCTAGCCGCAGAATTAGAGGGCGGTGGTCCGAGTGAAGCTCGTGTATCACGCATGGGTTACTCACTGTAAGAGTGATATGACGGAGGAAAGCAATGTCTAAGACATCCGGTGTATACTCCACTTGGTGCGGAAAATGCGTGGGCTCTTGCGGTCCTACGATCTGGAAGTCGAGAGGATCGACCAGAGATTCGAGGGTCAGCCCTCGCGGGTTAGTCTTATAGGAGAACCACCGAGGATGCTTGCTATTAAGTCACCGGCTAGAATCGTAGCGTCTCTGAGAAAGAGGAGAGCTTCGAAGTCGCTTCTGAGTACTTCTTTACTACGGTGACACGGAAGGTTGACGTTTTAATACCGGTCGTTTTAATATGTACCGTTATTTTATAGCAGCACTGCAGTTCAAAGAAAATGAAATAAATTAAAAATTTATATCTTAATTTTAAAAAGTATAGATATTAAATAGATTCGATTTTTTTAATAAGCTAAATTAATTAGAACTATATGCTTTGGTATTCTCTACTACATTTTACAAGTTTTAGTAAAATAAACATTATAGGTTTCCAAACGTGAGGTCATATTTTGAACGGAAGAAGTATTAGACTTCTAAATCTCATTTTTTACATAGGTATTTTTTTTACATACATAATAACTTCTTAAATTAATTTTTAATAATAAGAAACGTAATTACTAAAAATAATAAATATTTTCTTTAAATTGCTTAAGCGCCTGACAATAAGCTATCGACTAAAACGCGCGAACGCAGTATAACTCGGGTGTGGCGACAGGATTAAGAGTTCATAAAATTTAGTAAATATTCTTTATTTACCATATTTTATTTTTATTCATTGTATACATTATACTTTACACATTATTAATTTTATTGTTAACTTGTTACCCTAAAGTATTCTCTTGTCCACCGAGTTCTTGCTAATTTGATAATATCAAGGCATATCGTGTTGACTCCGAGTACGACGGGCTCGAAAATTACCATCCACCGTGATAATAACTTATTCGCCGTTCTGAAGTGTCATTCGACTTCATCATTATACTACAACAAATTTAGATGATGAAGCCCTAAGTGTGGATAGAAAATCAAAGAGTGACATCTGAGAGAGGTACTTTTTAATTGAACTGATTCTAAAAAGCACTTCTATGTATACGCACCAAGCTAAAGACAACTATAGAATTATTTGTATATAATTAAAAAAGCTATTAAAACGAACAGAAATCGTTCTGCAAAAATACGTGTTCAGCTCGTTCTTATCACTCATATAAATATAATCATTATTAATTCTATAAATTTTTTGCAAGACAATACCGAGAATGTATTAAATACAAATAAGATTTATTTAATAAAATATTTGTACAATCATCGTTAAATTTTAAAATCGTTGAAGGAATTTTATTGATAAGATTGGTTAATGATTTAAAACAGTTTATTTAATAAGCCTTTTTAAGCATTGGACTGGATCCAAGATGTAAAACGGGAGACACGAGCGTTAACACCAGGGAAGAAAGCTTGAGCACATCCTCTTCCCCAAGAGCACACGCCAACAATGACGTTGTTGTGGATGAGGGGACCGCCGGAGTCACCCTGGCACTGGTCACGGCCGCCGACATCGAGCCACCCGGAGCACAACATGTTGGCGGTAATGGTATTGCCTACAGTTGCATAACGTTGTGCGCACACGTTCTGGTTGACAGTCCAGATTTGAACGTGTCTCAACTGCTCAGAGGAGGGTCCCCCGGACTGTTAAGAAAAACGAAATTTTTAAATCATGTTATAAATTCATTCGATTAACATGTAATCCTATTGTGATTTATTTAACTGGTAAAATGTGCCTGTATTGCTACCTCTCCTTATACTGCTAGTAATGTACAAACTCAAAATGAGTAAATAGTCTCTTATCTCTGCCCTTCGCTTGTACAAAGGTCTATTATCTTTCCCAGTTACAGATGTTGCAGTAGGGTCTCCCCACACCTTGTCACAGGTACAATTATTTTTCTATGTCGATCGAAATTTTCTGCAATCTAAAAAACTGTACGTTTTCCATTCATCGAGGTTACATTTGCAGGAGCAAAACAACACCGGCTAGAATCGTAGCGTCTCTGAGAAAGAGGAGAGCTTCGAAGTCGCTTCTGAGTACTTCTTTACTACGGTGACACGGAAGGTTGACGTTTTAATACCGGTCGTTTTAATATGTACCGTTATTTTATAGCAGCACTGCAGTTCAAAGAAAATGAAATAAATTCATTATATCATCAGAAATATCATCATCATCAGAAATATCATCATCATCAGAAATAGATTCGATTTTTTTAATAAGCTAAATTAATTAGAACTATATGCTTTGGTATTCTCTACTACATTTTACAAGTTTTAGTAAAATAAACATTATAGGTTTCCAAACGTGAGGTCATATTTTGAACGGAAGAAGTATTAGACTTCTAAATCTCATTTTTTACATAGGTATTTTTTTTACATACATAATAACTTCTTAAATTAATTTTTAATAATAAGAAACGTAATTACTAAAAATAATAAATATTTTCTTTAAATTGCTTAAGCGCCTGACAATAAGCTATCGACTAAAACGCGCGAACGCAGTATAACTCGGGTGTGGCGACAGGATTAAGAGTTCATAAAATTTAGTAAATATTCTTTATTTACCATATTTTATTTTTATTCATTGTATACATTATACTTTACACATTATTAATTTTATTGTTAACTTGTTACCCTAAAGTATTCTCTTGTCCACCGAGTTCTTGCTAATTTGATAATATCAAGGCATATCGTGTTGACTCCGAGTACGACGGGCTCGAAAATTACCATCCACCGTGATAATAACTTATTCGCCGTTCTGAAGTGTCATACGACTTCATCATTATACTACAACAAATTTAGAAGATGAAGCCCTAAGTGTGGATAGAAAATCAAAGAGCGACATCTGAGAGAGGTACTTTTTAATTGAACTGATTCTAAAAAGCACTTCTATGTATACGCACCAAGCTAAAGACAACTATAGAATTATTTGTATATAATTAAAAAAGCTATTAAAACGAACAGAAATCGTTCTGCAAAAATACGTGTTCAGCTCGTTCTTATCACTCATATAAATATAATCATTATTAATTCTATAAATTTTTTTGCAAGACAATACCGAGAATGTATTAAATACAAATAAGATTTATTTAATAAAATATTTGTACAATCATCGTTAAATTTTAAAATCGTTGAAGGAATTTTATTGATAAGATTGGTTGTTGTTTAAAACAGTTTATTTAATAAGCCTTTTTAAGCATTGGACTGGATCCAAGATGTAAAACGGGAGACACGAGCGTTAACACCAGGGAAGAAAGCTTGAGCACATCCTCTTCCCCAAGAGCACACGCCAACAATGACGTTGTTGTGGATGAGGGGACCGCCGGAGTCACCCTGGCACTGGTCACGGCCGCCGACATCGAGCCACCCGGAGCACAACATGTTGGCGGTAATGGTATTGCCTACAGTTGCATAACGTTGTGCGCACACGTTCTGGTTGACAGTCCAGATTTGAACGTGTCTCAACTGCTCAGAGGAGGGTCCCCCGGACTGTTAAGAAAAACGATTTTTTTTTAAATCATGTTATAAATTCATTCGATGAACATGTAATCCTATTGTGATTTATTTAACTGGTAAAATGTGCCTGTATTGCTACCTCTCCTTATACTGCTAGTAATGTACGAACTCAAAATGAGTAAATAGTCTCTTATCTCTGCCCTTCGCTTGTACAAAGGTCTATTATCTTTCCCAGTTACAGATGTTGCAGTAGGGTCTCCCCCCACACCTTGTCACAGGTACAATTATTTTTTCTATGTCGATTTGTCGTGATTCCTTTCATTAAAAATTTTCTGCAATCTAAAAAACTGTACGTTTTCCATTCATCGAGGTTACATTTGCAGGAGCAAAACAACACGTATCGTACGTAAAGATCTATAAATGTTATATTTATAATCTAGAACTTATCTTTACCCCATGTAGATAGAATTTTTTTATAACTTCTACGGGTCTAGAGAGATAATCGACCTTGAAAAGAAGAGTGAAGCTCTGTTATTAATGGCTTAGCGTGAGAACTAATAACTTGCCTTGACTAGTTCTGTTCATCTTCTAAGTGGAACCGACTGAGAAGTAACTGAACAAGTAAGTACAATTTAACCTGACTCAAGGTTTTCTGCGAAAACTAAATCCAGCTGTAGTAGATGTTTTAATCTGATTTAAACGTTAAATGTCATTTGTCAGTTTCCTCGTCATTTAAACCCTCGTACTTACGGAAGTAGTGCCCCATCCGATAGCCCAAACTGCTTGGTTGTCAGCTAGGTTGTAATTGGAGCCTGCAATGCTTCCCGCACGGACGGAGCTTCCAAAAGAGAAGACATTCCCAGTTCGCATCACGGCAATATCGCTGTCGTAGTTGTTGCGATTATAGCTCGGATGAATTATAATTGTGCTTGTGGTATGGACGGTGCCTCCGCTGTTGGCGTTCGTGGAACCAACACGCATACGCCATCTGCTTGCTGCGTCTCCACTGGAATTGGACATTAATTATAAAGGTGCAGTAATCGTTTTAATCAATTATTTTTTTTAAATATTGTTACTTCTTTACTTACACGGGACAATGAGCAGCAGTGAGAACACTTCTGTTGTTCAAGATGGTGCCACCGCAAGATTGGCTGAATGAAACACCAGTCCAAGAAAAAAGTAGAGCCACAGCGTACGGATACTGGCCAATGTTGGTCACTGATCCACCAACAATCCTCTGAGGATTCTTAGGGACGGCTGCAATGATATAATTAGATTAACGATTTTGTCTATTATTCATCTTACTTAAGAATATGGACAAAATATTTATTTATTCCATTAGTTTTATAACAATCTAGGAAAAAATCTTTTTTTTGTGTAAACATAACATTACAATGCTATCGTAATGCAACCAAGCAGTCACGTACGCAAGATTATATTTAAGTGCCTTTATACTTTCAATTCCAGTGCAAAGGAAACTACTGCGAGTAGGTTAATTTTTTTTATGTAAGTGTCAATAGCATATTGGCTTAGGATACGTTCTGCAAACCGTAAGTCATTAGATCAAACACTTTTACTATTGGCGATTTGTTAACATGAATGTTAGTAATATTTATAATAAAATTTGCTAGAATTCGTAAGAAGATATTGCATGTTATATCTCACCTGCCACCGCAACCAGGCACAAGGCCAACACTATGAAGAAGCGCATGCTGAAGCGTTCACAAACTGTAACTTGTCGACATTATTCTCCTTTTATATGTAACAGTCAATGGAAAACCCGAAAGGAATTTAATTTGATAAGTATTTATCAGATATAAAGAACCTTAATTCTTTGATAAGTACCTATTTTATATAATCAACCGGGATTACTTATATAATCTGAATGCTAGTGAGATGTTCATATCGTTTACAAGAAAAGTAACGATTGGTCCCATTATTAACATATCATCTGTCATATCAAGGTGGTGTATGATAGACATTAATAAAGTGTTTATTTTATTTATTTTTGGGTTCAATCAAAATTGTTTTTTTTTATTCGACAATGATAGAAGCTTCTACAGCGGCTTAAGCTGTTGTCAATTTAGGGATAGCATTCGGTAAAGTTTGAAGTAACCGTCTCCGGCTATTCAAGCCATAGTGTTAGTGTACCAAACCGTCTCGCACATATTATGCATGTGCGAGACTAGTAGTAATCGATAATTTGGCTACCACGACAAGAGAATGTATTTCATTCTCAGCTTTAGGATCAGTTTTTTTCATACTATACACATGCTTGAGCTATAACCTGATATATTTCTAGCTGTATTGGCATATACCGGCATCTAAATGTCAATACTTAAGCCGAACACTATCCATCTTCTCTAATCGATCTCGTACGCCAATCCACGCTTTTGCTACAAAACCGAACTACTACTTTGATAAAAAAATCGTTTTCTGCATGTTGTATATACTCGTAGTAGTGTCAATACCAATTGTGTGTGTATATATAGTGATTATCACTCGGTATGTGACTTCGCCACTAAGTGTTATTTACTAGCACATATATGATCACTCCTCACTCCCCATACTATTTTATGTATTTGATAGGAAATATTGTAATATTGTATTCCTTGAAAGCTTTTTATTTTATTTTTTTAAAGAAAGCTAGCAATATTTCTTTTTTTTCCAAAAATATTACTAACAATTAAGCTAAGCGTAAGCTTGTGCTAGGACGTGGTTCACGGCAATAGTCGAATGGTTGATTCGAACCCACGACCTTACGATTCGCAGGCCGTACCCTAAACCATTAGGCTATTGACGGTTCAGTAAAATTTCAGCTTTCCCAGTAAAACTCTATGTATCTTTACTCAGTAATTTAAACAATCTCATTGTGAAACTTTTCTCATTTACTTTGCGCTCCAGGCACCACATGTTATTGTTAGTTTGGTTTTTTAAATGTAAAGGGTATAAAAGTAAAGGTGAAGGAGTTTTATTAATAAGATAGATTAATTATTTAAAACGGTTTATTTAACAAGCCTTTTTAAGCATTGGACTGGATCCAAGATGTAAAGCGGGAGACACGAGCGTTAACACCAGGGAAGAAAGCTTGAGCACATCCTCTTCCCCAAGAGCACACGCCGACGATGACGTTGTTGTGGATGAGGGGACCGCCAGAGTCACCCTGGCACTGGTCGCGGCCGCCGACATCGAGCCATCCGGAGCACAACATGTTGGCGGTAATGGTATCGCCTACAGTTGCATAACGTTGTGCGCAGACGTTCTGGTTTACAGTCCAGATTTGAACGTGTCTCAACTGCTCAGACGCTGGTCCTCCTGACTATTTAAAAAAAATATATCATTTTAAAAATAGCAACGGTAAGTTTTAAAAAAAATGTATATTTGGCGTAGCAAAATAATTTTGATAAGAATTTTCTATTACAAATTCATTTGATTTACATGTATCATCATCCTTTTGATTATTATTCAATTTGGCCTGGTATAGTGGAACTAGTGATTACTATCTCTGTTTACCTTACTTGAGTTATACGCACTATAAATATCAGTGAAAAGTAAGAGCGTGCCAACTCAACAACTTTTAAAATTGCGTGAACGAGCCGTCTTGATTGCGGAGTACCTCGTAAATGGTTCAGGTTCATGTAGATACGTCTAAAGTCATTAAGATTTTATGTTTATAAGAATACGTTTTCTATTTATCGCGATAGCAAATCTCATCATATTCTAATAAATGCATAATAATACATTCATAATTTTTATGGATTATTATTGATGTTATAACATTGAATACAGATTTAAGTTATATTCATTATACACGTGTTTCAACTTTTTTTTTGTTAACGAGGAGGAAATCTTCAGAAAGATACCCCGCCTTCTGGGGGGAAAGCGGCAGTTATGTGGGGTTTTTACCCACTAAAACCTCCCCGGTGGACCTTCCTCGGTGGAACGCACCGGAGCCCCTCTGCACTGTGCTCATAGAGAGCACATCCCGGGGGAGGTTACTCCCTCCCCCCCTGTGCCCTCGCAGTGCAAGGCAACACGGGCCAGCCGATGTCGCCTTCTTCCCGGGTCCACCTTTCTTCCCATCCTTGTCGCCCAATGAACCCGAGGCCCCTTTTAGTCGCCTTCTACGACGGGCAGGGGATACCGTAGTATTATATTATAGTATTATTCTTGAGAGTCCAGAACTACAGGGTTGACACGTGTTTCAACTTAGAGAAATAGTCGTATTACAAATATGCATCTTTTTATGGTTGATGAAAGCTAGCTGCTAGCTAGAAGTTTTAACTTCTATGGAATAAGAGTTGGCTGACCTCCGATTAAAGACTTAACGGAAGATCCTGGACTTGTTCAGTTCTTTTAAGTGCGACAGCATCCTGACTCGAGTTTTTCCAATAAGACTTAATCCCGTCATTATTAGATGTTTCAATCAGATTTGAACGTCAAATTTCATTTCATAATAGCAACAATAATTTACTAATCATTTACAAACTCGTACTTACAGAAGTAGTGCCCCATCCGATAGCCCAAACTACTTGGTTGTCACCCAGGTTGTAATTAGAGCCTGCAATGCTTGCAGCACGGACGTTGTTTCCAAAAGCGAAGTTACTCCCAGTTCGCATCACGGCAATATCGTTATCAAGGGTACGGGTATTGTAGCTGGGATGAATTATTATTGTGTTTGTGGTATGTACGGTGCCTCCGCTGTTGGCGTTCGTGGAACCAACACGAAAACGCCATCTGCTTACTGGGTCTCCACTGGAATTAAATATTAAAAATTTGGTAAAAATCGTTTAAATAAATGATTATCATAATTTTTTTTACTGCTTTGTCTTTAATAATTCGCATAACACAGGATTGGAATAATTTGCCTGCACCTGTGTTTCCATTCGATTACAATGTAGTTCTTTTCGAAAGTAGAGTATGTAGACATTTACTAATTTAGTGCGCCTTACCATTCAGAACAGTATTTCCACTTAACATCAGGTGGGATCATGGACAAGCTCTAGCTTAGAACAAATATAAACTAAAAAAAATATTATAAAATATATTTACATGGGACAATGCGCGGCAGTGAGAACACTTCGGTTGTTCAAGATGGTGCCACCGCAAGATTGGCTGAATGAAGCACCAGTCCAAGAAAACAGCAGAGCTACAGCGTACGGATATTGGCCAATGTTGGTCACTGATCCACCAACAATCCTCTGAGGATTCTTAGGGGCGGCTGCAATTATAAAATTAGGTTGTTTATTATTAGTAATTTCCGTGTTTGTTGATCTTCTTACTTAAAAATAATTTTAAAGCTATTCGTTTTATAAATGTCTAATAAATTGCCATTTTTTGCAGACAAATCAAATTTGTTTACAGCGCCATTACATTACAATAATACCATTATACAACCCAAAATATATTTAAGTGCACAAGCGTACGCGGAAATCACGGTGCACGTACTCGCCTTTGCACTTTTAATTACAGTGTAATGGAAACCACTATGACCGGAAAAGAACTTTGCAAGAAAGTTAAGTAAGGTGAGTAGGTTACCAAGTGCCATCTTACTCACACTCCCTTAATCGCTTCTTACCACTGAATGACGTGTTGTTGCGCTATTCTAGTCTGCCTGCTCTACACGATTTACAAAAGTACCAACAAAACTGCTTGTGCCAAGTTGGTAACCAACCGGCCAGTCTCGACTAAAAAAGCACCCCGCCTTTACAGAATATCAATTTATCATAATGTTTAAAAATAATGTAAAATTGAATTGGGATCACTTTTAGGTGATATTTAAATATCTCTAGTCAATAACTTTAGTGTACATTCTTCAATACGTAAGTTCTTACCTTCTATTGACTATTTGTTAAATATAACAAAATTTTCTAAAAAATTCTTAAAAAAATCATTTTCTATCTCACCTGCCACCGCAACCAGGCACAGGGCCAACACTATGTAGAAGCGCATCCTGAAGCGTTCACAAACTGTAACTAGTTGACTATTTTCTGGTTTTATATATGGAATTCGAAGGAAAATCGAAATCTAAATTTAACATAATTTGATAGTATTTATCAGATTAATCGAGTTTTAATTCTTTGATAAGTTCATATTCTAGATAATCAACAGGTATTAATTCAGTAATAATATGAATCTAATATATTGGTATTATTATATATGAATAATAATACCAATATTTAGATTTTACTTTTAATTATTAAGTTTACACGAAACCCATTAATTGACCCTATTATTACTCTAAATATGTTATATTAAGGTGTTTTTCATAATTTGAAGTAGCAAACATTTACGCAGTTCTTCTACTTTTTTTTTATATGAAAAGTAGCAAACGAGCATACGGCTCACCTGATCTTAAGTGATCACCGCCCATGAACATCCACAGCACCAGAGGAGCTGCAGGTGCGTTGCTGGCCTTTGAGATAGGAATAGGCTCGTTTCTTGAAGGTCCCTAAATCGTAAACGTTCGGAAACACCGCTGGCGACAGTTGATTCTACAAGTTGGCAGTGCGTGGGAGAAAGTTACGCGAAAAACGTACAGTCGTTGAACGCCAACCATCAAGATGGTGGCGGTGGAATTTGGAATTCTGCCGAGATGTGCGGTAATGGAAATCGGTAGCTGGGATGATTCCGAACAATTCCTCAGAACACTCCCCATGGTAAATGCGATACAGGATGCAAAGAGAACCGACATCTCTTCGCAGACTCAGAGGGTCGAGTTGATCGGAGAGACCCTGATCGTCGACTATTCGAGCAGCTCTGACCTTCATAGACCGATTTTCGTACAATGAGAATTCTAGAGTTCCTAGAGCTGTCATTTTTTGTCAGCGTCAACGCTTCATAACGAAGCAAATTGATCGAGCTGTGATTATTTCTAAGTCATAATAGATGTTCAGGGTCCGAAAAGCTCTAGATAATTGTAGAGTTACGATATTGAGTTTTAGAAGCACTCTTTTTGTCTATGCTAAATTCCGATATTATTTGCTTTTAAAAATTTGTACATTATTACTATAGAATAATAGAGCCGCGGTAGCTCAGTGTCCGGGCTGTTGGCTCAAGTTGCATAGTACGCTAGCAACCCGAGTTCGATCCCCAGTGACGGCACCAATAAATTTGCTGTTGCAATTTTATGTGCTGATTTACCACGCGCTCCGCGGTGAAGGAAAACATCGTGAGGAAACCTACATGTCTTAGAAAAAAAAATTCTAAGGCATGTGAAGTCTGCCAATCCGCACTAGGGCCGCGTGGTGGACTATGCCCTTTTACCCTCATTACAGAGAAGGCCTGTGCCCAACATCGGGACATATTATATATATATGTATATATATAAACTTTAACTTTAACTATAGAATAATAAACAAAATCCTAAATAAACTTTACTATTATATTCTACTATTTTATCTGTATTATTTGGTTTCTACACTTTTTCCTATCATCTAATACGATATATTAATTTGATAAATTAGTGATTATAATATACATACAGAAATTTAAATGATATGTTTATCAACTATTAATCCGAAACGATAACATAATAAGTATTTATCGTCAATGAATTTGCTAGACCTATAACAAGAAAATTACTATAGAATAACTTTTTACGGTTGTAATCAAAAAATTTACCGTGTGACCACTTAAAGGTGGCGTACTATGGGTAGTAGTTAGGTAGTGATAAAATCGCCATCATTTTTCAGAAGCTTTTCCAAGTCTTTTTATTGTATGTAAGATATCGAAGGATGGAAAATCATCTATTATTTTCTTAGGCACCATTAGAAGCCCTTATGCAATAATTGCTTATAATCAACAGTAGGCCACAACGGCACGTATGGACCGTGAAGATCTGGAAAGCTCAAGAAGTAAAGGTATATTATACTTCTGCTTCAACTGCTGCTATTCTTCTGCTCAGATTGAGATGCAAAGCCATTTCTTTATAAGAACGGCGACAACGCAACTACAATTTAAGTGGGCAACCAATATCATACCACTTGTATCACAAAGAGTGCACACAAAAGCCCTTGCGTGTTATACAATTAAATCGATGCAATCTGACTACTTTCTGCCTATCCTCACAATTCTAATATGTGATTGAAAGACAGACTTCTCTATTACATTATCTATGATACAGATTGAAATCTTAGTACTATGACACGTCGATAATAAATCAATTACGGCTAGCATAAAACGTAAAATTCTGTTTTTTTTTTCCGTAGGATCGATAATTGGCCTAGTTAAAACCTTATCACAAAACATTTTTTCCAGTTACCCTTTGCACGGACTATAAGTTTATCATGTGATTATTTTACATATATAAAAATTGTGGTATTTCATGCCGATAAATACGTACGTAAACACATTAGAATGATTCAGACAGCGATAACTGATTGTGTTACTAATATAATCTGATAAATGACAGTGCTACTTTATTACGGGCAGGTTTGTCATTTAACATAAAGTAAACGTTCTAATCACATGCACGCCACAAATTATCCACTGTTCACACAAATATATCAAGTTTCAAAAAGTATTCGAGACAATTCACATAAGTCGTTGCAAATAGCGCGATGAGACTTCTAAAAACATTATATAATTATATAAAAAAAATATTATAGCCTTTAGAAAAAATTGTATCCTCTGAGAGGACGCCATCTTAAACCACTATTATAGGCACTTATTGTTGATTGTTTACATTAAAAAGGAATACGGAATAATATCGTACAGAATGGGGTGAGCATAATAGATTCAAAGCATCTCTAAATTCAAAGTGATAGTGGACATTGCTTGGACACCCTTGGAAAAATCGAATTGGAAAAAATTTAAATAAAATATTGAATCCCAGGTTCCGAAACAGCTGTGACAGTTAATTCCACAAGTTTACACTGCGTGGAAGAAAGTTAAGCGAGAAACGCATAATCATGGAACGCCAGCCATCAAGATGGTTTCTGGTTGGTGATGGTAAGATGGATGGTATGGGAAATCGGTAGATGAAATGATTTCGGACAACTCCTCAGAACACTTTGCATGGTAAATGCGACAGATAATGCATTAACTAAAGATACGGGCGGTTCATCGAATCTAAGGCGAAGGTAGCTGCTAGGAAGCTTGAAGTCCTTTCAAAGGTACGACGGTATTTCACACCGGGACAGCTTTTGACTATGTATACAGCACAGATCCGGCGTTGTGTGGAGTACTATTGTCATATCTTATGCAGCGAAATACCAACTCGCAGCATTGGTTTCCATGGGGAGACGGGCCAAAAAGTTGATAGGCGACCAACATTTACATTTAGATAGTCAAGGGCACAGGTGCAAGGTGACTATTTCACCACTTAACATCAAGTGGGATCATGGTTAAATGCTAGTTTATACCCACAAAAATAGAAAGAAAAGGAAGACCTAGATGTTAATGTGGAACGGAAGACCCTGTTCGTCGACAATTCAAGCAGCTCTATATTGTACACGGTCAAACGGAAGAACATGCACATTAACAACTGTTACAATACAGATGAGATGTACAATGGTGCGGGCATTTGCGCCAATCTGTATACATCTAGTTCATTGACATGATGTATATACATGCTTTCGGAATAGTATATATCGATGGGTCCTACGTATACGGCTACGTATACGCGAATGCAAAAAGTAAATTACTAAAATTTTACTTTAATTGACAGCGTGCATTGAAAAATACAATTTTTTGCTGTAGAAAAAGGGTCTATGAGGCACATTAAAAGCCAAACGGATATTCGAGATTTATACGCGGCAAGATCCTGCGTCTTTACTTCAACGGCCAATTACTCGTCGTCATTTGTGCGCCTTGACATTGAAATCAGCACATAAAATTGCAACAACAAATTTACTGATGCCAGCACCGGGAATCGAACTCGGATTGCTAGTGTACCATGCAACTTGAGGCGACCGCCCGGACAATGAGCTAGCACGGCTCCTTCAAGAGAACAACATATCAAATGTATTAAATGTACAATAATTTAAAAGTATACCTAATCACATGATTACATAAGCACGTACATAGTGATTATATTAATTCCTCTCTCCGTATTCTTATCAGTTTTTATCGTTATATCCTTATCACCATATTTGAGTCACGATAACACCACATTTTATTACCTTTGATTTCCAATTATTGAATTCACCAGGTCATTAAGTTTAAAAATGTTGATTTTACACAATTACCAAACAACACTATTACTAAAATAATGACTAATTATCGTCTTACAGTGTCTTACATTATACAGTATATATATAATTCTTTTAAATCTTAGCAGGGCAGACAGAGACAGTTTACGCTGTCCTCTTTTCCCAAATATGTCAAGATTGTAAGTGAATCATCATTCGAATAGTGCTTATATATATTTTAATATATATCATTTTAAGTAACATCTAGGAATTGGAAATGCCTACATATTTATATTAACACAGTACATATTTAAAAACTAATCGCAAACATATAAAAATAGTGCGTTAGGATCGATAAAAGAAATGAATTAGATTACCTTTGGACTGTATTTCAGGATTTGCCTAGTGTAGGAATCTTACTCCGCATAGATATATTCTCTGGTAAATGTACACGTCTCTGTAATTTAGAAAGAATATATGTAAATATATATGATATATAGTGAAAGGAGATGCGGGCGAATGAGCTAATCGAACTGATCTTAAGCGATCATCGTCGCCCGTCATGACGAACATCGACATCACGGTTGCGTTGCCGACCTTTGAGAAACGACTTGGATTTTTTTACAAATATGCATGTAATTTATCGCCACCATCAAATTAATCGCAAGTTTATTACAGCCATTTGACAAGAAGGGGTAAAAGATAGGAAGCGGTTGAACGGAAGTTGGCCCACGAAGAGACCCACTCTATCATTCTTCAAGCAAAGTTCTGTTTCCGTAGTGCAACAAAATTAATGGTCTAAACGTTATTTTCGGGATTGTTGAATTTAGTGAAATCATTTTACATATAACCCTAATTATAATAATTACTAAATATTCAATTGACTATAATAAGAACGATAAAATAATTTGTTGTATCTACGTCTACGGAACGATAGCGTGTTTCAGGATAATGTTATCTGGTATATTTTATTCAACAATAGTAAAACATAAAAGCAATAATTATTTAAAATAAACTGAAATAACTAAAATATTATTTGTAATATAAGCAATATTTTTTTAGCCATTAACAAATAGTGCTTGTAGCGCCTTAATAAATTAATTCGCTAATGACCCCTACAAGAAACTTCAGGCGCTTCAATTATAAAGATGCATAAGAAAATATTCTCACGTTCTTTTAATAGTTTCTCACCAATTATTAGGTCCCATATGTCACAGACGGTGAGCTCAATACCCGGGCACAAGCTTTTAGCAAGTGCTTTTGCAACAGAAAAAAATAAATTGCGACCTTTAAATAGTAAGTGGAACCTTTTCTCCATTAGGCTATCACAGCTGCCACGTAACCACTCATTCCTAAAATAGTAGTAATTTAACTCAACGTAGTCATAAAGTTTAACTTTGGAGGCCTCCGTTAAAGGCTGAGATCGCCATGCCTTATCACCAAAACAATCTTTTTTTAAATCTAATCTAATCTCGTTCTATTTTTTAATTGCACTCTTAAGCTTTCAACTCACTCACTCTTGTACTTTCACTCAGTGAAAACCAGATGTTTGTAGACAGAAATATAAAATTGCCTCTAGAAGTATATTTATCATATTTCATATATATTTAAAGTTTACTAAATTGACGTTTAGTAAACTTTGTGGAGAAAATCAAAAACTATACTGCTAGTCCTAGACTTATAGAATAAAGCTATGGTATCCCATGCCTATCGTAAAAAGCGACTAAAGGGGGCCTTGGGTTCACGAGCAACAAGGGTGGGTCTCTTGTCGCCGTAAAAATGTATTCGAGAGGAAGGCAATACGACATGGTCCGGTGTTGCCTTAGCACAGCGATGGTGCTGGGTCAGCCCAGTGGTTCTGGGCTCTCAAGAATAAGACTACGGTATCCCCTGTCTGTAGTAGAAGGTGACTAAAAGGGGCCTCGGGTTCACTGGGCCACAAGGGTGGGGGCCTTTGTCGTCCCGGGAAGAAGGCAACATCGGCTGGCCCGTGTCGCCTTGCACTGCGAGGGCACAGGAGGGGAGGGAGTAACCTCCTCCACTCCCCCGGCAAGTGCTCTCCTTGAGCACAGTGCAGAGGGGCTCCGGTGCGTTCCTCTGGAGATCCCGGAGCCCCTCACCATGCACCGAGGAAGGGCCACCGGGGAGGTTTTAGTGGGTAAAACCCCACAAAACCGCCGCCTTCCCCCAGAAGGCGGGGTATCTTTTTGAAGATTTCCTCCCCGTTAACAAAAAAAGCGACGGTGCTGGGAGAATAATGCCGCTAATAGTTTTAGAGCCCTTACAATGCAGCGAGGATGGCCACCAAGGAGCATTATTGGCAGTGCCATGAAGCGCCTACGCTTTTCCATACTTCATTATGTGCCAAATGTAACAAATACTATATAGATAGGCGCTCGAAAATTTGCTATTAATATTTTTAAGAAACTCCTTAATGGTATTATTCTAATCAAAAGTAACTAAATCAAATCAGTCCAATAGAATATAACACCAGATGTTAGAGAGAACAGAATGAGTACAAAATGACCACACGAGGTTATGATGTTATTTTTTTTCGAAATGCTAACAATATTTTTCTTACAAATATTACTAACATTGTTGTTAACCATTCCAAAAAATGGCCTGTGCTAGGAGATGATTCACATCAATAGTCGAATGATGGATTCGAATCTACGAACTTACATTTCGCAGACCGTAATCGTACCCTAAATCGTTGAAACTCGTTGTTACCATTGTGTGAAGATGGAGTCTAGCCGTCACCGGAGACCAATGGTTTATAACATAACTATTCAATGGTATACAATCCTAGATTGCGAGAACGTTACAATTTACATTTTCAAGTGAGGTAGCAAGTAATTACACTTACGGCCAGTGGATTAAGTTCTAGCATATAATATTTACCCATTTGGAGCAGTTCAGTCTCTTTTTATCGGTTTCTTGTAAACAAAAGCATCACTTATATAATTAATTAATACTAAAATTTGCTCACAATCATTCACATATGGTGCTGATACGCTCGGTGACACTTTTCTCCGTTGTTTCTATCAACTAGCTAAAAAAATGTGTGCGTATGTGTTAGATAGTTAGCTAGTTCTAATATAAATACCAATACCTATTTAATATATAGTATATGAACAAATTTAATAGCAATGGACATGAAATACTTGGGTCTAGGATCCATTGAATCTAATTTTGCATTCGAATACTTAATATAATAAATAAATGTTAGTGCTTCTCTTAAATTAATTTGACTCAATCCGAATGTAAACAATGTTGTGTGTGTGACGTATATTTTAGGACCTGATTAATAAAATAGATTCATATTAATACAACTTTATTTAGAAATACAATTTAAGAATTGGACTGGATCCAAGAAGTGAAGCGGGAGACGCGAGCATTGACACCAGGGAAGAAAGCTTGAGCACATCCTCTTCCCCAAGAGCATACGCCAACGACAACATTGTTGTGGAGCAGGGGACCGCCGGAGTCACCCTGGCACTGGTCACGGCCGCCGACATCGAGCCATCCGGAGCACAACATGTTGGCGGTAATGGTATTACCTACAGTTGCATAACGTTGTGCGCACACGTTCTGGTTGATTGTCCAGATTTGAACGTGTCTCAACTGCTCAGAGCTTGGTCCCCCGGACTGTTCAAAAATTTAATAGTCAATTTAATGAAATAACATGCCGTACTTTGCAATTTCTATTTCCGTAACAACGTCAATGAGTATTGCTTAAGTATATATTTACGAATAAAAACAAAAAACTGTCGAAGCTAGAACTGAACGTAAAATTAAACCATTTACAGTCATAGACAGATTAACACTACTACGCTGTAGGTCGTCAATAAAAAAAAAGGTTTTATTTCCGAGAATAACTATTTCGAATTTTTTGTGCCTATATTCACTTTCTTCTTCCATCATAATCTCGGATTGTTATAAACCTACAAATATTTCAATGAACAAACATTTTATATTTAATTTAAAGAATTTTAGGGATTGTATACATGGGACATAATTAAAAGTTACAAGTTTCAAACAAAAAATTAACTTCAATATCTGTCCAAAAACGACGGAGCTATGAATGCACACGCATAAAATAATACAGGCCTCATTGACAATCTTCTCCATTTTAAGTTAGTTAAAAATTAAACACTCATATCGTGTAAACTTTGTTTACAAGGTAAAGGTAGCAAACGCTGTCATCGTTACATCAAGCTTATTAGGTCCCATATGTAACAGGTGAGCTAACCTAGTCGCAAATTTTAGCATGTGAAGGTTTGTACGGTACGTAAGCGAAAGGCTTAACTTCGGACTTCCGACTATATGATCGTAAAGTCAAACACTTAGCCGCTACGCTTTCAATTCTCTTAATACATTTATAATTTTAAGGAGCGTCTTAATCGTACCGAAAAGAGAAATTTCTCGTGATAAATCTCTCGTACATAAACTAATTATAATTATTATTTCTCAACTTCTTTCCATTATTTGTTGTAATCTGAACGCAACCGTTGCATCGCGCCTTGGGTGCGCAAGCGTAGAGAGCGAAGCTTTTTTTCTGCCGTCATCGCTCTCGTCGGCATTTTGTTTTTTAAGGACTGACTGTGTCTGACTCCCCACTCCCCCCTCCACCGATCATACTATAGTCGCAGTACAACGGTTGCGGTCAGACTATAATGCGATATTTAAGAATGATCAAGACAGAATACCAAATTCAACATTTCATATAGTAATTTCGCGTATATTGTTATATTCCATTTAAAAATTTTAATTATGCTAAATATAACATGAAATTAAATTCATATTAAAATAACAAAGTAAAAATTCTATAATACTTACGGAAGTAGCGCCCCATCCGATGGCCCAAACTTGCTGATTGTCAGCAAGGTTGTAATTGGATCCCGCAATGCTTCCAGCACGGACAGTGTTGCTGAACGAGAAAACGGATGCAGATCGCAAAATGGCAATGTCATTGTCTTCATTCCGAGAATTGTAGTTGGGATGAATAATTATTTGGTTTGTGTTAGAGACGGAACCCCCGCTGTTGGCGAAAGTGGAACCGACACGGATACGCCATCTGTTTACTGGATCGCCCCTAAAATGAAAAGAAATAAGTTATAATTTGGTATAATAAGCCAATAATATACTTATTATGAAGTAATAATAAGTATAATAATTAAATAGGCAAAACCCTATTCAGTACCAGGTATAAGGTATCACTTGAAAAATGTGTTGTAGCGGCCAGTGGCAGTACTTAACACACAAACACACACAACCACACGTAGATACAAACATATAAAATCACTAACGTCGACGGCGAAATGAAATTTATATGTATAGAATCTAAAAAAAATTCTCTCTCCCTTTGTGCAGTCTGTATTGAGTAAATAGTTTAAATTTTTTTTAAATAAGCCTTCACGTCATTTTAACCCCAGCAGAGTAAACAGACACAGCTTTCGATGTCTGTTTCTCGCTGAGCTTATTAAGCTTAACATGGATCACCCATCGCCATATACCGTTTTTTTTTTAGCGAGCAATGTTTTGCACTTTAAATCGATGCTACAAGCTCAAATCGATTGTAAGTTGAACAGCTTAGCCACTAGACTATCAGTGCTATGATTGTTTACGATTTGGTTACGAGTATAACTTACAAGAAACAGTGGGCGGCAGAAAGAATGGATCTGTTGTTCAAGATGGTCCCACCGCAAGATTGGGAGTGAGAAGCGCCAGTCCAGGAAAACAAAAGAGCAGCGCCGAAGGGATACTGGTTAATAGTCGTTACAGATCCACCTACAATCCTTTGGGGGTTTTTAGGGCCAGCTGCAATGTTTAAATCGAATATAAATGTTGTTTCTCTTACAGAATACATAATATTTAAAAAACAAAATGCACCATGAAACCTTTAAAAATATTCAACCGACGTCAATAAAGTAGAAGGTTCTTTATTCGTCTGTAAGTTTTTTTTACGTTTGTTACCTTATAATATCTGACTGGGTGTATCGATTTGATAATTGTTTTTTTATTTGAAAACTGGTGCTTTCATTGTGTTCAATTCTGATGAACAACCTAAATAAATCTTAAATTTGCATTATGTATGTGGGCTACAAATGGACGAATAAGTCAAGATCACGCCAACCGATTTCCATGAATTTTTATTTATTGGAAAGGTGTATTATGACTTCAAGAGTATTTTGATTAGGTTCTGATTAATTCCATTTCGTAATATTCCTACCATAATTTATACAAAGAGGGAAATACGTTTGATTCGATTTGAAGTCGGTTTTTGTTTTTACACGTAAGTATACTTGTGTTATTACGGATTTAATAGTGATATAAAAAAAGTAAAGCTGAACTCACAAACTGAACAAGAACTATTTATGTTTCAAATGACAGGATGAGAAAGTATTTGATAGTAGATATAGAAATTGAATAAGGATGTTATAATTTTGAAAAAACTGCATTCACCGATTTTATCGCGGCTTAATCTTATTTAGACAATTACATTCATACAAGTAAAACTAGACGGTAATATATTAGGTCCTAACATATGAAATTAGCGTTTTCTGGTTTTATGGCTCGCAATTGAAATTGTTTGGTTACAATTTAAAGTGCCAACGGGGCGGAAAACATTTTAAGAAAATTTTCTAGGACATATAAAGTCCGCCAAACCAGCATGGCCGCATGGTGGACTATGTCCTTAAACTTTTTTGAGGCCTGCGCTCAGTGGAATATATTTGATAATAACTACGACATGAGAAATCAAACACCCGCCAAAATATTTTTGATTATAGAATTTTATTCACTGAATAATTTTCTTTTAAAAATGAGAAGTCAGTAAATAAGAACTCATTAATTGGCCAAAAAAAAATAAAAATATTTTTTTATTATACATAGTGTAAAAAAAATAATCTTAATATATTTTACTTACCGGCAACAACGGCCAGACCCAGGGCCAGAAACAAAATGCTGATGCGCATTGTAGGGCGTATTAAAACCATATAGTAATTAACTGGTCACAACCCAATATTTATACTAAAATAAATGACATAAATTTCAATAGATTTGGTATTTATCAGATCCAACCAACTTTAATTCAATGATAAATTATACATTTTTATAATCATCCAGGATTATCTACAAAATTAGCGTTAATATAATGAGGTAATAATGACGTTTGTGACACACGGTTAGTCATAGCTTCCTCAGGATTATCGATTAAATAATTATCAAACATATTCCAAAGCTTAAAACTTTATTATACAATCAATAAAATAATTAATTTATAAATTAATTATTTAAATAAATAAAACTATTGTTACGCGTTAACATGGTTTAATTATGATTTTAAATTCCTGTTATTTCATACCTTTAAAGATGATGAGCCTCACCGGGCTACTGAAATTAGAAAGTTATCCTAATTTTAGTTAAGTAAATTAAATACAATCAAACATTAATGTTAACTGGAACGTTAAGCAGTCCTCAATCCCACCACATCACAGTAAACACGAGACCTGAAAAGGTGCTCGAAAAATCATTACGATATAAAATTATAATTAAACAACGATGAAATCCGTAAAAAAAGATTTCTATTGTTTGAAAATTGGCCTGGTTTTTTCTATCAAAGTTAGGCAATGATGAATGAATGATGACATGACAACTTTCCAAAATAAAATAACTGACTGAAAAGAAATCCTTTAATTAGAAATGTTATGAATGAGTTTAACAAGCTGAATCTAGATATTCTTTTCATTTTTTTCCCGTACGATTCCATTTCAATTAGTTCCAGTTCTGATGGTGGCATCCATGAGATAACCTTATAAGTTAATTTGCATTTAATATGTGACAAGTGGACGAATAACCGAATACCACGCCAACCGATTTTGATTATTCATTTTTTATTGGAAATAATGTACTTAAAGGGTAGTTGTTATGAGAGTTTGGTTAAGTTCTGATTCTATTTCGTAATATTCATACGATAATTCGGAAATACCAAGAGAGCGTTTGCGTGTACTAGTGTTTAACGTTTGTTTGGATTTGAAGATTTATTGGTTGATGATATCAATGGTATTTCGTAATATTCCCTCGAATTCAAGTCGGTTTTTGTTTTACTCGTAAATATTTTCATTCGTCACATATTTTAATATTTTTTTTTATATTTGACTTATGTATTTTTAATCAGCAGTTGCACTAATAGTTTTTTTGTTTAGATCGTATTTGAACTTACGAAAACGGAATTATTTTAAAGAATGCTAGAAAAAGTTGTAACAAATGTTCGTAACATTCTCGTTAATTAACCATTACAAATGAGCTTTAAAACCAGTACTAGGAGATGGTTCACGTCAATTGTCGAATGGTGGGTTGAAATCTGTGCCATTACATACAATGCCTTAAAGCACCCTACACATAATAATCTAAATAGTGATATCTCAACAACAAGAGGATAGAAGAAGCCTTATGTATTGACACCGGATTAGAAAGAGATGTGGGAATTAAATCACGTAATTCTCTTTTACACTCTCTAAAGTATTGTATAAAATATCGGGAGACTTAATACCTTATTGATTGAGTTGGCATTACGCGAAGGTCGAAATCTTTCGTCTTCAAGTACTTCAAGAATTCAAAGATGTTGCCGAGTGTTCTGAATACCCAACCCCTCCGAATGCGTCTGTCGATCTCTTTGTTTAATCGATTCCAATAAACGTAACATAAAAATTAAAGTTAAAATTACAGCCTTTATATATATAATATATACGTCCCACTGTTGGGCGCAGGCCTTCTCTCTAAAGAGAGTATAAGGGTATTTAAAAAAAATCTAAAACATGTAGATTTCCTCACGATGTTTTCCTTCACCGCCGAGCGCGTGGTAAATCAGCACATAAAATTGCAAAAAAAATTTATTGGTGCCGGCACTCGAACTCGGGTTGCTAGCATACTATGCAACTTGCCAACTGCGCGGACACCACGGCTCTGGAAGGAAATATTCGATGTTTTTATTTTGCAAAAAAAATCATAATATACTAAATTGTAAAATATTTTAGTGTTGAAAAACTCATTTGCAAACCCTTACACACATGTTCAAGAGTATCTGTTTTTATTACTAATTATCAGATAAATTTTATTAAATGATAACGCCCCACATATGTGGAAATACCCAAAGACAAAGATTAAATTTATAAATCAAAAACTGTCAAAATTATGATAGATTGTCTAGATAGGTGCCCACTGTAGTGACTCTTGGTATCTCCATTATTGTGTTACGGTTTAAAGGACGCATTAACCCGTAAAATTACTGGCTGACAATAGAATGTTGTGCCTCAAAGTGCTTAGTGCAATTTTATTTTAAAATAATAAACGGACACACATGGCGAAGAATCTTACGCTGTGATACTTATATATAAATTCAAGCAGAAGCGTCCTAATAGTTGGGCCATCACTCAAAATCATCATCCGGTAAAACAGTAAGAACCTCTTGGCTATCAATATGACTTGATGACCATTAGATGACGGCCCCGTTTCATGCCGTTTATAATATTTAAAAAATTAAACTATTTTCAACTAACTTTAAAAAAGGACTAATTTTGGACTGGGTGAACCGATTTTTATGATCCTTTTTTCGTTTAAAATAGGTGCTTCCCATGTGGATGACATTTTGGTTTATTTCTGACATTAAAATCGATGGGAAAATCAAATAAGTTTTAAATATGTATCATGTATGTGCACCAATAAATGGAACAAGAACGATTTTAATTTCCCGGTTCGGAAATACCGCCGGTGACGGTGGATGCATCCAGAAGTTAATAGTGCGAAGACAGTTACGTAAAAAACGTACGGTCGTGGAACGTATACCATCAAAAATTTGGAATGATGTCCTAAATTTTGAAAACCTTAATTATTGTTGACTTTGCTAATTTACATATTAAATTAAGCAATGCCAGCCTAATGGCTAAGCGGTTCGTGTTCCATACTGATGGTCGTGTATTCGTATCGCAGTCGGCCAATGAATTACCGCTTTCCGCTCATGACAGCGAAAGCTGTCTGTGTCAAATTATTGATAATACTTACATGATCCCATTTTATTAATGAGAAATTATATAAAAAACTATTCCCTCTACTCTTGAAAACACTCATATTAAAATCGTGAGAGACGGTAAGTTAATTCTATCCTTTGCTGCAAAATATTAAATCAAAAAGTTCCCTGCGATACTTACATATTTCAAGACGGATAGTCTTACAGTTTTTGGACGTAATGTATTTCGGTTGATATTTGACAGGATGAAATTTAAGGGTTACAAAAAAAATAAATCTATTCCGATCTTAAACATCAGCAATTCGACAGCACACAAATTGGGTAATATGGCGGGTTTTGTAAAAGATCTACGCATGATCACATCTGTATATTTTTGCTACCAATCTATACATCTGAATAATAAAATAATCCATAGATTGAGATACATCGGACGGCTCTTTGTAAGTACAGCATTTCGGCAGCTAGGATAGAATGTAAAGTAATAAAGTAGTTCATCCCTATCTGCTGACATGTCCGCTTGAGACCGCTTATGAAAAACCTTGTAACTAAAATCCCAATCTTTGGGATCAGAGAACTCCTCAAGATCATATACCTAAAATCACATAGAAAATGGTTGGTTTTATATCGGTGTTCTAGGACTATGAAACTAGGTAAGTGGGTCCCTAATAGTAAGCTATAAATATTCCACTTCAATATTTCAGAAACAAAATAGATCGTTCGCACGCAGCAGTCTTTAATCCGTCATCGACGATAATTTGTAGCGGATTGGTGGCCTTTTGAAGCTATACTTCTTTAGGCGCGTTATGTAAAAATGATAACATTGAAATTGTAAGATGCGCGCCCATAACAGTAACACAAAAGTAACACGTTAAAGCTGCAGCAAAAAAAATGTACATATATATTTTGTGCTCCAATATAATTGAGGTCAACAATCCATACGTTTTATTTATTGATATAAATTAAAATATTATTATTTAATATAATATTTATTTATATAACGCCAAAATAATGTGGGAAATAATTCATATACAAATAGACATGACAGTTACTTATAATAAACCAGACTTAATATAGGTAGATAACATTTTAAATCCTATCTTATTGACGTTAGAGTCCCTTCAGACTATAACATCGGTGCAAAAGTAATAGAAAAGTTAAGTAAATACTATATATTAAACAATGAAATCAAAAGCATATGGAACACACATACACCTATAATCGCCATTGTGGTAGGTGCAACAGGGGTACCGGGAGGCTGATGAGCGGTGCCATGATTGTGGTGCTGCGGTGGACTTTGCCCAGCACACCCTCGAGGTGTGCCCGAGATGGGCAGCGCAGCGCCACGACATGGTATCTGCCATCGGTGGAGTAGACCTGTCACTTCCGAGCCTCGCTCTTGCGATGGTCTCGAGTGACAGGTCTTGGACGGTGGTCGCCTCGTTCTGTGAGACGGTCATGTCCCAGAAGGAAGCTGACGAGCGGGTCAGGGAGGCGAACGCAGAGGCTGCTTCTCTGAGTGCCGGAGAAGTCCCCTTTTGAGGATGAAGTCCGGTCTTTGCCGGGACCGGCCGGTCGTTGGGGTGTCCTGTCGCTGACAGATCCGGGGCACCCGGTCATAACGGCTGATGGCATTCGCGGAAGGTTTAGTGGGTATGGTCTGCTCAGGCCGAGTCCCACACATCCCTCCGGGCCCACCAAGGGCGGAGGATGGTCTATAAAAAGATTCCCCCGCGTTAACAAAAAAAAGGTGCAACAGGGGTTGTAGCAAAAAGTTTAATAAGTGTGAAAACCACAACAAATAAACATCAGCATAAATAAAAAAATAAATACATCAACAATAATAAGCATAGTCCTAGGAGATGACATAATAGCAATAGTTTAGAAACAGCAGACCAACCAAATATTTAGGGTATATTATTATGTGTATGTAGGATTGCTTATACATGTATCTATCTATATAAAAGCGATGTGACATTCTTGAAGTCTCAAGAAGTATTTTATGGGAAAACACCACCCCCTGGATAGGATTAGGAGCGTTGCTGGAGTTTCTTCGGCCACTTCTTCTCCCAGCGCTAACGCTTCCCGAAGTAACATATAAGTTAGTTTAGCTTAGATTGTCCCAATAGATTTTGTTAATAAAATAGCTACCGACCGAGTCGTGGTTCGGCCCTCTTGGGCGCCCTCGGATCGAACTGCTAACGCGTAATAATGGTATCCGTCCAAGCCGAGGTTACCCCTCACCGGGGGGAGCCTTTTGTCGAGTTACCACCTAATAAAGGTTCAGGCTAAGCGATCTAAGAGCTGTGCCACGTCTCAAATCCGGTGAAGCAGTAAAGGCCAGCTTCTCTGTGCCAACTGTAATAGTTCGTCCAAAAAAAAAATTGAAGTCTCAAGACGTTGTGCACACCGGCTAAAAGCCGAGAAAAAAGGCTTTATTTATTTAATTTTTTAAATTTAAACTGAACTTTATTGAGTGAGTGTAGTATCCTTTTCCAGTCCTTATGCTATTTCACTGTATTTAATTATTTATTATTAATTAAAAACCATTTTTAGAGATGCCAAAGAACTTAAGTTTTTACTACTAGATATACTTATGTAATTCAATTACCATAATATAATAAAATAAACAATATGTATTTAGTTCGTTATTGTGTTTTATTAAATATAAAATATGTCAAGTCTTCAAGAATTATTTTGGATCCAAGAAGTAAATCTGGAAACGCGAGTATTGACACCAGGGAAACGAGGCGTGGCACAGCCGTTGCCGAAGGAGCACACACCGACGACGACTCCATTGTGGATGAGCGGGCCGCCAGAGTCGCCCGTGCACTGGTCGCGACCTCCCACGTCGAGCCAGCCGGAGCATAACATGTTGGCAGTAAGAGTGTTGCCATATCGGCTGTTGCAAGTATTAAAATTCACGGTCCAAATTTGAACATGTCGCAGTTGCTCGGAAGGCTGACCTCCAAACTGTAAAAAGTTAAAACTAATGTGATATCACATATCCACAGTTGGGCACGTATCTATTCTTCAAAAAATATAAGGGCATGGTCTACCACGCGGCTCTAGCGCGGATTGGCGTTTCACTGTTATAAGGTAAACAATTCTTGCTGTATTTATTTATTATTGACTTTTCTTATTACCCAACTATTTATATATTTTACCTCTCCTGGCCTACAGGGTTGCCAGGAAGAGATCGCTCATAGCGATTAGGCCGACCATGCTCACTTTTAATTTAGTTTTTATTTAAATTGATTGTACCTATTTTAAAATGTAAGCAATAAAGAGTCTATCTATCTACTGTTACGACTATTGACTTTCATTTTTGACTTACAGATGTGACACCCCATCCGATCGCCCATACTGCTTGATTGTCGGCAAGGTTATAGTTCGAACCGGCGATACTACCAGCACGAACCGAGTTCGAAAAACTGAGGGTCGTAGATAGACGTAGGACTGAAATATCGCTGTCCTGGCTCCAAGTGTTGTAGTTGGGGTGATTGATAATTTGTTGCACTTGATGTACTGAACCCCCGCTGTTGGCTGTTGTGGATCCAACACGCACACGCCAAGCATTCGCTGACTGGCCTCTGATCAAAGAAATAAAGCGATTTAAAAAGTTTAACGGGCAAGAGAAATTACACTCACAGGATGTTAAGTGATCACCGGGCTCCATCAAGGGAATATCCGCAACACCAGAGGAGCTACAGGTATAGTGTCAATATTTGAGAAAGGAAGAAGACTGGTTTTGAATGTCCTCAAGTCGTCGTTCGGTTCGGAAGCACCGCCGGTGACAACTTATTCCACAAGTTGAAGTATGTTATATATTATTTAACAATTAATATAGGTCAATTGTTAATTAACAATTTTATGAACGCATTACGCACATATTTCTATCATTTGTTATCCTGTTATTATTTATATATTTAAAGGCGAAAAAGTAGACATTGGTTTTTACACATGATAACAATTATAACTTACATGAAACAATGTGCAGCTGATAGTATGGATCGGGAGTTAAGAATTGTACCACCACAATCCTGAATGAAATTCACCAAGTTGTTGCCCCTAAGTAAGGCCGCAGCAAATGGATATTGTTGGATGGTCGTCACTGAACCTCCAACAATTCTATGATCAGCACTAACGAAAGCTGAAAATGTCAAATCGTTATTTTAAAATACTAAATAAGGATTGTTTTTATTATATATCTATTGATATATTTCATAGCTATAACTAATTACTAAAAAGTTACATTTTTATGGTCGAAAGATGGTACGCGCTAGTCTAGTAAGTGCCTATCGATCTATTCTTGAAAGCTCCCTCGTCGTACTTGGACGGAAAGACTGACGCCGGCAACTTGTTCCAGTCCTTTGCTGTAAGTACGATGCACGATGACACAAATTACTTCATTCGGACGCGCGGAAAATCGATTATGAAAGGGTGGAAACCCGGCGAATGTCTAAACGTCAGTAAAGGTAAAGGTAGAGGTGGGGGAATTAACTCGTGTAATTCCTGTGCACACTCTCCCAAATGTAATCTGTAAAAGACCGAAAGGTTGGCCACCTTGCGCCTGTGCCCAAGACGTAAAACTTATACAGCAGCAGAAGAAAGATTTTATTATATGAGAAATAATTTCATTCGATTGGCGGAAAAAAATTGAAACGAGGGTAGTAGATCGCGAGCAAATTATAAATAGTCTAGTGGCGTCATAATTTACAATCTCATGAGTTCGAATCCCAACCGTTTCGCATAAAAGAATTTCCTTTTTTTTTAACCTTACACAAAAAAATTATTTACTAAAATATCTGTACGATAAATGACGATAAGATCACCACCTGTACATTTGGGACTAAGATAGATTAAAAAGCTTACAATGCATATAATCCGGTAAATTATGATAAAAAGAAAGTGAGAACTTATAAATAATATCATTGACTCCATTCTATATAAAAAAATCTAATTAAAATGAGTGTATTACGTAATCATTCAAGATTCTGGTTCATGGTCGCCCTGGAATTGAATAACAGCTAAAAATTTTAGCTTTATGCATGTCTAATACGCAGGCAGGAAAGATCAACAAAAACCACTGTGAGGTTTTAGTCCTTGTAAGTCCGACATAACACGTTCTCCTTATATGCGCAGGGCATTTCTTAGGAAAAATCTGCGACAAATATGGCCGTCTCTTGTTCAAATGTATATAATCGTGAAATATATCTTTTCTATAATAAGAACTACTCTTCGACAATTCGTAAACTTACCCGTCCCGCACAATAGCACGAAAACAGAAAATACGGCTACGGCACGCATTCTGAAAATAATATTACACATGTATTGTCGTTATTGTATTTATACGGGTGCGTAATCAATTAAATCTATGATTACTATATAAATTACCATAGTTTGCTTGTTAAATTATATAGCATATTAGTATATATTACATATAGTAATATTAGTTAATTACTATGTTACTAACATATTGTTAGGACTGCGATTATCATGCATACCACTAGTAACGATTCGGGATCTACGAAATTATGGATTCATTTTAAATAAACGAAAAAATCTTTTAATTTTATCAAATTTATTTCCTAAATTAGACGGTTTTATGATTATGAAAGAAAAATCAGTTATTTTTGTGTAGTTAGCCAGTGGTTAATTATTGATTACATCTTAACTTGACCTTACACATGACTTGAAATCCGGTGAAGCAGTAAAGGCCAGCTTCTCTGTGCCAACTGTGATAGTTCGTCCAAAAAAATTGAAGTCTCAAGACGTTGTGCACACCGGCTAAAAGCCGAGAAAAAGGCTTTATTTATTTAATTTTTTAAATTTAAACTGAACTTTATTGAGTGAGTGTAGTATCCTTTTCCAGTCCTTATGCTATTTCACTGTATTTAATTATTTATTATTAATTAAAAACCATTTTTAGAGATGCCAAAGAACTTAAGTTTTTACTACTAAATAAACTTATGTAATTCAATTACCATAATATAATTAAATAAAAAAATATGTATATAGTTCGTTATTGTGTTTTATTAAATATAAAATATGTCAAGTCTTCAAGAATTATTTTGGATCCATGAAGTAAATCTGGAAACGCGAGTATTGACACCAGGGAAACGAGGCGTGGCACAGCCGTTGCCGAAGGAGCAGACACCGACGACGACTCCATTGTGGATGAGCGGGCCTCCAGAGTCGCCCGTGCACTGGTCGCGACCTCCCACGTCGAGCCAGCCGGAGCATAACATGTTGGCAGTAAGAGTATTGCCATACCGACTGTTGCAAGTATTAAAATTCACGGTCCAAATTTGAACATGTCGCAGTTGCTCGGAAGGCTGACCTCCCAAACTGTAAAAAAGTTAAAACGAATGTAATATCACATATCCATTGTTATCACATATGTCCCACTGTTGGGCACGTATCTACTCTTTAAAGAATATAAGGGCATGGTCTACCACGCGGCTCTAGTAATCACATAGAAAGCGGATTGGCTTTTCACTGTTATAAGGTAAACAATTCTTGCTGTATTTATTTATTTTTGACTTATTACCCAACTATTTATATATTTTACCTCTCCTGGCCTACAGGGTTGCCAGGAAGAGATCGCTCATAGTGATTAGGCTGACCATGCCCACTTTTAATTTAGTTTTTATTTAAATTGATTGTACCTATTTTAAAATGTAAGCAATAGAGTCTATCTATCTACTGTTACGACTATTGACTTTCATTTTTGACTTACAGATGTGACACCCCATCCGATCGCCCATACTGCTTGATTGTCGGCAAGGTTATAGTTCGAACCGGCGATACTACCAGCACGAACCGAGTTCGAAAAACTGAGGGTCGTAGATAGACGTAGGACTGAAATATCGCTGTCCTGGCTCCAAGTGTTGTAGTTTGGGTGATTGATAATTTGTTGGACTTGATGTACTGAACCCCCGCTGTTGGCTGTTGTGGATCCAACACGCACACGCCAAGCATTCGCTGACTGGCCTCTGATCAAAGAAATAAAGCGATTTAAAAAGTTTAACGGGCAAGAGAAATTACACTCACAGGATGTTAAGTGATCACCGGGCTCCATCCAAGGGAATATCCGCAACACCAGAGGAGCTACAGGTATAGTGTCAATATTTGAGAAAGGAAGTAGACTGGTTTTGAATGTCCTCAAGTCGTCGTTCGGTTCGGAAGCACCACCGGTGACAACTTATTCCACAACTTGAAGTATGTTATATTTAACAATTAATATAGGTCAATTGTTAATTAACAATTTTAATGAACGCATTACGCACATATTTCTATCATTTGTTATCCTGTTATTATTTATATATTTAAAGGCGAAAAAGTAGACATTGGTTTTTACACATGATAACAATTATAACTTACATGAAACAATGTGCAGCTGATAGTATGGATCGGGAGTTAAGAATTGTACCACCACAATCCTGAATGAAATTCACCAAGTTGTTGCCCCTAAGTAAGGCCGCAGCAAATGGATATTGTTGGATGGTCGTCACTGAACCTCCAACAATTCTATGATCAGCACTAACGAAAGCTGAAAATGTCAAATCGTTATTTTAAAACACTAAATAAGGATTGTTTTTATTATATATCTATTGATATATTTCATAGCTATAACTAATTACTAAAAAGTTACATTTTTATCGAAAGATGGTACGCGCTAGTCTAGTAAGTGCCTATTGATCTATTCTTGAAAGCTCCTCGTCGTACTTGGACGGAAAGACTGACGCCAGCAACTTGTTCCAGTCCTTTGCTGTAAGTACGATGCACGATGACACAAATCACTTCATTCGGACGCGCGGAAAATTGATTATGAAAGGGTGGAAACCTGGCGAATGTCTAAACGTCCGAAGGTAGAGGTGGGGGAATTAACACGTGTAATTCCTGTGCTTACTCTCCCAAATGTAATCTGTAAAAGACCGAAAGGCTGGCCACCTTGTGCCTTTACCCAAGACGTAAAACTTACACAGCAGCAGAAGAAAGATTTTATTATATGAGAAATAATTTCATTCGATTGGCGGAACAAAATTGGAATGAGGGTAGTAGTAGATCGCGAGCAAATTATAAATAGTCTAGTGGCGTCTTACAATCTCATGAGTTCGAATCCCAACCGTTTTACATAAAAGAATTTCCTTTTTTTTAACCTTACACAAAAAAATTATTTACTAAAATATCTGTACGATAAATTACGATAAGATCACCACCTGTACATTTGGGACTAAGATAGATTAAAAAGCTTACGATGCATATAATCCGGTAAATTAATGATAAAAAGAATGTGAGAAGTTATAAATAATATCATTGACTCCATTCTATATAAAAAATCTAATTAAAAATGAGTGTATTACGTAATCATTCAAGATTCTGGTTCATGGTCGCCCTGGAATTGAATAACAGCTAAAAATTTTAGCTTTATGCATGTCTAATACGCAGGCAGGAAAGATCAACAAAAACCACTGTGAGGTTTTAGTCCTTGTAAGTCCGACATAACACGTTCCTTATATGCGCAGGGCATTTCTTAGGAAAAATCTGCGACAAATATGGCCGTCTCTTGTTCAAAGGTATATAATCGTGAAATATATCTTTTCTATAATAAGAACTACTCTTCGACAATTCGTAAACTTACCCGCCCCGCACAATAGCACGAAAACAGAAAATACGGCTACGGCACGCATTCTGAAAATAATATTACACATGTATTGTCGTTATTGCATTTATACGGGTGCGTAATCAATTAGCTCTATGATTACTATATAAATTACCATACTTTGCTTGTTTAATTTTGTTAAATTATATATTACATATAGTAATATTAGTTAATTACTATGTTACTAACATATTGTTAGGACTGCGATTATCATGCATACCACTAGTAACGATTCGGGATCTACGAAATTATGGATTCATTTTAAATAAACGAAAAACAACTTTTAATTTAATCAAATTTATTTCCTAAATCAGACGGTTTTATGATTATGAAAGAAAAATCAGTTATTTTTGTGTAGTCAGCCAGTGGTTAATTATTGATTACATCTTAACTTGACCTTACACATTGATAACAAAACATTTATTTAATAAAATTTCATTTTCTAATTCTAATAACTGCTTTTTAAAATACTCACTTCTAATTAAAACTCACAAACAGATTATTCAATTTTCGAATTGTACATTTATGATATACCACGAATTATCGGATAATTTTTGATAATACTTAGATAAGGCCTTATACATTTTGATGACAACACAATTTTCGTAAGGTAAATATGTATAATCGGTTTAAATTTAAGATAAGCCTTCAAATATCCAAAATATTACGCAAGTTTCGCATCATATGACTCATTTTTCATCTCATAAATCTCACACTTATTCTCAATATCTGCTATATTTCACATACGTCCAGTTCCTACGCAATTAAACCCCAAATTTCAATCACTCCATCTTGATGGTTGGCCACCAGTATAAATTATGTTTCACCCAACTTCGTAATACGTACAACGCTTATGTAGAATCAGCTGTCGTCAATGATGTTGTAAATGTTCAAGAGCGTCGGAGATCCCTGAACATCCATGGAAGCCACGTCTCGTATGACCCTTGTCCTATTAGTTAACATATGTGATCGCATCACAATAATTAACGAATTATTACATGATCTAAATCAACCATCGGATTTCTAGACTCATCGGACGTCTTTCATTACCCGTACAGAAAAGAGATTTGCCGTCGTCTCTTGCAATTACAATGTAACAATACTTTGTAACATTGTAATAAGAGGGTACTCAGCTAATTTGCCTAACTTGCTGTGACTGACTTAATTTCGCATAGGAAACATATCCATTTCGGCTATAATTTATCAGTTCAAACGCAGTTTAGCCACCGCTGAAACTCGTGAAGTTGTACAAGCCTTCCTCGGTGCATGACGAGGGGCTCCGGGATATCAACATGGAACGCACCGGAGCTCCTCTGCACTGTGCTCAAGGAGCACGTCCCAGGGGGGAGGTTACTCCCCCCCCCCCTGTGCCCTCGCAGCGCAAGGCGACACGGGCCAGCCAATGTCGCCATCTCCCCGGGTCCACCTTGGTGGACGACTCAGGCCCCTACCCTTGTCGCCCAGTGAACCCGAGGCCCCTTTTAGTCGCCTCGTACGACAGGCAGGGGATACCGTAGTCTTATTCTTGAGAGCCCAGAACTACAGGGCTGACCTCTACCTAGCCTAACCTTGTTCTAGAAGATTGTATATGTCAAAAGTCGAATAGTGGATTCGAACCTTCGACTTTAAGCTATTAAAATTATTTACCTATAAGCAAAATAGTCATCAAATTGGATGATTTGACATTTTTGTGTTTGTTATTTTTAGGACTAGTTTTGTATATAAAATAATAATAGTAATAAATTATTTATTTTCAGATAACTTCCATAGAATTTGTTACTAACAACATAACTTAATAACTATGTTAGTGTATACAATTTAAATTAAAACTAAATCTTAAAAACTAAAGTAATGTCTGTTAGGGACAAGCTAATGCGGTGCTTTATGAGCCGTGAGTCATACCGCTCCGCAACAGTTCTCATGCTGACGTAGGAACTGTCCTCATTCTGCAGAGCAAGGAGACCTTTCTTCATGATGATGGCAGAAAATCCACCAGTATGTGCCTTGACCAACATTCTGGTTGCACTGAAGACCTCGGGCAACCCCATGAGCATCCTAATATATATAATAATTAAAATCAGATTTTAGAAAACCTCATTAAAGAAAAGTGAATGTGACAGAATAAAAAAACGTCATATCATAAATGTCAATCGTAGAATACGGTCCGGTTACTGTCAAAAAATAAGGCGGTAAATGAATAAAGCAAACAATAGCGCCGTCAATAAAAGGATAGGCAGATATTACGAACGTTCCTCAGTTGTGACAAACTTCTCTTTCTTTTCTCGCTTCTTGCACATTCATATACCTACGCATACTTAGTCGTCGTTTTCCAGTACTTATGACGTCACTTTAGTATGTCACCAATATAGTCAATATTAATTCGCCCAGGGTTTTCTTTTGTATTTTTATATATGAAAAGTGGCAAACGAGCATACGGCTCACCTGATCTTAAGTGATCACCGTCGCCCATGAACATCCACAGCACCAGAGGAGCTGCAGGTGCGTTGCCGTCCTTTAAGGTGGGAGTAAGCTCGTTTCTTGAAGGTACACAAATCCTAAAGGTTCGGAAACACCGCTGGTGACAATTAATTCTACAGGTTGACAGTGCGTGGAAGAAAGTTACGCGAGAGGTGGCGGTGGAACGTACCCCCTACTGCCGATAGGCCACTCAATATTAACAATTTTATTTTCGTTTGCTTCGCTGAGTATTATCTAAGTGTAACAAGCTTATGTCTTAATATCTGACACAGGCTTGTATAGAGCAAATGTCGTAGTATTCAAAATAACCCAGTTGTTGTTTAAAAAGGCTTATCAGTAGATGACTTAGTGCTTACTTTGCGATTATCTAAATTAATTACTTCGTCAGCTTAATTTAATATTAATTAATCAAGCTCTTATCTTAACTTGATATTGACACTGGAAATAAATCATGATTATCTCACACTCAATCTCACATTCTTTATCTGCAAATGAGAGTTATTTAAACATTTTTTTGTTAAAATACTGTTTCGTTGTAATTCTATTTTCCTCGGCAATATTCTAATTATTAAGGCCCAACTAAAAAAACCTATTTTTTTATAATTTCTAAGCAAGTGCTTGACTACGATCCCACCTGATGTTAAGTGCATCTAAATGCTTTATAAAATAGCAGTCACTTCCAATCCCTCATCAGGGAACCCTTGTGTATCCCTCACTGGGGAACCCTTGCGACGAGCACTAGCTACGAAGGTTCACGCTAACCGACTTAATCCTCTGAAATCCAGTGAAACGGTCAAAGTCAGCTTCTCTGGTTATTCTGCGTATGTTCGTAAAAATCATGTATGTCAAATCGGATCACATTCTTACAGTCTGCAGAGAACGTCGAATGTTGTCGGCAATTAAAAAATGAAACAACTATACAATCCGTTAAATAAGTTTTTAATTATTCTAGGAAAAAAGTTGTAACCTGGAAAAGCCCCAAATACTTTGATTATTTTTTTCTTAATTATAAGTCACGAGTACTGTCTGCTTGCAGACTTAAATATGATCTTGCTTAATGTTGTTAAATACATAAGGCTTTTATTAACGTTATAAATTTAAATTTAACGTTAAACTCCACATATGTTAGTAACTCACGTTGGTATCCTATTAGTTTTTACGAACGTCCATTTTATTTTTACAGCATTAAAAATGTTTATATTTCCATGATGAGTTTGAGATTTCCACTTAAATTATCAGAAACAGTTTATTTGATGACGATTGAAAATTTAAAAAACAGCTTATCGTTATATTATACAAACCGATAACTTACATTAGGAATGATAAAAAAAATGGCAATTCTGCAATAACTATATTAAATGAATAAAATGGTCTTCAAAATAATTATCTCTTGTACTAACGCAAGTTACTTATTCAACAATATTAATTTCTCGGAACATATTTCCTTTACAATTTTTTATTATAAATTTAAATTTAACGTTAAACTCCGCATATGTTAGTAATTCAAGTTGGTATCCTAATAGTTTTTACAAATGTCCATTTTATTTTTACAGCATTAAAAATGTTTATATTTCCATGATGAGTTTAAGATTTCCACTTAAATTATCAGAAACAGATTATTTTATGACGATTGAACATTTAAAAAACAGCTTATCGTTATATTATACATACCGATAACTTACATTAGGAATGATAAAAAATGGCAATTCTGCAATAACTATATTAAATGAATAAAATGGTCTTCAAAATAATTATATCTTGTACTAACGCAAGTTACTTATTCAACAATATTAATTTCTCGGAACATATTTCCTTTACATTATTTTTTTTATTATAAATTATTCTAAATTCCCAACTTATCATTACTACTGTACCACGATGCGGTACCAATGACTGGAAATTCATTAAATCGAAAGTCGAACCGCTTGGCTTCTAAGATTTGGTAACCTAGAGGCTAAGCGTCTTCATGCATTGTTTAACAAACATTAAGACAAAAATAATTAAAAAACTACATTTTGAAATATATATGCTGACGTAAGACATCCATCCAGACATGCAAATAAATCAACTTAGGCAACATTTCTTTTAGTGCTTTTTCTTCTTTTTGATAAACGCGCCTTCCAAAGAGAATCAGACTTCCCTACTTGGATAAATTCTCCCAGTCTTATAGATTTAAAATTGTCTTTGTATTCAAAAAATACATACATACAGTTCGATTAATTTAATAAGATTGAAGAATCTCCCGAAACAAGATTAAAATTTCTTGTGTTCTATTTATTTATATCGATATCGTATGATTTATAATTGACAACTTAAGCGCACAGATATTATAATAAACTTCGATATCGCGTTAGCTAAATAAGTCATGAAATCCTCTACTACAAAAATCATTGGACTAGGTTAAAATTGAATGTAATATTGTTTCTTTGTACATGCTATTTTCAATACAAACGAATTCATTTTGCAGCATTTTGTTGTCAGCTCAGCATTATCTAAAAACTAACGTAGAAAGGATAATTTAAAATCAACAAAAGCCAATGTTTTTCAGGAAAAGTAGACGATTTTTATTTTTAGGAAAATGTTAAACTTTTACTACTTCCACTATTTATAGTATTAAAATCTCTTTATAGATATTAAGTAATCATAATTTTCTTCTTGAGGTGCTTTTTAATAGGCACAGAACAATGTCTCATTTTAAACCGTGTCTGGAGATCCTTAAGCCATGAAACACGTCTATTTGCAGTTGACAGTTTACCTCGGAATTTTCTTATTGCATTGCCATAATCCGTCTTTTTCCCAAGCAAGGAAGATTATGCGTAGAAAAAAAAACGTATTTGGAATTAAAGAATTCTCACAAAAGTCTTAAAATAACATTTCAATATTCATAAAATTCATTGCGTAATTATTCGTAGATCACTAATTTAAATTCGGTAATGTTGGTTGAGTCGTAAAAGAAATGGCCGGATTTAGTGCCCAGCATAAATCAATTTGCTATTCGAAGTAATTTATATTCCGAGTGTGTAGTACGGCCCATGCCAAAAATGTTCCTAGGGTTAACAAGTACAGCATTGAATTAAAGATCCATTCAAAACTCGCGCTATGTCGAACGTTTTGCTTAAAAACACTACCACTACTTAAAAAAAAAATATTTTCATTATTTATATAATTAGTTTCTGGTTTACTTTTAGTATACAATTAAATTATATCTACCCATTTTTTTGTTATTAGTATAAACTAGTGTTTGACCACGATCCCACCTGATGTTAAGTGGTGATATAGTCGAAAGATGGTTGGCGCTAGTTTAGTAAGTGCCTATTCATTCTACTCTTGAAGGCTCCCACGTCGTACTTAGACGGAAAGACGCCTATCTAGTATCTCGTATAGCTTTTATCATACTTGTACAATACCTATTTTAATTTTGAAGTATAATCAGAACTCTTAGAACTAAGTTATAAGTATAATATATTCACCAAACCAAAGTACAAAATAAACTGTCAAAATTAAACCAATTCTCAAAATGTACTAAAAATTGGCAAAATGTTCTTCAAACACAATTTCTCTTTAAACGTCTTACCGTCAGTGACGGATTAAATGCACGCCCTCTTTTATTTACGATATCAGTTCGGTAAATTTGGTTTTGACGTTCTGTTTCTTTCAAATTTCGCATTCGTGCACGTTACCTTTTAGGAGTTCAGTAAATATTACTTACTTGGTCTTGGATTGTCGGAAACAATTTCAACATTTTTATATACCATTTTAAGGGTTCTTTTGTATGTCTTCGGAAACCAAAGTCAAATACCAATAAAAATAAGACGGGGTCCCATTGAAACTAACTTGTATCCATTAAAATCGGTTTATAAATAACCAGACTGCTGAAGAATGTTAATAAATTGATGAAATCATTAATAAAAACCACCGAATTAATTAATACAGAGAAACTAGTTCTGTTTGATTGTTTGTTTTAAATGGATAACGGGTTTGCTATAGGAGTTCGGTCAAAAGTCTTTTAACCAGAGAGTGCCAGACTTTTAACGACATTTAGTGAAAACTTCAAAGACATTTAGTGAAAACTTCAAAGACATTTAGTGAAAACTTCAAAGACATTTAGTGAAAACTTCAAAGACATTTAGTGAAAACTTCAAAGACATTTAGTGAAAACTTCAAAGACATTTAGTGAAATAGTAAACGCTTCACCGATGTTCTCAAGGTGAGGAACTCAGAAATACGTAGCATGCACTATAAGGGTGGAGTCGATTTCGTCGATATCCGAACTGTAACTAACGGAAAACAAGTTTCCAGAAAAATACAAAATTTACAGACGTGTTCACAATTACTATTGATATTCGCTATCTTTCTTCAAATTTGTTCAGCGTTTCGTAAGTTTATCCTACTAAGAAATAGTGAACGCGACCGATCGTAATCTATAAATTTTTATTACATCTTATCTGATTATCAGTATTTTATCTTTATGCACATTAAGCCTATCTAAGTATGCATCAATATAATAAAAGAGGCCAATGACTGGTAGTCATGTGATCTTCCTATCGTATATTGACATGGGGCACTTACGTTAAACGAGACAAGAAATTAAAACTACAGTCAATATTGATTCTATGATCTTAGTCGCAATATAATTTTATTACTTACAACAATATTTTCGATAATCGCTATTAGGCTTTTACAATTTCATCGTATTGGGAAGTGGCCGAGCACTCGGTACCTCGTAATAGGGAGCCTCAAATCGTGCCGTTACCCTTGGCGCACCTCAGTTCATAGAGATGTTCCAATTCGATTTAACCTGAGCGTTTCAGTCGAAGATCAGTTTGAATCCGTTTCATATTTAATTTACACAATAAGGGAATAAGGATAATACACATATATTTTGTTGCATTAACATTATACATTCCAAATAAGAATGAAAGAAGTTTTATCTTCTTCTTCTCTTGGTGCCACCTTCTATCGAAGGTTGGCGACCATCATAGTGATTTTAACCCTCGACACAGCAGCACGAAATAAAGGACGTGTGCTCTTATTGTACCATTGACGTAGATTTTAAGCCCCTCCCACCCCCACCCCTACCCCCGGGACGTGCTCTCCTTGAGCACAGTGCAGAGGGGCTCCGGTGCGTTCCACTGGAGATCCTGAGCCCTTCGTCATGCACCGAGGAAAGGGCCGCCGGGAGGTTTTAGTGGGTAAAAACCCACATAACCGCCGCCTTCCCCAGAAGGCGGGGTATCTTTTGAAGATTTCCTCCCCGTTAACAAAAAAAGATTTTAAGCCAAAATGTTCCTATCCTTCCCGGAGTTCTTTTCCCTTGTATCTTTCCCTGGATTATGACTTGTAACAAATCGTATATGGGATTGCGCATTATTTGGCCTAGGTATTTCAGCTTTCGTCTCTTAATTGCGTTAAGAACTTCAAACTTCTTTCCAATTCTTTGCAGCACTACTTCGTTGCGTACTTTGTCTCTCCAGGATATCCTTAACTTTCGTCTGTAATATTCTTCTGCGGAGAAGTTTTATGCCAATAGCTAAATAGTGTTCTTGCACCTATGACCATTTTATTATTTCACAGATCGCACTCCTAGCCATTAGCCTAATGAAGAAAGAACAAGAAGAATAAAGAACAGCTTCAATCAATTCAGCACAAAACAACGAGTACATTCAAAAATTACATTCAACTACTACTATTACGATATAAACTTTTTAAACTGCATTATATTTATAGAAATAGTTTACTTAACTTCATCAAACCATAGCTATCTTTTAATGTATAACGGTTCTTGAAAGTTGTGGGAAAGTAAAATATATCTCTTAGGTCTTATTCACGTCTTTTCTTCCAGTTATTTAAGTTATCTGAATTCTAGCAACTTGAGATAATTGTATTTGCTAAAGATGAAAGGTCCTCTGTAATCTGAGATAAAACGCTATTCCCAAGTGGAAGGAACTTTAGTATTGATAAAATGTACTTACTAAGGTATAAAATAATATGACTAATATGTTAACAGTCCACTATTATAACTCAACGGTGACAGTATTACTTTTAGATAAAAAAATTGTGTCGCTAAAGCGTATGTAAAATAAACTTCGCGGTTGTTTTAATGGAATTATGGACGAAGAACAGATCAATGAATATTCACCAATAACAACCCAAGGTATGATTTACATTTAGAATATTTTTAATTGTTTACTATTTATAGATCTTTCTTGTTTGTGCTTAGATCAGTATAGACGCGTCTTTTCTACAGCCAAGCATAATTATATACGCTTAAATAACAAAATTAAAAAAGTCCCCTATCTGTCGACACACATTGAACTATCGACACAGACACTTTTCGGCCATTCTTCGTTGAACATACAGTTAGATACAAACAAGCGCCTACACCACTTCTCTAGATCTATTATCTTAATTTAAAACAATATTCCTAACTTTAATTTTATTCACAATCCTTTACTTTAGTCATACATACATTTATTGACTCACAATGTACTCATTCATTACTGTCACTATCATGTGTTACTGCTCTACTCATCTCGCCGTTGATTCAAATGTCAATTGAGTGATTTGAAAATTACCTCCCCCAGTCTCTCACATTACATATGTGGTTTAATCTCGTTCTATTTACAAATTTCTATTCATATTTACAAAAAACTTACTTAAGCGTCAATAGCCTAATGGTTTAGGGTACGTAAGGTCGCAGGTTGGAATCCACCATTCGACTATTGACGTGAACCATCTCCTAGCACAAGCTTAAGCTTAGTTGGAATGGTTAACAAGATTGTTAGTAATATATCTAAAAAAGAAATATTGCTAGCTTTCTTTTTAAAAATAAATAAAAAAAATTATAAATAGTATAGCCACTAAGTAGTTATTGCATGAATACCAAGTAGACCTAGTAGAATAATAAGTAGGAAAGTGTAGGTATACTATACCTCTGCGTCTTGCCCGGTTAATGAATAATTCTTCATTATACGTAGGTTGGCAACGCACCTACTTTTAGCAGATGGTTGAGAACCAATCCGCCGCCGTAAAATTTACTAAGACACTGGTTTTCCACTCACTAAATTCGCTTATATTTTCAATATTCCTATATTTAATATAAAGTAAATAATTCAAATCTCTATTTCATTCTATATATGTTTGTTTTATACTTATCCAATGTTGTTTAAGCTGTTTTTTTTTTATTTCTCAACTATTAACAATATACAGTTAAATGCACATTAAAACCCTTTGTTTACTGTCCATATTATCAAGTCACATGTCAAATGATAACTAAAGGATAACCTACTTTTACCCGTATATATAAGATTCCTAAGATCGAAATGAACAGTTCGCATTATTTACTTTAATTGGCACCCTATTGTTGTGGCTGGTGAAAGATGCGTTTGTTATCTGGACAAGACAAAGATGGCGGCACCGCTGAGGTCAGCCTTATAAGAGGTCAGTGAACGGACGATTCATAATCTTAACTGTAGCGTTCGATAATTTATATTTTAAAACCGTTATATATTATATGACTTCATTACTCGGACGATCGACTTTGACGACGAAATTAAGGCAATTTCTAGATTAGTAGTTTATGTAGATGAAAGGATATATTTTTTCTGCTTTTTCAACCGACTTCAAACAAAGGTTTTAGCCCAATTCGGATGGCAATCTGAATATATGGCATCTATGAGAAAACCACATAAGTCTTAAATTTGCATGAAGTATGTGCGCGACAAATAGACGAATAACTCTATATCATGACAACTGATTTCGATGATTCAATTTTTTATATATTGGAAAAGACTTCAAAGTTAGTTTGATGAGAGCTTGGTTAGGTTCTGTTTAATTTTATTTCGTAATATTTGATTTTAAAGCCGGTTTTTGGTTTTTACCTGTCAATATATGTTAATGACCACATCCACCAAAACTCATCTGACTATATGTTATTTGTGCTAGTTGCACAAAGACGGGGCGGATCGCTAGTACCTAGACCCTTTAGCTGCCGTGCAATTTATTTTGGAGATTTTAGTAAGCGTTGTGTACTTTCCGTTTTTGGCTTTTAAAGGGTAGAAAACCTCTTGCTGTATATGGCGATGGGTTTAACAGTAAAATATCAGTTTCTATGTACTAGGATACGGTTAAAAGAAACCTTGTTTCGATTCATATATTGTACTAAAAGAGCCGCGACACGGTAACTCAACTGCTGCAATCCGTTTAGGATTCGAACCCCAGATCGCAAGGACTACTAGGCTTTTTACACCGGTTAACTAACTTATCGTGTATATGTTAAAATTGTGTACGCATTGTATGCCCATGAGCTCACTCCCTGGCGGAACTTATGGTAAAAGGAAGATAGCTAGAGCTATCTCTGTTTTTAATGAGATAGTAACTTGCAACAACGATGAACGCACACGTCAAACTCTACAGTCTCTCAGACATATTCAAGACAAGTAAAATGTAATTACAGCAAAATACTCAAAACGTCAAACGATCAAAAATAAACCCATAATTAACTGCAATTAAATTTGTACAAATAGAGTCGTTATATCTTGGGCACGGTTACGGGTTTTGGGTAACTGGGTAATTAATTAATACGGCATTCTTAATAATAAAGGAAACTAGTACGAATAGTGAACTAACTTTATTTCATATATATATGAACTATGCCCTTACTTACTCTCTTTACAGAGAAAGCCTGTGCCCAACGGTACGTATAAAGTTACAGCCTGTATAACATATATATACAGGCTGTAACTTTGATGTTTTAATAATTAATTATCATTCATTATTTATTTAATTATAAATAATAAATGATTAATACAATATAAAGGTTAAAACATCTAATATCACGGAACGGACTTTTAGCTAAACATTAACTGTGTTAATAAAAAACGGGCGAGAAGATTAGCAAAGATACAATTAAATAAAAAAAAACTATAGAAACAACTTAAACGAGATAAAAACATGAAGTAATAAAAAATGCCCACTAACTTAATTCTTATACGAGTTAAATTCCAGTCCAGAAATGTTCTAGCCATCACTCAATCTACAAAATGTTTTGAATCATATTGATTTTAAACGAAACTGTTTTCTACTTATTATTATATCAGACTAGATTTAAATAAAACCATACTCTGTGATGTCAAAGTTTTTATAACTGATGATAATTCGATAATCTTGTTATCATACGATCATTTTGATGTTATCATATCTACCAGCGCGATTGAGTCATTTTTAGTTACTAAAAAACATAATAGAATCAATGAATCAATGTGTTTTTCAGTAAATTATGTATGTACATCATGTATCAACATTAATCCAAAACCAAAAACCGGTCTTTTGAAATAACCTTTTATTTATTTATTTATTAAGATACACCAACAGCATTACACAAGCATACATTGTTGTAATAATCAAGTTTACAAACTAAGTCCTGTTGTGTATGCCAATTACAGGTGTACACAACATTCGCTATAAAGAAACGTAACGATTTTATTATTAATACTTACAAAAATATATTATTAAATGATAAAGTAACAGGAATATAACTACTAAATTAATTAAATAAGCCAAAATCACTGCACAATTTTTAACACTAAGGTGCGGAAGACTTTGCGTGAATTAGAAAAATGTCAACCGACGTGGACTTAGTGTTAAGAAGGTTATATGTAGCGGAAATCCTTTTGAAATAAATGCGCGACTTTTTTGCCAATTTTGAAGCAAATCGATAAAGCGAAGACAACGCTCACCTAACATTGAGTTATATCCCTAACCCTTAAATGTCAACAATCATTCTCCAAGTCCCAATCATTTCACGTTCGAGACCGTTCTTCCGACTAGAGATAGAGATAGATAGACTAGTAAGATACACTTCTGGGCCACGAGTCTGCTATTTGCCAATGACAATGCACTATAAAACCAACCTTTACAAATGAATTGTCACTGAAAAAAACCGTAATTTACGAATTTAATTTGTTAATATGTAAATTTTTGATTGATTTTCGGATTATTTGATATTGATCAAACTGTATCGGCATATTTGGAAGATGTCATTATGAACGAGATTAACATATAGCTTAGAGTGTAAGTGGGACGGGAATGAGAAACCATAGACGCACAACTGAACTAGCAGTAACAAAATTAGCAAAAATCAACAACTGTTATATCGCTGAACGTTAAATTTTACACAATTGGAGTTAGGAGTTCCTAGCTTAGGAGCTGTTTGGCTAGCGGAGGAGCCTAACATCCTGGCCGCTGGTGGCTGAGGCCTCCAGGTGACCGACTCGACTCGACGGAGTTTGTCACCCACTTATGGAGATCGTGGAGGAAGACGCGTCCTATGTCCCGGCGCGCTTTGCCTGGAGGGCAACGAGGGAGAGGCTCGTCCTCCCCCGGTACGGGGTTGCCGAAAGGCGTCCAGGTCGCAGGCGGGGCCGCGGTGTGTGCGCAAGCGATCCCGTTGCCCCGCCGTACGCGACATTGGTGGAACATCTTGTGGGTTTGGTCGGTGAAGGCCCGACATAACTCGTCCTTCCCTCGGCGAACGATTACGCGGCTAGGTACGTTCCCACAAGTAAAACAAAAAAAAGCTTTAACTAGATCTCTTTGGCGGTAGAAATCGATGCTGAAGTTTTTACCGAACTAAATGGCTTCGACGAAACCTTTGAAGACAATAAAATACGACCGGTTTCCTTTTGGCGATAAACGCAGGTGCGAAACACCTGTAATCGCTCAACATCAGCTGTATATCATTATTAATCACGATCACAAGCTCACATATTAAATGCAATTCATTTCTTCGGTACAACAACAAAAAGCTTATACCGTAATTAAATTTATCACGCCTATAAAGTAAGCTTAATAAGATATCGAGGATAATGATAACGACCGGCTATTATCTTAATATTTATTCAATGTTCTAGAAAGAAAATTTCGCAACAATTACCATATATAAAATGTAAAATATACATAACATACCATTTATAAACTGAGGGCCTCTCTAAGCAAGGAGAAATAACAGAGCCTTCTCTCCGTTATACGGAGAAAAGGTTACTCTGTTCAACTAGTTATACTCTTATGCCTTAGTGTGAAGTCCAAAATGATTAAACCATAGAAAGGACAACCCAGAGAGAACATCGGCTTGACAGCCAAAGTTAGGTTTCCTCTCGGGAACAGGTGATCAGACACTTAAGTCACTTGATCGTGAGATGCAATTCATTCAATTAGACAGTTAAACGTAACTTCACTACAAAGTAGCGGAAATATTTAAATTTATCACAATATTACCGCGATCAGTTCCGTAAAATTATTTTTTTTTATTTGGACTTCACCTTAACTACAAAATAACAGAAAAGACGACAACAAGAGAATAACGGAGTTTACAAAAGAATCTGCTAAAACGATTATTACCATGTATTTTCGTGTCAATATTAAATGCAACTTATCTAATCGATGAATTATAGCGGAAGTTGAGTGCTAAGCTATCAAAACGTGACATAAGTGGATGATTGATTCATCTTTGATTTGAGTATTTGAAGTATGTTGTAGAAATTTGGAAACATTACGTAGTCATTCGATACATATAAATGGAATTTAGTGGTATTAAAATTATATTTTCCCTATAAGTGCCAGTAGAAGAGATGTTTTTGGTAATTTCAAAAGGAATTAGTAAATTTAAAAAGCCGCCAACTCCTTTGAATTTGTGGTCGCTTTTAAGCTATGGCACGTTTCCCTCGGCGGTGAAGGAAAACATCGTGAGGAAACCTACATGTCTTAGAAAATTTTTCTAAGGCATGAAAAGGCTGCCGATCCGCACTAGGGCCGCGTGGCGGATTATACCCATATACTCTCTTTACAGTGAAGGCCTGCGCCTAATAGTGAGGCATATAAAGGCTGTAACTTTAACTTCAACTTTTCATGAAAATTACAATACTTAATTTATTCATAATTCAATTCATAGCGTCAATAGCCTAAGTTTATGCTACGCTCTACAAAATACAAGGTCATAGGTTCAAATCCATCATTCCACTATTATAATGAACATTTCTAGCACAAACTGAAGCTTAGTTCAAATGCAAGACTGTTAACAATATTTGTATATTTACGTGTTAAAACAAAAACTGACTTCAAATCGAACAGTATTATTACGAAATAGAAATAATCAGAACCCAACCAAACTCTTATCAAACTACATTTGAAGCAGATCGTTTCCAATAAAAATGAATCCTTATAATCTATTGAGTTATTCCTTTATTTGTCGCGCAATTACTTAATGCAAATTTAGGACTTATGGTTTTCTCATTCAAAATTTCAAAACAAAGCACCTTCAAATAAAAAAAATAATCATAAAAACAGTCGAAAATTTATGACACAACAAACATAAAAACAAAAACACAGATGAAACTCCTCCTTTTGAAGTCGGTTAATAATACACTCCAATTAAATCGGATTGCCTATCTCTATATTAGTTTTATAATATAAAGAAAACAGAAAATTCAACGGATGGTAAAAGTTACACCCAGTCCATAACAAAGCAGCGCAATATTTTAAACGAAAATAACTGCGTAGCACCGCCTTTACGCTCGTGTCCTCAAAACCCAAGATGTCTCGGCAGCTCAGCCATTTTATTCGCGACAGAGCTCTTCCAGCCGGAACACGGAAATGTTTACGTGTAATTCAAAACTACTTCTCTTCGGTTTAACCGTCTATATGTGTTCAAGTTGCATCTTACTTCCCTCAGTCTACTTCTTTCCATATCATTTTTCAATCTCATGGAATTTTCTTTTCATTCGTCTTATATACAAAACAGATAACTGATTCAAGATCAAGAGACATAAACATATCTATATCGACGCTGGAACACAAAAACGTAGTAACCCACAAAAATGAAATTGTTCACCAGAGCCGAAAAACATTTCAACTTAAAAAAAATTATAACTTTCGTGTTTGTGGACCTAAAGCTGTCGTTACTGGACACAACATTTATTATTTTTTGCTGAATAAGTATTGTACCACGGCTTTAACCTATAGTTTTCCTAAAAGAAAATCGTTTTACGTTACAAAAAATGAGAAGTGTCAATCTTGAAAATCCTATTTTCAATATTTTTTATCTAATTGTTACAAGTCATATATCATTCGATGCGTCTTTTTTTTCTAATTCCAAAGACGTCAAAAAGTGAAAATGGCCATATGTGTCACTTACTACGTTTTTGCTTCCCAGCGTCAATATATTATATATCTAATCTATACATATAAATATTAAATTGGACTGTCTGTTTGTAACATTAAAATAACCAAGGTATACTTTTTACTACATACATATGACGGTACATATACATAAAATAACATATTTTACAATTTTTGTCTGTTTGTTTCCGCTTTAATTTCATGTTTGTTATTTTAAGGGTACTCCCTTAAAATTGCAAGAACAAACTTATTGGTGCCGGCACCGGGACCGAACTCTGGCTGCTAGCTTACTATGCAACTTGAGGCGACCGCCCGGACACTGAGCTACCACGGTTCTACTACCTATTGGATATAAAATACAAAACAATCCTTATGTATTCTATATCCAATATAAAATACAATAAATTTTTTTTTCAATAAAATCATAATTTGTAAAATGAGCCTAATCCTTTTCAAAGACCGGGAACGCATTCACGAGTGGCATTGTGCGTATGATCATTTGCCCTTTCTCTTATAAAAAAAAGGTTAACAAGGAAGTAAGAAATTCTAAATGGATTCTATGAAATTTCAATACACATCGTGATGTTTGTAAAGTAAACACAGTTTCTATAATCTTTTCCCGTTTTATGCCTTCTTTAGATAAATCTATTTTGGATTCACAAAGGAAAAGTTTCTCTGTATTATCGTTTGCCCTATATATAGGAAAAATAATCAAATTGAACAGTTACAATAATGAACGAAACGAGCACACATGCTCATCTCTATGTATTGACAACACACACATCAGTGCTTGGGGGTTTCATGATGACGTCACGAGTGAAAGAGAGCTGCGAGAGCGAAACTAGAAGGGAGAAACAAAGAGGGAATATAGGCCAAGCACCGACCTACCTTCCACTGATACAGTAGCACGCTGGGGCATCTACGGCAACTATATAACTCATTATAACGTCGTTCACGATATCACGTCTTTAAACTATAGCAATCGATACATTTCAACTACTTATACATAGATCATTCAAATTTTGTATGAAATGATAAAATTAAAAAAAAAACTGGAACGTGACAGGTTTTTAACTTTTTAGCGAGATAGCAATTTTGTACGAGTGACTAAGAAATAGTATATCGGGTACCGAAACTTGAATTAGAAAGTACATATTTTAAGTGGCTACACGTTCGACTCACGATTTGCCAGTGCGAGATTGGCATATGAAACTTTGTAATAACGGAACAACGACAGGCATATCTAACGTGCTAGGGCTGCAATCACATATATCTATTTAATTTTTCTCAGGACTATTTCTTAGTGGACACAATGTAAATAGTAAGTGGTATAAAACTTTCTCGTGTCTTTAATTCCATTGGAATAGACAAATTTCATAATCTCCCTTTTTCCGCGTGACCAATTAGGTCCCAACTAAAAATGAACAAGGATTTTTTTAAAAAAACAATGCTAACAATATTTTTTTTACAAATATCACTAATATTTTGTTAACCATTCCAAACAAGCTTAGGCTTGTGTTAGGAGTTGGTTCACCTTAATAGTAGAATGGATTCGAACCCACGACCTAACGATTCGTAGGCCCTACCCTAAACCATTAGGCTATTGAAGCTTCAAATTTATTTATATCGTATTTATAACTCATGGATTAGTGAAAACTGTTCCGTGAGTTGATTGTATTGAGAATTATACTAATAAAAATGTGGTATCATGGGACCCCAGGCAGGAACGGTGTTCCTTCGCGTAATATAGAAGCAACACAATTTGCAAAAATTCGTAATGATATATTTCATGAAACTATTTAGGAAATTTAGTATTTTAGAAAATAAGAAATAACCTAAAATATCAATCAAACAAAAACATTATAATAGTCATTCAAACTATTAAGTAAAATAAAGGAATATGGCCCTTTATTTTTTCGATAATATAAACTTACGTAAATAATTAATTAACACTTATTAATAATTCGTTAAAGCGCCACCTGTGATCAGAGAGTTGAATTAAGTGCTTAATAGAAAAATATTTCGTTAAAGCGCTACTTGCGATCATGTCATCATGTGATAGTAGAGCTACATGCTTAATAGAAAAAAATCATACGCTTTTCTTTTAACGTAACTTTTTTTGCTGACAACTCAACCGCCACGCCCCACAAGGAACTCGGTTCCAATATAATTTTATATATTCTTACTACAAAGTTTAATAAAATATAGCCTTCCCCACGTACAAAACCTTATTTTCCCAGAGCTGGTTATGACTTACGCAGCAGATTGCGATGGAAGCAAGCCAACGTTATCATGTCGTACATAATTTCCGAAAAAGAGACGAAAATGTCGTAAAGTGGTACGCGCGTCTGACATCCAGACAGAAGACGGTCGTGACATACAAAGTTGAAATAGTTACATTTACTTGTAGAACCATTAAACAAATAAAAAACATATCTGTCAGCTATAAAGAAAGTTCGGACGTGGAATGGGCTACATAAATTTCGCGAGGAGAACGTGTCAGGTAACAACACTAAATTGTCTATAAATCAAGCTTAACTACAATGCCTTCTAATGTCCCCTGGAAAATATATTTCTTATTCCGCGACATTGAGAAATCAAGAAAATTAGGTTTATTACATACAAAAATTTGCTATGTTGAGCATAATAATAATAACAGCCGTCAGGTCGAATTCCAGGTTTATATTATAGACATTAAGTCGATATAGACAAGCCCTATACAAATAAATAAAATTGGAGTGTCTGTTATTTTAAAATAATTGTTTTACTAAATGCATATGAATATATATAAGATATTTACCAAAATTAATTTTTAACAATATATGTCTGTTTGTCCCAATGGGACTTGCGCTGCCAGACAGCTGATGTAATAAGGTAAATTAGGCGTACTTTTACTACCTTTATTTTAGAAAAATTTATAATCGCGGGTAACACCGCGGGATGCTGCTAATAATCTTATAAAGTAAAGTAACAGTTGAGAACAGGCCTTCTTTATCGTGAGTATTAAGGCACCGTCATCCACGTGACAGGAGGTGAGTCCATCGCCGTATACAAGGCAAAAAATATAAGTAGTGATTTATTTATTTTACATAATCCGAGTAGAATACACACACAGCAATTATATCGCCTAACTGCTTATTATACTAATAGTCTATATGAATGTATATACTATCCTGATAGTACTCGTATTATTTTTTTAAAGAATGCTACGAGTAGCAATTTTTTTACAAATATAATAATACTATCATTCTTGCATTCTAAGATTAAGCTTATGCTAGAAGATGGTTCGTCGAGTCGTGGTGTGTTTCAATCGACGACCTTACGATTCGTAAACACCCTTAACCATTAGCTCATTGACGCTGACAAGTAACGTGATTGTAACTTTAAGAATGTACAAACGAATATAAATGTTTTAAAATGTATTCACTGCAAATGACTTCACGCTTTACATAACGATGAATAGCCCTGTTATATAAAATAACTTCTTTTTACGTTATACTGGCACGATTATTTCCATTTCGATACATTTATAAGTTCCTCTGGGATGTTTAATTTGACGTTTATTGTGAATAAATTATTGTACTTGTTCTTTATCTAGTTCCACCGGCGTGTACTCAGGGAATTCCAGCTAAAGATACCCTCGCAGCTTTCAATTTATTTTTATAACTTATTACTTCTTTGGTTCAGAAATACTGTTAATATTTCAGTAATGTTAAAGTTTGTATTTTTTTATGTAGAAAAAAGACACATTAGAATCGGTACAGCCATTCGAACATTTTGTGGTAAAAAACATAAAAAAAAGAATAACCGATGATAGCTTATTGAATGGGCAGTTTAAAGTTTAGGTGACTTACGCTTAACTTTAAATTTCAATTTTCGGCTCGGCTCTTCTAGCATAAGAAAAAAACATTATTTACAACAAATTGTGCCTGACTAAAATGTCCCCCTTTTATTTTTCAAAAAGCCATCCCCGAAGCCTTCCGCTATAAACGATCCTTCGTTTTTCCCATGTAGGCACTACCGGTTATCATTATTTATTCCAAAATATACATAGACATAGATATGCAATATTATGTAAAAATTTAAATATATAAAATTTTATATTATTTTAATCATAATATATCTAGAAACTGTTGTATTAATGAAACCATTAGCAAAAAAATGATACACAATTCGCAAATTACATTCCAGGGCAATAGCCTTTGAATAAAGGCGTTAATACGAACACCGCTATGAATAAAGCGAAACACAATGTTTAACGATATTCCCTTTGTAATACATTTCGCAAGTTTTATCTCGGAGGGAATCAAAGCCGTCGCTCACATTTACTACTGTGACTGTACAAATCCCCGCACGTACATACTCGTATACAAACGATGCTATCTTTTTACGTTGTCAATCAAATGACAACATAGCTTGATCTCTTGTATTCATACAACAAAAGTCGAAACGGTTAGTTCGAGTGTAACGTGGTTCTAGTGTTTATTGCATTTTTATGTTTATTTAAAACGTAAATATTAGTTGAGTTCATTTTAATATTTATATAGATACATAATCTCGAGTTTGAATTTCAGTTGACTTGTAATAATTTATTTATCGCACACCAATATTATTAACATTTTAATATAAAAAATAGAAAAACAAGAAATAGTATGGTTAATGCCTTCGCATTTATAAGTAACGTGAAGTAAAGAAATGTAAAAATAATAATATATAAAGTTATTATATTCACTTGATAAATTCTTATTATTTTTTTGTTCTATTTCTCTGTTATTTATAGTACTCTTTTTTATCATATTAAATAACTATAACAAAACACTTTAATAAATTATGGCAAATGTGCAACTCCTACGCAAACCAGTGCGGTTTTTATGGCGTCAAGACATATATTTTTTGTTATGTATAAATTGTTTGATAATAAATAAATAAATGGAGACTGAACGCAAAATACATGTATAAATGGTAAATGACAATGACATAAAAAAACAAAAGTAAAATTAAACTAAACTATAAATTAAAATTAACACTTTTCTTTTCAAAACTTTTCAAAATTATATAAGCTTACAGCAAAGAGATCGATATGCTAATATCTTGCGTATACTATGTAAAATTTTCTAATTAGTCTATTTAGAGGCGCATTTTTAACTAGATTCCACTTCTATACACTATTGAACAATTGCTGTCGTGAAAGTCTAGGTTAACGCGGCAGTATAGAGAAAGCTAGGGTAGAAAGAAGGTCAGAAGTGTCACCAATACCATTTGCAAGTATATTAAGGTCCGCAAGTGAAGATATTCTAAAACAATATAATCTTTATATGTGTGACGAACGAAAGTTCCCCAATTTTTTAGAGTTTACCAAATGATACAAAAATCTTTTTTGGACGCTTTTGTGTCCGTAGTTTACATTGTAATAAGGATTCCAGGATATACTGCCATTTTTTTTTGTTAACGCGGGGGAATCTTTTTATAGACCATCCTCCGGTGCCCTGAGTGGGCCCGGAGGGATGTGAGGGACTCGGCCTGGGCAGCCTCTACCCACTAAACCTTCCGCGAATGCCATCAGCCGTTATGAGCGGGGTGCCCCGGATCTGTCAGCGACAAGACACAGGATATACTGCCATAGTCCAATCTTAGCCAACAAACGAATCGAACAAAAGTATTTTTGTTTTTTGTAATTTGAAATAATTGAATCAAAAGATTATGATGACATTTCATTGCCCCAAGTAAACACATAAAGCAATTATTCATTTTATCTTTACATTTTAATGCAGTCGTTTTCTTAAAGAAGTATTATAAAACCTTATATAGATAAATAAATTTATCCGTCGACTTAAACATGTTAATCAGTACCGATTACGTAAAATAACAAGATAATGAAAATGTTAACCATTATTGAATGCTAGTCTTCGTCTATGGTACTTTGATTGAATTATCTATTTAAAGTTGTTGGGTAATCGATTTGTTTTACATGAAATGTGCCACCGTATGGAAACAATTTCGAAATGCAACTCCTTAGCGTTTTGTGTAATACAATATCTACCTAAATTTGCATTTAAATTTAAAATGGTGACTAAGCGGTGATGATTCTGATGGTCACAGCTTCGAATCCCAGCCGGCTTTTTTATATTTTTTCTTTTGTTAAATTTATAATCAAATATAAATCAAATACCCGATCAATGTCAATCAATATAAACCCATCGTTCTTATAACTCCAACACACAAGATTTTTAAATGAGTAGGTGTTCATTAGTAACAAAGGCGTAATAAAAATATTTTCGAGCAACATTGTATTCAGTCAAAAACAATGTAGGAATAAATTTTATATATTGACTTTTACAGAAAATTCAATATTAAATGTTTTATAGAAAATTGAACGAATCATCAATCCATCGAGCTTTGATACACATTGACTGTGTGATAAACATTATGTTAACAAACTAAAATACTATTGCAATATAACTGTACCATTTTATGAACCAAAATGGGACAAACCAGACTAAAGGTTTCCACTTTTCCTACGACTAATCGAAGAAAATATATGTCACAATCGTGCCACATCCTCCTGATCTCTGCCTACCTCTCTAGCTGCCACAAGCAATGGTTATGTAATTGTTTATACTTAAGAAATTATTACTTAACTATTTTCAAAGTGTGTAATCAGTAACAGACCTTTATATACACATAATATAATATAACTAGCTTACGCCGAATTTAAATTTATGACTTAGATGTTATTATATCTCATGTATGCTTAATAATCAAAAAAGTTGTTCACGAAAATATCGGTTAACATGCAAATGACCCGTAAAATGATTGACAGTCCGTGTTGACACGCGCTAAATAGGCAAGTCAGGATCACTGGCGTTCGTCTCGAAGCATCTCACACAACGCCCCCTACGGGTTGTTTCTGTAAACAGCGCCTGTACACATCATCGCCTAAACTAACTGCCCCTGTATTTGCCTATTGCTAAAACGGTACAGACCTTTTCATAGTCAACGATTCTATTAACTTAAGAATATTTCGCAGATTTAAGATTTTTGAATGTGTTTTGTTTCCCAGAATAGCATCTAGTATGTAAGATAAATTTAAGAACTAGGTGTGAAAAGAGTCTGGTTGCTAAAATTTAAGTATGAAATAATTCCAAAGTGTGTTAATAAGTACTATACTATAGTAAGTAGATTGTATGTCCCTTCACAGGTATTTCATGGAATTGGAATAGCTTGCCTGGATCAGATTTTTTCTAGATCACTATGTCAACTTTTGTAAAAGAGTGATTAGCAAATGGCTAGGCTAAAGCTAAGCTAGGCTAAAATGCATTCTACCCTCTACATACACCATATAAGATAACGTGGGATTGTGGTCAAGTATTGCTTATCTTCTTCTTTGTGCGTAATTAAAGCGTATTTTGTCTTCTTTTACTGCTAAATCGTGAGACAGTCGTAATACTTATAAGAATCAGCGTGGTCCAGAGAAAGTTTTAGTATATGATAAGTCGATAATTTCTCATCCGGAACCTACATTTTATTGATGTAAATAAATCTATTATATGTTCGTTCCTTTCGATCGATGTTTGATGTTGATGTTATCCAATTTGACCCTTAGTAAAATAGTTATAAGATAAAATAACCCAAGAACCGAGGGCGGATATCTAGAAGTTTATAAAAAAAGATGGGTCCGTGGTCAAGTTCAAATTCAGAATTTAAACAAAGGATTAGCTATTTTCTAAACCGACCTTGATAGCGCTAGTGACTTAAACGCATAATTTCTTAGGAAGTCAATATAGAGAGTCCGATATGTCCGATATTAACTATCGATTTTAGATAGAATTTATTTATGAATAAAAATATTATTATAGTAATTATGAAATAGATAGATATCGAATATAGATTAATTTAAAAATTCTTTGTGCGAATTCTGATAAATACCTTATACTATTATATATTCATAGAAAGCATAGCATTAATATACTCACAAATCATCGTCTCTGTCTTTAGCCATTTTTACCACGCCTATGGTAACTATGGAAGAACAGAGGTATTCGACGTACAACCAAAGTGCGCTTGGTCCGTACTCTGGTCTTTTCCATATTTCAATACGGTGCCGAGACTTGGACTATGAGAAGTTGGGATAGTCGTGTCATAGACGCCTTGGAGATGTGGTGTTGGTGAAGACTGCTCCGTATACCTTGGACTGCCATAAGAACCAACGAGTCCATACTGAAGGAGCTTAAGATCTCCACACGGCTATCCGAAATTTGCCGCCAAAGAGCCCTCAGCTTCTTTGGACACATCATGCGGTCTTCCAAGCACTATCTGGAGAAGCAGATGATCTTAGGCAAAATGGACGGCAAACGTACTCAGGGTAGGGCGCCTACAAAATGGTCGAACATGATCATGAAGACGGTGGGAGGCAGTATACAGCGTGCGGTCCACTCGGCTTATAACCGCACTCAATGGAGGCTGCTTGTACGTGGTCGCGATCCTTAGCAGTGAGGAAACGAAGAAGAAGAATGGTAACTATGTTACTGCTTTATATTATCGTACTGCTTTCCCATTTCCCAACTCCACTATCTTACTGTGATAACAATAATTCTTAACATAACACAAAAAGTTAAATAGGAGCAAAGATTGCAATTGCTTTACCCTCGTGCCATTAATATAATTATGCTTAATTCAGTAAACTGTCAGGTCCCGGAGGCAAGCATTTAGCGGTTCGGTTTCTGAAAGTTGGACCTGTGCCAATATCAACATGCAACTATTTCACGGCGTTGATACTGCCATTTCACAGATTACACCGTCTCCGTAATAAATAAAGCTGTTTGCTGATTAATTAAAATTTATTATGAGCAAAAGCTTAAACATGAAATGAAGCTTTAAGTACATTTTAACAACGGGGACAACTATTATACATGGGCAACTTATCCAATTACAACTTTAAAGTATAAATTCCACGGCAGAACAAGCGAATGATAACGCTTCACGAATTGAATAATGATCAATGTGGCGCTTTATTAGCAAATGATCATGGATTGGTCACACACTGTGTCGGCATCCTACGCAAGCCTTGGAGTGGATCCCACCAGGAACAAGAAAACGTGGCCGTCCTATGCAAAAGTATCGGCGGACATGAAGACGATCGGGTTGACATGGACTGGGGCAAAGCACCTAGCGCAAGACAGAGGGAAATGGCGACGCACTGTGGATGCTCTCTGCCCCACAGCGGGGAATATAAGTAAGTCATGCATGCGATTATGGCCTTCAAAGTGGTAAGAGCAGGAATAGAAATCAAGAGAAGAATAGGTAAAGCAGAAGAAGAAGATGGTATGTCATATACAATGGATTCGGCACAAACTCACTGTTACTATTTGTCGCATAATAAGAAGAGATACCTCTATGTCTTGTTCTCCATTTGAAAATTCCTGGTACAGAGTGTACTATGAATTTGCTGACAAGTCTCAGTCAAATCTGTAGATCAATGTCTAAACCGAGGACGCGAGCGATGCTGCCCTATTGAAACCTGTATTGCACTGCTAGCGAGTTCGAACCGTGATTTTTAGCAAATAGAAAGTTGTTGATGACGCGCCACGAAACGAGTAACGCGACCGTATACACTAAATTAGTACACCGAACGGTTCCGCTGGTAGGCGGCTGGGGAAATACTGTCCTCTCTGCACACGACCTGCGCTCTGTACAACAGCGAGAGTTTTCCTATTACCCACGTATGCGAAGAAAACAAAAATTACCGTACCTACTACGGACGAAAACTAGTAACCGCGAAATATGAATACAACAAACTGTTCATGATTCGGCGATATATCTATATTTTTGCTATTAAATTAAAAAAATATATAATAGTTTCAATATTCCACTTTACTTTGAGCTGTAGGGACGAGTGATATAAGTAATATTATGACCTCCGACACCGAAACATTCCAAACGAGTCGCCCTGAGAGCCAGTAAATAGCCTTTGAACGCCATAAAACGCCCATAAACCCAATGGACTCTCGGGCCCGTTTGTAATATGCCATTTCCACCGTAAGATACGAATGTTCTGAAATTAATGTTTAACGAAATGTTTCCTGTTATTATCGCAGCAGTAAATTGAATTACGTTTAAAATTAATTTGGAATTTTAAAGCATAAAATAGACGAGATTAAATTTACAAATAAAATACAGAAATACGGGAGGTACTTCAGTATTTTATATTTTATTTGTATTGCTTTATAAAAAGCTCCCTCGGGGGAATAACCTCGTTGACAAATAGTCAAATATAGCATAAAATTAATCTACTCAGTACGAATACCAAGTTATTTATTTACACACCAAACAAATCATATGTGGGTTACAAACATTTACAAATTCCAAGGTTAAGTTGTTATAATGTAAAATATATCCTCCTAGCTTCAGTTCTCTTTTTTACTTTCTAAGCAAGCTTGTGCATGATTCCATCTAATGTCAATTGGAAATGCAATCCAAGATGGTAAGACGCACTAGCTTATTCACTCTACTCTTGAAAACATTCACATTTTAATTAGCGTGTAAGACAGATGTGGGCAAACTGTCTCAGTCCTTTAGTGTCCAAATGAGAGACAAAAGCGCTTCGTTCGGGTTTCATTCCTCAATGTCCGTTGCGGACGTGGAATGGATGAAATCCAGCAGTGCGTCTGGCAGTGTATAAAATATTGTGAGAAACATTATAATAGGTTGTTATTTAAGGTCAGTTCTGGGCTCACAAGAATAAGACTACGGTATCCCCTGCCTGTCGTAGAAGGCGACTAAAAGGGGCCTCGGGTTCACATGGCGACAAAGCCTTTGTCGTCCGCCGGGTCCACCTTGGCGACATCGGCTGGCCCGTATTGCCTTGCACTGCGAGGGCACGGGGGAGGGAGTAACCTCCTACTTCTTCTTTCCTCCTACAACCTTGTACTGATATACCAAGTATCTCTTGGATGATAAAAATTTTCATCATCTTTGTTCGCCATGAAACAATTTGACGTCAATTAGTACAGTTCTAACATTTTCTCAGAAACCTTGTCTATTAATTTTGTCTTATTAAGTTGAATTGCGTATTCAAATGTGATTCCAAGTAAATCTTTTGCTCATATGTTTGTTTTACTCCTAACAGACATGTTCTTAGCGGGCTAATTTACCTTCTTGGTTTACATAACTTTAACACATATTCAGCATATATAAGCTAATGTTTATTTTCTGTGTTTCAGGTATGTTTTGAATGAAAGCATATCACTTACTCGTGTGTGTGTACCCCAATAGAGGTAAGTTAACTGTTTCTTTACATTTGCTTACGTCTTTGTTTACCTTAACACGTATTAATAGTTAATTTTATCAAACATTGAAGACACCCGACCGATCTGAGATTGAAGAATAATAACCAATATCATTGAATGAAGTTACGGTACTAAGTTTTAAATAGTGATATAATACGAAATAATTGCATGAGCAACGGGCGGGCTGTGAGCGATCTCAATTTTTGAATGTACAGAAATTCGTTTTTAGAAAAATTTAACTGCATCTGTGATTATTTCTCATTTTAATTGAATACGAAAAATAATTGAAAACGTTAAGACATATATACATGCATATATCGTGGGTACACTTGCTAAGAAAGCATGTGCACCCAATATAATATAACATATTAAAAAAGAGGGTGCTTATGAACCGGGTTGTTAAAGGCACGCATGGATTTTACGCACCTTGTACCGTCTAGCAGAGCATTCCAAAGGCGGACCCCTTCAACGAAAAAAGACTTGCTCAGGGTTTTTGTAGTATGCTCTAGCATTTATAGTATCATATTCTCCTTTTAATATATTTATAAACGTAATAATAACTTTTACTGTGTAATATTTTTCCAGTCTAGGTTCTGAAATCATCAAAGCAAGTCATAAGTTTAATCTAAACATTATATATGCAAAACAAGTTATAATAAGTATATAATATTTGCTTTATATCATTATTGTGGCGAACCATTAGTAAATACAATAACATAAAGCTATCGCCAGCCCTCGTTAGCACGAAATGAACACATTTTCATAGATATTTACCCCGGCCCAATTTAGTAACGATTTAAAATTACCTCAGGTAAGATAAATTAGTATTGGTCGCAATGGCAATATTTGATAATATTGTAATTTATAACCAGAACGTCGCAGACCGCACTAAATAACCCGCAAAAGCTCCATTAAGCATTTGCGTTTATTTATCTTTATGACAGAACGGTATAGTCGATAAGTAAGGCTATCTTTTATTTGAAATAAAGTTAAAAGATATAATGTTTATACTTGTAATTAAAAAAATAATATACATTTTACACTGAAGTATACCATAGTTTATTAACTAAGCATTTGACTTTAGAAACTTATTGTCAGAATTTGAAATAACAGCCAATTTATACCAAACAGTCTCTGTTTTTCATTTTGTTTTAATAAATAAGTTGTCACGTCCTTCTCACCTTCACGGGGTAGACATAGACAATGGGTAAGCTGCAATACATCGGGCAAAAAATTATTAGCAAATTCGAGATTCGATTCGATGTCCTAGTATATCGACGACAATTTTAAAACTAATGAATCGAAACGATTGTCCATTTTTTTTCAATCTAAAATCCTGGTTAGCATCATAATGTTATAGACAATGCGTAGTTTTTAAATTTATAATTAAAATATTATCATTAACAGACCTTGATAAATTTAAAATATCTAATTGAAAAATTAATTTAGACAACTAAAGTAGGCTATAATTCTGACTACTAATAAGGCAATATCATGGCGATACTTGTCGTCAGAATTTCGATGTAACCGTTTTTGTTAAAATAAAAACGACCCAATGGAGTGCGAAACTAAAAGTAGATTCAATGTATTTTTAGTCCAAGAGGGAAGCTCTTGACCTGTATTTTACATGGATCTAAGAGATGATGTGTACGTCACTATACAGTAAAAGAAATTGTCTTACCGCTCGAAAATCCGAAATCTCGTCAGTAAATAAATGCCACAGGCTGTTAATAATAAGCCGAACTCCTAGACACTTGGACTATCTTGATTATAATGCGACTGTTTTAAGGAGATTGGATAAACATTTGCTAAATTAGTGCGACCTATCAACCTTATAATTTCACTGGCTACAGAGCCTGTAAAACCAAAGTATAACACTACACAGTTGCCCTATGTAGCATGCTAAATATATCACCGTGCCACATCTTAACGGATGGAAGATATTTATAAAGTTCCTATTTACGCAGATGGTATCTCATGAAATCATTAGAACACGCGCTCAGAGTTTTGTGCATAAACTGGGTGAGGCGCTAGTACCAACCCCGATGCATATTTTATATACGGCTCGTTGGCGAGGAATACTTGATGGGCGCCATATTTTATGACAATTTTAGGGTTGCTCGAGTCAGGTACGTTCCTTTTTGTACATACATCTCTCTCCGCCTTTTAATTAGAATTATGTTAAATTAATCAATGCAATTCCTATTAGCGTTTATATAAATGAAGGTAAAAAGAAAGGTTTCTCGTAAGCTTTGCTTGGTTTTATTATTAGACTAATTTATGTTACGAAACTCGTAGTGAACTTAAAATTACCGTTGCAAAAGTTCTATTTAAAGACGATACTTGTTTTATTAACATATCAAAACTTTAAGCAAACAATATATTCCTTGAAAATAAATTGAAGCAACGAATTGTTTGCAACGCTCTTGAAAGTTTCTGTGTAACCCCGCGATTGTTTGCTCTGAAGCACGTAACAACGTTGTTTAGACGGTGTAGTACAACGCTATTAAACATTACTTTGAGGTGAGGCTTTGCTGAAAAACGGCTACAGAAAGTTGACGTTATTATCTATATAAAATCTAACTCTTGTCTATCGTTAGCATTCTAATTAAGCGAGAAAACAATATGTTGATTCCCTAAGGTACACCGGCATCGCACTCTGAACCTGAAGTTTAACGCTGTAGTCCTGGGTACACAGAATTAGGCTTTGGTATCCCAGTCTGTCATAAAGAGTGACTACAAAGGTCCGACGGGTTCACGGGCCACACGAGTGGGGTCTTTTGTCGTAGTAAAAGTGCAACCGAGAGGAAGAGGAGACGGAGTGGTCATGCCTTAACAATGCGAGGGTACTATGGTGTAACTTAAGGGGTTTTAAACAAAGATGTTCATGATGATTACCATTGCGGCCCGCTACCCTGACGATGTCATCCGACCAGCGGGCTGGTGGTCTGCCACTGAACAGCGTCCTTGTATTGATTTGTAAATAAAGAATAATTATTATAATTAAAGTAAGATAAAGTAACAGCCTTTATATATGTCCCACTGCTAGGCGCAGGCCTTCTCTGTAAAGAGAGTATTAGAGCATAGTCGCCACGTAGCCTTAGTGCTGATTGGCAGATTTAATCAGATTCCAGCCCTGTAGTTCTGGTCTCTCAAGAATAAGACTACGGTATCCCCTGCCTGTCGTATAAGGCGACTAAACGACGTGCTCTCCTTGAGCACAGTGCAGAGGGGCTCCGGTGCGTTCCACTGGAGATCCCGGAGCCCCTCGTCATGCACCGAGGAAAGGGCTACCGGGGAGGTTTTAGTGGGTAAAAATCCCAATCGCGCATAACCGCCTTCCCCCCAGAAGTCGGGGTATCTTTTAGAAGATTTCCTCCCCGATAACAAAAAAAAGGACTGGCAAATTTAAGATGTCTTAGAAAAAAGACATGTAGGTTACCTCACGTTTCCCTTCACCGCCGAGCGCGTGGTAAATCAGCACATAACATTGCAACAGATTTATTACACATTTATTGGTTCCGACACTGGGAATCGAACTCGGTTTGCCAGCGTACAATTCAACTTGAGGCAGCCACACGGATACTGAGCTACCGCGGCTTCTTATATATATATATATATAAATATATATTATTATAATTTTTCAAATAAAACTCTACCAATGATTAAAAGCAGCCCAATTCTCTACTGCACTTCTTCTATTCCGTAACTATCTTTTGTTTGCTTGCACTGCTTCAACAACAGTTGTACTCTTTCGAGCTGAAGCTGAGGGGCAGTTCGATCGTTTTTCCTTTCCTAGATAAAAAAGATTAGAAAGGTTATCCAAGCCAACGTTTCTACCGTAACTACACCCCGACTTATAACGCGTCTTCACAAAGAAAATCACGGGCCCGGAGCCGCTGTTGCTCTCAACGCTTGTATTATTACTTCCTTTTGTAGTTTGTTTCCCGCGTAGCTTCTTTCACAGTATTCCACTTGACGTCAAGTTGAAACTCACTTTCGTTTAATAAAAGAGAAATAAATGAAAAAAGAGAACAGAATTACGTAAATGGAAAAAATATTTACACATTTTGATTTTTCTTCTATTTTCATTTTTAAAATTTAAATTCAATGTAAACCATTACATATATCAACATCAGAGATGGAAATTTAATTTATAATATTCAAGGACATCGTAATAATATAGGTTACCCTTTTAAACATCGTTAAATGTACTTTCCAAATAATTTCAAATAATATTTTTGTAGTAAGATAATGTTTTTATTAATAAAACTCATAATGGCATGTTGATAAGTTAATTTTGTATATTATTTAAAAATACCACTTAAGTATAATTTTATTGTGAAGCTTTTGTGAATGAAGTAATTGCGTAACGAGCGTACAGAGCACAAACGTGTTACGACGATCATAAAACCAGTGAATGTAATCCAATTAGATAAAAGACACCGCCAAATGTAAAACGAAACGCTTATACAATTTTCTTAGCGGCTTGTTGTTTATTTTAGGGTCCATTTGTTTATCATTTACTTGTACTCAATAGGAGTACGCTACACAAAAGTTAGCGTAAATACGCCTGGCAAAGCAAATCCACCATTCGACTATTGCCGTGAGCCATGTCCTAGCACAAGCTTAAGCTTAGTTGGAATGGTTAACAAGATTGTTAGTAATATTTCAGAAAAAAAAAGAAATATTACTAGCTTTCTTTTAAAAAAAAAAAGGTCTGCAATTCAATCACAACACGTTCGATTTGTATGAGAATAGATATTAGAAGCGTCGTTAAAGTTTCTTCGGCTACTAACTTCTTCAACGCCTATAACACAGTGGCGTATAAGTTATGTTATATTGAAACTTCCTAGTACTTCGTGGTAAAGCTACCGTTCTAGTTGTAGTTCGGCGCTCTCTGGCGCCCTAAGAGCTTAGCCACTCAAATCTGATGAAACAGGTTAATTTATGTATAAAAAAAAATATGTGTACTACTAACTAAAAAAATTGTTTTTGGAAGTCGGAGCAATTCACATCCAATTCCTTTGAAAGGTGGTTATTGCTATTGGAGATAATCAGTGAACATCTAATATCATTCTTGTTTGCTTCTTAACCTATAACAAAAATCATAAATCTTCATTAATCTATATAATATAATTTCGGAAACTCGAATAGCTGTATCTGGAACATTAGGTACTTAATAAAATTTTTAATTAGAAACGTGAATTTAAACGAAAGGGTGTCAATAAATCAGTTCTCCCAGTATTGTTACAAGCAAATCACTTTTGCTACGAAAACAAATTGGTGAACAGTCACCGTCTCCACTAAAACAACAACGCTTTAAGTAAATTACTGAATATTCATTGACTTAATGGCTCTTTCATGCCGCAACCCGACGTGTAATTATGTAAATTAAAAAGCGAACAGCTATGGGTATAATCCTGAGAGACAAGTTTGCGTCATAGTAGCGAGGCAGAAATATTGTTTTGACGTATGTAGGTCATAAGCCGCGTCTGCACTCCAAATCAAGACTCAGTTATAGTACGTAATAAGTTCCATTGATGTCTGATGATAGGGCACGGAATGCACTGTCGGGTGTTATTTAACGCTCCAATCTCTTGAGGGTATCATGATTACAGAACTTCGCGACTGATATTTTGTATATTTTTAAAGTTGCTTGAGTAAATAACTATTGAATAATTTTCCGCAACTTAAAGTTTTATTAATTTATGAATACTCACCAGTAGCAATATATTGTTGGCGACACAGTCTTAGTACAAATATTAATTAAAAACCTAATTGCTTTATATTTACAAATGGATTCCGATAGTAACACCACCCCTTAGATGTTAGGAGCGTTGCTGGAGTTTTTTCGGCCACTTCTTCTCCCAGCGCCAACGCTTCCCGAAGTGGCACTCAAAGTTAGTTTAGCTTTTGAATGTCTCTTAGATTACCCGTGAAATAGCAACCGACCGAGTCGTGGTTCGGCCCTCTCGGGCGCCCTCGGATCGGAATGCTTACGCGTAACATAGTAACCGTCTAAGACGAGGATACTCCTCACCGGGGGGACCCTTGTGTCGAGTTACTAGCAATAGAGGTTCAGGCTAAGCTACCTTAGAGCTATGCCACCTCTCAATTCGGTGAAGCAGTCAAGGCCGCCTCTCTGGCCAATCTGTGTAGTTCGTCATAAAAAAAAATCCGATGGTAATTGAGAAAGAAAACGTATTACATAACATAGATAAAAATCCGTCATATAAATCAATTTTGGATGAGGGCAGATTTTAATAATAATTGTAAAAAATATTACTCTAAGAAAATGATATCTCTATAACCTCAGTCTTTTAACACCTGAGAGGATTTTATGACCATCGTCTTCCTAAGATTGCTCCACCGATGTCCTTTATTGGAGTCGTTACACTTTATTTAAGTGCAAAGGGTATATTTAAGAGAAATTTTGTATTTATAACATTATTTTACGATGACCTATGGCTGTTTCGCTTACAAGTTTTTGAGATGAAATACGTTTGAATTAAAAAGTAAGTCGCCATTAGTAACCCGATAAAATATTATAGACATTTCCTGTACTACTTACAATTGAAAAAAACAAATAATTCTATTTTACTTCGTGTATCTCGGAAACGGCATAAACTATTTAGATTTTTATTAAAAAGGCTAAAATTTCGTATTGTCATAAGTTTATACTTTCTATGTAGACATTGTACATATTTATATTTGTTTATATTTTCGTATTTATTGAAAAACCCCGTATTTACACAAACATATTTGTAACCCCATGTCGTATATCTGTGAGGTGATTACATGTTTTTTTAGAAATATTTCTAACAATCTTGTTAACCATTCCAAATAAGCTTATGCTTGTGCTAGGAGATGGCTTACGTCAATAGTCGAATGGTGGATTCGAACCTACGTCCTTGCAATTCGCAGACAATGCTCTAAACCATTAAGCTATTGAGGTTTCGAATATTGGATTCGCTTGATATTGTAAGTAACTTTGCACGTTGCATTATTGGTACCATAAAATTTTAAGAGATGGCGTTATAACATTATGCAAATAGGAACACGCGGGGCTTTAATTGCTATTGGGTGAAAGATAATGCACGTTGAAACTCGGTCGCTCAGGATATAAAAAAATGTATTCAGACAATTCACCTTACCTCTTTGAACAACGTACATACATAATAAGCTTAAAAACCAATAAAATAACACAAATAATGAATTATGTTCCTGATTATTCAATCAGGTCCTAAACTGATACACGACCCTATAACTTAAAATGGAGAGAATCAATAAAACTGGAACACATAAGTAATAGGTTGGGGAAAAAGTCTTTTCGCATTATAGTAAGTATAAACTTGTAATAAAATCTCTTTCGCTATACTATTTGTATCTGGCTGGTTTTGGTACCATTGAAAGCTTAAATTTTAAAGAACATAATTCCAAATGCGGATTTTCAAAGGAAAATGTGTGATTTTCATTTGTTTTTCCTACTGTCAAGATAAGTGAATGTAATGAAGAAATTGGATACATTTTAAAATTTTACTACAAAAAAAGGTAAAAATGCAACGCAAGCTGGGAAAAAAAATTGCGATGTTTATGGACCTAGTTTTTTGGATGAACTCAGCCAAACGTGTGCCTATTTTGTATAAAAAAACCCACACAGTTGGCTATGTTTGTTTGTTTTGAAATTCCTTAAAAAAAGCGAAGAAACTCTTTCCCCAACCTAATTAATACATATGAATATTTCTCGTTTCCAATCAAAAAATGCAGATGAAGATTTGCACGTTGCTATAGTACATTTTGTTTCAGTCGCAGTAAGAAGCTGTAAGTAATTTTTACTGCCAACATGACAAAGGTCACAGAGCAGACAGCCTTACATTTTCCGACGTCGCCCGTGTTCGAGAGCAAATAAAGTTGTTGACATTACGATACACGTATAAACCCACAAGCGGAGGAGAGAAACGTACCTGCTTCTAAATGTAAGCTCATTTCACCCTCTCGTATTTATCTAACGACACATATTGCGCGGAAGGAACATTTTAATTTTTTTCATATTGTAATAACTGGGCCCCGCAGTGTTACCCGCGATTAAAAACTATTTAAATAGTTCTAAAATACTCCATATAACATCAGCTGTTTTATATACAATTCAATACCATTACCAACATGTGGGTGCTTTTTTAATGTTGTTATCTGACCCGACCTTAGAGGGAGCGAGGAAGCTGGTGGCTATGGCCATGCAACATTGATGACTTTCTTTCTTGCTTCGTGCGATGTATGTGTCGGTTACCAAGGTTAGGGTATAACGGCGCTGAGATGCCGAAAAGGTCTTCAAAAAATAAACAAAACAAAATAAAATACCATACCAAAACTAGGTAAGTTTAGAACCTGCAAATTTAAAATAAAATAGAACAATAAACTTGAATCAAATTTTCTATCCGTTAATCCTGAAACGTGTCTATTTTCGTTAGCGTAAACGTACCACAAATAGCTCAGTTTAATTGTACAAAATTAATTAGGAACAGCGAAAACCAAATATCGTTGATTTAAATTTTAATCTCATCATTAAATTTAAAAAGTTATAAAGCATCACTGCTATGAAAGCCACAAATACGCTTCTGCGTCATCAAACAGAACAGTACAAACTGAATGCTTATGTTAATATTGCAGACGTGACCACAATATAATATGCAAATATATATAAAAACGATAAAATATTTTTTACATGTTACGACCTCTGTGGAACGTAAATATTTATATAAATGTAAATTTAGAAATAACACATATTTACGCTTTTATGTTTTATGTAAATTCTATCCGCGACTATTACAAGAACGCTGCCAAAAATAAGACTATGCCAAAAGCTGATCTGTGATATAGATACCTTCTTTAATAAAAAAAATACATTTGTTTCAATATATTTATTTTTCTATAAGAGTTCAATGTTGCCCAGATTAAAAAATAATTATAATGAAGATCGAGTATTATTTAAAACAGTAAATGTACATTTAATTATGTTTTGATTGAGAATTACTTCAACCTAGATTAAATATAAAACGACAAATTAACGAAGCATCGAAGCGTCCTTTTAAAATATTTGTTTTAAACAGTTGTTAATAACAGACAGATGCATCCATTGAAACCAACACGGGGGGAAGCCCATTAATGGTTGAGCTACAAGAGTGTTTGTATTTTTTTTACGTGCAAGACCCGTCGTTATTGAGGTGTAGATGAGATTTGGAACTCTGTTACAATATATTTTCGAACCTATAATTAAGGGTAATGACTATACATTTCAGACCTGAATGCAGCTGTAGAATGATTCTTGGCACAGGGATGACATTTATTTTATATTTCAATTATTTCTGTCATTCCTCCTTACATTCAGAAGATTTATGACATTTTTTACACTTTATATTCAAGCAATAAATAATTATAACCTTTAATGTCCCAACAATCTCACAAATTAATGGTAATCTAATCATTCTAGCATTAAGTAAACATCTCCGCGATTTAATTTAAATAACTACAAAGAGGCCGCTTATCCGAGAAATTCTGGCAATTTTTGTATTGTATTTTCTTACATTTTAATTATCTTTCTTTTAATTGCACATACATTGTTTTTTTTAATTAGTCTACATTAATAAATGCCAGTGAGGTCTCTGAAGTTAGAGGGGTCAATAAAAAAAAATTCATTCGTTTAGAGAAATGGAAACCCATTGAGTGGATGTAATTTTTTTTAACCTAATCTAAGCCGTATTTACTTAGAAACAAGGATAGGTAGAAACAAGGAGAGATAAACAGGGATAGGTAAACTACCTAAACTACTAGCATATGGTTGGCATTGACAACTAGACAACTCCTTGACAACAGAACAGTTGTCTCTGTTGGTTAGATGGAATTTAGAGGAGCTCTATTATCAGTAATGGACATAAGTACGAGGAATTGTTTCGAATAAAGAATGCAGAGATCCAAAATCTCTTTGCGAAGACAAAGGATCAAGTTTATCATTTGAGGTTTGAGCTACGCCTCAGCTTGTACAATAAAATAAAAAAAGCAGGGAACCGCCGTCCAGAGATGAGAACAGTACCTATACTAGGCCGTTAATGCGCCTTAAAAAGTTGCAGACCCACTCTATCTATTTCTCTATTCTAAAATAAACAGTATAACGTTAAAGTTTGCATCGGTCCTTGTATTCGGACAGAAGTTTGAAACTACTTAGGAATTTAGTTGCTGTTTTCACCAGAATTTAGATCACATCTTTAAGAAGAATTAGAAACTGTTTTGTGTTACTAAAGTACATTAATTTGAATAAATAAATAATACTGTTTAAAATCTAAATAAATTTTGGTTAAATGACCTGACTATAGCAATTTTGATTTCGCTCGATCACTGTATAGTAATGCGTTTATCGTTCACAGAGCTTTTAAAACAATATAAATAGCAGTAGTCACGCCTTTGACGCAGAGTGGTAGGCAGACATTAAGCATTTCCATCTACTATGATACACACCCTTGTCGGCTCTAACACATCTACAAATTTACAACAGGTGAAAACGTACTATATCACTTCAATTGCTTTGAGCATGCATTATTATGACATGAGACTGATGTTTGTGACAATATTCAACGATATGACAATTTCGATAGTAATCTTGTATCTTTAACGTTAATCGGTTACATTTCAACCGACTTCAAAAAAGGGGGAGGTTTTAAATTCGTCTCTATGTATTTTTTTTATTATATTATTATTTTTTATGTTTGTTACCTCATAACTTCGTACTGGACTAACCGATTTTGATGATTCTTTTTTCATTTGAAAGCTGTTGCTTCCCATGTGGCCCTATCTCAATCTGACTATGGCATCCATGAAAAAACTATGTGTCTTATGGCAATCTCCATAAATTGTGTGGCTATAAATACTTTACCTGTTAAAAATATAATAGTAAGATAGTTACGAACAAAATTCCGTAAGAAAAGTAACACGTTATACATGTCCCACTTTTGGGCACAGGACTTCTTTCTACAGAGAATATTAGGGCATAGTCCGTCACGCAGTCAGAAGAAATTGTGCATAATAGCAGACTTCACACACTGTAGGATATTTTCTAACTCACGGTTTCCTTACGACGTAGTCCTTCAACGTCAGCATCAGGAATCGAACTCGGGTTGTTGGTGTTTATGCGACTTCAAGCGACCGCTCGTGCACTGATTTTACCACGGTAAAATTCCATTTATGTAATTAAATATAACGCCGAGGTGACGGGCTAAATTTTCCGCCAACATCTGCTATTTTCATAATTTCCCAAGGCACTGACAAAAAATAACAGCCGACCCTGCGACATGCCCTATATGTACTTATTAGATACGTGTTATGGTTTAGAAAATTTCTTGCTACGGTACTTGCATTCTGTCCTCGAGATTTATTTTTCCCTTGTACCATGTAGGCACATAATTACTTTATGGACCTAAATCTGTAAGCTGTAAAAAAATAATAAATTGAGGAAAATAATATTATTTCTTTCAATCTATTACAAGAAAATAGTAGACAATGGCATAAAGGTCGACCACAAAAAAGTAAAATAAAATCGATCGAAACGATTGAATTATTCTCTATTATTAAAACCCATTAGAACATTATTCCCTGGACGCTCAAAGATTATTTCCCAAGGGACTAAAATTCATATTCCAATAAGTCAAAGCATGTTAAAAAATTTATTACTCCAAAAAAATTTATATCTTTTCAGACATGATTGGCCATTTCTCCAACTTAATTACGTAGGCCTTTGTAAAAAAAAGAGTGGAGGAAAACAAAAAAAAAACGTTTAGTTACATTCAGTATAATTTATTGACACCGTTAAAATTGGACCTGGCAAATGAGCAAAAACATTACTGACAAAGGACTGGTAAAAAAGGAAACGAGCGTCCCTTTCTATTGTGCTGAACTTTGTGAAATTGACAACTTAATGTCAACCTTACACAAAGCGGTTTCTATAACAAACGTAGGCAGGTTATTACTATCGCAAATGTTCTAGATTGTCATACTAAAACTTCTGCCCTTTTATAATATTATTTGAAGCTTTCCGTCCTACTATGTTTTTTCAACTTTATTTTTAATTATATTTCATCATAATCCCGAAGTGTAGCTGAGTCAGAAAATTCAACGAAAAGTTTTAGTCTTTTTACCGTTCCGGTATTTAATTTTTTTATGAAACGGTCCCAAAAGGCTTCGAGAAATATTACTGTGAGAGATTTTTTAAAATTATACTTAACCCCGAGTAAATTTGATGCTTAAACTGAATATAATAAACTGAATTTGGCTTAAATAAAAATTTATTTACTTATTATAAAGAGTATTTACTTAAGAAATAACTGTCATGTTGATTTATATTAATAAATAATTCAATGGTTAATTTAACTTTATAAAAGGACGTTTTTCTATTGCAGTTTTTTTTGTACCAAAATTCCTTATATTCTTGTTAATCATTCCAAACAAGCATAAACTTGTGCTAAAAGATGGTCCATGTCAACGGGTAACTCCGCGTGGCCCAGGTAGTAATAAAATAAAGTTCAATATTATTAATTATTATTGAGACACCCGAGTTGTGATGCCATGATCTTTATGTTAAACAAATTTATTTGCCAATTCCTAGCATAAAGTAAGACATAATCTTCTCATTCACACCAATATCATCACACGAACAATAAGAACATTTAAACAAGGTTAGTATTCTAATACAACCCGTTGGTCCGTATGATTAATGTTCGAACTGTGAACGCGACATAACCGACCCAATCGAGTGACATAGCTAGTCTACGGCAACGGAGATCAATGGCTTACATCGACCCTTCATTTAGGCCGGATATACTAAAATTTGGCAATAGTCCATGAGGGGAACGATTTAGAAAAGAAAGTTATTATAAGATAAGAATTAGGTTAGATTTATCAAGTAGGTCAATTGCGTTTATTCTGTGATATCTAAGAGGAAAGTACATGTTTAGGCTATATCTGTATATTTTATTATTTATGTATTTCATTTACTTACAATTGGAAATGGTATTATCTTATCTTTATTTTAAATTTAATTCATCAAAGTTTAAAAGAGCCCTCTACATTGATAAACGAATGGAAAAATAATTTATTTTTTAACATAATTGTCACAATACTTTGAACAACATTAATTAGCCCATAAATCCAAACCAAGTAAGCCCACACGAGCCGTTTAAGACAATTCAATTGAATCAGTAAAGATCGCCTTGCATGTGGCATGTGGAGATAAAAAACCGGGGCGAAGATAAAGCGGGAGCGTATCGTAAATCAGCACGGGGCGGAGAGGGAATTGAAACGTCGCGGCGTCGGGCGGGCGGGTGGCGAGGCGCGAGCCCGGAGAGACGCGTGCGCGGCGGATCGGGTGCGGGGGGTGCGGCACAGCCTCCCGATGCAGCACTCCGCCGCCGCCCGCCGCCCGCATCGATCCCGCCCGGGCAGCTAGCGCGACTCGCCTGCTCGCGCTCGCTCGACGCGCCCCGGCACGCGCTCGCGTCCGCTAACGCCCGCCCCAAGGTCCCACCCCCGCTACACATCTCACCACAGTGCTGCAGATTAACGCTTACGTAACGTCCAGGGTTTTGTGCGTGTCAGGTTCTGTGAGAGTGGCGATTCTCCAACAGGCCAGTATAACCTTTTCGTTGTAGGTGGTTATTTTTTAAAGTTCTTTTGAATATTATTTTTAATCTGTATCTTTTAAAAGACGTGTAGAGATAAAATTACTGCTACGTTCGTAGCAGTTGCTACGAGTAAGCACATAACCTACGATCGTACGCGCCTTCCCGCCGTTATTTCCTTAGTTGCATACAAATTGCGATCTTGTAGCGTTATATTTAGAGTTGAAAGAGTAATGTAACATGATTCTCATAGTAAAAATTCTAGTGTTTTTTTTTATTTTTTTGCACAATGTGTTGACAAGTCTTATATTAAGTAAACCTTATTAAGTATGATTTTACATTTTAATAATCTTATAATTTATATTATCATATGTTAAAAATCCAAGGATTCGTTATTAACATTATTTTAAATACCATTAAAATATTACAGTTATGATTTTGACGAATTTTCTCATAATAGGTATTAGTTTTATGCAGATTTTTTTTCTAGTTTCATTAAAATGGATTCAACCATTTTTTTACTATTTCAAACCATTTTAAATCAATCATTGTTTTTTACCTTTTCACTGAAATTAATTATACTTTCACTATCCATTGTCGCTGCTACATTAGTATTCAAACAAAGATATTACTTTTAAACGTTCAGTTAAATTTCCCTGTATTAAATAATTATTTATATCATAAATATAAATGAAAATATTCATTTTCGGATATTTTTTTAATAATTGCATAAAAATCTATCATTATTATAATTGATACCTTAAGTACGAGCTTTATGGTATACTTTCCTATGCACCACATTTGTTAAGAGACTTACGACAGTTAAAATAAGGACAGCTTTAGCTCAGCTATATTTAGAATCCACTCTTACTTTCGTCGGTTGTCACTTCATATTATATATATCAGCAAACGCTTTATATACCTATAGATGCGGAATTATTTGACAAAAATGGGTCACGGCTTTATAAAAATGTGTAAATTATTTTAATCAGTTACTTAAACATTGGAAATATACTTGTTTGTAACAAACCAACGATTGCTCAAATAAGAATACAGAATATGTAGAACGGCTATTTAACACTAATTATTCATTCCGAGTATTAATTAGCGTTGGAGATTTAACAATTATTTGCCGTAGTATTTATTTTGCATAAACAAGAACGTGTCAAGTCACGGCGTAAGCGCAACGTGATCGGTATCGATTAATACATCACGTCCTAGAAAACACATAAAAGAAACCCAACATTGTCAACAGAAAGCAAATACAAAAGAAACCGGCACAGCTATGTCGTGGAGTAGCTGCGGTTTATTTAAATTTTTCTAAACAAATGTTCACTTAACACTATTTATGAGTAAAAGTAAATAAAGTGGTCATCTGGCTATTTGCCATTAGTCATAGGATATCACTCGTCACTCATTAGCCATCAAAACAGTTTTTGTGGTCCTTTGGAGTGGTCGCGTGCGCAATTTTAACGTACCTTTTCATATTCAAAGCCAGTAATGAGAGGCGGGAACAACGCGTAAAGTCGGGTGTTTTCGTCTAGCGCTGTGAGCATGTCCTCCGAAAAAGAGAAAATGGCGACCACCGAAACGAAGTCGCCGTCTAACAAGAGTAACTGCGCCTCACCTGGGAAAAAAGGTAAATCATACGAATAAGCTTAGTTAGAAAAGTTTTAAATACTACTATATATTTTCCTTTTCTGGTGTATTAGAGCCGTGGTAGCTCAGTGTCAGGTGGTTCTCTCAAGTTGCATAGTAGGCTAGCAACCCGAGTTCGATCCCGGTACCGGCACCAATCAATTTGTTGTTGTATTTTTATGTGCTGATTTACGCGCTCGGCGGTGAAGGAAAACATCGTGACTAAATCTACATGTCTTGGAAAAATTTTCTATGATATGTGAAGTCTGCAAATCCGCAGTAGGGCCGCATGGCGGACTAAGCTCCTTATACTCAATTTACAGAGAAGGCCTGCGCCCTACCGTGGGACATTTAAATGCCGTTACTTAAACTTTAACATTTTCTGTTTTATAATTTAGATTAATATCATATTTGGTATTTGTTTAAGGATTTCTAATTTTAAGCTCGATCTAAATTTCAAACATTAAAAATCCATTTGAGAAATGTACCTTAAATATAATTTTTATAATAGACTTCAATTGTCTTGTGATTGCACTTATAATAAGCGCATGTAATCTTAAGCAAAAGTATTATTAAATATTTACCCACGTAACCTTCACCTGCCTCATGCATAGCAAGGTGAAGGAAAGGAAATACGGAAAAAGTACTTGTAAGCAGTAGTTTGTCGGGTTTCACACCTCACCTCTAAGTGGGTGTCCAAAGCCGGGGAATCCGGTTAATAAGACGTCACGGAACGGGGAGATTAGAGCTGCGGAAGTGTTCAATGTTTCGGTTATTTGAAAATGATTTTAATACTTTACAATACAACGTGTATTACTAGTTTTATTTGTCAGCTGAGTCTAGTTACATAGCTATATAAATGAATAAAACTTAGAAAAAACGTAACTAATTGGATCATCATTCAGATCATTTCTATAGGAAAATAAAATCTGTAGCATAATTATATTAACAGTAAAAGAAAATCATTTGATATTAATCTATTAAATCCACTAGATAATCTGTAATTCTCATAGAATTTTTGTTATTTAAATAAAATCATAATGGTATTTGACCACAAAGTTACGATTCCAACTCATCTAATGAATTGTTAAGCGACCGAGAAAAAAGGGCAGTTAGTTTATACGTAGCCAGAACCTTCGATCGAGTTAGGCACAAACCTTTTCGCTGATTTCCCAAAACTTATTGCCCTACTGACACTATAAGCTTGCTTAATTCCAGAATAAACGCAAACAAGGTCATTCGCAACAGCACATGCTCACACTTTAAAACATGTGAATGCTGATGAGAACCAGGCATATCTAGGCACTACCAGGCATATATATATCTAACTGTGACTTTTTTTAAATAGAATAGTCAACACGCATATTTTTTTTATTACTAAAAAATTTTGTTACATTTCTGATATGCAATATCTACATACACTAGCCTCATATTGTCAGTCGTATCAACGTGTTCACGTTATGAAATAAGCCGGTGAAGCCACAATAGTGAGTAGCGCTTAGCCAGGGTTAATAGCTAAGGTACAGTGTCAAGAGTATTAATATTTAAATGGTTCGCCCGCGCGGGGATAAACAATTTATGAATGTTTCTGGTACCGTTGAACATTAACATAATAAATTTATTGTGCCTCTTTGAATGTTAAATCTTATATAGGGGCATTTTTTTAATGTCGGTAAATGCCTAGGATAACGAACTCCTCCATGTCCGTAGTCCAGGCCTCAGGTAGATGCGTAGGAGTACGGTACACAGTACGCTCTTCTCCTGCGCCCTGCTCTCCGGCTGCGAGACGGGAGATCAGTGGTCTTTCACTCTCTTTTTCCGCAGCCTCCTTCTGCGACATTACTTCTTCGCAGAAGGCAACACCAGCGCTCCATGAACTCTCGCTAGCGGCCATAAGGCCGCCTGGTTTATCTTAGGAGGATATCATCTCAGAATATAGCGATTTTAATACTTAACAAGACATTGTATATCTTAATGAAAATTGTCCTCATAGTATCCACAAATTTCATATGGTCCTAGCGTTAGAGATATATAACTAATAAATACCCAAGCAGAATTAGATTTTTACTATATTGCGGCGTCACTCCCGTAATGTATTTGAAAAAATCTTGAAATTGTAGGCTAATCAGTACTACTATTTTTTCGCGTATAACTACACAATGTTTCGTGTAAACAGTAAACTATACTAACATTGGTAAACATTGCTGATATCACATTTATTTTAAAGTCTTAAACATTGAATTAAACACAATTCAGAGATACATTTGTGTATTACATCAATCCTTTTACGATAATATTAATACCGTATAAACAACCAATTTAAAATCTAAATAAAATAAATCTCTATGGATTTTACTTTGTTTGACGTGTGTATTAACATAATAAGCCACCTCAATCATCGACAAGCTTTATATCGAAACTCGAGCTTAAGCTTAGCCGCATAGATTTAGTTTTCATTTAAGCCTTTTATAACTAAAATCTATTTGCATCAGTGATTACGTATTTTATTCTTCTTCATTCTATATTTATATTAGATACGGGAGAAACTTAAAGTTTTTCAACCGACTTAAAAAAAGGAGTTTCTGAATTCGTCTGTAGCTTTTTCACAGAATACAGGTGTGATGTGAGATACATTATACTCGTAGGCTTTTTCCAATGAAAGCGATACCGACGGCCCAATACTTCATAAAATAGTTTGTAATTGTAATTTCTTGATTTAAAACAAAAGGATACACACATACAAGTCGGTAGATGGTGCCACAAAAGGATCGTGTTTAACCGTTATTTCAAATAAGCTGTCTTCAGCAGTATTTCAGAACTAATTAAACTTTTTTATTAAAAGCAACACACCTGCAACCCTTGCGGTTTTGTAAATATTCATGGGCAGTTGTAATCACTTCTGCTTACCTGTTTGCTTCTATTTCAATAAAAAAATAGTATCCTTGGTTTATTTTATCTCAGCCAGGATCCACAATATATAATTCACAATCGACTCTTCGCACCATCCATCAATACTTCGCACTTCCAGTTTTTTTGACCCACTTTTCTTACCCTTCGACTGCAAAATACTGTAGCACACTCAATATACTGGTTCTCACAGAACTAATGTTTTTCACTCTGCTATTTTTTTCCCTTAGATCATATGGGATAAATGGAATAGACATCATTAATTCCAAGCTGCCTATACGCATGTCATTTATACGAGTAACTTAGAAATAAAGTTCTTTATATATTTTGCCTTTGCATACGCAATAAAACTATTCCGAACGAAATTGGACGTGATTATTTTCCTTTCGTCGTCGAAGTTTAGAACCATATTCTTCGTAAAGTTTCTTAATTAAATTCGAAGAATGTACTTTTCCTAAGAGTTGCTCAAAACTGTTCTTACTTATTTAGTATTAGATTGGACCTTTCGTAGAGATTTTTCTAAGAAGAGACATGAAGTGTTTCAAATTAAGTAAATTATTTTTATAAAATTGAATTTCTGGTTTTAAAAACTTTCATATGATTTTTTCTCTTTCTCGTACTTGTTAAAGTAATTTTAAGTTGAATTAAGTTTGCTTAAAAATGTAATAGTTTCTTATATATACGTGAATATTACACATTGAAATTTTTTTTTGCCAAGCTCGTAGTCACGAGCATATGGGGCCGGTCGCCTTCTGCGTCATATCACAAGATGCGGTTGTGTAAAGGAAAATGATAGAACCACTATATCGGAATCAAATTTTGGAAATAAATGCCTAAAAAATCTTACCTTTAGTGGTGGACTAAACTTTACGGAATTTCTATTTTATTTCAGTAGTTTCAAAGTTAAATTACGAAGTCATTGTGATTAAAGATCACTCACCTGGTGTTGGATTGTAATATAACTATCAATATCTCAATCAACAAACACTATTCCAAAAGATTTTTGGGTTCCCTTGTATATCTTCGAAACCCAATACCAATAAAATTAAATGGGACCTAATTGTAAGCAAACCATTAAATGAAATTGGTTTATAACATTAACAAACATTAAAAAAATACAAAAAAATAAGATTACGGAACAACAAAACGTTATAAATTCGACTTTTAACTTGTCTCGCATAAACTAGGTTATTCCATACGTTTTAATACCACACTGAAGCCGAAGACTTGAAACGGAAAACAATTGTTTACTTAATGAGTTCGAGAGCTTACCGAATTGTTTTCATAACCTTGCCTCTGTGTGCCTAAGCATACACCTTAAATGGTAAAATAAATGGCGTTCGTATCGGAAAACTATCGATTCAAACATTGGAACATTTACTATTCACAGTGTGGTTAAAATTCATAACAACCTCATTGGCAATATACCTTAAAACCATTCTCACCTAAAGTTAATATTTGAAAAATATATGTTTACATATAAAAGAAGCATTTGACTCACGATCCGAAGTTTGGAGGATCGAATTCGAATTTGATTTTCCTGCGTACATAAATGAATTGGTTTGGTTATTTTTGACGATAGGTTTACTCATAGAATACGATAATCTCGAAAAAATGATGAATGTCGTATAGCTATACAAATTTAATATAATTGTTTACACACAAATTGTTCTCAATTTATCTATATATATATATAAAAGAGAATGTGTGTGTGTTTGATCCGTATAAGCTCCGAAGCGGCTGGATCGTTTTCAATGAAACTTTCAGGGATTCTTCAGATTGACCTGACGAGTAATAGTAGTTTGGTGACGATTGGAGCACTTCTCTTTTTGAACTGTCAAATACAACTTTTATTTACTACGATGATATTCTATTGTTTTATAAATCAAACTTGTATTGACACATGCGTTGTGTATATTTATGTCATTATGAACCATATTGAAGTACAATGGAGTATATTGAAGTATTATAAATCACTTAATAATAAAAATGATTTTGCATTTACTGACATGTACATGGGTGTAGGTTCACAAGATCTTCACCCGCTCGAGAAGAGAATGAATACGGAGATATATAATATTTTTAGTTTATTGTTTCAATAAAATAAAGCAAAATCTAGCCCAGTGTAGCGGGCTGGGTACGCTAGTGCTCTATAAATGTTACTCTATTCTAAGCGCTTTGCATAGGGCTAGGTTGGTTCGTGATAAATTTCGTGCTCACCTTCAAGCGAGAGCGATATTAAAGTTGTTTGCAGGCTTCCGTTTGATTATATTAATAAATTAAATTATACATTTTTTTATCTATACAAAGAAAGCTTACAATATCTAAGTCTTTTAGAATGTTCAAAAGAGATTTTAATATCTTCTTTATTAAAATCATAATGTTCAATGTTAAATAGGATATTCTATTGTGAGGATTTGTGTCTTATCGAAGCTGATGTAATGAGGAAGTTTAGAGAGATTAGAAAGTTTATAATACTGTTTCAAATTCATTCAGCGGCTGATTTCTGTAGTATTTTCTTAATAGGCAGTCTTTTGTTTGCATAAACAATTGTCACTTTATTGCCTTTCATTCCATCAAATTTGCAAAATTGGGATCGATATTCGTATCATTCAATGTTCTTTATCTGTATTTCAAAATTAAAGTTTTTATTTTTAATATAAAATAAATATTCATTTATGACAATCTAAAGCTTAATAAGACGGTTTCTCCAATTGGCATATATAAAATCTCTATGATATAATTATCTTTATAAAAAAAAACCTCTATATACAAAAACGTATTTGGTTCATACAATATGCTATATATACGTTAAATCAGCCTACGTTTGTAGTTATTTATGTTTGTAAACTTTCACCAATTCAGTTGTGATCTGAAGTAATTATTTACTTACCAATTGCTTTTTTTGAATGCTGATGTAAATAAACTCTGAAGAACAGCTAACGTGGACTTGAGCTGTTTCTATCTCTGACCATTTCATTAAGTTTATGCGATAGTAAGAGTTTGTTAAGCAACCGTATAATCTTTTACTTAGAATTTCTGCGCTAATTGCTGAGAATAAAGAACAATACAGCATTGTTATTTTTAAGCAGTGATAGGCTTTGTTTTGGGTACAGTTACATTATAACATAGCAAAATCTAGGTCTATTATGATTAGTATGTTTCAGTAATTCAATTTAATTTAATATTTTGCATTTGATACGGTCACAAAGTGTAACATTAAGGTCAACACAAGACCGATAGAACAACATTATTTACATTTTTAATTAAAAAAACTACTTATAAATAAACACTCATATCTTTTTACTCAAGTACATAGATTGAGTAGATAGCAATTGCTATCCATTTTCACTGAGTCTTTCACTGTCACACACTGTTTGTCACCATTAAAAAACCTCCCCACCTTGTCGTCTTAAAATTACAACTGGATCTCAGAAGTACTTCCATTAAAAAAAGGTATTATATAATCTAATTGCAACATAGGTCGTACATCATTGGTCTGTCTTATATGTAATCTTAGGTATGGTTACGAACGGATCACGATGGCTCCCGGATAAAATCTTCATTGGCCGTCTAGGCCACTTACCCAGACAGCGGTATAACAAGATATTCGTATGTTACAAATGTAAAGCGAATTAATGCTAGAATTCAGTTTGTTTACCTACAAAAAACTTAAAGGGGCCGCCTATATTGTATGTATACTTATAGAGTCATCGTCATGATCAACTTCTATGTCAATCCACTGCAGGAAATATTCCTTCTACATTACGATCATTCGCTTTCAGCATGCACGTTCGGTTATCCTTATAAGCTCGTCGGCCTATCTGGGGGGGGGCTCTTCTTTGTTCTCTTTAGCTCTTGTAGCTCTTCCCATTGCTTGTTGTACGACTTTAAGCTTGTGTACAGGTCCTACGTTTAAGTCTAGATCTCTGCACCGTATTTTTTTTTAAATATTATAAAAGAACTGTTTGTTTCTAAAACTGAAATTTTCAAAATACACAATGCCAGGGTTGATTTTAGTTGACGCGCTGACAAAGGGGATATTAAATTCTGTTCTTTTGCTCGGAATCCTTTGTGGTTTCTAGTTCCAAACGAAATGAGTGAAGAGAATCTCCAGTTAAATTTGACTACGCAATTTTCCTTTGATCAAGCACCAATTAATTAGTCAAAAAATTCTTGCGACAATACTTTTTCATTTCGATGCTCTGTTCACGGATTTTTAACCTAAACTAGTTAAAGTTGAGAGCACTCAACAGATTTTAAAAGCTTCTTAAAATTGAGTTTTTCTTCCAAGGGTCCCCTGAAAGGATCGTACAGAGTGGAATGAAAAATAATTCCGACCATCGCCTCATTAAGGACCTTCTTTTTATATATTTGTAAGGTAAAGGAATTGAGCTTTCTTATACGTTAAACTTAGGAGGAAAGTTTATATTCAACCGGTGTTTTAAGGGGGATTTTTATTCTTATTAAGATCTATCTATTACATAACGTTATTAAGACCTATCTTTCTAAAAGCAAGATATTCTAAAGATTATTTTCCTTTATCAAAATACAAAGTCTGTTCCACATTTAAAATCACCTTTCATACAAAAATAGGTCATACTCGATAGGCCTACAACTTAACGTATTTATCATATAAATAAAACTAAATATATGCAATAGATTTGCACTTGTTTTACAGGCGCATTGCAGGACTTACTCGTACATAGGCTGCACTAAAAGTATCGGGAATGGAATATTTCCACTATTCCTGTCATATTAAAATCTTTTTAATTGCAAACTCCTTGGTTTTTAAAATCGAATACCATTTATTTATTTAAAAAAAGATTCTCGGTCTTCTCACAAGGTCTTGTCAAACTTTTTTAGTTGTTAAGAAAATGGAATTGACTCGAGAAAATTCAAGAGCGATAATTTATTATGACTTTCGAAGTGGTTTAACACAAAAACAGTGTGTTGGCCGGATGATTTCTGCATTTGGTGATGAAGCCCCATCCAAAACCACAATTTATCGCTGGTTTGCTGAATTTCAACGTGTACGTTCAGTGATGATCCCCGTCAACGTCGTCCAAAAACTGCAGTCACACAAGAAAATGTTGATGCTGTGCGTAAGCTGATTGAGGAAAATCGACATGTGACATAACCGCGAAATTCAGGCAACTATAGACATTGGCATGAGTCAAATACAAATAATCTTACATGAACAATTAGGTGTAAAAAAGTTGTTTTCCCGATGGATACCGCATTCGCCCTGTGAAGAGCAAAAAGCAGCTCGCGTTACTTGGTGCGTCAGAACTCTCGAAAGATTCCACGCAGGATCCTCAAATGCTGTAAACAACATCATATCAGGTGACGAATCCTGGATATATGCCTACGAACCCGAAACAAAAAACCAGTCACGAGTGTTCACGGTGTTTGAAAATGAGTTAAAGCCAACAAAAATTATTCGTTCACGGAGTGTTGCAAAAAAAATGGTGGCCACGTTTGTCTCCAAAACCGGTAGTATTGCGACTATTCCTCTTGAGGTACAAAGAACGGTTAATGCAGAATGGTATGTTATTTGTTTACCATAGGTAGTTTCTGAACTCCGTAAAGAGAACTGCAACCGCCACATCATCCTCCATCACGACAATGCGAGTTCTCACACCGCAAAAGAGTTTTTAGAGCGAGAAAACATAGAATTATTAGACCATCCCCCGTACAGCCCCGACCTGAGCCCTAATGATTTCTATACTTTCCCTAAAATAAAGAATAAATTGCGTGGTCAGAGATTTTCATCACCCGAAGAAGCTGTGGACGCCTACAAAACGGCCATTTTGGAGACCAAAACTTCCGAATGTAATGGTTGCTTCAATGATTGGTTCCATCGTATGAAAAAATGTGTTAAATGTCGAGCAGATTACTTCGAAAAGCAGTAAATACATTTTTAACTAGTAATGCTGTGTCACTTCCTTGATTCTCGAAATTTTCAGTGCCACCCTCGTATTTTTGCTGCCAATCAGTGATGTGCATTGGATACATATTTAGTTTGTAAGGTGCTATGGCTAGTACAATTATTAACCGACGTGACGTAGCACTTTATGTCACATTGTGTCGTTCTGAATCGCAATGCTACGCAAAAATTCTGCGTAGCAAGTGAATATTCTGTTTAATAATGAATTTATCAAGTTATTAGGTTCATTTAACAATAGCATTAACGTTCATGTTATTTAAAATGCAAAAAAAACATAAAACCTTAAGAAAGAAGTAGATTTATATGTTTCTGGAACAAGTAAGCTGCGTTCAAAATCGTCCTTCTTGCACAAAATCCATCTTGAATTTCAAATGCAATGCACTTGCACTATTGTATTCACAACAATAACTTAAATGCATGGCGCAACTTAAATGTTTGAAATATTTGACAAAAGCTTTCAGTTTGATGAGTTTCAACAAACAAACATTCAGAAGTAAAACGGTTCTAGCTGAATAGGAAAAAAGTTTTAATACGGTTTTATTACGGAGTTGACTTTTAAAGCATGTCTTACAAAATCTCTGCATTCTACTTTGTTATCATACTCGCAATTAACTTAAAGAATATAACATTTTAACCACATAATTTGAATAACTAACGCTAAAATTCCGTACAGAGTTAATCAATAATGCACTTTTAAATCTAATGGAGTAATGTCGCTAATTTGGATCATATTTCGCATTTTGGCAAAAATGTTGGTCACCTGTCACGTTTCTCCAAATCTCCGATCATTTAATAGCTTACCGTCTATAGTACGTATATGAATGTTTGTTTGTGCACTAAATTCTTTGAATTTATTATCGAATTGGTTCAAAGAAAGTTAATAAGGAGTGGTTAGAAGTAATCCGATTAGGTTCCTATACGTTGGTAACGGGTAATTTGTTTTGAAAGAAAATTTGAGCACAGCAGTGGTCGGGCATGATTTGGCCAGAAGCCAATAGCCTCCCGCTGCAAGAGACTTGGGAGCAAATCAAGTGGAAACTGAACACGAACTAGAAATGAAATGGTAAATTTTGCAACTTACAGTAAAATCCCTCGTTTGTATACAAGTTTACGGATGAGACGAAACAGGCTGGTTATGAATCACGTGACAGACAAATTTTAAAAACTTAAAGTCTATTTTATTGTGCATATTGTACAAAAATGGAGACAGGGTCCTTTCTTTTTCTGTATATTTAACTAATCCAGACTTGGCTGACCAATATTATCTGTATAATTAAAATGTAAATTAAATAGAATAGAATCAATAAAATCCTATAGAATAGCACATACATTTTCGTAGCTCTAGTCTAAATAAGAGATCATGAAACGAACTAATCTCCTTTTTTCTATCTTTTACATATACACTCCTTGGAGTAACTGAACTGACTTGCAGCTCCTTTGCTGTTGCAAATTGCGCCTGAAATCACTTAAAATGTTGTGCTCGTTTACCCCTATCGAAACTGTTGAATGATATTTGAACGACCACCTGTTAGGTAACGATTTTCAGGTGTTTTATTACTTATGAGGCTTCAATTAAATACCTTGTTACCAATCATTGGATTTATACTACGGCAGTATTCTCTGAGGGGTGGAAGGTCTGAAGTCGAAGCGAAGCGGTACTGTAGGTGGTCTTCAGCTTCACAATTACTTTTTTTATATTTACAGTATGACTACATATTTATAGTGTTCTAAAATATGTACGAATGTTTTAGAATCCTTTTTGGGGACAAGCTTAGGCACGTTTGCCAATTTGGAAAGGAAATGGTTATACACATAAAACTGAGACAGAAAATGTAGTTTACGTTAACATTGAAACGATATAAATTTAAACGAAACATTGTCGTAAAATGCCACACCTTTGTTTTATGTACCTTTCTGTTACACCTTTAGACTTTTATTAGATAGTACTTAAATTTATGTATTTATAAAATAGAAGGATATAGGAGAGTGAAAAACAAAGTCGAAGTCGGCATAATAAGTAGTTTTTCATTATTTTCCTTTTTTAAATTAGTCCCCTTTATTCTGTCAACACTTGCTTGTTTTACTGGCATATTGATGAAAAAAGTATTAATTTTTTTCATTCAAACTTTTTTAATATCTCTTTCAACATCGGTACAAAGGATCTTTCTAATTTCATTGTTCAAAACTAACTCCCGCTGCGAATTTGTTAAACAATGTCTGTTCTACGTAATATAGCGTCATCTTAATACGGCTTTATGGCAGCGCTTTGTCTTCCAGGGCCTTTTAAAAGCCCACTTGATCAAACCTAAGTTAAGCTGCCGCTTATCTCTATTAACTACAGTGCTACGAAAGTTTCTCCTTCATGTTTTAGATTAGCTGGTCGGGGCCACAAAGTTATTTTGTTCATGAACTTAGATAAGTCTTACGCGTAGTTTTATTACATAATTACTTACAAAGATATATAGGATATATATATATATATAGATTTATATATAGGATTTATCATAGTGAGCTGGATATGATATGTATAAATAAATATTTATATATATATACATATGATATATACTGGATATGATATGTCTTTAATCAATTTTTTAAGGATAGGAGTTGATAAAATGTGCGTTTAAAAACTTAGTGAATGCACAAGAAATAGAAATGTGGTCATTTAATAAGTCATGACATAAAATCTCTCCAGTATTTTTGACTCTACTGGAGCTATGGGATAGAGATTATCATCTCTGTCTGCCTCACACTAAGGTTTTAGGGTCCCACAGGTGGGTAATAAAACAACCCAAAACCTCCATTCGAGTAATGATATGAACTATAGTATGTTTTAATCGACTTCAAAAAGAAGGAGATTCATAGCGACACTCATAGCGTCGTCATTCATGTTTTTTTTCGCTGGAAATTGTCTGGTTTCAACTAGGTTCTATATTAATTTTCTTGGCATAGGACATTAGGGTATACCAGGGTGCTCCTAAAAATCTTACGTAAGAATGCTTGTTGATTTAAATTTTGATCCGTTACGATTTTAATAATGGAAATTTTTTAGCATTTTCAATTTAAAAAACATCAAACAGATGTAGGTAGAGATAGGTAAAAAAATGAGTTGGTACATCCCAGGAAGTACCAGAACCTCTCGTAATACCGGCGTGAATTAAACTTAAATACTTCTACGTTTAACCCTGTAACGGAGATCTCCATCCATCCAACTCTTCGTAATATAGGTTGGCAATACACTGGCAATCCCTTGTAGATGTTTATAATATCTCTATCTAGTATCCTGTAAAAATGTACTCCTTGGCTAAGGGGATATTATGGTATAGGGACATATAGACATAGCAAATACTATCAATAATTTATCAAAGTTTATATCATCTCAATCGTAATAAATCGGCATCTGTAACAATGCTCAGGAATTATTTCTCTTCAAATAATATTTCATAATAATATAGAGCAAGTAATATAGGTCAAGCGCTATTCGAACCTACGACATCGCATATAATATTAAAAAATGTTTTCAAGTTAACCTACATTTTTTAATATTGCCATTAAGTTTATTCATTCGCTTATTATATATAATGCAATTGTTTACTAAGGCGGCTTAAGCGGTTAGTCAAACAACACTTACAAATATTCTTTTACCGTTTCGACTCCATTTATGTTAGAACAATGTCCTAATCTTTTTATAAAGGTTTAAGTTAAAAGTTATAAGTATCATATTCAATTATTAAACGTAACAAAAGAATGTAACCTAGAAATAAATGGGACAAACTATTTCTCACAATGTGTTCTGGTTTATAAAATCTACGAAAGACCTGTACACTACAGTAACATGTTATAATGGCCCATTAAAATATACTTTTATATGTTTTAAACATTTTTCTCAGGCAACCTTAAAAGCGGAAAACTTTTTATAGTTACAAGAATTGTTACTAGACTCGCATGAAATACAAAAATAATATCGGTAATGTAATAAAAGAGAAGAGAAAATTAAGAAAAAAATTAACTAACCATAAACAGAACAAGTGAGTTATAATACGTACTCGGTTTTCTGAAACGGTGATATTGGTCTATAGCAAAATAGTGTTAGCTTACAATAGGTTCGTGGGGCAACATTAAGTTTATTGGCAATACTGGCGCTTTTTCTATAGCCTCAGCCAGTCATGCGTCTATCTGTGGCCTAATCTATGGTCGAGTTCGGAGTGGTATCGTGGATTGACACAGAGATAAAAATGGCGCTCCTGTCGGAAGCAGAAGGTAGTTGTCTTCAAGCAGTTAAAACGTTATTGTTTTGAAGTGAATAGTGCCGCCGTGACAGTGAAGCGGAGGAGAAGTTCGTGAGTCGTTTTGTCTTTTCCTACATCTATAAATGTATCATTATTTGTCTTCTAAATACTTGTCGTTTGTCGTGCAAAAATCGGATTTTGTGCGTGATGATGTGTCATGAAGTTTATTTCGTAATCGTCTTTACGAGGTGGTCGATCAGAGGATCTTTAGAGCGCTGAGCCTCAACCTCTTAAAATATTACTTAAAACTGTAATTTCTAATAATAATAATATATAACGACTCACTATTTTATATTTGTTAATTTTAAAAAGAACACACTTAACTTTTATGCACACTTTAATTTTTTGCTTTACTGCCAACGAAGTCCGCCCTCTCCTCTCATCTCCTCGCCTCACGCCCTACGCTCGCCAACTTTACAGTTACTAGTACCAGTAACAATAATGATAAATGGGGAAAAAGAGATGAATGAAATTCACGAGGAAAAAGTTGTTCTCACTGTCGGTAGGGAACGCACAGAGAACCCATATCGATTAGATTGATGACACACTAAACAAGGGGGATATTTATAGGATCCATCATTCCATTACCGCATACGTTGATGGATATAGAAGTGGCGACAGGCGGGATGGGTGTGCCAAGAGCGTGCAAAATTGAAATCCGTTACCTCTCCTTACCTTTAGTGTATACATTGTTTTGTTTTTATAAATAAATATAATAATTATTGTTCTTATAAATAATATTTTATATATGATGATGATGCTTGATCACGATACCAACTGATGGTAAGTGGAAATGTAGTAAAGTAAGCCGTACTACCTTAGTGAAATCACCCATATTATAATCGGAGAAAGTTAGATACGGGCAATATCTTCCACCTTCATGCTGTACGAATATTGAATTCGGATTTTTTTCCACTGGCTCCCACTTCTAACTTATGTAATCAGTGGTGTTCACTTGGTGACAAGAAACGAAACTACTTTCTCAAAGGTGGCAACGCAGCTCCTCTGACGTTGCGGATGTCCATGTGCGACGGAGATCAAGTTAACTAAAGCTTGGTTACCCTTTTCCCATAAAAAAAAGTATTATTATTATGAGAATGGTGGTGTGATGTGTATAAGAGTCAGTTTCATCCCTTCCTTGCAACATTAAGGGCGAGTATAAGCAGTTATTTATCTATATATATATATTATATATATATATATGTATACATAAGAGAAGCGTTTATAAAACCTGACATACGTTATCTTCCTTATTTTGAATGAGAACTCTAGGCCTATAGAGTAACTTTAGCTATAAAAATCCCGGTAAAAAGACTTAGATGATTTGTAAAACCTAAATTATAACCCTGTCCATGAGATCGTAAGTCGACCACTAGACACTAGTCGTTCATAATTCTATCGCTAATCTCTTTCATTACATTTTTAATTGGTTTATGAAAGTTATGGAAACTCATAATAATAAAGGACAACAGAACAAAATAAAGAAACGTATCGCAGTGGCAATTAAAGAGAAAAAGTACTACAATAATTTCACGACCAAAGTTATGTAATTCCAAAAGCAGTTAACTCCAACTACAAGTTTAATATCCGCATCGCTTCTGTCCCCGGTCGCCATTCGCCACTCTGCTCGAGGAACTTTTACAACAGAAGCGTCCCGAATAAAATGAAAATTGTTCCCACTGCAAACTGTAGATAATGTCAAGCCACGGTAGAAATGTAATATAGTTAAATAAACCTGCAAAAAGATTTGTATGTAGGTCACGTGTACTTTGATATAAATGTATACTATTAAATGGGGACACGTTTTTATTGTTACCTTTTATTGCAAAAACTACAAAATAGACATGATATTTACTGTAATTTGCAGCGTGTTTTATTATCGCTTTTTATATAAAATATATAATATAATTATATATAATAAAATATCTTGTGGATTTGGTTTAAGAAAAATATAATAATATTGTTTATTATCCAATTATAAACGATATTATTACATGAAGTAAACTAAGCCGAAGTTCAACGATATGAATATCTAAATACAAAAGTAGTTATCTCATACTAATGTTGCTCTTGCTCTTAATTAATAATGCTCTTTTTTTTATAAGATTTTTTTATAGATTCATCACAAAAAAATAATGAACGTATTTAGAAAAGAGGGACACATTCGTAAACAAAAGTGTCCTTAATAAATAAATAAATAATAATAATAATAAATTTATTTATTCATCTTTCACAAATTTAAATGCACAGTTTACTTATACGTTTACAGTTTACGTAGATCTTAAATTTGTGAAAGACTGGTGTCTGAACTAGGGTACCCTGTAAGACAGATCACCAGCCCCCCACCATACTTATGATAGTTCTGTAATTTATTAATATTAACTTACGAATTAGCATGCAAGAAAGAAAGTGTGTGGTGTGTGTGTGAATGTGTGGTGGGTTTGTGTGGTGTATGCGTGGTGTGTGTGTGTAGTTCATGTATGTGTGTGTAGTGTGCTTTATATGTTATTTAATTTATTATGAGATTTTTAACAAATTTTCTGTGGTAATATAAAAGATTAATGTTATTTGTAAGGGAAGACGTGGAATGAAAAACAATAAAATCAAATCTCGTAGTCCCTAAGGGTTTGAGAGCTCCCGGGTCTTTCTTAATGTTACCTGTGTTGCGATTATCTTGATGTCTACGATTTTTTACCCGTCCAATCTGACTCTTAGTGCTTTGCGTTGTTTATATTGCATGAATCCTCATTAAGTGAAATTGTCTTTAACCGAGTTTAAAAACGAGGACGTCCTCAATTCGTCTCTATTTTTGTATACTTGTGCACTCATAATGCCGTCATATAGGAACAGATTTTATTTTTATTTGTTTTTGCTAGCAGTTAAGTCCCGTTTCAGTTTTTCGAGCATGATATTTGGTTTCCAAATATCTACAAGGAAACTTAAAAATGAAAACAAGTTTGAGAAAATCTAAGACTAGCTGAATACTCCTTAACGCCACAAATCATCATTATCAGAATCCACTGCTTGAAATAGGCCTTCCCCAATGCCTTCCATCATATACGATCATGAATGTCGCATAAGAAATAGAATATAGGCACTGTAACTATGACACAGGTCCTAAAATTAAAAGTGAGTGTCTGTTTATTGTGTAATTGATTTGAAGTCGACTTTTTGTTTTTAATTGTAAATATACTTGGTATAGAGAATAGAAGTTTTAATAGCAGATAATAAAAGGAATAAATATTTTTTTACTATTGGTGCAGAGTGGACACGCATTTAAACTATAGTTAATTTCACTTAAGCTCTAGCCCAAAATAAATTTGTCCGGTTCGCTTGTAACATACACGTGATCTATACATACACCTTCAAGAGTAAAGTGGATAGGCACTTACTAAACTAGCGTACCATCTTTCGACTTTATCACCACTTAACATCAGGTGGGATCGTGGTCAAGCTCTAGTTTATACTCCATAAAAAATCCACGTTTTTATAGACCACGTCCTTATTCCGTATACATCGGTTATTAACCTTAAGGACATCATAGTCAGCATAGTTGCCTCGGACGATATCAGAGAAGAATTCCTCGTCATGTCCTTAGCCGCAAAAGCTAACGACTCGATAGTAGCGAAAGAAAGAGCAAAGAAACATCCTTAAGAACATCTGAAGAAGGGAGAGGAAAACTTTCTTCATAATAGGTTGCCACCAATGTTGTTGCACAATTTTAGCAAAAGGTTCACACGACCCCAAATGGGGTCATCTCATAAAAAAAATTAAAAAAAAACCTAAATGGAAATGTTTCCGTACCGTTAATAGTGCATTTGTCTTCAGTTTCCTTTTTACTTCAGCCATTGTAGCTCATTATTAGAGCAACTAAAAGTGTTAGTTTACTAAGTACATGTCGGAAAATCTAGTACAACCATGAGAAATATTTCGTAAAAGCCTCCCAACGTTGGGGTTGTGAAACGTTTTATACCCTAATACTCTCTTTACGGAGATGGCCTTTGAAGTGGGACACTGACTACTAATTACTTTACCTTCATTAACCATATAAAGGAGCGGTATACTGATGAATCGCAACGATACGCTTCTAAGGCGCAGTCGTTCCCCTGTGAGGTCGATTAATTTGTACCACCTCTATGAAGCAGATATGGAGAGTACAGTTCAAGGGCGTGGCGTGTTGTGATAAAAATTAAAAGGACCTTTTTAACCATTTTTAACGCCAACAAATGAACAAGCCCATCGCTCGTTCGAATCATCAACCCAGTGGGCATGTACCAATGAATTGTAGAGAAAAGCTTTTTCTGCCTAACCCGCTAGAATTTACGTGAGAGCTTATCAATACAAATAAATAAAATTGTAGTGTCTGTTTTAAATATTAGCATAACTTTACTATTAATGCTTTTTTAACTACATGCATATGAATGTATTTACGATACATATTATACAAATTTATATATGTATTCATGTTATAAGGCAGCTTTAATATCCTAGCAAAATATCATCCACTAAGTAGTGTACATAATAGAGTGGAAAGAAAACATGGAACGGGAAAACTGATTCCATACCCAGACCTACTAAAATATTAGAGAAGGGACGGTAGCGTTTTCGTAAGTAGGCAGTTTGCTCACATTAAGTAATACTAATAAATTCATTTTATCCGTTCAGCATCACAAGATAAAATCAGAAATTAAGCAGCATAAAATCTTGTCTTATTTCATCGTCATTAACTTATTTTTGTATTGAACGTTCTTCTCATTACATTTTATAGTGTAAATACAAATATTTCCCAATGATATCTATACCAGACGATATCAACATGATAGTAATCAACCAGCACGATGTAATAGGTTTGTACTACACATGAAAGATAAACTGTAAATATTTATATATAGCAAAAAACTTGTTAAACGGAAGCTAAGAAAGTACTTAGAGATATTCCCATGCCGGAGTTTCCTGTGCGGTCTCGAAGTTAAAACGGCCAATAACTTGTTTTCCGAAGGTTGTTTAGAACTTTGTGTACGCTCGCTTGTGAAGACCCCGTAGCTCGTCTAATGGCCTGTGTGGAATATTGTCGAGTTTGCCAACTCCCACATCGTGTTACGTACATAAGTGGTGCGGTGACGTATTTATTTATCTGTGCTCTTTTTAACAGACGCAATTAGCTTAGATTAGTTGATTCCAGCCAGTCGTGGGCTTATATAGAATAAGGCTGTGGTACCTCCTGCCTATCGTAAAAGGCGAGTTTACGGGTGATAAGGGTGGGAACTTTCGACGTCCGCTACAGTAGACCTGGGAAGAAGGCGACAATGGTGGTCCCGTCGTGCATTAGCGGTGCGTGACTCTACATGCACCGAAGTGGGCCACCAGGAGAGTTTTCGGGAGTAACGGCCTTCTGGACTAAGAGTTCACATAACCCCGCCTTTCCCAGGGTTATGTGAGGCTCTTACTCCAGAAGGCGGAGTATCTTGTTGAAGATTTCCCCCTCGTCAACAAAAAGATCAGTTGATTGTGTCTTTAACTTACAATCAGGGTTCCAATATTAGCTTCCTTATACCAATGAACTTCCATTTTTCAACCGACTTCAAAAAAGGTGGAGGTTCTCAATTCGTCTGTATGTTTTTTTATGTTTATTTCGGTATAACTTTCGACTGGATGAACCGATTTTGAAGATTCTTTTTATGTTTGAAAGCTGGTGCTTCGCATGTGATCATAGTTTCTTTGGTCCAATTGTGACAATGGCATTCATGAAAATTAATATTAGTGTAAAATTAACAATAAGTAATGTGCCCCACAAATGGACGAATAACTCAATATCACACCAAACGATGTCGATGATTAATATTATATTGGATAGGATGTACTTCACGAGTCCTTTGACTAAAGTTTGGTTTAATTCTATTTCGTAATATTCCTACGTTAATTCGAAAATACAAATAGAGCGTCCCGGTAATTGCGTTTAACGTTTAATTAGATTTAAAGTCGGTTTTTGATTCTGCTAGTAAATATACTTATCAGATTCTTACATATAGAAACTAAACTGGCCCGCTTATGTCCGGCTCGGACTTGGGTCTTAAACAATGTAATGCTAATCAAAATACTTCTTATGATAATTATATGCACGAATAATGTTGGGTAAAGTTAAATCCAAAAAGTTTAAAATAAACTGAAAATTTTACCTTACATGTTCTCATAACGCATTCGTACAATCGAATTTTAAATTAATAAACAGCATACTCGATTGAATATGATGCCCGTAATTAGCACAATTAAAACGATGTATTTTCATAAAGCAAATAATCATCGGAATGAGACAAATAAAACTGGTTCACACGCGAAACGAGTAAAGTCCAATTAAAACCCTGCAATTAACGTCCGAGCGGGCCTGCCGTGCAGTGAGATGAACTTCGTATTGACATTGACTTGTTTTATTTTAGCTGGGAAAAGCAATTACGGTGCAAGCCGGCTGATATACCAGACGATTAACGCAAGTTGTCGAGCGTATTAAGCTTATATAATTAAAACACCGAGAGCCTATTGTGAGTCCTGCGTCGGTATACCTGAACTTGTTACGTTATATTTACGATTGCTTCGGGTTATTTTGTTTGAATACGTACACGTAAATCAGACGCTAAAATTAGTACCAGTGTACTCGTGTTAAGGTTTCATATTACGTTTGTCTATACACAAAATTAGAATTATTTTTTCTTTTACAGGTGATGTAAATCGTTACTTTGTTAACGAATATTTAACAGTTGGAAAGAAATAATTGTGTAGGAATTGTAATCTAAAACAATGTTAGCCTAATTTCTAAGCAGTTCGATCGTCGTGAATTCAAATCCCAGTTGGCTTGTACCTCCTCCTCGCATCGGTTTCCTCAATGCTGAGGGTCGTGACCATCTCGTGGGAACAGTTTGGTTTTAGTGATCCGTCGCCATTTTCCTCTATCTGCAGCCGTGCGCAGAGCATCGCTAACCGACGTGCCTAGAGTGGTGCGGATCTGGTCAGTCCAACGTGTCGGGCTTCGACCTCGCGGTCTTGTCCCAATGTATTGTCATTTTTTCAGTTTTTTGAGTACAACAAAAAAATCACTTAAAAAATTGTGCCCTATGAAAAAAATTATACAAGAATTATAGTGGCTAAGCGGTTTGACTTGCGCGTTAATGGGCCAATTACGCTTGTACCAATGAATTTTCATTTCTCGGTTTTTTGAGTACAACAATAATCACTTGCTTAGTAAAAATTGTGCCCAATGTATGGGGATGGACTCACCTAATAAACGTCGTAAAAAAGGACCGCGGAAGCTAAAGTGAGAGCTTATAACATAATCTAAATATCTGAGGCTGTATTTAAATAAAGCAATCTAGGATTTTTTCATATAAATAATACAAAAAAGAATGTTTAAACTCGAACTGGTATCAGTTTTTATGTTTTATCTTAGTTCATGTTTAATATAAAAACATTTCCATTTTATATAAACAGTCAGCTTTCGTAATAAAAGATTTTCTGGAGCATAATTTGCAGAGTAGTTCTACTGGAATTGAAATCTACACGGTTTAACCCGGGCGAGTAGATTTCTCCAGGAAATTTAACTTCAATTGTAGTGAAATGTGCCAACTATAGTTTTGTATTACCACTCCACGACCATGATCTCCTTTCGTTCTTCTAAATATGCCAAAGATGTAATATTTAGATTGATAGATTGCTACAAACTTTACCAGACATTACTTCTATCGGCTAAGATTCGATGAGTGAATTGGCCTTCAACGATTTATTCGTTGAAAGACATCACTGATAGATTTAAATTTAAAATTGATCCAATAATTGCTTGAAATAAAATTTTATTTATTTTACATATGAATTATAAATAAAAATAATTATTTTATTAACAGTTAATTCTCATTTCTTATCCATTGTAAAAAAATTGTGCCCGTTATCGTTATCTTAGGATTTCCCTGGTATTTCTCCAGATGGTCCTATGCCAACAAAATTAATATGGATTATAATTAGATTGTGTGTATGTGTGGTTTTTTTTGGTTGGATTCTACCATAGGAAAATTAAATCCAAACCCTTAAGAAAATCAAAAAACCCTAACCAAGTAACAGATCGTAACTCAAACTTTTAGCAGCCAAACGGCTACTAAACGTATATTTTAAGGAGTAACAATTAAGTCAATACAATGTATATAAATGTGGTGGAACCACAACAATTTTGTGAGCAATTGTGACGTGCTGTAACTGAATTAACGTACAGAGAAATCATGTTTCATTATTATCATGCATGTTACGAGCGAAGGCTTGGTAAAATGATCACGACCTTTCCTTCATCAAAATGAAATTATATACGGAGAGTACAGTCTCGTCCCATTCATGAGGCACAAACCGTATTATGTGAGTAGATGAGGGAAAGGTCAACTTTTGACATTTAGGAATGAAGCTTTCTACGCATTTATAAATTTAGTTAAAGTTAACACGCAAATGATATATGTGTCTTGGTGTGTCCATGTCTATATTGATTATTAAATCAGGAGCAAAATTACTTTGATTGCTGATTGTTGTACTCGACAGACTGTGTAATGATTTTATTATGTTATTATGTAATGGAATTGAATAAAAGCATTTGTATGTAATGAAGCAATCAAGTCAAATTAATGGTATACGTGCCTCGAACGTAGTTATTTTATTAAATTTATCTGCTGTAACAACATATATGTATCTATGAATAAAATCTCATTTGTTTTCAAACCCAGTCGAAGTAGACGGAGCCAAAAAAGGCGCGTTTTACAAAACTTATTAAGATCTAGATGTAACAGAAAATGAGTGGGCTTCACACATACGGGGCAAATGTTTAAATTTTTCGTGCCAAAGATTTCAAAGTTGGAATTCGAACCTTAATCGTTAGCACGTTATGTTGTGAGTTACTAATATTAATGTGTTATATAAGCGTTCGAATCATTCGCAAACACAATTTCGACTAGGATTTAAATCACTTCGATCAAATATTGACGCACAAAGTAAAAGACAAGCATACATACAACATATGAAGTGGAATGGAAGACCATCTTAACAAAGCAGAAATTAAAATCTACTTATGAAAGTAACCTTCAAACTGAATAGTTAATGCAAAAATGCGTGAAAATGATAAAATTCCTTTGCCCGACTTTCAATGAAAATGTTCGAAACGGAGACTTTATTTAGTTAGGTAATTTAGCAACAGATTAAATTGTCAAGAATTTAACTGTTAGTAAAAATTTCCTAAATCTCTATCACCCTATATGTACCGTTTATTGAGAACTTATGAGCTATAGTGATTCATACACATATCACGCATTTATATCGGCTACAATGTTAAAGTTAATAATTGTTACAGTAACGGATTTACGGTTCTCCATCAATGTTTATGACATTCGAAACATATGTATTTGTACGTATATATCGACGCTGGAAAACACAAACGTAGTAACCCACAAAAATGAAATTGTTCACTAGAGTCGAAAAACATTTCAACTTTTTAAAAAAAAATTATACCTTTCGTGTTTGTAGGCCTAGAGCTGTCGTTTTTGGACACAATATTTGTTGTTATTGCTGAATAAGTATTGTACCACGGCATTAACCTAGAGTTTTCCTAAAAGAAAATCGTTTTACGGTACAAAAAAAAATAAAAGAGAAGTGTCTATCTTGAAAATCCTATTTTTCGCTATTTTTCATCTAATTGTTACAACTCATATATCATTCGACGCGTCTTTTTTTTCTGATTCCAACGACATAAAAAAGTGAAAATGGCCATATTCGTTGTTTTGCTTTCCAGCATCGATATAGAATATACACCGACGACATGGCGACAAATAAAAATGCGACCGTATTTTTCCGTTCACAAAACCTTATTTATTTTTCTATTCGCGTATATTCCGAAACTCTAAGTCTACGTATCAGAACGCCTTAGCTGTCGTCGCATAAACCTGATAAAAGGAGGATCGTATTGCAGCCTCGCTCGCCGAGTAAATGATCCTTTTGTTGCGTTGTAAGTAGACATCTGGCTCAGCGTCGCTACTGTCTATTTATGAACGCCCACTCTCCAACACACGGTTATTTGATGTAATTGGATGCTTGACAAAAGGATGTACTAAGAGCATGTCACGGCAAATATATGTCACTTAGAAAAGATATCTTATAAAGACAACTTTCCTTATATTAAATAATAGTACCTGGATACGCTTTGCTCGGTATTTTTTTGGAAATTATATTCAAATACCAAATACATAAATAATATTTTTATCTTACCGAAATAATAATAAAAAATATGAACTGGTTATTTAAATTATAAATCTCTAGTGCAATTAGTTTAATCGTAACTAATCAAACTAAAAAATCAAGAAAATAATACTAATACATGAATTAGAGCCGTACGAGCCATGGTAGCTCAGTTTCTGGGCGATCGTCTCAAGTTGCATGGTATGCTAGCAACCCGTGTTTGATCCCCGGCACCGAATGCATTTGTTGTTGTAATTTTATGTGCTGATTAAACACGCGCTCGGCGGTCAAGGAAAACATCGTGAGGAAACCTGCATTTCCTAATTTTCTTTAAGATATGTGAAGTCTGCCAATCGCGTGGCGGACTATGCCGTTACACTCTCTTTACAGAAAAGGCCTGCGCCCAACAGCGGCATATATATAAAGGCTGTTACTTTAATTCTACTTTTTTACTTTAACTTACATTTTTATAAATCAAAGTATACATAGTTTTATCATCACAATTTTAATTATGAAATGGGGTCTTAACCTAATACCAATATTTACCATATTGCGGGTAGCCTGTAAACACGGATAATACGACAGATAAAAACAGCAGTTGCCAGCTATATATATATATCTAGAACTAATAATATATTTCATGAAAATCCTTAGTGCAGTTTTCGAGATAGAAGATTTGCTCGTTTAAAAGTATTATTCATATTATGCAATCGTGATAGCCAAATGGGTTTATTCACGTTTTGTGTATAATCACGTTAGTGTTACGATTGCGAATCGAACCCCGGACAGCGAGTTAGATGGATAAATAGGGAGACTTATACAAACAAATGATAACTGACAACTAATCAAGGGTCAAAGTTTCTTTCTATGTCGCCGTAACCAACCGTTATTTGGACCCTAATTTGCTGCGGGTCGCACCCTGGGTTAGGTTTCTGTAATGTTCTTATATTTTATATGATCCTTTTAGGTTTTTTTTGTATAATAATATTGTAAAAACTTAACCTAATACATAAAAAAATAAAGGAGACAATAAATAAATTATTATTAAACAATAAATTCTTATATTGACAAGTTTTAACTATAATTCAAGTTAATAATCTGCAGAAATAAAGCGACAATTTAAAAAGTGAGGTAGGAGCAGTCGACTATCTCACATTTCTTGCGGTCTTTGTACCATTTTACGTCATTTCGTGCGAGCAATGAACACGTAGTTGTTACGTGTTTCCTTTCTGTTCCGTTCTCTCTTTATATTTGCTGACGTCGGAAACTAAATTCATTTGTTTCAACTATTCAGTTATGCCTGAAGCGTATTCAAAGCAAACTTTCGCATTACGAATAATATATTAGTTCTAAACTATTGGAAAAATCGAGGAATAAGCTATGGAGCGAGGGCTCGGTTAGTTAGAGCATTATTATTCCAATCTGAAAGCATTATTTATACCAAATGAAGTCGAGACATCGACATTTCGACCAAGCCGAAGACAGAGAATAGACGCATTCGAAATGTAGTGCTGTAGGCGAATGCTACGAATACCGTGGATTGCCAAGCGCTCAGATATATCTGTTCTCTCCCAACTCGCCATAAAGACCAGACTTTCCACCGCATGTCTACAGCGTGTACTTTGATATTTCGGGTATATAATGCCAACTTATATGGTAGTGGGTGCGTTAAGTAAATGTCATCGCCATGATAGGAAGAGATCATCTCGCCCCGGCAACAGGGCCAATTGGGAAAACCGAAGCCTGCGGAGAAGCCGCCACGTTGCAGTAGATAGTGCTCACAAAGTTACCACGTAAACGGGTGCAAATCGTGAGACGGCTCCCCAACTCCCCGCCATTGGTCTCACTAAGGAGGTTGAAGAAAACGGGCGGACTTGTATTCCACTGCCTCAAAGGCGCTTAATCCTTTTATGTTTAACCAATGGCTAAAGACTCGTGTCGTATTTTAATCACTTGCTATTATTATAATTCTTTTAATTGTATTAAATTATGTAACTCTAACGTTTGCGAATAGTGACTTTTTAGGGAATCATTTTAATGGGAAGAAGACAAAGACTTTCACAATTTTATAAAGTTGCACGATATCGCTCAAGCAGAACCTCTAAACAAACCTCAAAACCTCTCCTTTCGTCAGTTGTAAATGGAATGCTTCAATTTACTAAACGATACACTTCAAAATGCGTAGCACCACGTGCGCTCTTCGCTTTAAGATTCTAAGAAGAAGAACGGTCTCGTTGGACAAGTAATTTTAATCGTTTTTACACACTCTATCTTCTTTAACTTTCTTAAATTTTTAATTGCGTTGTTTATTCATTCTTTACGTTTACTTATTAAAAATTAAGGAAGTTTCCAGTCCCGCGTCTGATGAGACTACGTTTATCGTTATCTTAATAACATTTACCCTCTGTTTCAGGCGATACGGATGAGCATGGCTTGCCGAAAGAAAAGGACAAGGGATATGATACCAATCTCTACCTTTACCATGTAAGTACCTAGTGTTATATAGCCGTAGTTTATTATATTTTCAAATATATATTTACTTTGTTCTCCTTTATTGAGTATTATAATGAGTTTAAAAAGCGTACGTAAAATGCTAAATAATCTTTATTAAAAAACTTTAAAATTATAAGCATACGTAAATATTTACAGAATTTATTACAGTCTAGTTACTAGGGTTGGAATCAATCCTATAAATCTGGTGATCAAAGGCCTGAATTCCGGCCATATTATAGCAACGAATATCGGTTTTTACAATTTAAATTTTACAAATTACGTATTGTTTTATATATATATGTGTAGACTGTGGGCATCAAAAAAATTTGCTATATTTTACTCGAATTTTTTTAAACGTTATTCATCTTTGATCATAATCTGCTTATGTAAAAATAAAAGTAATTTTTATCCGTAATCTGAATAACAGAGTTGCAGATACAAAAGTTAAATTATAAAAGAAGAATATAATACATCAATATTGTTAATTCTATATAACAGCGATTAAAAGGGGTTTCCCTTATGTGAATACGAAGAGGGTGTTGTCATCTGGACGAGAAAGAAACTTCTCTGCAGCCTTTTGTTTCTTGCACCACAATGTTTCGCAAAATGAACTCACAACAGGCGACACACTGCCAAGTCTACTTATGTCATGCGGGAAAGCGGGCTAAGAATGTCGCGTGGTGTTGCTGAAAACAGTAGTGCGAAATTAAAACTGCACGTTTTTTTTAATATAAAACACTAAGGAAAACCTTTAAAAGGGGACTTGAATGTCGTGTATTTTCTAATGAAGGAAATGAATATGCGTCGGTAAAACTACCTTCTTGGCAAAGATCAGAACGGAAGCACTGCGTTAAGCCCAATCTCAGATTTAAGCATTAAGTCACAGGACGATAAATTACGAACAAGAGTATAACAAATGAATGTCTTTGTTATAAATAGATAAAATAACTGGGCGGTTGGAGGGTAGTCTCAAAAATTATAGCCATTCGTCCGGGCAAGTGACTTTCGGAAATAATGTACGTAAAATATACCTATCCAATACCTGATACATAAAAAATAAAAGAAAGTTACAGCCTACATATTTTTCCCATTGTGGAGCGCAGGCCTTGTCTGTAAGGAAAGTATAAGGGCATAATCCGTCCGCGACCGTACGGATCGGCAGAATTCACGTCTTAGAAAATTTTGTAAGACAAGTGGGTTCCTCTTCGCGTCACCGTAGGGTGTGGCCCTGGTGCCCTAAAGCGTACTCTACGGCTGCTAAACCCCTCCGACAAGCCTAGAGCCCTTCGAGAGGATCGAACTCGGGTTGCCAGCGTACTGCACAACTTGGCACGAACGTCTGGACAAAAGTAGAATCTTATAATATTATATAAACTAAACTAAACTACAAATAGTTTTTTTTTATTAGTTAATTTTTAATTTCAAATTTAGTTTTATTTTTACTTTTGTGTTAATTTTATTTTTATCTTACATTGTCACCCGCCAATTAATTGCTTGCAGTCTACGCCTATAACTGCGATGGCATTAACATCACAACTTTCACTGTTTTATGTATTGTTTGTTAAAAATGTTCATTGTGTTGGTGTAATAAATAAATAAATAAATATAACAGAACATAATTATCTTGTGTTCAGTATCTTCACCTTTTTAGATTCCTATATAACGAACGAACATATTCGTATATAACGAAGTCGAACAAAAACTTCGTCATAGATTAAATTACACTTAAAATTGTTTTCTTCACAACCAAATAAAACCGTGGAGAAATACGACCCATCTTTTAAAAACAATCAATTTTCTTAGAACGTTTTTGCAAATATCATACGCACTTATGACATAGAAATAACGTTGTATTGTAATATCTGTATATATTGAATATTAATACATTGGCGATTAATAGTGTCATTTACTAAATTAACAACATTTTATATTAACAAAAGTTATTTATAATTTGTCCTATTATACGATGATAGCAGAAGAGAATTAATTTTCTATACTACTTGCTATATATGAAATAAATTTACCAGTACATTAAATTTTGAGCTCCAGTGTATTGGATTACAGTAGTTACGGTTATACGTAGCCATCTCGTAGCAGCGTAGCTTTTTGTAGAGCTGTTAATAATGATACTATATTTTCCACAAAAATATCATCGGCATTATTCCAAATCGAAATAGTCCGGAGAAACGTCGTAAAAGACGGCTTTTTCTTCTATAAAACATTATTTACGTTAAGAAAGAAGGATGAAAAAAATAACGAAACGAGATTAAAGTTAGGATAACGCGTAAATTTACGTTAAGGCCGTCGCAATACGCCCGTGTACTGTAATAAGAAATGAAATTTACATGAAAGTACGCTTACGCTTCTCTTGGGTATAAATATAAAACCTCTTAATAAAAGTACCCACATTAAAGTAAATAGCTGGTTTCATATCTACCGCACAGTTTCCACGGCGGCCACGACATGAGCACTCATCATCATTTCCTCGATTGCTTTTAGCATTTTTCATTGCGGCCCGAGTTTTTCTTTTGTACTTATACTTTCCCTGCGTCACTTTTGTATTCGATTTTTATTATTATTTATTCATATTTTAATTTGTATTATTATTTGCATGTCTGTTTAATCGCCGTCAATTACTGAGTCGACATTAAATACTTCCAGGAACGGTATTAAAAATATACAATTATATTTAAAACGAATCAAACACTAAACGCTATTACGCGCGGATGCCCTCTTTCTATTATCGTAAGTATTTTACGAAATAGAATTAATCAGAACCTAATCAAACTTTCATCAAACTACCCTTAAAGTACATCCTTTCCAATAAAAAATGAATCATTGAAATCGGTTGGCGTGATATTGAGTTATTCGTACATTTATGATGCACATACTTGATGGAAATTTAAGAATTATATGGTCTTCTCAGGGTTTTCATTGTCAGATATCATCAAAATCGGTTCACCCAGTCGAAAAATAATGAGGTAATAAACATTAAAAGACCATACAGTCGAATCTTCTCCTTTTTGAATTCGGTTATAAAAAAATGATATTGTAAATATAAATGACAATAGCTGTACGAAGTAACTTAACAATAAATTTTCCAACAATCGTTACTAGCCATGGTTAAAGCCAGCAATATTATTCCTTATCAATACGCAGCAGCATGTGTTCGTAGCCGCAATAACTGTTACTTTGTTATTTATTTTCAAGAATTAAACGTTTACGTAAAGGTCACATGAGTAATAGACACGTTGTTGACTCGACACTGTCATCTGTCAGACTTGTATGTCATCACTTACAAAGTAAACATATTGCTTTGATATAAGTAGTAGATATTAAAAGAATTTATCATCGGCAACTCAGACGATTATGAAAGTCCTTGCGGCACGATATACGTACCTTTAATACTAATGATATTAAAAAGAATCTAATTAACTTCGAAAGTGAAAAGTAAATTATAATACCTCAATAAATGTCTCATCTACCCTAAGCACGTGGAGCTTATTTATTAAATCATAGGGGAAGATGAAATACAAATTCGGTGTTGCGTACGATGCAGCCAAGCTTTGTAATGCTTTGCCATAATAAGCACTGAGTATGCATTTTCCTTGCTCACCGGTATCGCTAAAATCAGCGTCGACTTTCACCTATATTATTAAACATTCAATTGCAGCAGAGTTTTGTTTAGGTTGCATTTTACCACTTATACCATAAGATGCAACGCGAATCGGGGAATTTTATATTATCACTAGCGTACCCAGCCCGCATCGCCAGGCTAGATTTTGCTTTATTTTATTTAAACAATAAACTTACATCATAAAATATTTAATTTAACTCTCACAACATATTAAATTATTCATTTCTCTCCTTATTCATTCTCTTTTCGAGCGGGTGAAGATCATGACCTACACCCATGCAATATACTCCATTGTACTTCAATATCGTTCATAAAGACATAAATATAAACTACGCATGTGTCAATACAAATTTGGGTTATAAAACAATAGTATCATCATAGTAAATGAAAGCTGTTTGCTGTAAATGAACATTTTAATATATTTTTCTTTTAAAAAATTACAATTTTCTAATAAAAAATCGTATCGATTGACATGTAGTTCTGTTGTCTATCATCCTTTTTAACTTTTGATTAATCAATTACTTTGCCGTAGAAGCCAAAGCGAAACAGGGTTGGATTTCATCTATAGAAAATAAATAAATATTAATAAGAAAATAAACGTTACTTGATTACGTCGTTTAATCGCTGTCAATCTCAACATTAATATCGTTTACCTTTTAAATAGGAAATTTAATCCGAAAAGCAGAATTACTCTGGCACCTTATATCCGGCGTTGCGGACGTCTGGTGTCAGCCTTGATCGATTGTCTGAGCTAAGCACTCTAGAGCGGAGGTCGCTCTCCAACAGAGCGTCGTCTTGTAGCGAGCACCTCGCCGCTACCAAAAGGAACGACACGAGGCTTCTTTTGAACGATTTTCGCAGAGGTCAAGATCACTTCAGTTCGTGATTATATTTGCTCACGCTTTATTTTAATTATTTTATTTTCAACTGACTTCAAAAGGAGGAGGTTCTCTATTCGTCTGTATTTTTGTTATGTGTTACCGCATTACTTTCGACTGGGTGAACCGATTTTGATGATTCTGTTTGTATTTGAAAGCTGGTGCTTCTCGTGCAGGTCCCGTGTGGTGGTCATTTGAATGGTGGAAAAAATGGTCCACATTTTAAATTTGGTCCAATTCTGACAATGGGATGGTTACAATTGCATACAAATGGAAAGTTAAAGGTCTCAAGTTCACCGACGGACGATCTTAAGATTTACTTCATACATATATAAAAATGTACGTGTAATATTATATTTTTAGGAAAAATTCCATATCCATGGTACTCGTATATACCTTAAATTATTGAGACGACTTTATAACACGTTATTCGGTGGAAGTATAACGTTATTATATTCCATTTGTTACGTTTATTTATTTATCTTAAGAATCAAAGCTTTATTTACCATAACTTCCTTCTTAACAATATACTTTGCGTAAGCTTAATAACAAACTAAAACTACCATAATCACTTACATAAAAGGCCATGCAGGCAGGTCAATAATATTCTCGTACATCAAATTCAATGTGTAGCTGTCTAAGAAATAAACAAATAGTTATTTTACTCGAACTGATTGACGATAGCTCCCCGAGCGCCTGAAATCAACTCACGGCAGACGATGCAGATGGCGCGTGAATAAAATAAGCGTTCTCCGACGAGAGGCAGGCGCGCACGTCTCGTTTCACCGTCGACTTGCGAACTGAGCACGTTGCATTAGGTAGAGTGAGCCAGGAAACCCAATTTTCAATTCAAATTGCATTTCAATTGAGACTGCAAAGATTTTTCGGTCATTCTATTGCCATACATTTATTTTTATAAATAAATACATATACATACATGCACAACAGATATACATAAAGCGGTAAGCGTTCGATTCATGTTGCTATTATGCCCAAAGTAGCGTTCCAAAAAGTTCCCTCTCATTTGAATTGGTCACCCGTGAATCCATTAAAGCTTTGAAACCTTTGGCCTAACAATGGACATCGGCCATTTTAAGATTCTACTTCATGTTTTAAAAGTATATTGTTAGCAAAATTCGCCCAAACTACCAATTCCCTTATAAAAATAGGAATGGTAGTTAGTTGATAAGCATTATGACATTTGTTTGTCGGTCGTCATCTGGCGCGTTGGAATTCATTGGTAGCTTAGCGGTGTATTCTTATTATTTTCTTGTTCTGTGTGTAATCGGCGAACAAATTTTATTTTATAATATATTATTTAAAACTTTAATTAATTTTTATTTATTTATTTAATATCACAAAACCAACAGCATTACACAAACATACATTGTAGTAATAAACTTTACAAACGATGTCCTGTTGTGTATGCCAACTACAGGTGTATACAACATTTTACTTTTTTTTACGCTATTAAAAAAGGTAACATTTTAACAATAAAGGATTACAAAAATATTTTAAATAAATAATGGCCAGTTAATTTTGAATAATTTTTAAAACTAGTGAGCGGAAGACATTGCACGAATTAGAAAAAAATCCAACTAACGTGGACGTATTAAGGAGGTTATATGTAGCGGAAATTCTTGACAAGTATTAAAAATCGTACGAGTTTTATTTGTGTAGCGCTGAATGCATTTTTTAAGCTATTTCCAATTCTATACCTAAAAATACAACCTTATTTGTACTTTTCTCATTTAACTATTCACAATATTTCTCTATATTCAAATAAAAATTACAACTCAACAAAACATTTATTTGATTTCATAATTAAGTTACTTAAAAACCCTGGTTTACCTTCAAAGTATTAAATATGTTTCTTAATTTAAAAAAATTGTTGTTTTATACGTTTTCCATTTGTTTCAAATCTCTTAAATGTTACATTATCTTATAAAACATTTCAGTTTGCATTAACTTTTTCTTGTATCTCCTGCATTCATTTTCTTCATCTCTATGCAAAATTATTCCACCCTTCAATTCAGCTTTATTATACCGTACATACCCTTCCCTGAAATGCATTTACATAATTCGTAACGTTCACGTTTCCTGAAACATTGACGTTTCACAGAGCCGTGCTACTCCGAGCGGCACAACAATGCACAAAATTTAATTGCATCTATGTTATAACAATTTTACGCCTTGCATTTTGTTGTTAATTTTGGTTTAAGTCAAGTTACTTACAGACTTGAGCTTGCCATTATTTCGGTCTTCTGCTACTTATTTCATTTATTAATAGGACTGCACCCCATAGTCCGAATTTTAACCAACTTCAAAACAGGAGAAGGTTCTCATTTCGTCTGTATGTCTTTGTTTGTAAGTGTTCAAGTTTGATGAGAGTTTGATTAGTTTTTAAATTTAATATGTTCATACGTATATACACAACATAAATACATTATGTTTTTATATTTAGAAAATAGAACAATATTTCAAGTCATATACTTTGCAACCTTTGTTAAAAAATTCCCGGAAGTCTATGCCATGTTTTGACGCAGCTTTCCACTCAAGCAGAAATAATCAATTGGCGACTGACACGCGAGGGGTTAATTTACAAACGTTATTATATAATTACAGGAGGAGATCGAAGATCGTCCCCGCGCTGCTACGTTCCTCAGCTCGTTGGCGGATTACTCGAACACCATTCCGACTGCTTCGGCCGCAGACCCTGATGCCGCTAAGCCGGCGCCCCCGGCGCGTATGGGTACCCTCATCGGAGTGTACCTACCCTGCATCCAAAACATATTCGGCGTGATCTTATTCATCCGTCTCACCTGGGTGGTTGGCACTGCTGGCGCTATTCAAGGCTTTCTTATTGTCCTGACTTGCTGCTGTACGGTAAGTGAACTCGTGAATTCTACTTATACGCGATGTTTCAAGAAATACAATAATACAAGTTGTCATGAGTTACTTTAAAAATTGCCTGGCATAATAATAGAAATGATGTTAATGCTAATGAAGTTTAACCTAAATTGATTTTTGATCATTAATAAAATGAAATTTTTGTGTTTACACTTATATATTTCATAATATTTAAAATACACTGCTGTTCTCAAAGTTTCTTATTTTTGTGACGAACTTACACAAATTAGCCAGGGAAGCCGACTTTTACTGTTTCGACGGATTGAGAGGTAACATAGTAATCGAAACAAAGGTACCTTTGTAATGGTTTGTGATGGTGTCCGAGAGGGTCGAACCGTGGTTGATGGGCTCAGTCGGTTACTATTACACGGATAAGCTAAGGGCTACCAGTAACTTCCATTGTCGTCCGCTACAGTGAAAAAGAAGGGAAGAAGGCGCCAATGGTGGTCCCGTATCGCATTAGCAATGCGAAGCTGCAACTAACCTCCCCCGGGACGCACTTCAGGGCATAGTGCAGAGAGGCTCCGGTGAGTTCCATTGCAGATCTCGGAGCCTCTCGCCATACAGCGAAGAGGGCTGCCCAGGGGGTTTTAGTGAGTAGTAAGAGCCTCACGTAACCCCTCCTCCTCCCCATCCTCAGATCGGGGTATCTTATTGAACATTTCAGCCCCGTCAACAAAAAAATCAAGGGACAGTAACAAGGATGTTATCATGAACGTTGCCATGGTTACAGACGATGCTCACCGCGATATCGATGTCGGCGATCGCTACGAACGGAGTGGTGCCGGCGGGCGGGTCCTACTTCATGATCGGACGTTCGCTGGGCCCGGAGTGCGGCGGCGCTGTCGGCATGCTGTTTTACACCGGGACAACTCTAGCCGCCGCCATGTACATTGTCGGTGCAGTTGAGATTGTACTGGTCTGTATACATTTCTAAATCCTCGTAACAAATAAATGTATAGTTACAACATATCTATACCTGTGTCCCACTATAGCGCACATATCCTTTCTGTAAGAAGATTATTATCCACCACATGGCCTTACTGCGGATTGGCAGACTTCACATGTCATAGAAAACTAACACCTGTAGCTTTCCTCACACTGTTTTCCTTCATCCTGGTGCGTGGTTTATTAGCACCAGTAATTAGCACCGCCAACGGGTTCGTTACTAGCTTACTAAAAACCGGACACTGAGTTGTAGTGGCTATAATTATTATATAATCAAACAGACAGCTCTTATGGCTCTCCAATTGTATGTGAGACTTACGATCTGAAGTTCTGTTCTGTTATCTGAAATCAATTTGTACCCGGTATATAGAACACGAAACACGAACGACGAAATCATCACATTTGTGATAGGCAATTTACTAATATGCTAAAAAGTAAATAGCGATTGTTATTTTTGTCTATCTACCTCAAGGGGAATACAAGGACATTTTAGCTATTTTTTTTCATTTGTTTAAACAAAAGAAGATGACTCGAATAAATTTTAAAAACCGACTATTGACTTAAAACACATATACTCGTAAATAAGGAGGAAATATATGAATTTTTGTTTCATTGTTATAACATGATAAATGTTGAAATGAAAACGATACGAGTTAATTTACATATAAAATAAAATTCCGATACAACAAAGGGCATTCTCAACACGCGCCACTGATTTAAATTTTACATCTGCAATTCTAAAAACAAACGGAATTTAATTAATGTTGGAGAGCAAGCGGATGAGAGGTAACCGTGCCCGGAATATGATTCCCGCAAACTTTCCTCTGCCCTCACCACCCCTCTGCGTAGTTTCCCTCCGGATATAAAATTCATTGTTCACCGTTCCTGTACAAGCAATTCGATATCTATATTGAATAACTTTTTTACACAATGGCCTATTTATCATTATTAAGCATTATTATATTCATTTTTAAGTATTAATATAATTTTATATAAGCACTCTCGTTTAACCATTTTACTGGTAAAATACCCTGGGGTAGACAGATGTGGAGAGGTCGGTTTTCGTTTGTACATAGGAAACATGTAGAACGGAAACTTATTAGCAAGACGGCTTACGTTTGAACCCCGTAAAATTGAACGCTTGGCTATTATCACCACTTTCATGACAAATAATAAGTCAGAATGATTTTATTAAACAATAGGATTTGTTATATATATTATTAAAATGTTAAATTAAGGTAATGATCCCTAGCCAAGTCGTTATCAGTTCTTAACACGTGTACAAAATAACAAAGTATTACGACAAATAATACGCGTGAATATTTTGTAAAATGATATACTTAATAATACACTCTTAGGGCTCGCGCAATTTTGATTATTGATTGTTGTAGATTTCTCAGGCATATCAACAGAATATTTAAGCACAATTTTTTTTAATTTTTAAATTACTTATGCAAAATTATTTGGCCGTTTCATCTTATTTTTGAATTCAATGTATGCAATCTTAAATTCAATTTCTTTACCGACAGACATATATGGCCCCGTGGATGTCAATCTTTGGAGATTTCACGAAGAACCCCGATGCGATGTACAATAACTTTCGCGTGTACGGAACCGGACTTTTACTGATCATGGGAATGGTGGTATTCGTAGGAGTGAAATTCGTCAACAAATTCGCAACGATCGCCCTGGCCTGTGTCATTCTCTCCATCACTGCTGTCTACGCCGGCATCTTCGTGAACTTTAACGGAAATACTAAACTTCAGTAAGAATATTGTTACCTATTTGATTTAAAACAATCAGTGTTTTCTTATATACGCCTATCTTATCTATTTATACAAATTAAAATTCAGATATCAGGTGCAAAGCCATATAATCTTAGCATGTGTTCTGTTATTTGTTACCTTAATAATAATACCTTTGCTCCTATGTGATTTGATAGTGGCGTTCCACCGCTAACTTCATGCTATCTTCCTTCGACACACGCAACTATATTCACGCATATGTCACTCTTGCAAGCGCGCGTAACTCACAATTTTACCCTCTACTGAATGCCCTGAACGAAATATAACTTACATAAAATAGTAATAGATAATATATTGTACATTACTCTTTATTTTTATGTTTTATCTTTTTGTTTTTTTAAAGTATCAGCTATTTCTACTCTGTATAAATGAAATCAGGGTTGATAATATTCTTATCAGGTTTACTCTTATAGTTAATGACATTTACGAGTACGTCACTGTATCATAATTTCCCTAACATGGATGTTCTTCAGCCTTCTTTACTTCTATACTACATTCTTATGAATTACAAATATAAATTCTTTTTAAGACAAATAACGGTAGATAATAACTATTCGTCGTCATTTTCAGAATGTGCGTCCTCGGAAAGCGTCTACTCAAAGATATAAACATCAACAACTGTACAAAGGACACTGGGGGCGAACTTCATCAATTATTTTGTCCTAATAATCTCTGCGACCCGTACTATGTAGCTCATAACGTTTCCATAGTTCAAGGAATTAAGGTAAACCACAAAAGTACAAAGAATCTGTGTATAACTTACCAAATATTAAATGTGCAAAGTTAAGACTTTTCAAACTTATACAATGTAATCACGCATTCCAGGGTTTGGCCAGTGGAGTTTTCTTTGATAATCTACAAGATTCATTCCTCCAACTTGGACAATACATAGCATATGGCAAGGAACCTGATGATATAGAACAAATGGAGAGACCGACTTACAATCAAGTATATGCCGATCTAACGACTACATTCACCATTTTGATAGGAATATTCTTCCCGTCGGTTACTGGTAAGAAAATTGATTTAATACTTATTATTTAAAGTAATTTTGTTTATGTACAAGATAATACACAAAGTTTTAATTAGATCTAATTATTATGCCAATTATGTATCGTAATATTTTTTCGTGTATCCATTTTATGGTTATAGAATATCTATTTCGCATTTAGGTATAATGGCGGGATCAAATCGTTCAGGTGATTTAGCCGACGCTCAAAAAAGTATCCCGATTGGAACGATTTGTGCAATTTTAACAACTTCCACAGTTTATCTCTCATGTGTCTTACTCTTTGCTGGAACCGTTGATAACTTGCTGCTACGGGACAAGTAAGTGGTTTTAAATCTTTTTATGAATAAATCAACATTTAGTACACAAGAAACATTTGGTAACTTTACGTTGTATTTGCTTAATTTTGTTATACTATTATTTCAGGTTTGGTCAGTCTATTGGAGGTAAATTAGTAGTAGCAAACATGGCTTGGCCTAACCAATGGGTCATCCTCGTTGGATCGTTCCTTTCGACTCTTGGCGCTGGACTACAGTCATTAACCGGTGCTCCTCGCTTACTACAGGCTATTGCTAAAGATGAAATTATACCATTCTTAGCACCTTTTGCTGTCTCGTCTAGTAGAGGTGAACCTACCAGGTATAGAACAATAGACACTAATTCTGTGTATACCACCTATATTCCTATTTTTCTTTACGCTCGTTACTTCTTCATCCACAGGGCGCTAATCTTGACAATGTTAATTTGTCAGTGTGGTATTCTCCTCGGCAACGTCGATATACTTGCACCACTGTTATCGATGTTCTTCTTGATGTGCTATGGTTTCGTAAACTTGGCCTGTGCTCTGCAAACTCTGTTGAAGACTCCTAATTGGCGCCCAAGATTCAAATACTATCACTGGTATGTAAGATACATTTACTCTTTTAACTGTAACGTTATTAAACTCACTAACCCTATGTATAACTGTTTTCAGGTCTCTGTCTCTGGCTGGATTAACTTTATGCATTTCTATTATGTTTATGACATCCTGGTTTTACGCTTTAATCGCCATGGGTATGGCCGGTCTTATCTACAAGTATATCGAATATCGTGGGTTAGTATATTACTCAATTTATATTATATCTATTAGAGAATTATAAAATCAATAATATATTAATTCTATACCTATTTTAGGGCGGAGAAAGAATGGGGTGATGGTTTGCGTGGTCTTGCACTGTCGGCTGCACGTTACTCTCTGCTTCGTCTAGAAGAAGGTCCGCCACATACTAAGAATTGGCGGCCACAAGTTCTAGTCCTTGCAAAACTAAATGATGATTTGAACCCCAAATACCGTAAAATGTTAGCTTTTGCTAGTCAACTCAAAGCAGGTAAGCTTTTAAATATTTATTTTTTCTAAAGTTCTGATATTTCTTCAATGCATTTAAATGTTATTAACGTTTAAATTCAGGCAAAGGATTGACAGTTTGTGTGTCAGTACTCGGTGGAGACTTCCCCCGTCGCTCTGGTGAATCATTGACAGCTAGACAGAATCTTCGAAAAGCTATGGACGTAGAAAAAGTTAAAGGCTTTGTCGATGTTCTTGTATCGCATAGCATTGCCGATGGACTAAGTCATTTGTAAGTATATTTCATAACACAGATATGTGTATTATGATAATGTGTTTCTAGGAATTTAATCAAACCTGAAATTGTTTCGTAATAGACGAAGCGTTATTATATTTTCACTTATTCTATAACATACGATTGAAATGTTACTCCTATACGAGTATACAAATATGCCTTATATACAAATAAATAAAATTGGAGTGTCTGTTTATAATATCATAAAACCTACATGCATATGTATGTACTCGTGTATATGGTACATAAATACCAAAATAACATCATTTATAATTTTGTCTGTCTGTATGTTCCGGCTAATATCTGAAACGGCTGAACCGATTTTAACGGGACTCACTCTCAGACAACTGATGTAATAAAGGGAAGCTTTTATTTTAGAAAAATTTAAATAAATAGTTTTTAATCGCGGGTAAAACTGCGGGGCGTTGTATGTTGATATAATCTTGTTGAAATTAATTGTCAACAGCGTTCAGACAACGGGGTTGGGAGGACTTAAGCCGAACACTGTAATACTTGGTTGGCCTTATGGTTGGAGGCAATCGGAAGACAAACGCACCTGGGAAGTATTTCTAGATACCGTTCGCGCGGTCACCGCTGCTAGAATGGTCATGCTTGTACCAAAAGGAATCAACTTCTTCCCTGATAGCACTGAAAAGGTTAGAACGAATAATGTAGAATTTGAAAACACAATAGATTACAGTATAAAATATTAATTCATAGAAAAAACTAACTGAAAACTATATTCATTACAACAATTATAATTGTAGCCTATATAATTATGTCTTACTGTCGGGCACAGGCCTTCTCTGTAAAGACAGTCTAAAGACAAAGTCCGCCACGCGGCCCTAATGCGGTCCTAAGGCCGACAGACTTAACATGTCTCAGAAATTTTTTCCTTCACTGCTTGGTAAGTCAGCACATAAAATTGCAACAACAAATATATTTGTACCGGCACCGGGGATCGAACTCTTGTCGACTATGCCTATGTCGTGAGTTCTTTGCCACTTAAGATAACCGCCCGACAACAGTGTTACATATAAATTCAATGTATTTAATTTAGATTGCCGGCAACATTGATATTTGGTGGATAGTACATGATGGTGGCATGCTCATGTTGCTGCCGTTCCTACTGAAACAACATCGCACCTGGAAGAACTGCAAGATGCGCATTTTCACTGTGGCGTTAATGGAAGACAACTCTATACAAATGAAGAAAGACCTGAAGATGTTCCTGTATCAACTTCGTCTCGAAGCTGAAGTAGAAGTAGTTGAAATGGTAATTGAATTGAATCAATAAAAAAATCTTTAAATCGGGAATCAATCACGAAAATTCGTACTTATGTCACTAAACGTAAAATACCTTATATTTTGTTATTTTTTTTAAAGAAAGCCAAAATATTTTTTAAGCTCGGTGAAAAGAAGACAGCGATTCCTCTATCTTTCTAAAATAATATTTAAGAGGACTTAAGAATATGCATTATCTTGACATGTTTTAGGAGAATTATGAAAAAATTGAAAGTTTTAGATTTACTTAAATAGCTGACCTGATTTTTTTTCTAATTTCCATATTGACTATATGCTAAAAGCTGTTGATCATATATTTCATGTGTTACTACGAGATGGAGCATAAGTAGGAAATTCAAAAGTCAAGAATCGAACACTGATTGACATCGGCAAGTATTAATTGAAATAAGCAAAAGTAAATTTAAATAAAGCGTGAGTGAGTGTTTTACAGACTGATAGTGACATCTCCGCCTACACCTACGAACGGACTCTGATGATGGAACAACGCAACCAAATGCTACGGGAACTCAGACTAAATAAGAAGGAAACACTCGGGATGGTAAATATCGCAACTTCTTTAATCTTCTATTAAAATTGAAGATATCAATTGGGTATCTTTTTGTATAAAGTCTATTAAAGTGTGTGCTGTAAAGGCTATTATATACATTTTGAATTCTTGTGGCTTAATATATTTGTAGCTTTATTGTTTTGAAACTAACACTAATTGTTTGTCTGTCGTTGCCAACACAGATGCAAAATTTGGTGGACTATCACGAACCAAACGCTGAAGAGAAGTTACCTCTGGTAAAATGGATACTTTACCCTCGATAAAGTCCACTTATAAGCATTTTAGCTATAATCGGTGTTGTCATTTAGTTCCTCCATTTTACTACAAATTTCATGCCAACTACTTCAAATTTCAATAAATAATCTGGGTGCTAGTGAAATCTGTCTATCCGTCTATTATGCATTATGTTCATGGCTTTTGGTTTATTAAAAACATTTCTTTTGACGTTTCATTGTATTCTATTTTATGTGTATGGCTTCTTTATCATTTAATTGTTGCATCTCGTTACAGTTTTCATAAGCTATCTTCAATGCGTGATATGAAAGCAACTAATTTGCTTGCTTTTGGTGTTTTACATTACAATACATTATATTAATTGTTTTTCTAAATACGTGGTTCTGCTTACATTATTTCCCATTAAAATGTCCACTGACCGGCCTCACAAATGTTCGACAAGTTAATATAACTTGTATTTAAATAAGTTTATGAAAATTATTTCTTTTTAAATATATACCAAGCGATCAGTGCTGATTTGTCTTTGTGACAGCACCACGCAGAGAATGGCACATTATTATTTATATTTAATTTTATGTGATCTTAATCAATTTATTTTATTATCATTATATCTTTGTGCTTGACTAATGATGATATAAATATTCACTAGAGATACGTCGAATGTTCTTCTGAATATTCGCTTTCGGCGCATTCTCCCTTATTTGTTTTCGGTAAGATATTTGATAAGTTCGATGGAAATTGGCTATGGATGTTTAAAAACTATTACCCGAATATTTAAATAGTATCATTTTAAGATTTACAACTTTCATAGGACCATATTTGTAAAACAAACAATACATGGCAATACCATAATTTAATCGCGTTTTTAAAGCGTGAAATGCTTCTTTTCACGATTTCAATTCTTCAAAGTTTCGCTGTTGCCAAATGCTGCTGTTACGGTGTTGTAATTAATTTTTATTCGTCTTTTATTACTAGAAATTTATTCAGACATTACTGAATTGGTAAAAGCTACGCAAAATTATCAGTGTCCAAAATGTATTATTATTTTAATCTTTATCATCAAATGTTACGTATGTTTAATTATACAATGAATTTTCGTATTCGTTTGAACACTTGAACATTCGGCGCATGTCTAATATTTACCATATTATCATAGCAACATTTAAAAGGCCTCGAGACAACATTTTAACAATGTCTTTTCACGTCCTTGTCCAATTTTACACCTTTAATTTTAATTTTTTTCATGAAACTAGCTTTTAATATTAATAAAATACCACCAATGGCTTTAAAAATATCAGTTAAATTTGCTAAACAACTACAGGTACAGGCGATTGTTGATCACCACCACGCCGACGTGAAAACAACGAGCAAGGTTCGATTCGCTGAGCCCGGTGTTGCTGAGCCCGCGCCCGATGACGCTCCTTCACCACCCCTCACTGATAACGAGGACAAGGATAATGACGATAAGGTGAAAAAAACAACTAATACTCTCTGATACTTAAAGATTTTAGTCGTAGTACTTCAGTGTCCGGATGGTTAAAGCGTAGCTGATTACTGTGAGTCACAGGGGTGACTATCATTTAACACTTATAGTTACGTGAAGTTTCGTAGTAGGTTACATAATAGGTTGGGCGAAAAATCCTTTCGCATTTTAGTAAAAATACAAGGCAAGCCTCGAAAAGAATTTTACGGTGTTTATGGACCTAGTGCGGTGTCTTGAGAGTGGCACAGGTTCGGTTTAAGCGTTTTCAATCCGGAAGTTTTGATTTCAAGGATACACATCGCTTTGGATACTAACCCGAGTTTGATTCCCGGTGCCGGCTCCAAAGCATTTCTTAGAATTTCTATGACATGTGAGGTCATCTAGTCCCGACTATACCCGTTTACTTTACAGAGAATGAACCCAACAGGGGAGATTTAAGGGCAGTTACTTTAAAATATACACAAAAACGAAGTTCACTTTTTAAGTGAAAGTTACTAGTAGCTCTTAATTGCATTTGTTGCAATGTAATTGTTTTTAAATGAAAGAATAGTATATTTACAATATTTGTGTAGAAGCTAATACGTGTGTTATTATTGATTGAAAAACATCCACGTCTCTGCTTCGACTTTTTCGATTAAAATACACTTCCATATTTTCATTTAAAATCCTACAATTGATTGTTAATGCATAATGTCATATCAGTTTTACAGTTAAATAAATGTTGTTTATTTTGCTACTATACACTTATTGTAAGACCATTTCCATTTTGGTTAAAATGTAATGTGATTTTTTTTAATTACATAACTAATATGGAAATGGTTGGTTTAAAAGCTAAATGCACTGCCACGTACATTTTTTTGTTTCTTATTCTAATTTAACCATCGTAAATAACGAGTCCTCGCGAATTAACACACGGTGGTCATATGTTTGCAAATGTTCATTCACGTTGATTTGTTCACATTAGTTCATTTCGTTAGCCACATTAGCTAAGAGATTGGATGTTTGAATGTCCGTAGTCAGTTGTTTAACAATCAAAGTAATATATGACATCCCGTGTTTCATTCGCCTTGAATCCGTCATGTGCAACTTGGGGCCGCGATATCAAATTGAAAATTTAACAAAACGGAACAAACAATTGGTCTAAGATAGGACGAATTCCGAAGTAGTTTGTTGCACATAATCGATTCATTGTGGGACTCGCCCGATGAACAGTCGCAGTGTGAGGGAGCACCTTCGCCGTCTCTTGATGCCGAGAGGAACAAGGAGTCCAATGCCAACGGGGATGCAATGAAGACTAAGCCCAATCTGCCTAATTACACACCGTGAGTCAACAGCTTGTTGTTATATATAATATTATTGTCATATCCAAGCAGTTAGAGGTGTTTTAACAGTTCAACGTAACATCTCTGTGGTTGATAGAACAAATAAAACATAATTTCAAATCAAATCTACGCTAAAGCTGAACGAAAATGCAAACGTCTTACCGTCTAAATAAACTTATGTATATAAATTTATATACCGTACAATCAAAATTACGTTTTAGTACATAATATATAATATATAAAAAAGTTAAAATTAAATTTAAAATTAATAACCTCCTCCTCGGGGTAAAGCCTCCTGCAAAGAATTCCACTTTTTTGTCTTTGGCTTTTTTTTAACGAACTACACAGATTGGCCAGAGAAATTAGCCTTGACTGCTTCGCCGGATTGAGAGGTGGCAAAGCTCGCCGCTTAACCTGAATCGCTAGTACCACAAGTCGACACATGGCTCATTGGCAAACGTCTTACCATCAGTGACGGATTAAATGCTACTGCGCAGAAACGCTGCGCAAAACTTATATCGCCAAGTTGTGGCGTCTACATTCTCTGTTTTGTTTCAAAGTCGTGCTCATTTCAATTGTTATAAGCCTTACAATTTCTCAATCACCTGTATATCAGCGGCAGCCTAAGTCTAATACCTTCTCCTATTTTGAAGTCAGTTAAAAAGTGTCATTTTATAGAGATACAAACGATTGGCATGTTATTTATCGCTTTACGTTATTTGTTTCTATTTAAGATTTATTTTTAGCTAGTATGTTAATGAATACTGAATATTTTAATAATTAATTTATTGGGAAAGAGGCAGATAAGGAAATAATAGATGTGAATGAAAGTAAAGAGTTATGGCAGTATCGTATTAAATTATTGTGACCTTTGCCCACGCCTGTGACGGGCGTGATTGTTTGTAGTTATATATTTGTGTTATATGGTAATCTACATGACATTAATATGTGAAATTGTAATATTGACATGTAATATTGAATATACAGTGACGAGTGTACCGTGAGAAAAATGCACACGGCTGTCAAGCTGAACGAGGTGATCGTGTCTCGATCGCACGACGCACAATTAGTGATACTGAACCTGCCCGGCCCGCCCCGAGACACCGAGCTGGAAATGGAGTCCAACTGTATGTCAATAAGTTGTAAAATATATATTTCCATTCAAAAGCAGACGCACGGAAGCTCCCGAAATTTTCGAATTGACATAATTATATAACTTTGGCGCTTATATTCTCTTTCTTCTTTCAAATTAGAGATAATTTTGATTTATTAATATTCGATATCGAGTCATTAGCCTACCGCGATTTGTAAGAGTTGCCAGGTATATCGCCGAGGTCCAATGCACAAATTTTAAGAAACGATTGTTTGTGCTTAAGAAACCGTAAAACTCATTCAGATCATAATTCACTCTCCTGTTAATGCTGCCAGCTATTATCGTTTCTAATAATTTGATGAACGGTTTCAGACATGGAATTCCTGGAAGTACTGACGGAGGGCTTGGAGAAAGTGCTGATGGTACGTGGCGGTGGCCGCGAAGTTATAACTATCTACTCGTGAACGCGGTGCACAACGCACCGCACCAAATATGGCAATACTAAATTAATGTTTATCGATGAAATAGAATCGATTACGCGACTATGCGTCTCTATTAAAGGTCTTTGTGATTTTTCGAAACTATTACGATTCTGTTTTTAAATGTCTATTAGTCGGAGCATTGCTCTGTCAGACTAAATAAGAACGATATGTTCTCTTCTAATGTCTATAACAACATTTAAATGACGTAAATGTTAGATTAAATCTAAATTTGGTTGAATTTGGAGCTTAGAGATATAATTTTTAAAATTTATTCACTGTTGTATAGATTATGTATGAGTATTTCGAATGAATCTAAAGAAGAGCACTAAATGTTGGCTCTATGTATGTACGTTTGGTTGTTACTTAGTGTAGCTAAGAACATTTAGTAGTCACTTTGTCAACGGTACGTGTCATATCGTTTTTAATTTTATGGTTGTTATAAACATATACTTATCTAGATTGACATTTGACTTTATTTTTATTTTCTATAAATATTTAAAATGTAGTCACTTTATAAGCGTATACAAGACCGTAAACAATTTTATCTATATGAAATGTATTTTGTAAATAGATATTCTGTTCTAAGATTTTTACATCTGCTCAACTTAAAACTTACCGTGGGACTGAAAAATCAAATTTATATATTTAATTCCTTGTATTCTGTATAATGATAGAGATGATTAACTTTAAAATGTCTAGCCTCTGTCTCAAAGCATTTAAGACAAATGCAGAGAACGCGAAATCAATTAATTACAAAATTGGTCCTTTTGATCTTAATGGAAGTAATTTTAAATGATTACATTTCATTTCAAATAATTATAATGGGGAATGGGATCTTCCCAGGGTTTTACGGTGAGTAGATTCAGATTAATCTATTGAAATGAATGCTGCGAGGAAGTAACTTCATATTAAGACTATCATCTGGTATTTATTCATCGAGTTAGGTAGAATTTTCCTGTGGCAACTTACCGTTAGTGTCTAAACTTGTAAACTTATTACGCACATTCGCGTAGATAGATGATTTCTTACTGTGATGCTTTATATATAACGTTATCGTCAACAGAATTTTACTATATTTTGACTGTTGGAGTAAAGTTAGGTGCGCGTGGTGTGATTTTAATAGTACGACTTTATCGGTCACTAATTCGTTTAACAACTACGCACGGTTGGGTGCCTGTCAAAGAGCACCTTTAAAGATTAAGAGACAATTAGATATGACTGAGTTCGGATGTTTTTTAAAATATTATCTGTGTCTTAGAGTGAAATGTAACGGTAGGAGACTCTTACGGTTTATTTAATAAACAAATATCTTACCGAAAGGATGTTCCCTTCTTTGAAGAGTGGATAAAAAATCATTGAATGCAATGCGATAATGGAGTCGTTCATTTTTTTACCCCGTATAGGTAAAGGTAAATTAAATGTCACCAATGAAAACAACCCTTTTATGGTTTTCATAAGATTACCTTACTAACACTCCTCACTTAAAAACTATTCGTCAATTTTAATTTTAATAAAACCATATTTAACAATAATGAAATCTTCATTAATATATAAAATTTAGGTAACTGCCAAATAGGAATCGATGTCTTAATATCCTAGTCCGTAAGCGATTAGCAATTAATTCTAAATTATTTCATGGTTCAAAATTTCATATTCCTAGGAGATTAGAACAACAAATTTAATAGTGGTAAGAAATCTATTGCATGATATCACTTTTAACTAATAATAATTAGAGAAAATAGTATCGTAGTTTCAGCATTTATCGTGTTAACAAATCGTCTTATTCCCGAAAGCTAATTGTAAGGTATTTAAATTAGAATTCGTAGCTTGCAAATCTTCATGTTGGAGCTGAAATTTCACTTTCCTCAATAATCTCTCATTAATGGGTTCACATTTAACAGTATTAGACGACTCAGAGGCAAGTGTTTCATTATGCGACATACAACTGCTCGCTTAAAACACCGCCGTTTATATTCACAGTCAACTTTAACGTGATACTTTTTGTGATTTTCGATAACATTATTCATGGAGTAAAGAAAACTTCACTTAATGAAATTAAGTATAAATGTCTACATAATTCTAAATATTTAATAAAATTATATTATGCTGTTTTAAATTCGTAAAAGTTATAATTCTTCATCACCTAGTGATATAAAGTATATAAATATAAATTTTCTTTCAAACAGAGGCCGTATATTATCGTATACTATTCGCAAACGTACAATCGACTTAATAGGCAATTAAAGAAATTTATTTCTGTAGAAAATGTTTTGTAGAGATATCTCAAAATTTGCGTAACCTTTTATTGTAACAAGTACAAACGACGATCTTTTTAAACCCTTTTTGCAAACTTTTAATTTTTTTATTCTTAAGTCGAACAAATAAGCCAGTGCAGACATAATTCTGTCTTTATATTTTAAGTTTTCAGAACATCCATCTCATTCAGTTTTTTTAAATATAAATTTTAGAGTAATATATAAGAATCTTTAATTTACCATTATACAAAACCTAAAAAATCCTGCGACGATGTATCGATTAGTTGTAATTATCTATGCATAATAAGAAACGATCAAACTTTACTAAACGTCAATGTGCCAAAAATTGTAGTCTTCGAAAGTCCTATGACGCTATGGCATTAACATTAATGAAACCTTGGTTATTCTACCGAAGTAGACTTAACTATGGGAATATTTAAAGAAAAAAACGTTAAAGTGTGTTTTGATTATGAATGAACGTGTTCAAATTAATAGCTTCTTGAAATTACATTGTGTGTTAGCATTGTCACTTTAAATAAATAGTTTTAAATCGTAAAAATGCACATAGGTTTATAATACCTAATTCAAATAGCTTAAATCGAATTCGTTATTTCAATAACACGTTAAGTATTACTAATATATTTATGTATTACTTTACCCAGTGTTTTTTCAAGTACATTCAGTTTTAAATTATCCACTAAGTTTGTGGCTAGAATTCAGCCTAAGCACAATCATAACAAATAAATATTTCTCAGGCTAGAGTTGCTGTGATACACAAATTGGCTATAAAATAGATTATTTAAATTCAAAATTCATATTTAAATTCGATAAAATTGTAATGACTTTACAACATTTATGAAGATATGTACAAATAAGAAACAAAATTCTAATTAATATTGTACACAAAATAAAGAAATTATATTCAGATTGATTAATTCTTTTAAGTAATAGATAATATAACACTCGAGTTCAATTAAATATCGATAAACCGAATGATCGATTGTGTTTTTATTAATAATATTCTAAAAAGGTTTTATTAGAAACATATTTTGAATTGTAAAATCTGTTTAAAACTATTAAATAAATAATCAAATAACAATACTAGATAATTAGACAGTGAGTTAATATAAGAGATGTTATGAGTATAATAAAATAAATTAAAGATAAATATTGTTCGTCTTTTATTTAATATTATATAAGCTACCAGCGACCCATCCTCTATACATACCAAAGTAGTATTTGTAGCACAAAATATGCATATTGTAATATAAAATATACGTGAATGGAAACACCACTACCTTGTAGGTTCCAGAATCTTCACGAACACAATCGCTAGCCGCATAGCACCGTCAATAATTTGCCACCAGAATTAATTCTGATGTAAGTGTTCATTATAACCCATGCTCCTTCATGATGCATCTTATTCACGGAATTGGATTAAATACAACCACGATAATAGTGCTTGTGCGATTATATGAAAAACAAATATTATGAAACTGATAAACAGAAATATTTTAATGAAGCAGATTTCATGATGTTTCTAGTACCTTCTAGTGGTTTTAATTGCGCAACAACTCTTAAGTATGAAATAACATTACTAGCGGCGGAACCTGTATTACACAGAAGTCAACTATAAAAGACTAATATAAAGATCTCACTTTACTGTCAAAGCTCTTACTAATCTAAGCATTTCTAGTCAATTCTAACTTGCCAAAACCTTAGTAAAGTAACAGATTATTTCTAGCACTACGGAGTTATCGATATACAACTGGTTTGAGTACAAGCCGCCGAGCGAGCAATCGTACAGTACACCGCAGACTAGACGGCGTAACGGGGCTGCGGCGTGAGGGGTGAATCTCCTGCTGCGGCCGTTTGGCTACCGACAGAGCCAAACCATCTTGGCCGCCACTGGGGGCGAGGTGGCGTATTTCTGGCCTCCAAGGCCTCCAGTCATTGACTCGGGAGAGTTCATGACCTGCTTACGGAAACCGTAGTGAAAGGTGAGGGGAAGGCTCGTCCTCCCGCCACGTCCCGTAGCACCGCCATATGTGACGATGATGAAACATCTTGTAGGGTTTAGTTGGTGAGAGCCCGGCATAACTTGTCCTTCCCCCGGGGGACGAGTTAGGTACGTTCACCAAAAGTAAAACAAAAAATAAAACAGTGTTTGCGTTTGTTTCCTTCGTTTTCGAAGCATTTTCGACAAGTTGGGTTCGCGTTTTATGTTTTTGGTACATTTACAAAACATATGTGCCAATGGAATTTTAATTAATTTCAATGGAGAAAATTGAGATACGAGCAAGGTTACGGGAATGAATTTACTTCGTATTTAGGGGTACCAATGAACAAGAATTAAGGTTGTACACTCCACATCTTAAACTCGACAATGATCACTATCCATTAATTACCCCCAATGAGTCCCCGCGCCTATATCCCCATTTGACGTGTAGTTGCCACAGATCCTTTGTGCAATCAAATAACAAAAATTTTATCATAAAAAAATGTTTAATCGTCTTTATCAATCTTCAGTCTTTAGGGTACAATTTTTTTTTTGGGAATTTGAAATACCAGCTAGTTTGTACCAATGAGTTGTTGTATTGGTACATACATAACATATAAAGAAGTCGGTTGCTAAACATTTGTGCCTGTAGTTCAGTGTACTATTGGGGTGTTTGTTATATATGTAATATATAAAGAATAAACAAAGATATTTATAGAAAGATATATATTGACTAACAAATTATTGTTAAAACAAGACTAGAAAAATATTTTTGTACAATTAAAAGTTTTACTTCATTTATACTTGTATCACTTTTTAATAAATGTAAAGCTAAATTCAATATGTGTTTAAAAACACTGCATTCTTATGAACTAATTGACTTATTATCCTTTTCCATAGTCAAGTCTATCTATTATAGATTACAAACACGGTATAGCATTTTCTACACTTTCCTTTATATACTTCTTCAACGCTGGCTTGTCATGTAAGGTGTAAAATTGACTAAGCTGTGAATATTTCAAACAAGCCACTTTCATTCCCAATATACGCAAATGTTTAACTCTCAGCATTTGAGGTCCAATAAGTGTCTCATTGTCAGAGCAGTAATGGTCTGGAAGATGAACTAGAACTGCTGTAACCTCATTCCTCATAGACTTTAATTTCCAATTATATATTATATTTCCCAATTTAGGCGAATGGAGCATTATATCTATTAAATATGTCTGGTCTGAACAAAAATTTGGTATCAAGACAGCATGAGATATTTTCATAGAATCTCTGAAAGTTATTGAAAATATGTCACTTATTTTTTCTAGCATGCTCGTCACTCTTTTATCTTGTGTAATAGGTTTATACCAATGGTCTTTAGGCAGCAAAGGCCCCGGGTACTCTTGAGCTTCCAAAGTCAAGGCAGTGTCAATTAAATGAAGGCGCTTCATTATATCTTGGTTGCTTATTCTTGCCAAATATTCAGAGGTGAACATTTTATTAACTAATCGGAAAGGATGTTTACCAAAATAAATGAAAGAGAGGGCAATAGTGGAAAGGTCTTCAACATTCATTTTGTCAAATTTCTCAAGCAAGGACTTCTCAATAATAGTCCAAGATTCATTATTATCAGGTTGGAAGTTTAAATAACCATATGGATAGATGAAGCACTTTAGAAAGCTGGCTGGTATGTCATTTATGTTATTCATAAAGAAATGGCAGCAAACATTCAGAATGTACACATTTCTAATTTGGAATTGCATGCAATAATTCAGAATAGCTACAATCAATACATGGGACTTTATTTTGTTACATTTATGTATCATATACTTTTCAACAGCTTTTTCCACTTGATCATCGGTATAATTGAGCTGAGTGAACTTTGTTATTATGTTCAATAAAGCATCTTCATCCAATGCATGAATATTTCTGTTGAACCAGCTTCCAACAATTGCAAAGGACTGTAGTGAGAAGTATTTCACTTGAAAGAATATTCCTAAAATGTCCTGCATAGAAGATACCTTTATTTTGAACCAAATGTCAGATAGTTTCTGTTCTAACAATACAAGTATTGTTCTTTTACTCGATTTCAAGCCTGGCAATATTTTAAATAATAATTCAATGTTGTTTTCATCAATTTCATCCTCTTTTTCTATAAAGCCAACCCACAGCTTGTCAATTGTTTCTGAATATTTAGGGTCAACATTATTATTTATTAAATAGCTTGTGAAATCACAAAGTTGACATAATGTTAGTTTGTTATCAATGACTCTGTCAAGTAATTCATCACAAAATTTATGTTTATGGGGCTCTATTATTGAAGAATCCGTTTTCAAAATGTTAAGTATAGTGTATGTATCTTCTGTTCTCATTACAACTTTAAGTAATTTATCTAGAATTGCTCCTTTAGCAACGCTAATATGGTCAGGTTTGACATCTATAATCATCGGCAATGTATTCCGTTCTAGATCGTAAATTCGCTCTATAGCACCCAACGCAATATTCGGAGTGATCTTAGTGCACTTTGTTATCAACGAAAATACATCGCGTAAATCAGCACATTGCTTAAATTCTGCCTGAATCAAATGGTAATTAAGCGAGTCGGTAGTACTGTGCAGTGGTTCCACTTTAGGCGCATTATCAAAATCACTTAAATCCTTCAGCTTTCTAATAACTATTGGAAGCTCTTGAACATTGTAGCCATTCTCTATTAGTATTGTACTATTACTAAAATCATGACTGTTTACCTTGTCATCGCTAAAACTGCGATTACATATAATAAAAACACCAGTAGACGAGCAATTTGAGTTAATGCAAATCGGCACATTCTTTCGGAACTTTATGTATGATCTACGTAAAGCCAAACACATTTTCATTAAAATAATACAAAATAAAAAAGATATTAATGAAAATTAACTGATACCCTTATTATACATCCATTTGTTATTTGTCATTTCCACTCAAACGACTCAAACAACAAAAATGTTTTAACAAAACTTCATCGCAAAGTCTAGAGTACCAATAGATTATATATTGAACTGAATTGTTGAAATTGAGTTTTAAATACTAAATGCGAATTAAGAAGTCGAAAAATTTGGGAAAAAAAATATTTTTAAAATATTATATACTTTGTTTTAAAAAATTACTTTTAATTACAAATGAGGAAATAAAATTGTATTCTCATTATATTAGAAAATAAAAATTATATTATTTTTGAATTTGTAAAATTAAACAAGATTCCTTTGATCTTAATCTATATTTTTCAGGTAAATTCTGACCTTTGTTGTCATTTCAGAAATGTCAATGTATTCATGAATCCCGTGATCACAATGATTTTGTTTGTTTGGTTTTCATTCCATTTTTACATTAGCAGCTCATAGCACATTAATAGCTCGTTATCTTATTGAATCAATAGTCGCGCTAATGCAAATATAATTTTCATATAATATCCCAAAACTGTTTTAGATTTAAAAAATATATATACATATTTTAATAAAACTAAGTATTCATCTTAATTTATACTAATATTAGAACAAAATAGTGTTTTATTCTTTTACAGCAAACTACTGCGGTATTATTCAGAAATAGGGACCACAAAAACAGCGAAACCAAATGTAAGTACCTATTAAAATTCATCTCAATTTTTAAAAATAATCTAGGAAAGTTTTATAAATTTATTATTCCCGCTCCTCAGAGACAGGCGCATATTGAGAAGAATCTTCATTTTTTTTTACAAAATTGGAAAAGGACTAAGTTTCGAAATATGGTCATGATTACTATTTTTCATTTTTTTTTATTATAATTTTTATAATGACAGAATGCATTGTATGCTTTTTTACTTCACTGGATTGAGAGTTGGCATCCCTAAGCCTGCACCTCATGAGCGTCTGAGCACATAGGATAATAAATACCATGTATTTTGACTGAAATATTGTTATAGTAAATTAAAATCTAATTAAATAACTGTTTTTTTATATAATCTAATTGACATATCAGATTAATCCATAGGAGTGGCCCTCATAAGATAGAAGAAAAAGAATTATTGTCATTGTTTCTTGTTTAATAAATAAAAATAACACTACTATAACAAATATGGATTAAACTATTTTTAAGTTGATATATTTTGATAAGAATTAACATTTTCGAACACTGATTACTAATCTTCAATCTACATAGCACAATAATCATTCATGATTAGATAAATATATAATCTTTCAATATTTTAGAAAATTTATTCGTTTTCAAATGTGCATGGTGTGCAAAACTGTTTGGCACAATTGTAAGATGTTCCCCTTTTTAAAACTTTCTTAAAATACACACATATTTTTCAGATGAATTTGACACTTAATTGGGGTGTGGCAGGTGTGGGAATGATCAGCCATGATTTTTTAACAGCAATGGCTAACTTGTCCTGCAACCAACACAAGGTCATTGCTATTGCTGGTAAAGATATAAATCGTGTACACAGATTGGCTATGCTACATAATATCAGTACAGCATATGAAGGCTATGAGTTGCTCGCAAATGACAGTTCTATTGGTAATAACCTTTTATGTTTAAAGCAATTGTTCTGTTTGTAAAGACAGCTTTATTAGCTTTGCAAATGTTAATTATTCTCTATTGCATCACTTAAAATCTCTAAATTATTTTACTACAACTAACTACTTTTTTTTTTATATTGGCCTTTTAATTATAGTTTAATTTTGTATGACAATTAATTGAATTAATGTTTGTTATCATGAAATATCCATTAACTGCCGATGTACCAACCTTCATAATTACAAATATGGGCTTGAAAACTTATATAAATTATTCAAGAAAGAGGGTCATGGTATTAAATATTTACGGAGTTGCAAAAATCTTAAAGGGAAATTGATTGCTTTGATCTTTATTGCATGTGACCTTTCAAAAAAGTTTTTCGCCTTTTAAGAAATTTCGAAAAGTAACTAATTATTGATGTTTGAGCAAAGTAAAACTAAGATTTATTTAAGTATTGGTGTAAATAATATTAAATTAATAATGATACTATGCTTTAATTTAAATAAATTAAAAATAAATAACAAAAAAAATTGGCAAGTACTTGTAGTAATTTTTAGGAATTAATGAAAACAATAGACTCCTTAACCCATCTAATATAACTTTTTGCTTCAGTTAAATGTAAAAGAAACAAAAATTAAGAAAACCAACTAAGTGATCTTACAAATTTACTTTATTTGCAGACATCGTTTTCGTCAGTGTCATGAATTTGCAACATTACGAAATAACAAAGTTAATGTTAGAGAATGGTAAACATGTACTTTGCGAAAAGCCAATGGGAATGACTTACAAACAGACAAAATCATTGGTGGATCTAGCACGCGAAAAGAAATTGTTTCTTCTTGAGGGGATGTGGTCAAGGTTCTTTCCTGCTTATGATGCTTTAGATAAACACATATCCTCGGGCGGGCTTGGGGATGTTTACCATATAAGCGTGCAGTTTGGGGTTGAGATTAACGACATTGAGAGGAACCTGTAAGATATATTCATTCCACTTGCATCTACCAACTTACGTCTTTGTATTTATTATTATTAGAGCTGTGTTACTTACTCCAGGAAACTGTTTATTAAATCCTATAATTATTAGGGTGTCTTTCCTTATTCAATTCAACAATTTTATTGTTGAACAATTATAATTCAATGTTAGTTGCCTCAAAACTTTATTGTAGTGAATGCCCTTTGACAACAGCTCTTTTAATAGCAATACTCCCTTTCATATTACTTTGCTTGATTGATTTCTTTTATTATTTCCCCTAACCACTGCTTTAACTTGCCGCTGGAATATTCCAGAATGAAAGATTTGGGAGGCGGCGCGGTTATGGATTTAGGCATTTACATGTTGCAACTGGTACAGTTCGTGTACAAGGACGCGCCCACAGATATCATGTGCACGGGGCATTTGAGTAAGACGGGCGTCGATGAGTCGCTATCCTGCGCCCTTAAGTACAAGGACGGGAGAACGGCATCCATATCTGCACACACTCGCACCAATATGACTAACAGAGCCGAGATCACTGGGACCAGGGGTACTATTGCGGTTAGTAGTACCGTAACCATAGTCTTCTTTACAGTTAACAAAAAACAACTATAACGCTGAAAGCTACTAAACACTTTCTGTTTATTATAAATTGTTTATTTTTAATTTTGTTATGCTTCTACTTTGTAACTAGTCAACATGTTTATCACTGCCATATGTATCCAAGACATCTATAGAAGCTTTTGTATCCTTAATTCTAGCTTCTGCATTATGATGGTTCTATGATTGTGGAGTTAGAATAATTGTCATTTTAAAAATTTTATAATTTTATCCATCTATAGCTTTTTTACTTTGGAAACGCCTACTTACTCGCCCATGGACTTGATCAGCCATGATTTTTTAAACAGTAATGGCTAACTTGTCATGCAGCCTTCGTGAAAGGGTTCGCAATTTGAACATAACGGTTGTAAATAAAATCGCACAATGGTGAAACAAGGTGGTGCAGGTGGAATTTGAAGTTTTATCGCGTTAATACATTACCAAACCATCGTTAAAATCGGTGCAACCCTGTCATTTTATTTGATGATCAATAACACAGGCTTAAATCGGGCGTAGTTATGCAACCGGTCGTGTAATTCCCATTACATGATCACTTATGGCGATTCATTACGTTGATCAATTAAACTCGAACATTTGTAACAACAAACAGTGTAGGAAATATATGCTGCATGTTGTCGTAGCTAGCAAGTGTCATATTACATGAGCTAATTGGCGTAGTTGACAACTATCCGCAAATAGATCACAGGGTAGAAACAATTTAATACTGTTGAATAGTTGATTCGCTATTTCTCTTTGTCTTCTATTTAGCTTGACCCTTTTACTGCTAAATATAGATCTCAACAAAAGATCGTACCGAAATTGCTGCATTCGGTAAATACTTGAACGTCTTGTTAGTTTTCCGATAAAAGTTACCGACTGAGTTGTGACGCTCTCGGGCGCCCTCCGGTTCGGAATGCCGCGAATGGACTACACGCCCAAACCCAGGCCCTTACGCCGAGTTACTTACTTCCTAAGCGACCTGTGCCACCTCTCAAAAAACCCGGTAAACCTATAGACGTTTCCTGACATAAGTCGCTTATTAAAGCGGAGCCATGCCTCTTTTGGATAATTTTCATGTTTATTAAGACGGACTTGTTTGCTTCGTAAAGTCACTATATTAAAAGGTAGAGAATATTCTGTTACCATATAAAAATATGTTAATTAAAAAAGCAAGTCGAGGTTGCTATTACACAATCCTGAACTTTTTGTTTTTGTAGCTGGACTATTTCTGGTGTCCAACAATACTGCAGATATCTCCCGCTAACAACACGGAGTGGACGCTGCCCAAAGGAAAGTACAACTATCATTTTCACAACAGCGCCGGCTTGAGCTACGAGATACAGGAGTGCTGGGATTGCTTGGCTAACGGTTGAGATTGTTCATTATTACCTTACAATAGCTATATACATGTTTCCTAACAAGGAAAACTAAACGTTAAGTGACTTGACGATGAAGGTAAACCGAATGTCAAGTGAAATCACATCCATGATTAGAGAAAGATCATGAAATGAATGGTAATTTGCTTTGCTGAGTGAATGACTGTATTGATACATACTATGATGTTATAAAGTACCACATACACAGTTAATTATAACAGATTACTTACAAAGACACCATTTAAAATTTGGAATAGTTAACATGAATGTGAATGGGGTTTGTAAAAATTGCTTAAAATTTTGGGTATAAAATTCAATCTTCTTTAAATTTTTCGTTGGCTTTGCGTATCTCCTCTAAAATTAGAATGATTCTAATTTGGATGATCCAGTAGCTGTGAAATATATGTATATAGCATAAATAAGAGATCTGTTATTCTAATGGGAAGGTCAAAGCTAGAATTAACTTTAGTCGCTTAAATTCACTATTCACCCCCAACAGGACAACGGAAGCTCTGTATACCGCGCTAGGGTTACTAATTTACACAAACTACACTCCCGCCATTCCCTTCTAAATTATTTTACGAATAGTGTCATTAGTACTTTTAGGCCAGAAGTGATTCAGTGACAGATATAAAAAAGGGAGAAATCTTCAACAAGATACCCCCGGAAGGCGGCAGTTTTGTGGGGCTTTTACCCACTAAAACCCACCAGATGGCACCGGAGCCCCTCTGCACTGTGCTCTGGTTACTCCCTCCCCACATGTGCCCTCGCAGTGCAAGGCGACACCGGCCAGCCGATGTCGCCTTCTTCCCGGGTCGCCCAGTGAACTCGAGGCCCCATTTAGTCGCCTTCTACGACAGGCAGGGGGTACCGTAGTCTTTCTTATTCTACGAGCCCAGAGCTACAGGGCTGAGGTATAAAAATCTACCCTACCGTTAAAGTTTAAGAGGAGAGCATAACTGAAAGTCTGATGACACCACTTGAAAAATAGGTAAGAAGGTGAAGACGGTGCGTAGCTCGATTCAAAATGCTGTGGCGTTAATACGTAAGTACCCAGACATGTTTAATCTGTTACAAATCAATTTATTATTTCAGGTTTGCTGGAAAGTCCAAAACTGTCTTTAGATGAGAGCATTCTATTTTCTAAACTAACAGACACCATGAGGGCACAACTAGGAGTATTAGATGTAGGACTGTAAGTATCATTAGCACAATTCCAAAAGTATTTTGCCAGTATTAGCGTATACCACGTAGGACCTAAGTGCATCCGCTTTGACCACGCGAAATTAAAAAAAGCTTACGATACGTATGAACATATATAAATTACATAGAACAAGTATTTACCTCGATTAACTGTGATTGTTATAGTGTTGTGACATACTATTTTAAATATGCTATTTAAAATTTACACGGTATTTATTGTATTCACATATTCTGGTTAATAAACACTTGCATTTGAATTGTGTATTTCATTTTTTATATAATGCTAATAATATTTCTTCACAAATATAAACAATATTCTTGTTAACCATTCCAACTAAACTTGAGCCCGTGCTAGAATATGGTTCTAGTAATAGTTTAATGGTGGAATCAAACCTACAACATTTCGCAGACCGCACCCTAGGTAATGGCTATTGACGCTTCCAAACTACTTCATTGGATTACATTTAGAAAAGAAATCCAACAATGCTAAAACTCAAGATTAGTAAATAGTACTCCAACGAGTCTGATGGACTGTGCGAACTAATAACGTACAACTTTGAAATCGACGCTGCTGTGTTAAGTGATATTTAACCTGTCGGCTGTTACAATAGTGTTGAAATGAATGCCCAGTGAATTCTTTGTTGGCGATTATTGCTAGTTCTTGTAATCGGCTTGTTCAGTTGTGGTACCATCGACACTCGAATGTTGTTTCAATTATTCTATTATGTCTATTCTCGTGCATAATGTCAAATGCCGTTATATTTATGATTTTATCAATAAACAAAAGCAGTGGTAACTTAGTGGTCCCAATAAGCTTGTTGAAAAGTAAACAATGAAAGTCCAAAGTCTACCCCATTAGGATTAAATGGACGTGAGATCTTTTTATGTATATATTTTTTGTTGCAATGATTCAATATCATAAAATTTAATTCATAATGACCGATCAAGTGTATTACGGTTTTTGACACTGACATATAAATTGTAGTCAAAATTCAATGACAATAACAGACTTGAGGCCCCTTGGCCTAATTAGGTAACTAAATATTTTAATAAATAAAATAATACATTACATAATCGATTTATATGATTAAAGAAATTTACTAACGTGAAAACACTTTAATCAAAGTGTTATCACCCCGGCAAAGGCTAACAACTATTTAAATTATTTGGAGCGATGAAATATATTACATAGAAATAACACAAAAGAATAAACTATTATATATTTTATTATCATTGTATTCGCACATTATATAGAATAAATTAATAAAATAATTGATATTCCAACAATACTAAGAATCGTCTGTAGCAAAGCTGTTTGGCCCTATATCGCTTAAAATATTAAAGTCAACCCAGAATTTCAATTTCCGAAATGAAAACGAATAGTAAAATAACACGGATAGAAATTTATATTTCAACTTTCTATGCACTTTGCTTTCTAACGATTGAGGAAAGTCATGAACGAATTGGTAGAAAAAAACATCTCTAACCTCTCTAAAAATAATTTTGTACGGAGGTTGATAATGACCGTAGTAATGACTAATGCCTGCTGTAGTATTTTTCTTTCCTGAGAGTTGTATACATTACATTTAAGGTACTTTAGCAGAACACAATCTAATTTGCTATACCATCATTTGCAAGGAGTGATGAAGGTTGCGACTTGGTAGCATTTACTCAGCTATAAATCTTTCCTCCATTTATAAATATTTAATTTCCTCTTCTTTTACACATGATCTGATCTTTTGATGACATTTTGTCAATATGAAATGATCTTTGGAAAAACTATATTAACGTTTTGCTACCGCAACAATTTCGGATGCTTGGTGTCCCAGGCTGTGAAAAGTTATCAACTTGTTAAGCGTATATCTCCAAAGACCGTTTACTTCTTGAAATCTTCCAGCACCTTTTGAATGATTCTTGCACCTTCGCGGATCTGTTGTTCAGTGATCACCAGCGGTGGCGCCAGACGGATTGTCTGTCCGTGAGTTGGTTTAGTGATCAAACCTGCATCGCGGAGGCGCTTACACACATCGTATGCTGGAATACCTGTGTCAAAATAAATAAATCAGTTAATGGAATATTAAAAGACTAAGCGCAATAAGTGTTTATCTATCGCATGACCACAGATCTCTTTTAGGGCAGGGTAAAACCGTGACAGGACAAGATATTGCATTGATTGATAAACTCACTGTCGTCTAATACTATTGCGAACATGAGGCCCCTGCCTCTAACTACGTTCACTTTGGACTTGGGTATCTTTTCCAGTTCTTCACGAAACACTGCTTCCAGTCGCTGCGCGTTCTCCGACAACTTCTCCTCCAGTAACACCTTAAATGAAAAAAATGTTTATGAAAACGCATTAAGCATTTTATAGCTCATTCTCGTAATTATTATAGTCTAATAGCTTCCCATGTACCTTAATAGCTTCCGTAGCAACCGCGCATGCCAGTGGGTTACCGCCGTACGTAGACCCATGTGTTCCAGGTTTTATCACCTAAAAATAGAAAATATTCGTGGATACATTAACAACAGACCGAGTCGTGGTTCGGCCCTCTCGGGCGCCCTCGTATCAGAATGCTTACGCTTAACATAGTAACCGTCAAAGCCAATGTGTCGAGTTACTAGCAATAGAGGTTCAAGCTAAGCGACCTAATAGATATGCTACGCCTAATAGATATGATGCGTCAACCCTATGCTCATCATATTTAGCATCACACTGCTGTTCAGTTTCATATTTCAGTTGCGCGTACTCCTGGCACACCCACATTCAATGTAACCCCATCACTTACATCCATCACGTTGTTGTTAGCCAGCACAGCGGACACCGGAAGCACTCCACCACTAAGGGCTTTGCCGAGTATTAGGATATCAGGCTTCACCCCTTCATGCTGAACAGCTAACAATTTTCCGGTGCGACCTGCAAATTAATTTTTAATTTCTAAACTAAGCATTCTGCAGCTGTACAAGTAAATTATTTTAACTAAATTCAAAAGGAGATGGTTATTAATTCGGTTGTATTCGTTTTTTAACATGAAAAGGAGCAAACGAGCCACTTTACCAATCTTATATCACCGTCCCCATGAACATTCACAAACCCAGAGGAGCTGCAAAATTATTCCTGGCCTTCTAGTTGAGTAGACTCGTTTGGAGAGGATCCCTAAATCGTATTGGTCTGACACTGCTGGTAAATTTTAATATTTGTTACCTCATAACTCTTTTATTTATGATTTTGTTGGGAAGGGAATATTTTCAAGGTGGCTCTAGTTTATTTAGATTTCTTTGTACCTTAGATTCCTAAGACATGCCTAGGATTTCGGAATATGAAAAGTCGATTTCGGCTTTTATTCAAAGATATGGTTGTGCTCTTTTTAGATACAAAAAACCTTTTTACCTTCCAAGATAGATACGTATATACCAAAATGTATAGACAAAAGCGAACATAACGCTATTACGTTAGCATTTGTCTACGTGTAGATAATTACCTAGGCCAGTTTGCACCTCGTCGGCAATCCACAGTGCGTTGTACTTGGTGCATAGTTCCCGGACCTTCTTTAAATAACCCACATCAGGAATCACCACTCCTGCTTCCCCTTGTATAGGTTCAACCATGAACGCGGCGACGTTGGGGTCTTGTAACGCTTTCTGCAATAGTTAAATTTATTTTTAAAAAAAAATAATATAGGTACAGAAGAAAAGATAAAGCATTTAATTACTTGAATATATTAAATTTCCTTGCATCTTTTTTTACGGAGTGTAAACTAGCGCTTGACCACCACCCCACCTGATGTTAAGTAGAGATGCAGTATAAAGTACACTAACTTAGTCACTTTTCTCTTGAAGATACAAATGTTGATGTATTCGGAGAGAAACACTGAAGCAATCAAATTATTCTATTTCTTTTGTGGGTTGGAAGGTTGGAATCCTTCACGAGATAAAATAGAGACACCTGTTGTCGAAGTCATCAAATTTAAACAATATGTAAATTATAAAACGCTCTTACGTACGAACCTCTAAGGCTGGAATGTCGTTATAAGGAATGAGTTCCAGGCACGGCATATACGGGCCGAAGCCGTCGTAGCAAGTCGGATCCGATGACGAGGAAACCGCCGCCAGCGTGCGTCCCCAGAAGTTTCCTTCAGCGAATATGATCTAAAAGAAATCCATTTACAATATATCTGCCAAAATTTAAACAAATTCTTAAGCCTAATTTAAAATAAATATAATTTATTATATATGTTAAACTGAAGACATTTATTTATCTTGAACTAAAATAACGCAAGCCTAGTGCCTTAAGTCCCGTAAGTCTTGCGCAGTGTATGTCGTGTTAAATTTGTCTTATCCTGAATTGAAGAACCCTACCTGAACCTGTCGTAGACTACAACGACATTGATTTGCCAATAACGAAAACGTTGGTATGGCAAGAAATGCTTTATATCGTTGAAACCCAGCGAAGACGGCTAGATGATAGAAGTCGTTGACTTTAGCTTAAAACTATAAAATATACCTGTCTAGGACTTGCCAGGTCCCCGCCAGCTTTTAAAAGCCTGTTAACGTGTCATTATCAATATCTTTGTAAATATATGCATATTTTATAGATGTCTATAGTTATGAATACGTATGTGTATGCCATAGTCCTGATTTATTTCTATAATTCCTGTCCATGTACAGGTTACCTGAAAGCGTAATGATAAAGATGACGAACTGAGTGAATTTTGATTTTTGTTTACGATAAATCAATTTTTTTGACGAAAGCTAACAATATTTCTTTAGTAAATAGGAACCTACGCCTACGTTTCGCAGAATACCTTTTTTTTGATTATCTATACAAATTAGCCAGAGAAGCTGACTTTTAATGCTTCACCGGATTGAGATGTGGCATAGCTCTCGTATACCCTGAACCTGTATTCGTAGTAACTCGACACAAGGGTTAACCTCGGCTTGGACGTTTACTATGTTACATGTAAGCATTCCGATCCGTGGGTACCTGAGTGGCGGCCCACGACTTGGTCGGTTGCTTTTAGACGGATAAATTAAGGGACATTCAAAAGCTAACTTTGAGTACCACTTCGGGAATCTTTGGCGCTGGGAGAAGAAGTCAGACTGTGCCCAAAACGTATAACGCTACCTACCTGTTATTTTCAAATATATGATATTTGAAAATAATAATAACTTGCACAAAGCGGGACAGACTGCTTGTTTCTTATATTATCGTACGTACTGTTATAAACAACATTCACCTTGGCTTGGTTCGGCGGTATCTTCTTGACCTCGTAACCCCACTTGCGTGCAATCTTGCACGCGCTCTCTCCGCCCTCCACGCCCGTATTCATGGGCAGCAGCCGGTCGTACCCGAGCAGCTCGGTCATGAACTTCTCATATTTTCCAAGTTGATCCGAGTAAAATGCTCTGAAAATTGTTACATGAATATTTCAATATACATATCGTTTTATGAAGTTACACTTCTTTAGGCGCAAAATGAATTCTTTATGATCAAAATGAAAATAGTGAAATTTTATGATGCGCGCTCATCTCTGTATCACAGGTTTAAACTGCAAACTTCTTCAGAAGGTCTGCGAATCGTAAGTTCGTGAGTTTGAATCCACCATTCGACTATCGACGTGAAACATCTACTGGCACAAGCTTAAGCTAAGATGGAATGGTTAACAATATTAGTAATATTTCTGAAAAAAAACTATCGCTAGCTTTCTCCTTTTTTTAAAAAATAAAGAATTAGAGGTCGTACATTAAAGACAATTTCGGTGTTCTTCACGTTTGATTAGAACAGTAGTCGGGTTTTTCTTTTGACTCGTACATACTTGTATTCATTTGGCCAATTAAATATGACACATCGGGTCTAGGCGAAACGACTTGCCTGTATCGGTCCAAGATCGTGAATTTAATTAGGCTGTAGAGACATTCTACATTCCAACGTAGCATTTATTTTAAACTTTTCCTTGTTTGTGTTCTCAATACAACACATCTTCCATAGACGCGATAATATTTCAATGCTTTAAGAAAAACCCGACTACTGTTCTAATCAAACGTGAAGAACACCGAAATTGTCTTTATTGTACGACCTCTAATTCTTTATTTTTTTTAAAAAAGAAGAAAGCTAGCGATATTTTTTTTTTCAGAAATATTAACATAGATAAATCATTTTTAATACAACCAATTTTATTTAACCAATAAACTCTATATTAATTTTGATTTTATTTTCCAAACATTTCGGGCGCTTTATAATACACATAATCGTTTAATTCAAAAGTGATAAAATCTAAAGATACAACTTTTACGTATCAATGAGTTACATTCATCTTAGTTCTATAACAATTCGGCAAATTATCAATCAGAACATAATATCACAAATCCTGAACAAAATACTACCGTGCTACCAACTCCAAAACTAATTAAGATAATAGACTTAATAAATTCAATATGAAGTGTCAGTTACTATGTCACATCCGCACGTGATTTACTTATTATGAAGTCGATAAAACATTCACGCTTCATGACGTAAAGCAATTTACATTTTGCAAAATGATTGGACTAATATTATCAACACAAGATTGGATGTAACGGAACCATGACAGATGTAATACAGGACACACCTACTGAATTCCAATGACGTAAAAGTATAAATACACCATAAACATAACTGATGCTTGATACTATTGCAATAATTTAACACTTTTTGTTTTTATGGCTAATTGATTTCGTTTGGAGTGAGCTTTGACAACTTCATTGAACAGTTCCTCTGTTGTATGTTCTATGTATGCATGTACATACATAGAACATACAAATAAATTACTCGAGGTGCGGCATCTTTCATCAATAACCTAAAAAGCTTAGGGTACGGTTTGCGAAATGTACTGTCGTGGGTTCAAAACTTCTACTAGACTATTGATATGGTACTGGCAGAAGCTTAATCATATTTGGAATGATTAACAAGAATGTTAGTAACATTAGTGACAAAATTTGTCAGCTTTCTGTAAAAAGAAGAGTCGAGCAGTATATCCTTGTTGCTAAGCATGATGTGGTCACGAATAATGATCGGTATAATTCTTGTGCTAGCGGAGCGCTCTTAGAGCTGCGTGAACTCTTACTGTTGTGAAGTTGTAAAACCTTTTTCAGACTAACACCTGGCTACTTTATAACTACAAAATAATTAATTCTATACATTTCACCGACCTGGAAACAAGTGTAAGTTTACTGGCTTGTTCGTTGAGCGCTTTGATAATTCTTGGATGGCAGTGGCCCTGGTTCACAGCAGAATACGCGCTCAAGAAGTCGTAGTACCGTCGACCTTCCACATCCCATACGAACACACCTGGAAAAGATATATTTACGATCTATATTATTTTCTCTTGAAAGTAAATGGAGAATCACGCGCATAACTTGGATATTGTGAAGCAGTGTGACCAGCGACAACTAGCTGTAGTGCATATGTGCTGGCGTCTACTGAAGGAAGACCACGTCTTTTTAGGTCTCATTTAAAACATATTTTTTGAAAAGTTCATCCAATAGAAATAGAAAATTCTAATTTATCCCCTTGCGACCTTACTTACAAACTTTAATAAAATAATAAAAATACGGTTTTGTATTTAAAAACACATTTTATATTAGATTATATTAGAATTGTATATCCTCATTGTCCGCTATTCCTATTGACTATTGAGTACATATTATTTTAGAATATACAACGACTTCTTATCAAAATGTGATCCCCACTCCTGTTACAAAGCTAAAAATACTTCTGTATTTTGTAATAAAAACGTTATCTTATTTGTTAAAGTAGTAGTATTAACCGTACATGACGGTTATAAATACTTGTCACTGAATGTAACAAAAAAAGATAGTTCAAGTTATATTTACAACGGAAAGATAAACTCATACGAGGAAATTTATATGATAACGAACTCAATTGACACCAAATTCTAAGAAATGAAGCTACTTTTTTCTGATCGGCAATCAGCCTTTAAAAAAAATGGGTGCGTTTACTTCGCGCGTCAGAAGTTATATTTCATTAGCATCATTAAAATATAATTTTTAATTACATGCAAGTAATTAATAAAATAATAAAAGGACTGGAAAACTTTAAATTTAAAAATGAAATACATTTTAATTTATATCAAATAATACATTCGGATAGTTAACCTCAATTATATTGGTGCACTTGAAAAATAATTCTTAAATTTCACTTTCATCATTTTTTCGTAACGCGCCTAAAGTAGTATAGGTTAGTTATATATACCAAAATAATATATTTTATTCAAGATCAATAAATTTCTGTTAGTTACACTACAGATGTCAGTGGGTACATAAGAGTACGCTCACAATCCGAGGTTACCCCTCACCGGGGGGACCCTTGTGTCGAGTTACTAGCAATAGAGGTTCAGGCTAAGCGACCTAAGAGCTGTGCCACCTCTCAATCCGGTGAAGCAGTCAAGGCCAGCCTCTCTGGCCAATCTGTGTAGTTCGTCTTAAAAAAAAAAGCTCACAAGCGCATCCAGTTCGAGCCAATGGTCATTTTCGACCCGGGCTTCAAGTGTGCTATTTGCGCGGTTGACACAGTGACGTTTCATTAGGAGACCGACCTACCACAATCCTATTGTCATAGTGACACAAAACCAATCAATCGATTATAAGACGATTTTCGTGGGCTCAAACTCTTTGTCTGCGAATAAATTCGTAACGGCATATTTGGGTGATATTGCTTGTGCTCTGGATTCAATCAGAATCTTATAGTAAAATTAATAATTGTTTTTGGCGATCGGCTTACCATCTGTCGCTAATCACTAGGACCTTATCGGTAAAAATCGGATACTAATTTCTATCCTGTTTACCCGGTTTAGTATAAAAGTACGTGTGAGCTTAGTACATTCTCTATAAATTTGTTACAAATAGTAATATGTTTAATTTGGCTGTCTTCAGGACCCATTCCTTACAATAGTTCCAAGAAATGCACAAATATGTTAATAGTAATAGCGTACACTTCGAAAAACAATAAATGTATCCATAAATTTCTAGTCATATTTATCATCATGCAGAAACTCTCAGTATTACATAATATATACTTTAATTGGATAAAGACGTATTTATTAAATAATACATGTACGTAATTCGGTAATGATAATAACTGACCTAAATAACAGTGCCATAACCGCACCAAGTACGAACAAAAGGATATCTGTTGTTACTGTCAAAAGTTATCTTAAGTTCACTTACACTGAGCTAAAAATATTTTAAATATCTTAACCGCAGTATCGCTTGTTGATGTGACAGCATAACATTCACATAAAAGTTTCATCATGCATTAATTGTTTTGGTTTTTATTAATAGTCACTTATCAATATGGGTGTGTGCCGAATTCTTCGTTTCTTGCGACATACATAATATATAGTATACACAAGTATGTATTTTCATAAATTGATTTAGTGGTATGGTGGTATGAATTGCGCCAGGAACGTGCTAAATGTACGTCCGTGACATCGGCTTATGGCTCTAAGTCAAGGACATGTACATTTATAATTATATAATAATGCTCACCGGCCACATATATTATTTTACATTTCCAGTGAAACTGCACCTCGTCACAGGTCACAAACGTTCTGCCTTAGCTTTAATCTATACCCTTTGCACTTGGAGTTTATATCAGAGGACTTGGCTTGTTCTAAACAAACAACAAGTTCATTGTGCCCCTCATGATATTTTTTTAGAAATCCGTGGCTAAATTTCCAATAGAACCAACGGGGACAATTATAGAATCGTCGCCATACAGATTCAAGCCTTTTTTTTGACAACCTACACAGATTGGCCAGAGAAGCTGGCCTTGACTGCTTCACCGGATTGGAGGTGGCATAGCTCTTAGGTCGCTTAGCCTGAATTTCTATCGCTAGTAACTCGACATAAGGGTCCCCCCGGTGTGGAGTAATTTCGGCTTAGACGATTACTATGTTCGACCACGACTCGGTCGGTTGCTATTTCACGGATAATCTAAGGGACATTTAAAAACTAAACTAACTTTGAGTGCCACTTCGGGAAGCGTTGGCGCTGGGAGTAGAAGAGGCCGGAAAAAATCCAGCAACGCTCCTAACATCTAAGGGGTGGGGCCTACCCATAAAATAGCAGTAATGCGCAAGGATTTTTTACGATTCAAGGCCTATATTAAAACCAAAGGGTAAAATCTTTCAATACCATTATTTCCAGTTCATGCGCACTTCTATACTAAATCGGGTAAACAGGATAGAAACAACAACTACTATCCGCTTTTTGCCGATAATGTCCTAATGATTTACTCTAAGCCGATCGCCAAAACCCAATTAATTGTTGTAGCAAGTGATTTTTTTATACTCGAGAAAGAGGAAGGTTTTAACTGAAACATCTACGCCTCTCGTGCGACCTAGGATCAGAGTGCTAACGGGCTAGAGTCGCGGGGAACCTTGACTTGTTTATAATAAAACATAGGATGTATAAAAAAAATCTTACCTTCACCGCGAGTCAAAGCCACAGGCAGAGGGCCGTAATTGCGACAACCATATCTGTCTTCCAAAGCGAAGATTTCCTCCGAAGAAAGTTTCTGATGTGCCATAACCTAAGGAAACATGAAAGTATAATTAGCACCAGGAAACATATGACAAATATTGGAACACAATCTCTCACACTTACAGTCACGTCAACATCACATCTATATATATAACAATGAATGTTTGTCTGTATGTCCTTTATGGAATCGTAAACTATGATTTGATTGTAAACTGATGCTCGTCGCTTGGGCTTGTACCAATAAATTATTGCTAATTACTATTTATGCCGACTGCATGATAGTGCTCATTAGAATCGTAAAATACGAAAAATAGTTGATACAAACAAGGTCTTCAAGTCATGAAGAAACGACCGAGGAGAGAAAGAAACACGGTAGGCTCTTTGAAGAGCGGATAGCAATTACTATCTTTGCCATTTCACGAATGCCAAAAAAATATCAAATTGTACAATTATATTAACCATAAAAGTTGAAAAAAATTAATTAGAAAAAATATCTTATTAATATAATTTTTGGTCACCTTTACAAACATTTTTATTTGTTTTTTAATAATATGAGGGTGCAAATAGTAGTATATTTGCAGTCTTGGACGCTGCCCCAAGCCATGTAGTAAGTACCAGGCACATTTCTATCAACAGTGAATTTTTTGTCACGATTGGCCGCCCGCAATACGCCTAGGCCTCCTTTTTTTTGTTAACGCGGGGGAATCTTTTTATAGACCATCCTCCGGAACCCTGGGTGGGCCCGGAGGGATGTGTGAGACTCGGCCTGGGCAGCCCCTACCCACTAAACCTTCCGCGAATGCCATCAGCCGTTATGAGCGGGGTGCCTCGGATCTATCAGCGACAGGACACCCCACCGGCAAAGGCCTGACTTCATCCTCAAAAGGGGACTTTTCCGGCATGGCCTGGGCCTCCTGGACAAGGGGCCTTAGGGCAAATCCGCCACTGAGTACAAAGAATTATGGCCTTACAACTTTCGGGAATAGAAAAACGCCCCAAGGTGTTCACATTCATCTCATGTTAGCGTGACTACGGGAATGCTTTCGAACACATCCGCAGAACGAAACAAGGCCAACCGTGCCTCGATTAACAGAGATAGCTGTCAGCTTTTAAACCAACGATTAACCCTTATATGACAGAAAAATAGTTTGTGTAGTAATATGATGTGGTGCCCTTAGAAAACAAACCGAAAAGAAACACTAATTTCGTTTGTAAAGAACTGATATTTGTACCACTGACTGTATAAATACACTCAGAGACAACCACAATCAAAAAGAAATTAACTTATGATATATTGAATTGTAAGTGCCCGCTATTAACTTTCTTAACACACATTACTGCTTGAATCAAAACAACAATATACAGAAAATACAACAACTGAGACTAAAAAATACTCACGCCTTATTCAACTCTTCTCAGTGTAGTTAAACGGATATTTCAAAATCTTATATAGTAGTTTTCACTGATAAGAAATATGTTAGTAAATATTATATTAAAGATTTAAACAAGCGCTTTATTATTTATTGTACGATCCACGAAGTCTCAACATACAAATATATTTCATAATCACCATCCGAGAAATTAGGGTTCAGTATATTTACATTCGGCAATTTTATTATTTTTAATTATATTATTTTTTATACATGTAATTGTAATTTATTTTTTATTATTTGTATTACTTAAAAATGTTAAATATATTGCTTGAATGCACGGTAATCCGAAAAACATCTATTGACTATTCATAAAGTCTCATATGCAAAATAGCGGATTCTAACCTTTGGTTATTTCTGCCGATCCAATTGAACAGTAACTAACGTGATCTAGCGACTCGGTTGACTTTATAGCGCGAGACAATACAAATGACTGGCGACGGAAAATCACTCCGCATACCAACTCCCTGTCTTAATATTACGTCACACAATCTCCGAGATCCTTACTAACATAATTTGATGCGGCTCTGAAATAATAAGAGTGACTGGAATTTTCCAAAGTTCCTAATAGACAGATATTTATTGAACACTGTTAAGGAACTCGGCACGAGTCCATTCATTTATCACTTCGAAATTTATCTATTTAATTCTTACAACAATATTTAACAACTGTCTGGTGTGGATATCATAATTTCCGCGAAAAACGATTATGTTCACTTAAGAATTTTTAATTTATCATTTCATTAATTTTGTTATCTGGAAAGTCGTAAAAATCTCATTGTTTTTATTTATGTCTGTCGGTAGAACCGCACTACAACCAGTTATCGCCGCTTTACAGGCAATTTTGCCATAATCAATGTTAGGAGCGTTTCAGGAGTTTCTTCGACCACTTCTTCTGCCAGTGCTAACGCTTCTCGAAATAGCATTTTAAGCTACCGGCCGAGCCGTGGCTTGGCCCTCGGGGCATCCACGAGTCGGAATGCTAATGCGAACAGATCGGTCAATTTCCTTAACCAAGAGCATAGGTTTGGGTCGTAAATATAATAATAAAAAAGCACTAGTACATTTTAGTGCTATAAATGCTTCTCTGGCGGTGTAGATATTCATGATATATTGTAGATTTCATGTTTCAAGTATAAATATATATTGAGCCAACGCATATAAGGACAGTTTTGGTTTCCTGTGCGTCACATAATCAAATATTTAACGTCGTCTGGAACAAAATATTCACTTACTTTGAAACTAAAAACATCAGAGAAATATTTAAAATCTTATCACAACATAATAAAAGATAGGAAATGTAAATATGCTGTACTGTGATCGCCTTGTAATGTCGCGTTCGACGTAGCACTGCGCTACTTACAAATTCTAATTCAAAATTACCTAGTTATATACATATTTCAAATGTTAGGTACATTTCATTCGGCTTTACGTACTTCTTTTTGTACATTCGGTTTCGATGTATCAAATGGCGAAAAGGCTAAAAGCTCGTTAGAGATAATATCTGCAGAGAATAACCATTCTGACTGGTTTATATTATATTTGCTTATGAAGCATAAAAATATCAGCTGAAATTTTAGCCCGGTGTAAAGATAGGCTCACCTTCTACTACATGTAGGGCCTAATAAGATCGTCATCTAAATCATCTACAAAAATCTATTATACCAGTAGTGTTTTTACGGGAACATTAATTAATAATAATAAAACCAGTTAAGGTAATCACTATAGCACGTGAAAATCTATGACCACTCTATGATATAAACGTGACAGATTGCTGCAAAGAAATGGAACCAAATAAAAACTCGTCGAACTCGAGAATTCTACACGGTCGCAACAGACCTGTTGGAAATCAAACACTAGAGAAACTGGGTGATTGTATTAAGGAAAAAATACAAGGACCTGATCTCTAATTGTTTTTATTTCACTTCATTGAGGCATTTTTTCACTTCTTACAGATATAAAGAGTACTGAACTGTCACTGTATGCAGATATCCATTTATATGTCAAGCTTAACACTGGGATGGCCCCACCACTATCATTTACTTTCCTCATCTGTAAATATCATAAAGAGTTAGATGAAGTATTATATATTTCATCTAACTCTTGATGACCAAGTTCAAAAACGCTGGAGGTTCTCAATTCAAATGTATTTTTTCATGTATATTGAGTTTTTAGTAGGTTTATGACAATCCAGGCCTAGGAGTATTCCTTGACGGCAACAGGCATGTTGAAAAATAACAAGGATGTTGTCACAGGAACTACCTAATATAACTGTGAAATAAAAGATTATACTTTGGTAAACATGTATGAATTGCCCATAGCAATGAGGATAAAACAACCGAAATATGTACCGCGCGTCCGAACGAAGCGATTTGAGTCATCGTTCATCGTGCGTACAGCAAAGGAGTGGAATAAGTTGCCGGCGTCAGTCTTTCCATCCAAGTATGATGTGGGAGCCTTCAAGAGTAGAGTGAATAGGCACTTATTAAACTAGCGCGTACTATCTTTCGACTATATCACCACTTAACACCAGGTGGGATCATGGTCAAGCGCTAGTTTACACGCATAAAAAAAAATAGGATATTGTTTACTACCTTACTAAACAAGTGAAGAATTACAATAAAACTTCTGCATAACTAAATATCTCTTTATTTAATTTAACAAGAAACTAACAGTATTTTCAAACATTAAACTATAATTCTAAGCTGTACAATATTTTTATTATTTAATAATCTATATCATTTGCCCTATCTTTTATTTCCTATACTGATTCATAGGATCTCCTCCGTAATACTCTGAATATGTAGGAAATGATTGTTGACCTCTTTCTGGAGGCGCTGGTAGGGATCCTCCATCAGATAATCTTTTGGCTTCTATTTTAGCTGCATTTTCTTGCTTCATCTTTGCTATAGCAAGATTATGTGAAACTTCTTCTTCTGTTGGAGGATCCATTCTGAAAATTGATTGATTTTAAACAGTCAATTAGCTTACAAGTACGGCTTAATATGTCAGAAAAAATGTGACTACATGAAACGGCTTGTAGACTAAAACTATCTCTTTGCTTGTTTTGTGCTGATTAAAATAACATTAATATATTTTGTGAAAGTTTTAAAAAGTTGAAAAAAATTTACAACTCTTGTAGGGATATTAACTTAAGACCAGATGAGCTACTAACTCTTTTGCATATATATGGTATACAGTAATTTATACTGCATTAATATTAAAAAAATAGAATTTGGCAATGAGAACCTAATAATTAAATACCTTCTCATTCTTAACCATGATTCCCATTCAGCTGGAATAGGATCTTGAAAATCTTGCCCCTTAGGTGGATCATACCAACGTGAAGGTCTTCTTTTGCCTCTGCTAGGATCAGCAGGAATTTCGAAATAAGTGTTTCCAATATAATCTTGACCTGCAAAATATAGATCAGCAAAAATACGTAATTTGCATAAATAGGATATTTATGTTCAAATACTAAAACAAAAAACGACACTTGCCTATATGATTTCCACGAATTTGGCGAGGTTTCAAAGAATTTATAAAATTTTGGATGACGATACGCCAAACATGTCTATATTCACCATTTGACATCTTAAACAAAATCTGAAAATGATGAATTATGCCATTAGCCGTCTTTATTTTAACAAATATATTGACAATTACCTTCTATTTTATTTGTTCTTCTATTCAATTTATGGAAAGGGCAGTTACTTTTCAGCTCAAATCGAAGTTTTAATTATTTTTTAAATCCATTTAATAATTGTTGTTTTGATCAATTTTAATATTGATGACTGACTGACACTGACAGGACAGTAACGTTTTTTTTGTTTGTTGATGAATATTTTATGGCTTGGTAACAAGACCTTTAAGCCAAGTCTTTTTTAAAACACACTTATTTCTTACGTCTAATATGGAAATTAAAATGTAAATTAAATGATCCCCCCATGAGTCCCCGCGCCATTTTTTATCCGACAGTAACGTCAGTAACACAAGTCAAAGAGTATATCGAGTATATAGTCATTTTTATAAAAATATTATAAAATAAAATATTATATGGGTTAAGGTATTAATTTTAAGAATCCAAATTGATTCTATCCCGAAGACTTAGTCCAGTAGCCAAAGTTTAATTCCATGAGGGGGCAAAAGTAGTACATACAAATAATGTAATACTAAGTTTAATTCTATTAAGTAGGCAACTGTAAAAAGATAAATAATACATTTATTAAATGTATTAACATCCTCTGTACTAAATAAAAATATCAGAAATATCTATTTTACACAAACATACAATATTAGTGATTCGATTTTCGATGTCAGTAATATTCACATCACTATTGCGCAAGGAGTGTGCAAAAGGAGTGTTGTATGACAGCTTGTCAGCATCACTGATCACAAGGGTTGATGTTTCAATCTGTTTTGTACATATACATAACTTGAATTATTTTAATTTAACTTGTGCTTCGATTCTACCTGTTGGTGAATAATCCACAAACTTCACAATGGCGAAAATGGCATTTCAGCACCAAGCCGGAACGGCAATGGAATGTCTTAGTGTAAGTTGTAAGACCACTCCCAAACGTTTTGTTTTTAACTACTTTCGTACTTTTTATTTATGTCTTAATAGCTTTAACAAATCATTGATTTTAATAGATACCTATAACACTTCAAAAAGAAGCTGGTGTTGATACAGAAGGTCGGGAAGTTATGAAATGTGGCTTCAAAATAGGCGGTGGAATTGATCAAGATTATCGTAAAAGTCCGCAAGGGTACACAGATAACGTGAGTACAATCTGTATTATATACATTATATCAGAAAAGTATAATTTGTGTGTATTTATTGTAATTCCTACTTAAGTTTTCAGTTTATAAATTTTCTGGATAACAAATTTAAACAAAATATTATTTGAAATAATTGTGTTCATCTAGAAGTTTGATTTTTTAGTTTTTTTTTACGACAGGAAGAGGACAACAAACATTTAAGCATTACATATGATTCTATAGTAGCTTCAATGTTTGCTTGATATTGCTGCTCATGAACAATCCCAGCACCTAGAATAACAGATCATTATCAGGTGGTCTTTAAGAAAAGTGTAAGCACTTTTCTTGATTATCTCTCAATTGGATCAACACTGCTGGGAATTCATTATCTTTAAAAAATCCATATTATTCCCTACAAATATTTTAATGGTTCTAAAATTCATACAATTCTTTCTTACCAAAGCAATCTCATATGATTTTTTTTTTAAAGATGACTTTAATTTTTTTGTATTTTTTCAGGGTATTTATGTAACAGAAGTTCATGAAGGAAGTCCAGCAGCCAAATCTGGGTTGAGAATGCATGACAAAATCCTACAGTGTAATGGATATGATTTCACTATGGTAACACACAAAAAGGCGGTCAGCTATATCAAGAAGCATCCTGTCCTAAATCTTCTGGTTGCAAGAAAAGGTGTAACATCCACATAATTGTAACACATTTTTAGGTTGAAGTATATTTTTATTAATTATGTTCATGTGTTTTAAGGGAAACACCAATGTTCATTAGAAAGAAAGTATTTAAAATCAAATGATTTTATAATGTTATTTATTTTTAGAGTATTTCTAGATTTAAGTTTTTTTTTAATTTAAAAAGAAAGTATTGATTGATTTGAATCATCTTTAATGTTTGGGGATAATGATTTGATATATTTTAAACATGGCCCAAAAACTTGATATAATTAATAATGAATAAAAAAATATTTAAAGATTGGGTGTTCAAGTATTAAGTATAAAATTTCATGAGGAAATTCAAACCAATAAAAGATTAAATAACAATGAATTAAATTACTATTGTAAGACACTAGTTAGTTTCCTTTTTAATTATCCCCATCTAATAGTATTTTGGTAACAATGAAAAAGAAAGATCATTTCATATAAGCCAATTAATGGAATGTTATGAACAAGTTACCAGTGTTGATTTCTTCACAAATATTTTTATTTTTACTCATATAAGTTAAGTCTCTTCTCAAAGTAAGATATGACAATGTTGATATTGTTAATTAAAGTGTCATTGTGGACAGTAAATTGTTATTAGTTGGTAATATAATAAGTATCATACTTTATTGAATAATATGATATGAATAATGTCTTTCAATATTTTTTAATATGAAAAAGAAATATTAAAAAATGCAGCTTCTATGTTGTTAGTTCTTTCTAAAACATACTTATATGTTCAAGTCATCCGTGGTAAATCTATATATATTTTCATAAGTTTATAGTAATCTTGCATGTCATTGATTCCATAAAACAGTAGTATTGTGTTTTATATTAGGCTTCAATGCAACTTTTAAAATGTTTGTATTAAAAATTCATTCTGTTTTAAAGCATTCTTATGTTTATATCAATTAGTTATAATACAGTAATATATTATTTTGCATTGTGCCAAATATATATTTGTTGATTCCGATTTTATAATTTTTGACTTTCTATTTATTTCTGTTGTTAATTACCATGTGAATGATTGATACAGCAGCTGTACAATAAATTTACACTTTTGTCAAAATAAAATAGTATCACAAGACTGATTATCACAGATAACCTGAATAATAATACATGTTATACGCTAGTACTTAGAAACAAACAGAATTTGTCTTATATGTATATCTCTAATCTTATAATAATAAGATTTGATGCAAATTAAATGCTCCAATTAGTTACAGGTTACTTGCAATAGTTTTAATTTAATGTGTGCATATGTAATACTCAAATAAATCTCTTTCTATATTCACATAATATTGTTCCAATTCCAGAGTACTAGCCAAAGAACAAATAAACATTTATTAAGCATTGTAAATGAGTTCTATCATAAAACTAGAGATGAAACGGATAGTAGTGTGGCCGGATACTGGATATTCGGCAAGCTACCAGGCCGCAGCGCCGGATATCCGGCTGCCGGATATTCTGCGCTTTATTGCGTTGACGCGATCAGTTTGATTTGAATATTGGCGCGGTAAACGAGATCGGATATATTCAGGCGCATTCGGATCGCACGTAAGCGGAGTCGCCTCTTACCAACAAATGCAGAAAATTTGGTATTTATTCACCACAATTTGCCACTTGTTAATTTTGAGTATTAAACTAATAATTAATAAAACAAACATTTTTGATGTGCGATTATAAAATTAAAATAAGCGGTGTCCATAACCTATTGGAGTATGATTGATTTGCCTTGAGTAAAATAATGAGATTTTTAAAATTTACTATCTGGTATCCGGCCGGATACTGGATATTCGGCAAGCTACCAGGCCGGAGCGCCGGATATCCGGCTGCCGGATATTCTGCGCTTTATTGCGTTGACGCGATCAGTTTGATTTGAATATTGGCGCGGTAAACGAGATCGGATATATTCAGGCGCATTCGGATCGCACGTAAGCGGAGTCGCCTCTTACCAACAAATGCAGAAAATTTGGTATTTATTCACCACAATTTGCCACTTGTTAATTTTGAGTATTAAACTAATAATTAATAAAACAAACATTTTTGATGTGCGATTATAAAATTAAAATAAGCGGTGTCCATAACCTATTGGAGTATGATTGATTTGCCTTGAGTAAAATAATGAGATTTTTAAAATTTACTATCTGGTATCCGGCCGGATACTGGATATTCGGCAAGCTACCAGGCCGCAGCGCCGGATATCCGGCTGCCGGATATTCTGCGCTTTATTGCGTTGACGCGATCAGTTTGATTTGAATATTGGCGCGGTAAACGAGATCGGATATATTCAGGCGCATTCGGATCGCACGTATGAGTATGATTGATTTGCCTTGAGTAAAATAATGAGATTTTTTAAAATTTACTATCTGGTATCCGGCCGGATAGTGAAAACAAGGCCGGATACCGGATATCCGTTTCATCTCTACATAAAACCTGAAGTTATAAAGGAGTATTTTTATAACAATAGTTTTTTTAGTATTTGTTAGCTTTTCTTGTGAAATATTTTTTAGTAAGATGAATTTAAGAGCTGAAAAATACTTTTGTATATATTCCTAATGAGTAAATTATTGTTTTAATTTTGTCACCTAATACTGTAACTAGCATAACTATAATGTTTTCATTTATATACACTTTTTATAAGCATTTGGAATTGTATATTTTGTTAATTGTTCAAATTTGCATTTATTTTATAACAAATGAACTAAAAAGGGAATCACTAACAAATTGACTCGGAAATAAATACATGAGAAAATAATTCAGATATTTTATTAAATATTTAAACTATACCATCTCTTTGAAAGAAACTAGATAACACTCACTACAACATATTTCACAAAAGGTATTTATGAAACAATTAGTTTTTTAACGTAATGAGTTCAAATGACAAACACATCAAAGTACATTAAAATAAAAGTTCTGGTTTAAATCTTTGCAGGGGGCCAATCCCATTGACCTTTTGGAGGCTTGGCCACAAGAGGTTCCCAAGGCTTCCAAGTGAGCATTTTTCTAGCCAGATTCAGTTCATTTTCAGCTTGTATTATGAGCTCTTCAGCTTGGCCACAGTTAATTTTCGATTCCAATTCAAAAGTATCCTTTGTCTGTAAGTAAATCGAAAATTATATTATTCTTAGATCACAATAAATACATATCAAATACTAATTAAGAGTGAAAGAATATTTTTAATGATTAAAAATGCTACCATTAGGATAAAAAATATATAAAGCAGCCATACCTGTTACCCTATAGTGATTTACTTTACCATCTTCCAAAGTCAAGTACCTATTTCCAGTAAAGGTGAACATGTGATAAATTAACTAAACCTATTATTAATGAGAATTAGAAAAATATGTTAGGTAAAGACAACAGAGATTATGTTCCACCTTTACTTTTTGTCTCAATTTTGCACTTTATTGTGATTAGTGAACATATTGAGTGTACTATGGGCGGTAAGTTTCAGCCTTCAAACAATACAACACATTATTTGGTTTGGGGTCTAAAATATTCCAGAATTTCCACTACGCTGTCTTCAATATTTTACAGTTTAGCTTAGAAACTTAAAAAGTATTTCAAATGTTCAAGTATAACCAAAGCACTTACATTTAGCTGCCTCTCTAAAAAGTACATGTCAAGAAAATATGCCTTGCATAATTCATTGATAGATGTAAAAAAATTACCTGCTCTAAGTATAACAAACTGATTACACCATTGGAAATAAACCAAGAATTAAGTACTAAATATAAGTAAATAGTAAAAAAGGTACCTTTTGCAAAACAGCTGCTCTCTCGCGTACTATCTGTTCAGTATATTTTCTATAAGCCGCATCATCTGGCATTTTTTGCACTGTTCTTAAAATTTTCCCATAGAGTGCACTTAGTGTATGATGAGGATTCGGAGCGACTGCTAACCCCATAAGACCTGTCGTCTAAGTTAAGAAATATAATTATGAATTTTTATGTCCGCAATAAAATTTAAAAGTAGGTATAAAATCCTGACTATGCATATTGACTGCAACCAAATAAAAATATAATGTTATATAACACTTATTATAAATAATATTGAAACAATTCAAATATTTGGACGTACCTTTTTTAAAACGCCCATTGTTTATTTAATGAACTCCAATGCTTGAACTAGATTTATATAGAAAATTATTTTTGAAACAAATCAATAACCACAAGTGTCAGTGTGATATTTCGAAAGTCAAAATCAGAATCAGTATGGTTAAAGTACTCTGTGGTCAAAATTATTCTAACTGGCCACAATACGTTTGCTGCTGATGTTGGTAGAATGGTATCGGGATTACTAAGACTATTCGATAATTAAATATAATGGTAAATAAAAACAACCAAAAGAAGTCTAACGTTTGATTCCATTTGAAGTCGGTTTTTATTTTTACCCTTAAATATACTTGTATAGATAAAACAAGTATATTTAAAGGTAAAAACAAATAAAATCAACCGTTAGACGTCCTCTTTTATTTCAGAAGTATCATATAATGAAATTCTGGCGACCATTATATTTTTAGTAAACCACATACATGCTCATTGTAGCTATAAAGTGCTTACCTAATACTTGATTATCATAAACCTACAATGTCACAATCAAAACGTATTCTTCTTAACATTTTTTTGGAATCCCTAGTATATCTTCGAAACCTAAGGTCCTATGCTAATACTATAACCAAATGTAGATGGAACCTAATTAAAACTAAATCCTTTCAAACTAAAAAAAATAATCGAAATAGGTTCGCAAATAATGGTCCTATGAGTGCACAGACAAAAAAAATACAGATGAATTGTGAACCTCATCCATTTTCCTCATTTCACTCTTCGTATTTCCTATATGAATGTTGGGTACAACAAAAAACTATTTTGCTAATCGTTGCCGTTGTACCAATAGTCGGATCTCGAGTTTACATGACATAGCTTTCAATAATCGACAGCTTTGCAGCAGTTCACCTTCGTATAAACAAACGTGAACTTAATACAATGTAGCATTTTTTTCCAGCTGACCTTTAATGGATAAGGAACCCATTAGATCTTAAATAACATTTTATTAACCCCGAAGGAATGAATCTAAAGACACCAATAAGGGAATTGGCCCTTTCGCCCGAGCAAAGCTCCGGGAAAGGTTGTCCCAATTTCGAGACGCCTCATCAATTATTTATTGTAGTAAAAGCTTGTAAACCCTCAGTTTGTCTTATAACTTTGGCCTTACGACAGGTTTGTTCCACGACTGAATTTAAATTATATGATATAACATTTATTATCTGTGTGTTAAGTGGTCAATACTATTTACATCTGTTCAGTTGATAGCTATCTGCATACAACATACTTAAAGAATCTGTCTTGTCCTGTCTTTTGAATCTCGATATCTATTTGATATCACGATCACATCAAATTTAGTTTGTCAAGAGCATAACGCACATTGACAATAACGTGAGAAAGATTTTTTGCATGAAATATTGTACATACAAACTTGATAAAGAAGACAGTTGTTAAGAAAATAATGAATTTGCGATTAACTCCTTTTGATAACAATACTCTACAAAGGTAATTACTTAGATTTTTTAAGAAATATGTTCAATAAAATCTCTTTCTTCCATTTGCAAGAAAGAGTTTTGCGACTCGAAATTGTTTCGCGATTGTCTGCATGTATATATTAAACAGTTAAATGAAGGATATACATTAAATGCCATAGACAGACGTATAGATAGTGAATTGCTTGCTTACGTTACTTCTTCATTAAAATTTCAAGAACCTCAAGCTTCACAGAGTAACATGTAATGTATGAGTTACTTAGAAAATAGGCCATCATTTTTTAAAATAATATTTTAATATAACTCAATAAAACCTTAGGTATTTTATTGTAACATTTAAATGTTGTTTACCTCTGTTTCATATTATTCGTTTTTATGAAACAAACATACTGTGTTTTTGAAATAATGCTGTAACATCTTAAACAGTTTATACTCCTTGATCAGTTTTGTCAATTACTTTGTAAATCTTGAGGTAGGATTATCTCACCTTTATTCTTGTCTCTGTGTACATCCTTACTAATCAGATACCCACTATCTGATGAAAGCTTTGTACATCTTTTCTCTACTACTTGAGCTATAATCAATTTGACCTATATGGACTGTAATGTCAACCATAATTTTGTGAAACTTTATATAATTATGCTTGTATTATAATAATAATTATGATTTAAAAAGAGTAAAGTTTAGAAATATGTATTATTTTTGTATCACAGTCAAATGTCAGAGTCAATGCATAATAGTCAAACAATTAAGTCTATTAAAATAATAAGTATGGTAGTAGTAATTAGAGAAACTATAGGATTTGCAGGAAGGAAAAAGAAATATTATTTCATTTCTTAGCTCCTTTGGTTGTAATGATTAAACTTTTATTAGATCTACTATTTACATATAATGAAAAGAAAAACTATAAGCCAGACAAACACAATTGAAAGATGATCAATAAATATAAAATTTTGCAGAAAATGCTTAAATGATGAAAGGCAATAAAGAGCAGCATCCAAGGAAGACATAAATTGAAAGTCAGTAGGAGACCTGACAAATACAGAACCAACAACAGAGATAATTGTGGATATCTGCAAAAAATTAATAAGGTGTGTATTGCCTTTTCATTTGTGCTTAACAACTCCAACATTATCAGTGTAATAGCTACCAACCGAGTCGCGGATCGACCCTCTCGGGTACCCTCGGATCGAAATTCTTACGCGTACATAGTAACTGTCCTAGCCGAAGTTACCCCTCACTGGGCGGATCCTTGTGTCGAGATGCTAGGAATATAGGTTGAGCTGGAGTTTCTAATTCAAAATTTTTTAAGGTGCCTTAATGGGTTGGGTTTTTCTTCCATTGTGAAAATATGACCATCTGTGAACAAGGTATTTTTGGATCATATCACAAATGTACACAACAGGGCATCACTCCAAGTGCAATTTACCAAGATTACAGTTATTCAAATTTTCTTTTGACTATTCCTCCAGGACCTCTTTGCTTCTAGCTATCTGATATCCTTAACATGGGATTTTAATAATTATCACTATTGGTATGTTTTTATTTACCAGTAGGATTTCATGAAGATTCTAAACACGTTCGAAAATTGTATTTTTCTGATACTTTACTTTACTTAACTTTATAAATAAAATAAAATTAAAAGCAACTTCATTGAACATTAAATCTCATAAGATATGCATATCACTCAACATTTATCATTTGTATATTTTGGGCCAATTTTTTTTTATGTAGTTTCAGTTTATTCCTAAAGTCCTATTAAGTTAATCTGCAAAAAATATTTATTTTTTCATATAATAAAAAAAATATAAGTGTCTATTTAGAATACAATGGCATATTTCATTTGCAAAAAACAATTTAACACAAATTATTCAGAGCAGATATTAATATTTATATTTGGAAAACTGGTTTCTTCTTTCTGTTTGATTGCTTAAAAATTGTTCTCCACTTATTTTTCAGGTCCTTCAAAAATGGAGACGTTAGCTGCTGCTACTCAAGAAGACAGCTCAGGAGCCAATGCAAATAGCATAAAAAGCGAAGATAGCAGCCCTAGACATGAGAGCGGCCGTAGTTCCCCGCCCCCTAATTGTGCAATATGCTTAGGAACTTGCCGCAACAATTCATTCACTGATTCTTGCTTACATCAGTTCTGTTTCAAATGTTTGCTAACCTGGAGCAAAGTTGGTGGACTTTATATTTATTAAAACTTTATTATGGTATGAGGAAGGATGAGTGATCTTACAATAGCTTGCTTTAAATGTGAATGAGCTCGCAAAGGGAGGAACTAGACCAAAAAATAGATGAATGCAATGTGAATGAAGGTAGTATATTATATTTAAGGAGGTTAATTAACATTAACAGATTATTGTTGTTACGGTTTAATGCTACTACTATATAAAAAACTGCTACGACAAGTAATTGAAAAAAGGTCAGTTTAAAGCAATATTATTTCAGGTCTAAATCAATCTCTCTTTTAGTGCCATGAGTGTTTAAAGGAATGTATGATTCTATGATCTGTTGATTCCAACAATAAATACTATTGATATTCATGTTTGCAATTAAAATCCCCCAACAAAAGTGTTTGGATAACACCTTAATAGTGGTCATCCAAGAGCTTAATAGAACTTGAATGACCACTGTTGATGGTATATGCGTAAGTACCTAACCTAACCTAATGCCTTAGCACTCTGATAATTCCAGTCAGCTTGTAGAAGTTAGAGAAAACCATAAAAGATGTCATATTTTCTGCAGGCGAGGCTCATTTACTATCCTTTTTCTATATTTGTTATTCTTGTTAAAAATAAATTTATTGTAATGTTTCAGGTAAAAGCAGAATGTCCGCTATGCAAGCAGACTTTTAGGTCTATAATTCACAATGTTAAATCAAATGATCAGTATGAAGAATATATGGTTGAACAAAGGCAGACTGAGGAAACTACAGAGAGAATTGACATAACTGAGAGTCTCACTACTACACGGCGGTTTAGATACAGGTAATATATTATATTTTAATTATACAGTATGGTTTATTAATCAAAAAATACTAGGTACAAAAATACTCACTGTGGTAAGATATCGGCTGTATCGTCTCTTATTCAGTGACAGATATATCTTATAGTTGCAGTGATAATATTATATTGTGACACAGTCACAGTTCGAGAGAAATAATGAGTCCGTCCCCGTCACGTGTAGGGATGCACTTATTATTTTTTAACAAATTCTCTGATATTTTTAAGTCACGGTCATTGTGATGAATGGAAAATTTTTGGAATAGATTAATATAATATAAATAAAAGACATGTGTATGCAATATAGACTATGACCATGATTAAAGGCATGGATCAGAAATTGTTATTGGCCAGGGGTTGTTATTGACCAGGTCCACACACGATAGTGCGGTATGGTTTGGGTAAAGTAAATTGCTCGAAAAATGCTGAATAAAATATTCATTTATTGTTTATAGAAAAAATCTAATAGCTCATACAAAATGTCTCCCTCTGTTTCCAATGCAGGCCTTCAAAATAGCGAGGTAGTCGTCGAATCTTTTTCAATATCCATTTATACATGACAAGAACGGCTGGCTTAAGGAAATCCGAATACAGACGGACAATTCAATCTATAAGGAATAGATCCAAAGGATTCAAATTTGAGGTCGCTGACCTGATGATTGATGGGATTTTATCTCACTAAATCCATCACTAATGGATGGCTAATCACGATTCCTAGGGGGGGGACTTCACGGATTAACTATTTCACATGTAACTATGTCGGTGGTTAGTTTATGTGAGGGTCATGTTGATCACATTGTCTTCAGGACGACACTAACATTGCCACGTCGGGAGTCGATAGCGTTCCAGCAGCTGTTGCTCCATTACCCCTTGATGGCAGACGTGCTGCCGTCGACACGCGCGACCGTCCCCCGCCGCCGCTCCCCCGCCTCCTTCCGCCGGACCGTGTACCGGCACAACCTGTGGGCACGACCGCTGCCCGACTTCACCGGACGATTCAGGGATTGCTCGCCCGTGTTTTATAGGTAAGACATACCTTATTATACGATTTGTTTTAAATGTGTGTGTTATCCTGTCGGCCTCTATCCCGAGTAAAGTAGTCATCGTCTGATCGTGTGATCTTGGTTTTCTTTGGTGTGATTTTTAAATTATGACAACTATATAAATGTGTAAGTACATCATATAACTGTTTCCTCTAATACGCATTTTCTTTTATATTGAAGGTATAATGATTCACAAATGCACCGACTAGTTCCATGGCTCAATCGAGAACTTCACTATTTATTAAATGAGAACATTGGGCACATATCGTACGTTATTTCCAGGATCTTAGAGTTGCTCCCACAGTACCATATAAACTCACCGGAATTCAAAGAGGCGATGGTTCGTTACTTTGGCGCCAGAACTGAACATTTTCTGCACGAAATGTATTGCTTTGCATCAACACCATATGACATAACCGGTTACGACCGCAATGTTCAGTATACAACTGATACAAGAATTTCTACTATGGTGAACGAGGTTATATCAAGTTCGGAATCAGATGCTAGTACGGACTCTGATATCGTTATGGTCTCAAGTTCCGAACCAGCAGAACCACCTCCAGGGCCGTCTAGAGTGCCCGCACCCGTCTACCCTCAAAATTACATTCCAGAGCCGAACACTGATAATGTCATTCCCATAGAAACGTTTTCACAATCTGACACGGATGATGATTCGTCAGAAGTTATGGTCGTGGGATATATCAAACCGCCGCAGGACAGGACACCTGAAGTGGTCGATTTACTAGGATCAGACAGTGACGTGATCGTTCAAGAAAATACTCCGGAACCGTCTCAAAGCCACGATAATATAGACAATAGACACGTGCCACTAGTGAAGTTAAGTTTAAAAACGCATAAGACTCGCGAATGTGATTCCGATAGTGAAGATAGCTCGTATAGGCCCCCGCCTTCTAAACGTAAAAGGCGGCACCGGTCCAATGACACTGCGACGACAACGGACACCTGTCGCACCACACCGTCGCCTGCTCGTGATTGGGACTCGAACTCTGGTACGTCCTCACCACAATCTACCTTAGATAATATGTCACCATCATCCTCCACCATTTCATCGTACAGTAATTACAGTGCCTCGTCTAGTGAATCATACAGCTCTAGCAATAAAAGGAAAAAATTGCACAAAAAGAAACCGAAAAGAAAGAATAAAGAAGCTATACCTTCAGAGAAATGTAAGAAGAAGACCAAAAAGCGGATACGACCACAGCAAAAACAAAAGAAAGCTCCAAAAGCGACCGCTGAAAATGAAACAACAAAAAAAAATAAGTCCAGCTCCGGTAAAGGAGTGAAATCATCGAAAAAGTCAGAAGTAAATACAAAGATTAGTCCTGCTGAAGTCGTAGTGCCAGCAGCGCAGATGTTAGATCAACCAAGCACGAGTGGCACTAGCACCCGGAGAAAAGACGTAGACAAAGATCAAAACCTTGAAAATAGGAATGGACGCGAGAGCAGAAGACTGAAAAGTGTTGTGAGTGTTGTGAACAACCAAAAGAATTCGAGCGATTCAAACTCAAGTGCTAGTCAGCGAATTTCGAATGATAGCACAACAGTTATTAATTCTAGCACATATCAACCTATTGTTGAAGAGGAAATGGGAAGGAAGACTGTCATCACATCTCCTGCTGCGGCAAAGAAACCAGATAACGTCACACCAAGTTATGGAATGTTGTCGACCATGACAAATGATGATGTAACGGATTCGGAGGATGACCTACCCTTAAATCTCACAGTGCAGAAAAAGAGTCCATGTTTATAAATAGTAGTCACAATATTTAATTTGCGCTAGACTCGTGCTAATACATAATGAAAAATTCCTTCATAATTAAATGCGTTTAGAAAATGCCGAATTTATTTTTACAAAACAACTAGCTTTAATTGTACTAATTATTTTGTGTTAATTAATCCGGGCCACATTTACAGGAATTTAGGAATATTCCTTGGACAAGTCACCTCCGGAGTTTGATATTTCATTTACATGTTGTATATATTTGTAATCTCATCATCTACTTAATTCCGTTTTAACTATTGGGTTAATTGTATATTAGAAACTTACCTTTGCTCTTAATTGTTTAGTAAAAATATTATATTTAATAAATCTATATTGTAAGTGTTAATTTAATATGCAAACCATTCTACTAGTTTTAAATCATGCCATGAATTTTATAGTAATCAATGAAAATATAAAAAGAAAATTGATACTTCGTTTACATTTTAAAGCTACTGAACTTTCGGTTAAAGTTGCATGTTAGAACTTGGTTTTGATCAGTTTCCCCTATTCACACATCAATAAATTGAAATGTATGTAATAGAACTCATCTTTTAAGGACTTGTTATGATTAAAATTTTTGTTTACGGGTAAAACTACACACAATGCTATGTTAAGGTGACCAAACATTAAGTTATTCATTGTAAAGCAACCGGAATGTTAGCATATTGCTGGACCTCAACGCGTAGATCTCCGAATTCATTTCAATACGCCATAAGGGGCTTTGTGAAATAATTGTACAATAAAAACAAACAATTCAATTTTGTGTCTTATTCCTTTTCGCCTACAACATAAACATATGTTTTGTGGAATAAAATAGACCATCAACTAATACACTCTCTTTATTCTACAAATATTTTAACGAATACCGTCTGCTGCGTAACTGCGCGTCCTCACAATCTTTATACAAAATTAATTAAAAGTCAGATTACGAACTAATAAAGTTAAATTATTATTTGCAATGCGAAATTAATGTGGCGATCAACTAAATTATTAATTATGAATTAAAGATACAATAAGGTTCAGGTAAATCACTAAGATATCATTGGAAGTAGTTATTATGCATAACAATCGCTGGATGTCATGTGTTGCCAGCAAACACTCATACGGCCAGTTACAATTGGAGTCGAGAACTACAAGATTATGAAGAATCAGTCTCAAGTTTATTCTCTGCATCATAGTGGTCGATATTTGATAGTTCTTCGTTAATTGGTGCCGTTATGATTTAATGATTGCTTCCAATGGCACGCCGATTATGTGTGTTAGTATTTGACGTATTTAGTAATAATGAAATAATTTATATGATTGCAATAGATCGGTTGTATATTGAAACGTCAAATACAATAACAAAACGGTTGCTGATGTTATGTGTGTACAGATGTAGTAAGGAATTATTTTCCTTCGGAAAAACTCAATCGGGATACAATGACACCCGTACTGTTAATGAATGATCGTATTAAATTAGTAACACTATACATTAATATGGAGCTATTTTAGAGAGCACTATAAATACTAACTTTTCCGAAAAATTACCAAGTAATTTTTTTTCTCACTATATCTATACTTATTATATAGCTATTAACGGTTAAGATTACCAGCTCGCGAACATCTCAGTGCAGTGGCATCATTATTGGAAAGAACAAATAAAACACTCAATTGAGGTATATTTTATTTTTTTACGTTAAGCTTACTTCCTAACCTACACAATAAACTAGAGTTTTTGTTATTTATTAAAAAATAAATTCTATACGTTTGACGGTAACAAAGTATATGGCAAAAAAAAATCCACAAAAAATACATTAATATATGAAGTTTCACTTCTGCCCATCCATTTAAGCATATATATATATATATATATATAGTAGGTATTAACAAGGTTAACGTTATAACATTTCATATCACCTGCGACAATTTAGCTGCTGCTAAAATAAATACACTATGTTGAAGTAGTTTATTAAGCCTGTAGGCCAACACAAACGAACTAAAGAATTGTCAAAATATTTGCAGACCACCAAAGGGTGCTGATGAATTCACAATGTGTACGAAATATCAAGAACCGACACAATTGGCGTGCCATAGGTTCTAGATGTAGTGAGAAATTAGTTTCCTTCGGGAAATCTCTGAATAATATCACACCCGAACTGTCAATGAATGATCGTATTAAATGAGTGATATTCACATACCGTTAAAACGGAGCTATTTGAGAGAGCACGATAAATACGAACTTTTCCGAAAAATTACGAAGGAAAACATTTTCTGACTACATCTATATCAAGTTTATTAGTTCATAATAACTTTAAATTTGTAGTCAAACGTTTTATAGTTTGTTGCAGCTAAAATAACGATTGATTAAATGAACTGTTTGTCAAATTAGAATACTTTGCGGCGCCTTTTCAAATGGCTTCTTTATAATTCGATGTCTGGTGTTGAGACATAATGTCGAAGTTGAAGTCTTTAGTCCTCGCGGAATTATAAGCATAGACTTATGCAAGTTTGAACAGTATTTTTATAACTTTTAATTTCCCCTTTATATAAAGATAATCAATGTAGAGGTCAACCAGGGCCTCGAGTCTGCTTTTTTGCCACCAAAGTTTCACCATGAAATTGACATATTATAATCATATTGTCATCGTACTGAAAACCTTAATTTACTAATTAAATTCTTTGATATTAAAATTTCATTTGAATTTTTTGATTATTTTATGATAATTTCGTATGGATTAATTGATTGAAATTTGGGAGATGTCTTTATGTACAAAAATAACGAAATACTAACAATTGAAAGAATATTGAGTATCAGTGGTACGTCATCGAAAAATCATACTGACATAACTAAACTAGCAGAACAAAACCTAATCTAGTAAAAATCGACAACTATAATGTCACTGAACAATAATTTTGACACAATTGGTTTAGCGGTTTCGAGGCCCAAGCGATCACTTACCTAGTCAGCTTTGAGCACAGACACAAGATGGCCAGCCTATCAGTTTTACATGATACATCACCAGTAGATAATAAATTCTGGGGTAGACAGCATTTGCTATCTGCTTTATAACAAGAGAAAATCAGTTTTTTTTACTTTATTTATAAAAGTGTAAATATTTTTTTTTAGATTTTAAAATATATAATTTATTTTTCAACTTATTTTCATAATCAAGCATATTTTTGTTTGCAATCAACAAAAGCGTAAACTAACCTATTGTACACCACGCAACGTCAATAGCATTACTGGTTACATGTGCAACAAACTTCCACGTTTTATTGGGAGTTATTATTTTGAACTGAAAATTGTTAGGGTATATATTAGTCGTAGGCTTTAAATAGAACTTAAAATTATTGAAATAATGTACTATCCACTTAAATTATAGTGAAATTACGATTTTACGTTGCAAAAAGTGAGGATTTTCAATATATCGGCAGTGTCAAAGAAATACATGTATTCAAGTAGGCCCTGTAAACATTTGAATGCTCTCTGTACGTGAATTGTTTATATTGGAACACACGACACGCGTCAAAAGACAGATTCAGCATGAAAAGCTGCTTTAAAAACGATGCGACATCCATTTTGCGATACAGAGATTGCAAGCAGGTTGTTAAGGCACACACACACACTATCATTTTCACCTTACACTGTTATCCGATCCTCGATTCAGAATGATATTGCTCCCAAACTAACAAGCCTCAAGCCGAGAGAAGAAGACGTGTATCGAGGTAATCTTAACAGAAGCGAGAATGAAATCTCCAATACCAATTCTGTGAAGTTTTAAAAACCTTTGGGCTAACAATGACAATCACACAAAAACAACACTCTAAACCACACAATAACGCTTATACTTGGTATATGTCACCTAATATTAATGACACGGACGTTTACAAGGATAGCTACAAGACTCGTTGAGGTCGAAGATATACTGGTGGACGTTAGGGCCTCAATACTAAATATAAACCAAGGTAAGTTGACTGACATAATTGTTATATTTGTGGTGGATGATATTCATCACAATCTGGAAGAACGAGTTAAAAGTAAAGCGGAAAGAAAATTATTGATAATGAAACTTAAATTAAGTACTGGCAACATATGGTTAAGATACTATTACATGACCACACTTCGGAAGGAGCGAGAAAGTCCGAGGGGCCATGCAACATTGACTTTCTTTATCGCTTTATGTGATTTTATTTATATATAAATATAGCAAAATGAATGTTGTGATATTTGCACAAAGGCTGTTTTCTTACCTCTCTGTTTTGCCACCAAAGTTTCACTATGAAGTCGACATATTACAATTATAGTCTTAAATTTTCCTTTTTCTGTCATTATCCATATATATCTATGTAATTATAGATGTATCTACTTGTTGTTACTTATAATAATTATACTTATATAGTATAGTTATTAATTCGTCGATATTTATGTATCTGTGTGTATATGTATATATATTTATTTTACATTTTTTTCTCTAACCCTGCACCAATTTCTTCATCTCTACACAGCCCTAAGGTGGACTGGCAGAGAATGCCTTCGTCATTAAGGCATAAATATCAAATTAAAAAAAAATCAATTATATTGTTTGTGCCAATTTCTTTTGATTATTTTATGAAATTGAAATTTAACATATTATTTTGATATGTCTCCATGTACATGATTACCAAATACTAACAAATGAAACAATATTCGAGTGTCAGTAGTACGTCGTCGGAAAACATAGTAGCACAACTGTACTAGCAGATTACAATCATTAAAAATCGACAACTAAGAACGTCAATTTGGACACAATTGGTTTAGCAGACGCGTGGCCTCAATAAATATATTTATTGTATACAACTGCTATGTGACATTGCTATTTTGTGTTAATATTGCGCTGTGTAGAATATAGAGTTATATTTAACTTGCGTTATACACAGCAGTTATAGAACAACATTACACAAATATTGTTAACAGCCAAGCAATGTAGTCAAAATCCTTGCCAGTTTACAAACATTGTAAGTCTTAGCTTACATTGTGTTTAAACTTTTTAAAATCATTCATATTTTTAATTTTTTCTCATTTTATTTTTTATTTCTAATATTTAAAAACCCAATGTTGCAAAACGACAACAGTCATTATATAATAATAAAACATATGAAATCAATGTTTGGTTAAAATAAAAATACTGCTACAACCCTTTTCATGAATTGACTTAATTTAAATTTACACGACCGATTTATATAAAAAAAAATAAGCTCTCACGACCTTCCACCCTAAGAGTAGACAGAGACAGCTTTGGCTGTTGTGTTTCGCCAAACTAATTAGGTCCCATAAGTAACAGGTGATAAACCCATTGGCCTACACCGGGCACATGTTAGAGTGATTTTTTGGTAAGGAACCATTTAGCAACTAGACTATCACTGCTTTATTGTATTTTTAATTTGTTTTTATTGTGGATTCCTAAGATAATCTATACATTGTTAGCAAAAATTCGTTGATTAGATGCAATTACTATAAGTGCTATGCTAAGTGGTAGGAGAGGTGGCACTTTGCCGAAGGTGGGAGGAGGACCTGGCGCATCACTCGTACGGTATCCGTACGACGAGTGCTCTGCGCCCGGTCCTAGAGCGTTGGATGCGCAGAAAGCGCAAACCTCTCACCTTCCGTCTGACGCAGGTGTTCACGGGGCATGGGTGCTTCGGGGACTACCTGTGTCGGACGGTCCATCGGGAGGCCGATGAGCGGTGCCATGATTGTGGTGCTGCGGTGGACTCTGCCCAGCACACCCTCGAGGTGTGCCCGAGATGGGCAGCGCAGCGCCATGACATGGTATCTGCCATCGGTGGTGTAGACCTGTCGCTTCCGAGCCTCGCTCTTGCGATGGTCTCGAGCGACAGGTCTTGGACGGCGGTCGCCTCCTTCTGTGAGACGGTCATGTCCCAGAAGGAGGCTGACGAGCGGGTCAGGAGAGGAGCGCAGAGGCTCCCCTCCGCAGGCGACGTATCGGGGTGCGCAGGAGGCGTTACGAACGCCTCCTCTTGCCGCCCGTAATCCAGCAGGGCCAGGATGGGTACCTGGCCCCAGCATGCTTCGGCGTCGTCGGGACTTCTCTGAGTGCCGGAGAAGTCCCCTTTGAGGATGAAGTCCGGTCTTTGCCGGGACCGGCCGGTCGTTGGGGTGTCCTGTCGCTGACAGATCCGGGGCATCCCGCTCATAACGGCTGATGGCATTCGCGGAAGGTTTAGTGGGTAGGGGCTGCCCAGGCCGAGTCCCACACATCCCTCCGGGCCCACCCAGGGTACCGGAGGATGGTCTATAAAAAGATTCCCCCGCGTGAACAAAAAAAAAAAAAGTGCTATGCTCTTTTTAACTTTTTTACATCCTATCTCTAAAAACCGACCAAGCGAGATGCTACGAAGGACAATTAACATAGAGCTTAACAGTAATTATAGCCGGATAAAAACTATTGACTATGTACTATTATATTGCGGCAAAAAGAAAAACTAAAAATAAGTTATGAGGGGTTCACTTCCACCACTGTGCTCATGTGTTGTGGATGAGGCTTGAACTCCACAACTTCTTTCCACACGAGCTCTGCAAAATATAAAACATGAGCTGATCAGTCCTCGATCAGTCTGCTTATTGTTACAATTACAATTCAATCAGCGTCAATAGCCTAATGGCTTAGGGCACGTTCTGCGAATCGTAAGGTCATGGGTTCGAATCCACCATTCGACTATTGACGTGAACCATCTCCTAGCACAATCATAAGCTTAGTTGGAATGGTTAACAAGAATGTTAGTAATATTTATGAAAAAAAAATATTGCTAGCTTTCTTTTAAAAAAAATTGTCATTGTGCCAACTAAAAGATTCAAATAAGAACTTATGTCTATGAACTTCTCACAGAGAGCGATTTTCAGACCTCGTCCACTACCAAAATCAGTTTAGGTCAACCCTTGTGAGACCACTTTTGGGATTGTCTGGACTACATCGCGTAATTTCAAGTCATTCGGTTGGATAGTTTTAAAGATATTTGAAGAGTCGGAGAGTATACCACTTTACCAGCTTATTTTTCACTTATATTTACAGGGTTATTGGTTATTCCATTGGTTTTTTAGATTTTTTCAAAACAAGTTAAAAATTTATACATCAAAAATTGATTAAAAAAAACGTTTTTGATCTCATTTTTCCTTTGAATTATAAAAACGAACAATATAACCATAAGTTATTTATCAATATTAAAACAACAATTATCGGTCCAAATTTAAAAATAGGTCATGAAAAATTATAGTATTTTAATTTTTTTTTAATATGTCAGAAAATCAAACTAAATAAAGCATGTTAGTGGGAAAAGTAAAAACACCTCTTTAAAATAAAGTTGGTATACCTTTCCATTTGTCGACGGGCAGTTCCATGTCCTCGAAGCTTTGATCGTATGGCGCGGAAACGGGCTCGTCTGTAGGATCGGCGTATTGCGCGAGGTACTCGTGGGCCAACGCCTGCTCCGCTGTTATGCGTCTAATGAAAAAGAAGTATACATACGATCAAAAACAAAAACCGACTTCAATTCAAATGTGACGAATCAAACATTAAATGGCATTAAAAGTTACAGCCTCAAAGTCCCACTGTTGGGCGCAGGCCCTTTCTGTTAAGAGAGTATTTTTCTTATATATATAGGTTTCCTCACGACGTTTTCTTTCACCGCCGAGCGCGTGGTAAATCAACACATAAAATTGAAACAACAAATTTATTGGTGCCGGGACCGGGGATTGAACTCGGGTTGCTAGCGTACTATGCAACTTCAGCCAAACGCCCGGACACTGAGCTATCGTGGCTCCGAGTTAATGATACTACTGGTCTTTTATTTCCAAATTATCGTTGATTTATATTACGAAGTTCTAACACCTACATATACCTACATATCTTTCTTCTTCCACATTCGTGGTCGTTATCGTTACCTCCTCTTGGAATGTCATGGGCCAATATCAATCAATAATTTGAGGTCTCGGTAATATTGGATGAGTAACCAAAAAAAAATTAAAATCGGTTCATACATGATGGCGCTATTAGCGCACAAAAATTAAAAACGTACAGACAAAAGAAGCTTTAAAATATATATATATTTTAAAGGCAGACAAACTTATACAGTGGCAACACTTAGCTTTAAATTAATTCTATACGAAAACAAAAGAGTACAATACGAGCTTTGTATTATGAGATAAACATTATAATTAAAAATATAGTACTAAAGATAACTTATTCTAAGTTATGATTACGTAATTCGTGCTCGATTTTATTTTTAATTGACGCGAAATTAAAAATGGTTTAATTAACACCGCGGCGAATCGCAGTTTGAGTGTAGCTGATCTAGTCATATTATATGATTACGTATTTACATTGTTCTATCATTGTGATAAGAGGTCAAGATATTACTAACATTTTTTTATATTATACATGCTGATATGAATGTTTACATGCCGAGTGATAACTTTAAACATAACAGATAACTATTATCAAATCATCGAGTCCAACGCTAAGAGAACCGCAAAAAAACTTGGGATCTTGGTCAAAGTGCAACCGTACTTCTCTGCGGGATAGCTTTTACCACTTTACAAAGCTCAATTCCGGTCATGTGTAGAATACTGATGTCACATATGGGCTGGCGCTGCTAAATGCCATCTCGCAGCTTTGTGGAAGGGCGGGTTAAGAAGCTATTTGGTGACGCAGCTGTAACCAATCTGCTCAGTGTTGAGCACAGCCGTAAGGTAGCTAGCCTTTCGGTTTTCTACAGATTACATTTTGGTGAGTGTGCTCAGAAACTACATGATCTAATTCCCCCATTCCCGTTCCACCATAGGAATTCGAAACGCACTGCAGGATTTCATCCTTTTGTTGTGAACATCCCTCAGACCTGAACGAAGCGCTTTGCTTCGTCTTTCATTATTCGTACAGCAAGGGACTGGAATAGTTTGCCTGTGTCTGTCTTTCGCTTCTATTAGAATGTGGGTATTTTCAAGAGTAGAGTGAATAGGCATTTACTAAGTTAGTGCGCCGTACCATCCACGACCGCATTTCCACTTAACATCAGGTGGGACCGTAGCACAAGCACTTTGAAAGTATAAAAAAAATATTCACAATAACAAAGTATATTAGAAATATCGATTACAATCGTACCTTATCAAGAAGATAACATTTTATCTAATGTAACTTAACGAAGCTGAAAGCACTCCAAGTTAATATTAATATGGTTTGCGTAGGGGAGAATAAAATTTGATGAAATTTAGAAAGTGAAGCAAAGAAAGAAAATTTTATTTCCGTTGCTTCTTACAAAAAGGCTTACAAATATACTTTTGGATTCGAGGTAGCGCTTATATCCCTATAGGTAGGAAACTATAACTTCCCATGTTCTTTTCAATCTAGCGATGTGAAAGTTAATAGTGTTAAAGTTAATAGTTAAGAAAATTTATCATATATAGATCATATCAGATAAAGCAAGCTTTTAGCCGCTAAAAGAATGTAAGACACATATTACTGAATGGCTCCAAACCCTCTCGTATGAATTTACAGAAGATCTTTTAAAACCATAATAAACAGAGTAACTCACTCCCTTCATACTCGTCCCTACACATACAGTCACTCTTCAACACACGCACCCTTTTACACACAAACACACTCACACACACAAAACGATTAAACTAAATTACATTATAAGTTGTTAATTTTACTGAATTTGTATTTGTATTTAACTGTTTGGAGATGAGCGTTAATTAATTATCGAACTGGTTTGTACATGAATTTTTGGTTTGAAATAAAATCATATATTATTATTATTTTAGCGTGAAAAATGGAAACTTAATATACGTACTTATCAGCGTCTAGTTCCAACATCAACTCGAGCAGATTAATGGCGAGGGGGTTCGCGCCACGGAATACATCTCGAAAATCGCGTCGCTTCAGGGTAGGCAGCGATTGGATGTAGTTTCTTGCCTGAAATATGAACAACATATAGAACACATAAATGGAAGGAAATAAAAAAAGGTTTAGTCATTCAATAAAATTTACATTGAAAGAATAAAAGCTCAGATACGATTAAAATTTTAAGATACAATTATAAAATATAAATGTTCACTTGTTCTTGGAAAATGATACCATAGATTTGGAAAGATATTTTATCTGTAATCGATGATGATGATCGCCTTTTGCAGAATCTGTCTCTGGGCTCGCGAAAACTTAATTCGTGATCTTAAAAAGATATTTTAATATAAGTATAACTCTGAGAAGGGTCTGCTAGATATCAGCTGTATGCTTTGGACTCGTTAGAGCGCCGAGCGAAGTGGATCATAGACCTACTCAAACCTTCAGAGCCTCAAGCATCGTAAACGAATGACCTGCCTCTCTGTTTTTTAACGGTTGCGTTTCGGCGACTGTGGGGGGGTTTTGCATAACCTTACCCCTTCCCCTTTCCATCACCGAACGACCTACGTCCACCCTTACGTCGTAAACATTCCAACATTACGCAGTTAGTGGTTTGCCTCTTCTTTGAATAGAAACTCTCTGCTGAGGTCAGCCTTTCCGAACCAATACAACACTGGACACCTTTAATGTGAACAGACATCTAATAGGTATACGTGTTCCATTTTAGGCTTCATCTTCGCCTTCCATCAAGCGAGATAGAAGACATAAGAGAGGCTATTTTGTATAAAAGTTAAGACAGATAGACAACATACAAACCTTACTATCTAACGCCATCAAACGTTCATTTGTGTAATCTAACCGTAATAAACATAGTAAATGTAAAAAAAATTGTACTAGAATGAAATTTCTAAAGAATTCCCTCTACAACCCTGAGAAGTTTAGTAATCGTTAAGTAAAATTGTTTTTCATAATTATATTGATACGGTATATAGTATGAGAATAACTTGCATCGGCCATGCATTTTGTAGTTTAATTTTAAAGTCGAAACAAATCAGCTCATGTAGCGACTGTTGTAGGTACGCCCATATCTCTCAGATCTATATAAAATACGAATTATTTGCAACATTCGACAGTCTGGAATGGACGCTTTGTGGATTTGTAAAGATGTAGCCTGTGCAATGGTAATCGCGACGCGACACGACGGAATTTAGTAGAGAAAGGCTTATAAGTGGCGACACTTTCAAGAAGTTTGTTAGAATGCTTGGTGGCAGTCTCGAAAAACCGTCGAGATGCCAGCTTAAACTACATATATATATATATTTACATATATATATATAACTTGAATTGATAACTTGTAACCAGCTAGCAACTATTCATTGTGATAAGAAATCAACGTTTAAAAACATAAAGACACTTAAGTAAACAAACACGTTAACATATGTAAACAGTTGTGGCAGTGCCAACAAGGCCATATCCCTTACCGGCGTTGCATTCAAGGAATTCTTCAAAGATAGGTCACCGTACCCCGCGCAAGGTGACGTATTAGGGAGATTTTTGCACATTAAAAACCCCACGACGTTCATCCTCGATACATTGGGAGGGGTTGCGATGCCCCTCTAAGGAGGACGAACTTTTAGGCAACTTTTTTTTTACCGTGGAATTTCAAAAGAAAATTTCTATTTAGTAACCACCTCTCCCCTCCTCGGTGGCCATCCTCATTGTATTGTGAACATCTACAGGGTATCCAGCGGAACGCACTGTACCCCTCTGCACCGAGCCTTACAAAGCCGTACAAAGGCACCCTCTCTGTGCCAAGGCAAAACGTGGCAGGTCCATGTCCTTCCACTGGGACCACTTTTAATGCGGCAAGACTGCCCCATTTATTCGCGATTTTCGATAGGCTGTAATTAATTCTGTAGTCCCAGGACTACAGGGCGGTTATCCGCATTGCCTAGGCGTATGTATATCGACAAATTGAACACAAGCAACATCTCAATACGGTCGTAGTAAGACAGACGAACATTTATGCAAACAAATATGGATGTGAACGAAATGACAGAGATCCGCTAGAACCCTGAATAATGGCAAAACATAATATCTGCCTATCCCTCTATTCAAGACCGTGCTTTTTGTTTATAAATTATTTCTAGCTTCAAAATAGTTAATTGTAATAAAGGTGAAAACGTACTTTAATGCCATTAATATAATTATAGTTTTAATAGTCTGTTAATAGCTAGATTATGACTCATTTGTTATTGTGTGAATTTAATATATTTCAGAGACATGAAATCATTTATCTGTTAATATCATCAATGGATATTCATCCATCTCAGACAAACTTACCTCTTCACTTAATATTTTGTCAATAGTTTCCTTGTCAGGCTTGCCGCATAGAAATAATATTCTTGTGAGATGGTCAATATCTGAATGCGTAAATGTTAAGGTTACACAAGCACCAAACTTACACAAGCCAGTCGTGACATAACACACCATATTACAAAAGCGTGTTAATATGAAGCTGTTACATTTACATTACAATGCATGTACATCTGTGCTTAACATATGTGTATATATAGTAGATGTATACTTAAAAGGCAATGTACAACATGAGAAGAGAGACAGTAGCATATTAAAGAGGCTCCCGTTTTAACCGTAATACTCACTGACTCAGATGATATTTTCACCATAAATTCCTGACCCGGTGTTCCCAGTATCTCCATGATTAAGTTCAATTGATGAATGTCTGATCAAATCATTAAGGTTTACAGGCAAAGAAGGTAACATTTAACTAAAAGCTGTAAACACTAAATGCCAAAATATAATAATAATGTGCATGGCATATAGTAATTTTTTTATTATAATACTCTTCTGCACTATGATTTTATTTATAATAAAGCAGCATTACACAATAAACTAATTTCTATAGTTAGAGAAAAAAGGATACGATCTGAACCAGGGAATAACGTCCTGCCTGTGAGGAGTTCAGCCATGATACAACCGACAGACCATATATCAACTGTCTGGTTGTAGTGCATCCAATTGAGCATGATTTCTGGAGCTCTGTACCATCTACAGTGAAAATGTAAAACCATTATACAAAGAATACTATTATATCCCTTACCTTATATATCAATATAATTTAAAATACTTTGTTTTATCTTCATCTGCAAACCTGATATTTTTTAGTAACCGCCACTCACTCTAATATCTATTACATAGAAAAGACTACTAGGTATGTTGCCAGAAAATCATTAAGGAGGACAATGCACTACCTCCTTTTCATTCATAGCCATATTGCATGAACATAATCATCGGTTAAGGATACTACTGTTTTAATCTGTTGCCAATTTGGTTGATAGGACTTCTTTTAAAACATTCTCTACCAACCCCACTTCTCGCTTTCGCGGTATAATTTCTGTATGGCTTTTAATACCTTATTATCATACTTTCTACATTTTCAAGCTGCAAAATCATACTGTTCTTGGTTCAAGCTACACTTTTCTCTAACCATGCAATTCTTTAACATGTCGGATTTACACCTTGCATACTCCTTAATCCACCATTATCTTATTTGTATGATTTAATTGTTTTTGTTAAATCACAGTTTTAAAATTAATATAGTTACAATTCCAGATACCTGGTAGCTACGTAGCCTGTCATTTCTGTTTCAGTAGGCCTTGCTAAACCAAAATCTAAGATTTTTAACTCACAGTCTTCATTTACAGCGATATTAGAAGGTTTCAAATCCTAAAACAAAGAGAAATAATAACAAACTGACAAAAATAAAAAAAATATATAATTATTAATATATATAGATAATTAAGTTTTACTGTTATTGAAGATAATTTTGTATTTGTTTCATAGTTTTAAGTTTCATGTGACATGGTTTTCTACTATTAAACAGATTGTTGTAACAGAAGACATAATTGTCACCTCTTGTATAAGCTTTTTGTTCTGCACTTTATATAAACATTGTCTTTTTTATATGAACTACACTGATCAGCCAGCTAGGCCTCTATCCACTGGTTTGAAAAGGGACATAGCTCTTAGGTCTTTTAAACTAAAACTTTTTAGGTTACTCAACATTGAAGCCGAGTTACTCAACTCGGCTTCAATGTTTAGTTTTATTGCAAAGGATTCCAATTCAAGAGCACATAGGGGATAGTTAGAGTAACTATGTGAGAGATTGCTAGGTTAAAAAGTACTCTACATATTTGTTTGTTTCGATCCTTGTCCACCTATAAACCCCGCTCTTTACAGCAGTTTAACATACACACTTCAACATTGGTGAAATGTACATAGAAACACCAAAAAAATAAAAACAATCGAATTAAGTTTAAAAAAATGACATACCCTATGTATAATTCCTGCAGAATGAATATATTTCAAGCCACGCAAGATTTGATACACTAGGAACTGCACATGATCATCAGAAAGCTTTTGTGTACGCACAATGTTGTTTAAATCTGCGCCCATCAAATGTGTAACCAGATACACTTGTTGAAACTCTTCAAGATTCTTTTCTGGACTAAATACATCCAGCAAACCTAAGTGACACAAATTATTTACTATTCAAAGTCATGTCTAAATCATTTTATCTCTATTAGCCAGTGATTTCTGCACATCACACTTGTTCAGCTACAAAAATATCAGAAAAGCTTATTGACATACTATAGTGTATATTATGACTATAGTGACAACAAGTTTTGGCCAGATGAGTTTTGAACTTTAACCAGTACATTGTAAGAGTTACACCAATCCACTATTTCTATAAACTGTCAACTAAACTCAGTTTAAGAATTTCCCCACTAGATTTGCTCTAGCTATGAGAGCTAACTAAGAGAAATTGATCTGCAAATATCACCAAAAATATTTTTTCTTTTTATAACCTATGATGAATTAAAAAATTATAATAATTAATGTTATTAAGCAATTTCGAAGGTAACTTATTTAACAATTTGGTAACATTAATAATTCACTTTTCTATTCTTTTTAAATGTTATCTTAGTTTATTATTATAACATTAATTTTATAAAAAAATTTGTTAAAACCTACCTATCACATTTTCATGATTCATATGCTTGAGTAAACGTAATTCCCGATATGATCTCTTGGCATGTACTGCGGACTGAAAGGGCCTTGCCAACTTTTTAATGGCCACTTTCATATTATGTAGTGTATCTATAGCAGAACTGCAAATAACAAACAAATATACATTGGTCAAATGTCAGGTGATGTTATATATAGGTGCCAATAAGAAACAACTGCCATCAAATTAAAAATACAAAATAATACTTACATTTAAAAATATACTTTAAGACTCATGAGATAGGGTCTGATTTGTAAATATTTTTTTTAAATGTGTATTTTATTCAGTTTTATTGAACATTACTAAGCTTAAGGCGGCAGGATTGATTGATGTGAAATTGTATTTACAATACAGATTTCAATCTACCGAAATGTGTGATTTAAGATAAAGATAGACAAATATTCAAACCTGTTCCACCCACACAGGGCAATGTACTTAAATAGTTAAATCATGTGTACTTTGTGGATAGGAACTCTTTAATACTTTGTACAAAAATCAAAAACAATCCCTAATAAGATGAGTATCGCTAATATTTTTTTCCAAAATAAACTTACCAAACTTGGCCGTAAGCTCCAGACCCTACAGGTGTAAGCATCTGATATCGCTCGGGTACAATCCATTCCGTTTTATTGATTTCTACAGTATGGAATCGAGGCATTGTGCTTTTTCACTTATGTAGTCGATTCACTTTTTACACGTTTAATTATATCGTAAACAAAATAAAATTATTCAGTACGAAAAAATTGAAATAACTTTATGTCAAAATCTGTCACGCATTGCAATATAGGGAAGAGCCCAATTTTAAAATCGATTTAATCGGTTTTGCGTGAAACAGCAATTTAAACGTCGGTGGCGACGTCCTTAACTATCAATAACTCTGAAATGGCACTAGTTACAAATATTTTCCCAGCTATTGAGAAACGATGAGACTTTTAAAAGGTTTCTGTCTTAGAGAGAAGAATGCGGTAGGTTGTTGAATCCATATTACTGTTGTACGATGAGTAAAATCTGGTTTAATCGGTAAATTGATAGGAATTTATCTAAGCAACGAGAACAGTTTCATATGTAAATCACAATATAACAACAGTATAACGTTATTAATATATCTATTCGAAAAACTGATTAATTTGAAACCAACTTTCTATTTCACAACTTATATTTGGTGATCGGACATCATCAAGGTAATAATAATAGTGACATTAAAAACATGCATTTAAAATAAAACCTAACTTGAAACATTGATGTATTAAATTTCATTCTCTCTGGGCTGCTTGAATTTTATCTGTTAAATTCTGAAATGACATTGTCAAATTTGGCTTAAAGGTCTTGTAATCAAGCCATAAATTCCAAAAAAAAACATTGTCAAATTAACTATCTTTGACAGAGTATGTTATTGGAACAAAATTAAAGAACGGTAAACATCAGAAAAATATTTGGAGCCTGATAAAAGACAGAAAAATGTCACAGACAGCAGGAGTAAAGCCCATGACCATTGTCGGTCGAGTGGCATCGGAACGAGAAAGATGTCTCGGAATGACTGATGCAGAGAGAGCGTGGCGAAAGCAGTGGTTAAAAGACCAGATTTTAGCCTCTAATGAACCGGTATATGTAGAAGAATATTGGAGAGAGCGTATTAATCCTATACGTCGTTTTTATCGTAAACCTTTGGACGTTATATTCAACGCTCTTTCACCTGTCCTGGTGAGATTACATAATCCTAATAACCTTAGCAATTTTTAATAAAAAAAAAACAATCGATGAAAACAATAATGTGGTGGCTTAAATCAATCCTTTACAGGGTTCTCAACGTGCTACCGATTATAGATATCTAACTGGAAAACTGGGATTAATGGCTTTTGGAATAATGGGTATTCATTATTACTTTAAATACAATGGAAATGTAAGTATAAAGTTCTTTTCCATTGTTATATTACTATTACATAAATACACATACATATTTAAATAAAATAGAAAAGTTTTCTATATTATATTCTAGACTGGACAATTTGATTGAACTAGATTTTAGCAATTAGATCATTAACTAGTAGAAATTCCAGTGTCATTTTAGTAAGTAGTATTTATTTATTTGCATCATAACGAGAATGATAATCAGAGAAGGCTACTCCCTTAACTCTCAAAACCAGTGTAAGCTATATCTCAGTAGTTTATGTATTTTAGTATCGGTTGTCATGATTGGCCTTGTATTTATATCTTCAAGAAGTTTTTAGACAAGGTTGTTGGCCATAGCTATTCAATTTGTACCTAGAAAGTTTTTTTAAAAGTCTCTTAGATGATTAATATAGTTTAAAAGTGAGGATGTGATCTTGATCTGACATTATATGTATCTATTTGAATGTGGAAAATGTATTTGCAATATTAATAGGTAAAATAATATATTGTACATTTATTTTTGTTAAGTACACACCTGGTGTAAAAAAATTTTTTTTTTTTTGGGAATGAACTCATAAGTTGTTCAGTCTAGACCTCTTTCTGGAGTAACTCAACACAAGCACCACTGAGAGAGAACTTTGGCTTGGGCAGTTACACTAATGATGACAGCATTCCAATCTGAGAGTACCTCAGAGGGCTGAACTATAACTTGGTCAGTAGCTTTTAGTGGATATCAAAACATCAAAGAAGTGCCTAAAGAAACTCCCTCATCCTAACATTATGGCAAAATTACCCATAAAATGGTCATGATGAGAATAGGCCTGCCTCTATCTCCTGCAAGCACAATGGAATACTATGTTAATTTGTTGAAATCTAGCTGTGTGCAAAAATTTGTAAACTATATAGTCACATTCTCACCTAGTAAACTGTTAATGAAATTACAATATAAATTAGGTAAATTGTTAAACTTAAAATTGTAACATGCATAGATACATCATCTGAAAAAATATTACATAATAAAATACATGTTTGTTTACTTTGTACATAAAGAGAAATGTTATGAATATTTATATATAGGTGTTCATGTCATATAAATTCCAATATCCATACTTAACAGCATTTGCTATTTTACAACTTCAGGATTGGACAAAGAAAGGTGGCTGGAGAGTGATAAGGACAAAGCCTCAGGTTCTGCCAGGGCAACCTGGATTTCCATTCAAATCTGACCGTACCGTGGATGCAGATTATGCAAGCAGAGGATTCAAATCGTCTCCTATATAAATTTCATTTGAATTTTTATATAACATTTTTCATTTAATATAGTTCAATGAAATTCTAGTTGTAGTTGATGTCTTTTCTTCTGCAATATATTGTAAAAAGTTATGATATTTAAAAGAAAAGTAATAAAAGATTTAAAATATTTCAAAGATAGTACTTTTATTAAATCCCAACCTTAAGTCAAACTTCACTGCTAGTTGGACAATGCAAATAATGTAGTCACTTCTATTGGTGTTGATGAAGTACTTCAGGGAAGTTGACCTCCTGGATGTACTATCATGTTACAAACCAGAAGCAGATAGGAGCAACATTTAAGATATAAAGTGTCTATATAATGAGACATGACTTAACAACAAACTCTTTAAGATGCTTAAATCACTTGACTTTAGTAGGATTACCATATTTTCTTTACAATGGTATATATAGCATCACACCCACGCTAATTAATGACTAAAGACAAATGCTATTCTTGTTAAGCCATCCCACTCTACAAAGTTAATAGGTGGAGGAGGATTTCTAGGTTCAATTCTCACCACACTTGATTCAACTTTTGGAGGAGGCCTGAAATTATTTTTTCCAACCTATAACACATAATTTTAACATCAGTGTTTCTGGTACATAAAAATATTTTTTGTGATATAATAAAAAAAAATATATGCTCACCTTCATCAACATGTCAACTCGGGCTAATAACTGTGTATTAACAGACAATCTACAATACAATTTGTCACCCGGTTTGGCCACTAATCTTTGTGCAAACTCTTGTTGAAACATGAGCACAGCACATCTAAAAAATGGCCTGTGTAGTAGCAATTTAAACACTAATGGAGAACTGATTTGGTACGGAATATTGGCCACACATATATCAAAAAATGGAAGCTCTGTTTTTAGGACATCTCCAACAACTATTTGCAATTTGGATTGATAAGGTGTGCCTTGTACACGTTTCTGAAGTTCTGCAACCAACCTAAATATATACATAGTACATTAATTTCAGAGTATTTAATATACATATTTCTAAAATAAGGAAAATTGTTTTACCTGGTATCTATTTCACAAGCAACGACTTTCTTTACTCGGTCTAATAACTTAATTGTCATATTACCAGTACCAGGACCAATTTCAAGTGCAACATCAGTTGGTCTGAGTCCAGATTTATCAAGCATAGACGTAATAATAAGCGGATTTTTTAATATATGTTGTCCAAAATCCTTATTAAATTGAATACCTGTAATAAAATTTAATTTGGTATTATCATCTCTTATAATAAAATGATAAATAAGTACACATGCAAATATAACCTTGCATGTAATTGTGTTTGCATGCAATTCACCTTGTTTAGCAATTTCATTGTGTGTTCTTGACTTCTTCTCCGTTTTTACTTTGGGCATTTTAAATTAAAATTGTTAGTTCTTGTGGTTAAAACATTATAAGTAGCGACTAAATTGTAGACACTTATTTTTTTAAACCATATACAACTGTCATCAATTGAAGTATGAGGATAGCAATGTTGCTGTTATTTTTTAAATTAATATAAAAAATAACTATTTATTATTTAAAGGATAGATCTAAAGATTATAACACATTTTGAAGTATTACAGGTAGACAGTTATTACAATTTTAACATCAGTGTTTCTGGTACATAAAAATATTTTTGTGATATAATAAAAAATATATGCTCACCTTCATCAACATGTCAACTCGGGCTAATAACTGTGTATTAACAGACAATCTACAATACAATTTGTCACCCGGTTTGGCCACTAATCTTTGTGCAAACTCTTGTTGAAACATGAGCACAGCACATCTAAAAAATGGCCTGTGTAGTAGCAATTTAAACACTAATGGAGAACTGATTTGGTACGGAATATTGGCCACACATATATCAAAAAATGGAAGCTCTGTTTTTAGGACATCTCCAACAACTATTTGCAATTTGGATTGGTAAGGTGTGCCTTGTACACGTTTCTGAAGTTCTGCAACCAACCTAAATATATACAGAGTACATTAATTTCAGAGTATTTAATATACATATTTCTAAAATAAGGAAAATTGTTTTACCTGGTATCTATTTCACAAGCAACGACTTTCTTTACTCGGTCTAATAACTTAATTGTCATATTACCAGTACCAGGACCAATTTCAAGTGCAACATCAGTTGGTCTGAGTCCAGATTTATCAAGCATAGACGTAATAATAAGCGGATTTTTTAATATATGTTGTCCAAAATCCTTATTAAATTGAATACCTGTAATAAAATTTTATTTGGTATTATCATCTCGTATAATAAAATGATAAATAAGTACACATGCAAACATAACCTTGCATGTAATTGTGTTTGCATGCAATTCACCTTGTTTAGCAATTTCATTGTGTGTTCTTGACTTCTTCTCCGTTTTTACTTTTGGCATTTTAAATTAAAATTGTTAGTTCTTGTGGTTAAAACATTATAAGTAGCGACTAAATTGTAGACACTTATTTTTTTAAACCATATACAACTGTCATCAATTGAAGTATGAGGATAGCAATGTTGCTGTTATTTTTTTAAATTAATATAAAAAAAATAACTATTTATTATTTAAAGGATAGATCTAAAGATTATAACACATTTTGAAGTATTACAGGTAGACAGTTATTACGAATTTTAATTTTGCGCAAGCCTGTGAAGCTTGTCCCTCTCACCGATAAAGTTATTTATTTACGCATGTTCGTTGGTTTAAAAGAAAAGACTTTATGTCATTAGAACCCTATAATATTTTTTATAATGTAGCTTTAGATAGATACAGACGGCTATTACTGTACACTTTTCAACAAACTCAACAGGTGCCATGTGAAATCCTTTCGCCACATATCGTGCTTTTTTTTTCTTTGTAAGTAAGGTAAGGTTCTTAGGAAATCGAAAAGCAGAAACTATGTTGGGGCACAACTACATACTACTATGCATAGGAATACCTACTTACCACACGCTCACCAACATAAACGCTGCGAAGCGAGCATCGGCGTCTCTGCGGCATCATTATTTTAATACAAATGTATTCTTCAATGTGATGAATATTGTATGGCTTGTTAACAAGACCTTTAAGCCAAGTCCTTTTTTAAAACACGTACACTTATTTCTTACGTCTAAAATGAAAATGGTAAAATGTAAGTTAGATGATCCCCCAATGAGTCTCCGCGCCATTTCAATCGAAATGTATTCTTGAGAATAATTAAATGTAGCATAAATAATTTAAACTTAGAGCTAAAAATACTACATTCTACACTAATCTCTAGTCGAGTACTCCATACCTATTAGATGTAATAACAAATACGTAACATATCTATTATCCGTTGGTTTTAAAATAATATAAAAACTTATCTTACATGTTATTGATATTACCTAAAATTTAAGGTGCAAGTTTTCTAATATAATAATGACATAAATAAAAAAAAATGCATTTTAGTTTTCTTTACTACTGTGCTATCAAAGCAATTTTTAATTTCTATCTGGCAATTTATAATCGTCAAATTTTGGCATGGTTGATCTTTACTTGAAAGAATAAAATAATATCGTTTTATTGGAATTATTATGAAAATGGAGTGGAAACCTGAACAAGAAGGATTACGACAAATACTAACACTGCTTAAGGAGTCTCAATCACCAGACACTGCAACCCAAAGAGCTGTTCAACAAGTATCCTTTTGTAAATCTCACGTCGGTGGTCCTAATCGGCGTGGATGTTTTTTTTGTTATTAAACCGTTACTTTTGTAATTTGTTTATATATTTTAACGTATTCGCTTACATGTAAGTTCTATACTATGATGATTTTGTTATTAGCATCTTTTTACCACGCTCGCGATAAAATCGATTTTTCCGACATGACAGTCATTGACAGCTTTCCGTTGTAATTATATTTTCCATAACAATGTTATATCAGAAATTGGAAGAATTGAATAAGTATCCGGATTTCAACAATTATCTTATTTTTGTGTTAACTAAATTGATCAGTGAAGAAGAGCCTACAAGGTCCTTGAGTGGTTTGATTTTAAAAAACAATGTAAAAGCACACTACAATAACTTTTTACCCGAGGTCGCAGAGTTTATAAAACGCGAATGTTTGTCAGCTGTAGGGGATCCTTCGCCTCTGATCAGAGCCACTGTAGGTATTATTATTACCACTATTGCAAGCAAGGGTGAATTGACTTCATGGCCGGAGCTATTACCTGCTCTGTGTCACATGCTTGATTCTCAAGACTACAATGTTTGTGAGGTAAGGTATTGGAGCACCAGATCAAATCTTTATTTATTGTTTTTGTGATACTAACCGATATTTAATTTTTAGGGAGCATTTGGGGCATTACAGAAGATTTGTGAAGACACTGCGGAAGTTCTCGATTGTGATGCATTAAATAGACCTTTAAATGTACTAATACCCAAATTTCTACAATTCTTTAGGCATTCATCACCTAAAATAAGATGTCATGCTATTGCATGTGTTAACTACTTTATAATGGGTAGAACACAAGCTCTTATGATGCACATTGATTCTTTTATTGAGGTAAGTCTCTTTATGCATATTGAAAAAATATGAGATCACAGTATAAATTAATTGAATTAACAAAATGATAGCATATAAAATTTATGTGCTAACTAGCATATTAAATATTCAGATTTTTATTGCAGAACCTTTTTCATCTTGCTGCAGATGAAGATCCGGATGTTAGGAAAAATGTGTGCCATGCTTTGGTTTTACTCCTTGAAGTTCGATTAGACAGGCTTATACCACATTTACCCAATATTATTGAGGTATTTAATATTTACTACTACTACTTTTATAGATGAAAGGTTTAATTAATGGATTAATTTTTATTTTCTTCTGTACAGTACATGTTGATTCGTACACAAGATCCTGAAGAAGGGGTAGCCTTGGAGGCCTGTGAATTTTGGCTTTCCCTTGCAGAACAAAATGTTTGCCGTGAGGTAATACATGTCAATTATATTTATATTTTTAACTAATAAACATATCAGGAATTTCTCAGAGTGGTATGAATTTTTGACTTTATATTTTTGTATGAAAGTTAAGATTGATTGATGCTACTGACAGCAGTAGGAGGACTTTACAATATCCTTATACAACATGCATGCTGCTTGTACTAATGACTGTTAACAAACATGATTTAATTAATTTGAATGGTTATTCCTATTCAACCTGAACTTTAAATAAAAAATAATGATATCCCTCAAATCCTATTTTGATTTGCACATTCAGTGTTAACTTTTTTAGTGGTTGTTATTTTAAATAAATTAATAAATATGTAATAAACACATTATTATAAAAGGTTTATTTTTAGGTCCTAGGCCCACGTCTACCGGCCTTGTTACCTGTTCTTGTACGAGGCATGCGCTATTCCGAGATGGATGTGATACTCCTGCGAGGCGATCGAGACGATGACGCTGATGATGCAGAACCAGACCGCGAATCCGATATACGCCCGCGCTTCCACAAACCACGCTCGCACACCATCAAGCACAATGGTAATTAAGCACAGTGTATGAATGAATGAATGGATGTATGATGAACTCATGGTAGTTCTATTCATTTATTAATGTATATTGATTTTGAATAGGTGATCATAAAATTCTTTTCATCTGCTTTATGCACATTTTGTACAAGGTAGAAAAATACATTTTTATCCTTGCTCTTATCTTTCTTTAGCTAGCAACTATAAAATTGTTAAAAATATTGGCTTTATTTACTTATACATTCTTTTAATTATTTGACCCATGTAACCCGTGCATTAACTTTATTTTATTGCGTGCAGCGGGCGCCGGCGACAGCAATATGTCGGGCGGAGGGGATTCTGAGGATGAGGACGAGGGCGGTGCGGAAGCTGATGACGGCTCGTTGTCCGACTGGAATCTGCGCAAGTGTAGTGCCGCCGCACTCGACGTGCTCGCCAACGTCTTCTGCGCTGACCTACTGCCAGTGCTTTTCCCCATACTGAAGGAGACACTATTTCACGACAACTGGGTTATTAAGGTAAACCCGAAAAATTATTATACTTAGTTTCAGTGAGGCCAGCACTGTGAGGTACTAGGACCTCTCAGAATACTAAACATGAGATAGATTTTCTGTTTCACTCAATATGTGGACAGAGGCTTAACCATTCTAAAAATGTTGACAATGTACTTATAATACTTTTTAAGTTTTGTGTAATAAGATGATAATTTTTAATATTCAATTGAAATAGCATTGCACAAAGTAGCTATTGAGCCACATGCTTGTTGTAAAACTCTCCATCTGGTATTAGGGTATGTTGTATGTGCTGCAATTAACATTTTTTGTTTGTGGAAAAAATGGTTATGGCCATACTCATTGCATTCGCGTAATAATCGTAATATTTAAAATCCTGTATAGAAACATGCTTTTTTTTATATAGAAACATTCTGTATTAAAAATTTTTTTTTTTGAGAATTGAATATTGCACCCAGAACTGTGTCGCATGTTTTAAAAGATTACTGTAAAGTAAGGATGTGTTTGCCCTAGGTTCTAATTTATTATAAGTTTAGTATTTAAAATTATTATTTTGTGTTTGTCTTGTCCAGGAGAGTGGCATCTTGGCGTTGGGAGCGGTAGCAGACGGGTGTATGGGCGGTATGGTACCGCACCTCCCCGACCTAGTGCCCTACCTCGTGTGCTGCCTCACCGAGCGCAAAGCACTCGTGCGCGCTATCACCTGCTGGACGCTCACGCGCTATTCGCACTGGATTGTCTCTCAGTCGCACGACCAGTACCTACGGCCCGTCATGACAGAGGTTGGTATCCAGTGTGAAATTAAAAAATATCAATAAATCATATCAACTATATCAGTGACCCTTTTTTTTTTGTTATCGGGGAGGAAATCTTCAAAAAGATACCCCGCCTTCTGGGGGGAAGGCGGCGGTTATGTGGGGTTTTTACCCACTAAAACCTCCCCGGTGGCCCTTTCCTCGGTGCATGACGAGGGGCTCCGGGATCTCCAGTGGAACGCACCGGAGCCCCTCTACACTGTGCTCAAGGAGAGCACATCCCGGGGGGGAGGTTACTCCCTACCCCCCTGTGCCCTCATAGTGCAAGTGAACCCGAGGCCCCTTTTAGTCGCCTTATACGACAGGCAGGGGATACCGTAGTCTTATTCTTAAGAGCCCAGAACTACAGGGCTGAATATCAGTGAATATCAGTGACCCAACTCAACATCGCCACCTGAGGCTGAGGCATGGTCAGGCTGAGGACCTGTTTTCTAGTTCAAATTTTTTAATAATAGGTGTACAAATAAGTTTCTGCCGTCTTTTCAAAATTTTTCTAAAAATATGTATTGTGAAAGTGTGATTTAAACTATGTGATCAAGGATCGATTATTTTTCCATCCCATCATCAAAGGTTCTAGTAGTACTATCTTCTGTCTTTGTTTTCTGAAGCAGTCTCCTAATACCCTGTATGTATTAGGTGTACAAATAAGTTTCCACCATTGTGAGAAAGAGGGCGTGGCATGAGGACAAGGATCCTGTATAATCATACCCATCTCATATCTGGTTTTTACAGCTATTGAAACGTGTTCTCGACAACAACAAGCGGGTGCAAGAGGCGGCGTGTTCGGCTTTCGCCACACTTGAAGAAGAAGCATGCACAGAACTAGTCCCATATCTCGGACATATCTTACAGACTCTTGTGTATGCCTTCAGTAGATATCAACACAAAAACTTACTTATACTCTATGATGCTATTGGAACTTTAGCTGATTCAGTAGGCCATCACTTGAATAAACCGGAATACATCAATTTACTAATGCCACCTCTTATCACAAAATGGAATGTCTTAAAAGATGAAGACAAAGACTTGTTTCCCCTTCTTGAGGTTTGTATTTGGGATAGTAAATACATATTATACACATAATACCTTTTTGTATTACTGACATTTCATTTTAGTGTCTATCATCCGTGGCCACTGCTTTGCAGTCTGGATTTCTGCCATATTGTGAGCCTGTATTCAGAAGATGTGTTTCTCTAATAGAACAGACACTGAACCAAAACATTGTAAGTATACTATAATCTTAATTTTTTAACACCTGAACTACTAAGTAGTTTAGTCGTATATTTGTAAATTTTTTATCTTTTCTCTATTTTTGTGAGTGATTGTCCTTAAAAAGAAATTGTAACTGAGTTATTAATTCAGAATGTAATTACATTAAGAGTAACAGTCAAAGCTAAGGTCCTCTTTCAGGAGTGCCTTTAATTGATCTGATCTGATTAACAAAATATTGAAACCTTATATAACAACCATTTTTAACTCCGAGAAATGATATATCCATATATAAAGATGTACATCTTATTATGCTGTAAATGTACTATAAATGACTTGCGTTTTTTCTGGTGGTCTATTATTTTATGTATGTTAATATTTCCAAAGATAAATTTTCAGTTTATCTTTTTTTTTCTCAATTTGACCTAATATACAAATAGAATATTATACTTGTGTTGCTAATGGAAATATTTTTCTGCTTCTTCTTGAAGTGCCATCTCCTACTAGAGGTTGGCTATAATTAAGGCTATTCTCATTTTTGATGCAGCGGCACGGAACAAGGATCTAAAATAATTTTTAAATAACGGAAATAACTTTCTCTTTTTATAAAATATAGCGACGAGACGAGCAGGACGGTCACTGAATAGTAAGTGATGCGTCGTGTACCAAAGCTACCCAGGATTTTGAAATAAACATTTTAGTGCCACACCATGTTTGTTCTAGTCCCTTTGAGATAGAGGTGACATGTCTCATTAATTTGTAATTGAACCAGCTACACATATATGCTCACATTAATCAGCAGCAGTAATGTAGGCCGCGGTGGTATGTACAATGGATACCTACCATCAGTAACTTCTTTGATAATATTTGTCACTATTTCTATTATGTTCTATTAATACTGATGCCAGTCGGTATAATGAATTTGTACCCACTTATTTATGCCTCCCATAAATTAACTAAGACACATTTTATTGAAAGGCAAACAATCAGAGTCCGGAGCAGTTCGAAGCGCCAGACAAGGACTTCATGATTGTGGCGTTAGACCTGTTAAGCGGACTCGCTGAGGGTCTAGATGGACATATTGACCACCTTGTGCACAACTCCAACCTCATGCAGTTGCTCTACCAGTGCATGCGAGATCCCATGCCAGAGGTTTGATTTTTATTTACTACATTAAACGATCTGACTCGGAGAGTTCAACCAATAGTAAGTGATCCCCAAACCTGTAAACCTATTTGTAATTCCTTTTTGCAAATACAAAATGCAGATGCTAATATTAATTGAGATAGTAATTATCAAATTTAGTTGAAGCTTTTGATGAATAGATATCAAAGAATACTGCAAAATTTATAGATAAGTTATAAATTTTCTAATGATACTTTCTAATATGCATGATAAGTGAATAGATCCTAAAAGCTCTGGGATTGGTTATATTGTTTTAAAATTGGAAATCCACAGTGTGTCATCTAACAGTATTTGATTTATCAGGTTCGTCAATCATCATTTGCTCTGCTTGGTGACCTTACAAAGGCCTGTTTCCAACACGTACACCTGTACATCCCTGACTTTCTACCCATTTTGGGGATGAACCTCAACCCGGAACTTATCTCCGTCTGCAATAATGCTACATGGGCCATTGGTGAAATAAGCATAAAATTGGGTAAGTTAATCCTTTTATGTATTATGAAATATTGATAAAACAGAGTATCTCAAATCTTTTTAACCCTTTTCTAGTGACACCACTAGATAATATACCAATACCTTATTAAGCTGTATGTGACAGGTAGTGCTGCATATCGCCATGTGCAAATGTTTGCCAAGAGATTATTTCATTTGTAAGAAACAAAAAGTGGAAAGACATTGGCATAGGCCAATCGGAATTTGGACTCCTGATCAAAAAATCGTAATGTCTAACGCTCAGCCATTAAGTTCTAACTGCTTATATTAAAACAAATTTTTACATAATACCATTCAAAATAAATAAATGTATGTTCTCTTTCTAGTGTTGTACTTATTAAGGTGTTTTTTCTTAATAAAAAATGATTTTTTTTATGGACAAACTACACAGTTGGCCAGAGAGGCTGGCCTTTACTGCTTAACCGGATTGAGATGTGGCGTAACTCTTAGGTCGGTTAGGCTAAGAACCTCTGTTAAATGATTTCGTGTACTTATGTAGGCGAGTGAAAAGTATTTAATTGCAGGCAAATAATTAATTACACTAAAATAATAAAAGGGCTGGAAACGGAATAGTCAACACAGTCTATAAAGTTCAGTAATTTATATCAATAAATATTACATATGGGCAGTTAACCTCACTTATATTGGAGCACTTGATAAAGTATATGAGTACAATTTTTTTTTTATTGCATAAAGCTGCCTGTTACTGTTTCATTTATTCCATCATTTTTTTTGAAGCACCTATTTATTTTTATTTATTTTACAATGTAGATGGTACAGGCTGCATTTCATTTTATACTTATAACAAATACATTGTGATTGTCAAAGGGTAAAATTTTATAAAATAAATATCCAATACGAAATATAACAATTCAAAATGTATAGTGTATAGGATAGTGTCAATTCCAAACACAATAATAATATACAAATGTTTTATGCCTAAAATAGTATAACTTCAAAAAGGATTATGTGTTACATATGTTTGTAATTTCTAAAACTTGTCTGTTATTCAAACTGCAATTATTTCAGGCCCTGAAACGTCGAAGTACATACCCCTTGTGCTCAGTCATCTGGTTGATATCATCAACAGGCCTAACACGCCTAAAACTTTACTTGAAAACACGGGTAAGTCTAAATCTATAAACATCGACATCAAGAAAGATAAAAAACATAAATCATATATCATACAATTTTACATACAAACATACATACATATTTGTTCCACCAAGTTTGAGAGACCGGTTATGTTTTGGAAATATTATTGTCTTTCCTTCACTGCTTTATATTGGTTTCCCATGTAATTCATTATAACCTTTATATTTTCTTGCTTGTTCATGTTAAAATATACTTGAATAATGTCACCACTGTTTATTACAGACAGGAACCATCTTTTATAATTTTTTTATAGATTTTTGTTATCATAACCTATCTTATTAATGTTATGTAGCTATGTAACATTATATATATGATAAACAATTTATATAACGAAATAGCAATTTAACAATATACATATATATTGACCGCTAAACTTGGCAGAGTGCAAATTCAACTTGGCCCGTTGATGTGTTGTTATTATTGATTAATTTCTGGGGTGTAATGTAAATAACTTGTCACAGTTGTAGTGCCCATAGATCACTGTGTGCCTGATCGAAGAGATGGCCTAGACTGCATTCATTTCAGCGATAACTATATATATATTTATGCTTGCATTTCTCTAGGCCAGCTTTTGACTAATATGCGTTATTTGATTTAAATAGTTAGTTACCAGGAGATGGTTTCACGTTATTTGTATTTGTAACACTGATTTGTTGCTGTTGAATTATGTACTTTGAATATGTTTTGAATGGTTTGTTCATTTATTTTCTTGGTTTTGTTCTCGGTATATCGTGGCGTGTAGCGATTACTATCGGTCGGCTAGGTTATGTGTGCCCCCACGACGTCGCACCCGTATTACATCAATTTGTACGCCAGTGGTCTGTAGTCAATTTTTTTTATAATTACTTTATATTTATTATTACGTTTAATATTTAATAAGTTATTGTTTGGTATTATTTCGATCGTGGATGGTGTTCGTTCACGGCTTGTTAATGTTTAATTTTATCAGTTGTTGGTTTGTGTTGATCCATGGCATGTTGTCTGTGGCATGGTACGTATTATACGTGCGTATTATGCAAAACATATACATGCGCTGGTGTTTATTTGGTCACGTTATTTTCAGTGCTGTACCTCGTGTGTCCAACACCATCCGCTTTCCAAATTATATACAGCTACAACCTACATATATGATTATATTTTATTTTATTTTATCCAAACTGCAAGGCAAATGCCGTCCATATATATATGAGTGCCCTATAACTAACTGCAAAACAACCGTACCTATTAACACATGTGACACAATCTACAAGTATATATGTACTCTTTTGCTTTCAGTTTGGAACGCTTACGAGACTCGTTCATTCAATGTCTTGTCCTCTGTCACATTTTATATTTGTTTCTTCACTTTAACCATACATACATACATTATAGTCTTCTTCAATTATTTTTTTAAATAAATTTTGCTTTTTTATTTTTTTTTATAATAAGTTACGTCAATGGCACTTCGAAGTAAAGTTCTTTATATTCGTTACTTCTCGAAGTGTCATCATAGAGGAGTGACCTTATTTATTTATATTTCTTCCATTGTTTTCTTTAATGTGTTTTTAATATATTTTAACCTAATATGTTATATATTCTATACTTGTTGCGTCTACAGTTTGTACCCATCATACAAATGTTATATATTAGAAACAATATAGATGCTTTATGGATTTATTTCGTCCTTTGCTTATGCCCCATCAATTAAGTTTATATTTACACTAAGGTAGTAAAGCGGCGTCAAAATGAAATTTAACTTCTTAACTTATAAGGGGAAAGTAATTTTTATCTCGACACATTCAAGATGATTTCTGCGTTAGTTATTGAATTTGATAATGTTACTTCGATAAATATACAAATAAAGTCACTCTGAAAGTATTTAAGTAGGTAACACTGGCGGTTACACTGCTCCTAGCTTCACAGCTAGCGGCGTGCGTAATGCATTGCAATATATCGTGCAGTGTAGATATCGCGTCGTCAGTGTAACGGCCGGGTTCGTTGCGTTGTAACATAGTGCGCGATGGCAGCGCTTTATAGATTACCAACAGACCCCTTCCGTCCAGGTGCACGTCGCTACGTAACATCCGGGATAACGACGAGAAGGACTCCGCCTTCCGTGGCATTTGTCAGATGATCCAAGTGAACCCGGCGGGCGTGGTCCCCGATTTTATGTTCTTCTGCGACGCGGTCGCCTCGTGGTCCCACCCCAAGGATGATCTGAAGGAGATGTTCACGAAGATCCTCCACGGCTTCAAGAACCAAGTGGGCGAGGAGAACTGGCGCCGCTTCACCGATCAGTTCCCAGTTCAGCTCAGCGCTCGCCTCTCGGCCATGTGCGATATATAAGCATTACTTTTTTAAATATGGTAAGTTTGTTTTTTGAACATTCATTATTACAGTACTAACGATACCTTTGGTGTGGTGAGTCGCGGTCGCTCAAACAAGACCGATCTGTATATATTATTTGCAATTGATATAAATGTTTGGAAAAGTCATGATGTAGACTGATTACCAAATACAAACAATTTAATCAATATCGAATGCCATTGTTACGCCATCGGAAAATCATAGTGGCACAACCGATTTACTACTATAACTTGCTATTACTAAAAACAAAAAAATCAGCAACACGATTTCAATAGCACGCGTGAGGTCTTAAGTGTGTTGTGTAAGGTTTTTACTTTATTAAGTGTGCTAACAAGCATGGGGCATTAACAATGGCATATTTCAAGAAAATATATATAAGACGTATACGGAATAAGAATGGTGTAGAGAGACCACCCTAAAGAATATGTAATTTTTTTTTATTAATAGAATTTTAAATTTCGCAGGGGAACCAATAGGATCTCGGGTCGGGAAGTCGTGACAGTCGCCGCCTCATACCGTGCCAATAAACTTGCGGGTGACCAACGCCCGCTCCGTACTACAATAGTCCTCTTGGTACCCACTGATCGACATGAACGCATCGCATTTTCTGCAATACGTGTACCTGAAACATTGTAACGGCGGCTCCACTTAAATACTAACGTCAAATGTACAATGACGGCATATACTTTCGGCTTAGGATATAACACGCACAGTTAGGTGTACGTGGGGTGCTAGGCTTATACCCGTGACTATACCGCACGTTGCATGCTTACGTGCCGTTTGAATCGTCGCCGTGGGGACAAATTGTGCACTTCTGTAGTTGTGTAGTTCACATCACCGTGCTGGTGACTTCCGTACCAGGAGTGATCGTCTATGTGTATCTATTGCATGATTAGTGTTTAGGATAGTATATAACTAATGTATAACGAGGACCGTTATTATTTTTCGAATTGATTTTTAAAAACTTTGATTCATTTATCATCAAGTCGTTCAAATTTTGAAAACGGTTCTAGATTTAAAACAAAGTAGTGTTAAAATTGAGAGAAAAAAAATTTTAAATGGCAATTTTCGATAGATTTTTTTTTTAGAGGAGTCGTGTTTAATTTACGAAAGTGCAAATGAATATAGTCTCGCTTGGATTGGCGTGTTATGTAACATCGTTAGTGCGTAGTCTTGTAACAGTTGATTTGACTTATTTTCTTGCCAATGGCTTGTAGTACTTTAATCGTTTTCTGACAAAGACACTCACTGCTCAACAAAAATAAGCATCATTGACACTGCCCCATATCGGAAGGCAGCGGAGGTGACCTAGCTCGTCCGTCGTAAGCAAATGCGGACTTTCTCACTCAATTATTATTCATTGAATGTATTCTTATAGGATTTTATCACAGTTTTTTTTTAAATGGGTACGTGTACTTACGTACGCGCTTGAGAAGTAATACTTATCTAGCATCGTTTTTAATTGGACGCAAATAATTAGTTACAATAAATTAATAAAAGGATAGTCAACACGGTCAATAAAGTTTAATTTAAATTTAAAAAATTGAATAAATATTATATAAAATAATAAATTTTTAATTCATATTATTAAATAATAAATACGGTTAGTTAAGCTCAATTATTTCGGAGCCCTTGAAAAAGTACATAAACATAATTCTTTTCACTGCAGCTTCAACCTCTTACTGTCATCATTTTTTAATGACGTGCCTTAAGAAGTTGTAACTTCAATAAAATACATCTAAATTTTGAATCACGATAAAATCCGTATAATTAAGTATTCATTCGATAATTACAATTAACAAAAAAATATTATCGTCAGCTCTAAAATCAACATAAATGTATATCGCATTTTAGGTTATATTAGGGGTATAAGCGGGCGGGAGGCAACCCTGGTAGCTCCGCCACCGGAGGTGGAGTCTCAAGCAGAAGTATAACTTCATTGCAGAAGTTCCGCATTCGCTTATACAGAAGCGAACGTCAGTGACAAACCTACTATAAATGTAGCTCCGCTGCCTTTAACGTTGACTTCAAGATCGTTTTTCGGAATATATATACAAAGAAAGGAAAATATATGAAGTTGTAATATTTTTTATCTGAAAGCATTTATTTAACGTCTCCACTAGATTTTTTCAAATATATTTTTAGTATTTAAAATTGATGTTTAACTACAACTATTTTTAATATAAATTACAAGACTTAGTGAAATCGAGAATTTATGTCATCTGTGATTTGTGACTGGGTTTATTTTGAATAATATATGTGTATGATTATGTATGTATATGTATATTGTGTATGTGTGTCGGTGACATGCCGCTTTGATAGATTTTATGTGAGCTAGATATCTGCTATATAATATACCAAATAGTATTTTTACGTTCTATTTTGTTTTAATTGATTTGTATGTTTGTGTTGCCCGCCTCGAAAATTGTCTGCTATATTGACTTTAGAGACCGTTGACAATTTTTCAACTGAATATTTTTATATAAAAACACTTGACTGCTCTGTTCATTAAAATAGTTGCTAAATTAAATATTAACTATTAATTAAAATATAACAAGAGAGAAATTGTAAACGATTCTATTGTCATTATTTCGTAGATTGTTTCAACTCGGGCAACATGCGATCGATATGAAGATATTTACGTGTTTAATAAAATTAATATTATGTATATGTAAATACATATTGAGTTATATGATTATTATATATGCATGTGAAATTGTTATTTTTGTTTTTGAAATGCTAAAAAAGTCTGACTTTAACCACTTATTATTTGTCATTGCGTTTTCAGACGCACGCTAGGATCCTATTCTTAAGGTCTCACGCAATAAATTCCTCTCTTATATACCACAGTACTATTTGAGACTCCGCCTTTAATATTTCAAATATACGACTTAATATTTGACACGGCGGTCTTATCACGGCAAAATTCCAAATTTCAACGACACCATCTTGATTATAGGCGTTCTATGAGCGTACGTTTTTCGGGTAATCTGCTTCTACGCAATATCAATTGTCACCAGTGGTGTTTCGAACGAACCTACGCATTTCCCAAAGGCCAGGACCTCACCTGCGACCTCTATGTTCTTGTGGATCTTCATGGTCGACAGTGATCGCTTAAGATCAGGTAGAGCCGAAAGCTCGTTTGTCCCTTTTACTATAAATAAAAACACTACAATTTATTTTAAATAGAATACGTTGAGTGTCGTTGTATTGGCCTTCAAGCGACCTTAAGGATAGGATCACAAGGCGTGTCTGAGAAATTTGTAGTTCAAATGAACGTTAGTATATTTTGCAAATGCAATTTTAGCGTTAGGTGTGCAGTGGGAATACTTTACAGTTCGTCGGGATGCTGTAAATTAAACATTCCTTGGGATCAAAATTTCATATTATTTTCGGCTCTTATTTCGTTCGTAATTAATATTGGGAAGTTATGTATTTTGTATTCGATAGCTTTGTGTAATATATGTATTGTATGTCACGAAGTGTTTCCTCGGTCCCGCAAATCCCAAACGGTTCCTATCCCGAGTCCTTTCTAGTCCCATTCCTTGTCATGTGCCAACGAAGCCCGGTTAGAACGCGGATGAGTGTTCACCTTTATTTAAATTGTATAGAGGCTTGCCGTGTGGTGCTCCGAGTTTGCTAAACCGATTGACAAAATGCCACAGTTCAGTTGTGCCACTCTGGTTTTACAATGATGTGTCACTGACATTCTGATATTAAAAAAAATCGCTTACATTATTTTTTTTGTCTCAAATATTTCATTCCATTTGGAGCTTATTAAGGTTAAGCTTGTGCAAGAAGATGGTTCACGTCAATAGTCGAATGGTGGATTCGAACCTAACGATTCGCAGGACTAACCTAACCTAAACCGTTAGGCTATTGAAGCTTTAAATTGTTTGGATTATGGCTATTTTTTGATTTTGTATAATTTAATACATGTGCCGTCACATTTCAATGAAATATAATCAAAAAGTCTAATTGAAAATTACATATTAAAAAAAATCAATTGGCACATTACGGTTTTTGGCACAATGACAATTAAACAGCAGACTCGGCGGCCCAGCTTGCGAGGGCGACGTGTTTAGGAAGCTAGTGAAACGATGAAATTGTTAGTAAATATCTCGGAGTTTAGTTTTAAAACGGACGTCGCTCTGCCTCGGATACATTCGCGAAACTTTTATTTTTTAAGTAAAATACACAATGTACGGGTGTCGTAATTTATTTTTAAGGTTAGTAGATTTCTTGTCACCTTTTAATGTAGATTTTTTTTTAATCCTAAAAAACCGTGATAGTAGCTGATTAAGTGATTGCATGGATGTGTGGATGTGCGAGGCATTCGTAGGGCACGATTCCTTTCCTCGAGGCATTGTTATATACAAATATTATTGTCGTATGTTTAGCATTGGTGTTTTGTGATTCCCGTCTACGTATTGTGCTGATCGTATATTGGATTTATGTAGTAATACTCTATGTAATTATATATTTAAATAAATCAAATTAAGTCGATCTATTTATGTAACTTATTATTATAATCTTTATATGTTGATAGTGGTTCACCTTTGGCACTACTGTAAACGTTTTAAAACTGCGCTCGCGTCGTAGCTCACATTTGTTATAATTTTGTCATGCATCCAAATTATTGAAATTAGTTGATCATTGTAAACACCTCAAAGAAACTGCTTTTTCATAAAATGTATTATAATATTAATACTCATACTGGAATATATTTTTACATTTTATAGCTATATTTTTATATTAATTTCACTTCAATTTTCTATAACACGTATATATCGTATTATTTCTATTTATTATTAGATGTATTGAAATGTCATTTCGATAAAAATGAAAACTTTTTAATATAAATATTTAAGTTTGCAATAAATTGTCACTATATCCGCCATCTTGAATTGCATTGTAAAACATATGATATATGTTGTATATTTTAGCGTTTTTTTTAAATAACCAATATGAAGTGAGTACAGCAGAATGCGATACATCGTATAAACTAAACAGGCGCTACCTCTTAGGGCCTAACACTAGGCGGTATAACTTTCAAAGAAAAAAATTACAAAGAAAAGTGTATGTTTCCGTACTCGCTGTTTGTCTAAAAATGTACATAAACTTTGTCAATGTTGCAGTATACATTATTGTAATGACGATTTTGTTGATAAGTACTTACATATAAGTTTTGGTTGTAATACAATAACCTCACCACAGACATTCTTTTACCATACATTTCGTTAATAAAGCACTCATTGTTCGACGTTTTGTTTTTATTTAATCCTCTTACACACCAAGATATCAAATATATGCATAAAAATCCTGTTTGTGGACCTTAACAGTGAACAAACGGGAAGCTGAAATGATAATGAACTTTATATAATAGATGCTTTAAATAAAATATCAGCTAACTTACAAATATTATCAATGTACCTTCAAGTTGAAATGTAATAATTGGACACTTAAGTTATAGCTGTGTTAGCCTAGTGTATAAGTCGGCATACTTTATTACCAAGGAGCCAAATTTCATCGATAGTTAACATGAAATTAGTATAAGAACCCTAATTAGTCGGAAAAATAAATCAACATTAAGGAAAAAAGAGCCACATGTGTCTCAAAAGCCGCATATTCCGACTCCTAGCCTAGTGGCTAAGAGGTTTGGCTTACGATTTGATCGCAGGTTCGAAACCAGTCGGCATATACCAATGAGTCGCTTATGTTAAAAGGACGTGAGAGTTTATTTGTATTTTATTTATTTGACACCAATAATAGAATCGATAGAGAATGATATTTTTGGACGAGGCGGAGGTTGCGATGAGGGCAGGGGTCCATAGTTTGTGAGTATGGCCGCTAGGAGATGAGAGCACAGCATGGCGGCGGGCGGAGGCGCGGGCTCCGTCAGCGCAGGTGGCACCTCGCGCTCCAGCTCTGCGTCTGCAAATGCCTTCCGCCTGCGCACACGTTCATTCCAAGCCGCGTCGCCACCGAACAGTCTAATGTTGCCTGGTAAAAATATTAAATTTCGTTTTATCATTATATTAATACGAGAAGCAAAAACTTTGAAGTGTACAAAGTACTTCTTACGCGCGGATGCAGGAGTATAAAATATTCCAGACTTATAGTCCATGTCTTTATACATATTCACGAGGATATTATACGGTTGCTTGGCAACGGTTACGTAATTATGATAAATAATGACAGATTCACCGAATAAGTTAAGAACTGCGAATTATGTTTGTTTACAATGCTCCTATTCCTGGTTAAAGTGGAATATTGACTTTAGTGTAATCACTAGTTTAATTAAATATGCAACTACCGTTTTCTTTTCACAGGGATAATTTTAACCGTATAAGCTAATTTTTCGCAAGAGCTTATTTGTATAACGAACTTAACATCGTACAGGTGCACCGTTTGTTCTAAATTTAATCTGATTTTCAGTGTTTCGAATTTCGCTTTAGTAATGAACGTAGTCATAATTAGATAGATTGATAATTGTTAACGTTGAACAATATTAGTTGTAATAATTTTTGGCACCGGCTGAGCTATCATTCAACCGAGCGGAAAGACATGTTTACAGTCAACAGCGCGGCGCTGTAACCCGACACCCCGACAAAGAGCCGCCTCTGCGTTTTCATGTAAAACAATCTTCACATTTTTTACAGCCCATAAAAATAGTTAAAAGATATTCCGTTTTTTTTTTTAATAGACAGTGAAATGTTGCCGAGTCTTAGATGACAGCTTTTGTTCTATAATGAAGCGGGGACATTTTAGACGCGTCGTTCACACTTTTATTGCGTCTGTGGCGCTCTATTTTTAATTGTTTGAAGAGTATCTTTTTCACATAATATAATTATACAAGGATATCCATATCGCTTATAAATGAATTTGTTTTAAGACCCTATAATGTATTTTGGGGAGGCCGCTTGCTGTTTAATTTTACATTAGGTATTCGAAATAAAATAGAACAGAGAAACGTCTACGATTCATTAAAGATTAAAATTAAGCATACTTATCACTAATTATGAACGTTCTTAAATGCAATACCAGTAGTGTTGTAAATAGTTGAAAGCTTTACAATATATTTTATTTAACCAGTCTCAATATTGTTCCAAAGTAAATATTTATCCAGCTAATCTGCATTTAGCGTTTCACGGAGAGAAAGGAAACACACGACAGAGACTACTCATTTACAACAATAACAAAAGTTGGAGTGGTTCGCGACAACCCGGACATTATCGTGCACGCGTTCACTGGGTATCGATTTTATTTTAAAGTTGAAGATTTTTCCAAAGCCATATTAAACTTGTGTTAATATTGTTCTATGTATTAACTAGGTATTTGGGGTAATTGCAACGGATCGGGTCTATTTTGAAAAAAATATGTGTTCCTTAATCATTGATGATTCTCATGTTAAACTTTTTCTTATAATAATTTTGTAACCATATGTTATAACAAAGATAGTGATCCTGTCACTATCTTATCATATATCTTATTATATGTAGAGTTCAAAGTTAAAATAATAATATTCTAAAAGTAGAATTGGCTAGAGAAAGAGTTAAAGTAAATCGTATTGTTTTTATGAGCTTATTGGATATATGATTTTTTAATAAGTGCTTTAACTAACGGTGTTATAAATATAGAATAATTTGTATTGTAGTACGTTATACTTTCTAAATACTTTTCAATTCAATTAATCGTCAATAGCCTAATGGTTTAGGGCACGGTCTGCGAATCGTAAGGTCGTAGGTTCGAATCCACAATTCAACTATTGACGTGAACCATCTCCTAGCACAAGCTTTAGCTTAGTTGGAAAGGTTAACAAGAATGTAAGTAATATTTCCTAAAAAAAAAGAAATATTGCTTGCTTTCTTTAAAAAAAAAAAAAAAAATTACGCAATTCAATAACGATTACTAAAAAATCTATGAACATACTACGTGATATGTGTATCACAATGTTTATACATGCGATTAAATGTAATTATTATGAGTTTAACCTATTTTATGTTATTATATTGACGCATTACATTATATCGTAACCTCTACCGTACCACTGAAGAATAAACAAAGCAAAACTTAATAAAGCAATATGCGTACAACTGCTACATAAATGGACGCTTAAATTTTTTTTTTGTTAAACCCAAGAACGTGATCTCGAGTATATTTCACAGAATGCACGAGCTTGTTTATTTTTATTGGCAACTGTAGGACCCGCCTTAAGCAGCTGTTATATTTATCACCAGTTATTTTTGCATTTTGTACTACTGTTTACTAAATATCGGTATGCACACTTAAAAATTAAACGGGTGCGAAGACGAAGGATGTAGTAGCCAAGATGTTCCCTGTTTGTTTCTTTTGTTATTCGGTTCGTTTCAATAATCATAAAAATGAGGAAACAAAAATGATTGTAGATTTTTCCATTGTTACGCACTCTTCGCAGGCTGGCATGAGCTGTGTAAAAAAAGAAATCTAAGATAGCAAAAATATATATTATTTTTCTTTACTTATAGAACTTCTATGTATATATATATATATATATATAGACTAAAGAGGAATGTATATTGTAAATATATATTCTTTCCTCTTTTGTCTATAAATCCGCAATAGCGCAATGTACTTTTTTGATTGCAATTTTAGTGTCTCGTAACAAAAAACATATTTATTAAAAAAAATACGCGTACTAAACTATTAATACGAAACACATAGACAACCGTTAATCGAATTCCGAAGTTAATAAAACAAACATGGTGTCCATACATAATTTTTTTTCATGACTAAATTCAATCAAAAAATCAGCGTTCCATGTACGCGGACGTCGTAAATGGCTTGTTCACAAAATTTCAACATAAAATTATTTATTCAAAAATATAACATTAATAATTTAGAGTGTTCTCATGATGTACGTCTTTAATTATTACCATATTAGCGCAATATGATTGCATTTTGGAACCTCAACATAGCAATATTTATGAATAGGTTTGCAGCTCTAGTAGATAGAGATAGTATTTACGTTTGTGTTTTTCGACTACGTTTAAACTAAACGTTTGCCTGGGGTGCATAGGTTGTTGTAATTAGAATTGAGAGGCAAATAGAGATAAGAAAGTTCACTAACCATAGGGTAGTGGCGGCCCTGGGTAAGATCGAGACATTTGCATGCACCGTAAACGAGCTCGGTACGCTTTCTTGCGAGCAGCTAATGCCGCCGCTTCACTACCTCGCGACGAACCTGCCCCTTGTTGTCGTCGGAGAGCCACCTGTCGAGAAAAAAGTTACGTCGTTAATGTACATGAAGCAGTGCGGGAAATTAAATATTATCAATTATATCAAGAGTTACCCCGTATGCGGACCTTCTTGTTCAACTAAAACAAACCTTAAATATAAAATTATAGGTTTAAGTAGTAAATAATAAAAGAACTTGCTGCCTTGTTGTTTCTGCTAAACCCAACTTTAAGTGCTATACATTAGTGTCGACCTCGTTTTGTGATTACTGAGCGCGCAATTTTTGATACGAGTACGTTCCCGTTTTTCACATTCAAGTGTATAGATCCATTCACTGCGTTCATTCCTTGTTCTACGTTCTTATTATGTCTACCATCCCTACTAAACATACATTGTAAGTATAAAAATTAATTCACTTGCTTTGTCATTTCTACTATACTTTCATTCCACTACGTTTTATAGTCTTTCTTTTAAGTACCCCACGTAGATTTTTATCTTATTTACGTTTATTTTCGTTGCAATACATTTCGAAGTGTCATTAGTTCACCTGAGTCGCCATTGGCAAATGTTTATTTATTTTATTTAATCTTTCGGCAATGCACCTGCAACCCCTATTAGGTTTATGGATGTTCATAGGCGACGGCCAAAATTTAAATTCAGGTGATGCATGTTTTCTCTTCTTTTATATATTATTTCCACAGCTTAAAAGCTAATGATTTCAATTAAAAGCTAATAAGTTATTGTTGCGAATAGGAATACTTGAAATTGGTCAGAGAGACATTGATAGGAAATAAAGTTCTTTCGTTCAAAATCGATCTTTTGAACGATATAACCATCCCAAAATAATTAAATCGATTTATAAATGGCGGAGTTGTGAGGTAGCAAGCAAACATTAAGAATATTTAAAACTTGAAAGGATTGCATAATGTACAACATAAATTTTATAAATTACAGTATCAAAAGCAATTAATGACCTCAATATATGCAGAAAGAAATATATTCTCTTTGTATTCAATACATAATATTTCAGTAAACAAATAATGAATTGGGGTTGTACAGAAGTTACGCAAATCATTAGATTATATTGTTCAATCTATGCTTTAAACGTACAATTGTGTTTACGATAAAAAAAAATATATTATAACCATCAAAATGTCATAATTATAACGTCGTAACGACGTCATAAATTATGTTAACAATCTTATTTATGCACGACTATTAATTATACGCCTACTGAATGTTTCTATGTATATATTTTTTTATTCTTTCAAAGCAAGTGCTTGACGTTAAATACCATACAATCCTGCTTGATGTTAAGTGGAAATGTAATGCTAGAGCGCAAAGCGCACTAGCTTAGTAAATACCTATTCACCCTACTCTTGAAAACACACTACTTCAACTATAAATTGGATTTTTATATCGTTGTAATTATTGATGTGTGCCTTAGTGCCTTGATGACACTGTAATTAAGTTTTGCATATGTATGTTTTTATTTATTGAAAGGATTTTTCTATAAGAAAATATTATCCTCATAGGATAATAGGAAAAAAAATTAACCTCTTCCTCATCATATCATATAGTGATCAACTCGTAGCTTTTCAGGAGATGGAGAAGCACTATTTCTGAACCTAATGTAATGTAAATTAAGCGAGACGAGATCATCTCTCTTGGCTGATTGTGACTTTCCACCAGTATCTGATATACTTATGTACAGTATATACTGAAAACCCGACATCCAGTGACAATCCATCACAATTATGTTGGTGAAACTTTGACCTGTCCAATATTTTGGCAACAAGCTTGGGTACGCCAGACACCAAAGAGAACATGAGAGGGCAGAAACTCTAAGCTGTAGGTCTTAAAATTTAATGATGTCTCATAGTTCAAATGCATGACCAGTGACACAGTCTCCATGGCCGAAATCGGCCTGGACATCATCATCATATATTATGATGCTCGTCTTCGACTCATATTTTTGCACTGAATTAAAGCAGTGATTCTCAACCACTATGCCGCGGCACTTTTGTGTGCCGCCAAATTTTGCAATTATATAATAATGTTAATATTATTAAATTATATCATTTAAAAGAAAAATATTTTTAACATGAATATATATTATTATTTCGTATATTTAAAATTTTTGTCATAAACTATTTATGCAGTGTGTTGTAGTAAGTAAATAAATTTTATCTTTTTCTTTGTGTGCCGCCAAATTTTGAAATCGTTAAATATGTGCCGCAACAAAAAAAAGTTCAGAATCACTGAGTTAGAGTATAGTTAGGCTATGTTATTTACTTCATTAAGGCGAAATAGCTTTTTAGAATATGTCCAGAACAAAGTTGTGCAGTACGCTAGTAAGTCGAGTTCGATCCTGGTGCCGGCAACAAAAAATTTGTTTTTGCAATTTTATGTGCTCATTTAACATGCGCTTGACGGTGAAAGAAAACATCGTGAGGCAACCTCTATGTCCTAGAACAATTTACTAAGACATGTGAAGTCCCAATCCCCACTAGGGCCGCGTGGCAATCTATGCCTTATACTCTCTTTACAGTGAAGACCTGTGCCCAGCAGTGGGATATATATCTATGCTGTAACTTTTAAAGCTTAGGCCATCAGGCTATCATGGTTAAGATTGACCTAAGGAGAATAATGAATAACTTATAATAATAAAGGTAAACAAACCTGTGCCGCCATAACTCTCTGCCTCTCCAGCACCAACAAGCAGCCAGGACAGTGACAGTCCCTCCATCGACATAACCGCTTGTGCCCCTTAAGACACGATATCACCCCGTGATTGCGACACCTGGCACATTTCGGCGTTCGCAAAGCCTTCCTGGCGACACTACTGATGTCCAATTCACTGTTACCTTCGTTTTGCATTTTCACGAAAAAATAAAGAACGTTTTTCAACAAGTTTCTAATTTATATCGTTCGCTTTGACAAGTTGAATATCGGAGACATGTTCTCTCTGAAATATCTCTTCACAGATTGACGATTGTAAAGTTGGTTTCAAGTTTGTAATGACGTCTCAGTGGACGCCCCCCGCCTTTGAAAGCTCGCGATTGGCGAACGACTTGAAGGGCGGTCGTGCCGCCTTTAACACTCGAAATTTTTATCCCATGACATTAGTTAGTGAGACAATACGTTGTTTCGGGGATTGTAAAATGATTACACGAACAGTTTCTGTATTAAAATTTATTTAGACACTTGTATTTTTATTGGGTAATATCTAAGCTGATTGGCAAGAGGAGAGGCAAGAGGCCGCTATAGTTTCACCGACATTTGAGAGTTGGTCGAGTTGTTAAGTCATCATTAAAGCTAATTGGTTAATTTCAACATAATCGCATACTAAAATTTGTTTTTTTGGGTTTGAGGCCTAATAAAATACGAAAACAGTTGTCTCCCTCCGGGTCTTATACAAGAGGCAATGGTATCCTGCCTGTTGTGTTATGGATGTGCCTGGGATGTGCTTAAGCGCACAGTGCAGAGGGGCTCTGGTGAGTTTCACTGGTGAACCCGGAGCCCCTCGCCGTGTACCAAAGAAGGCCACCGTGGGGTTTTAGAGAGTAAGAACCTCACATAACCCCGCCTTCCCCCTAAAAGGCAGGGTATCTTGTTGAAGATTTCCCCCAGTCAACAAAAAAAAAAAGGTTTTTGGACTGAAAATCAGTGCCAAGTTAAATGTTTTTAACACAGCAGCAACTTTTCGACATAAGGTTTTTTTTTAATTTTTGTTCCTTTTATTTTTTTTTTGCATTTGTTTAAAACTCCTATAATGGTTTTGTTTACTTCTTTTGTTTGCTGGAGTTTCTTCAGACACTATTTCTCTGAGCTTCCCGACGTGGCAGTAAAATTGAAACTTTTGAATATTTTGATCTTATTCCGATTAAAGCTACTAAATGAGACGTGATTCTGCCCTATCAGACATGCTTGGAACGGAGTGCGTTGTTAGAGCAACTTAAGTTGAGATACTTAAACTTCGGCGAAACTGTAGCGGACAGCTTCACCGAACGACAGCATAATAGGTTCGTCACAAAAAAACTACGAGCTTCGGGGTTGGTTTGCATAAACTACGCTTATATTGTTAATAATAATTATATTGTTTAAATATTATGTGATTGATTATAAGGCGGTAAGGGCTTACATTTTTATTATTTTTGCTGACAGTTCACAAGGAGATTTATTGTATAATGATAATAAATTTTAATAATGTTTCAAACAATACTTCTTATTAAAATCAATGATCAATTAATATTCTTTTATTAATTTCGTTTTTTAAATTTAACAATTTAGAAAGTTCTCAATAAAATCTTACACCTCTTATTAATTGGGGAGGGATGGTTTCTACTTTCTAACATTGACAGCTTACGCAATACTTGAGCCCGCCATAAAGTTTAAATCAATAATATGAAATACTTCTCAATCAAACTAACCTCGTACAGAAATGAAAATAATACTCCGTCTGGGGCGACGATTGCCAATTATGTCTCTTGTTACAATCGCCAATGACCAGCGCCCTCTCAAATTACCCACCCTTCAATCAATCAATTCATTGCAAAATAACAAATTAATACAAAAAGAATATAATAACCATCAGGTGTGACAAGATGTTTATTTTTTTTATGGCACGAAGGTTTTTTTAAAGAATTAATAACCTATTTAAATAATGTCTTCTTGCTTACTATTGTGTTAGCTAGCAACACATGGTACCTAGCGATTGTTATGTATAATAACTACTTCCAATGATATCTTAGTGATTTACCTGAACTTTATTATATCTTTAATTCATAATTAATAATTCAGTTAATGATAATATTTAACTTGGCATCGTAAACAATAATTTAATAGTTTGTAATCTGATTTGTAATTAATTTTGTAAAACGATTGTGAAGACGCGCTATTCGTTAAAATGTTTCTAATTCCTTGTACAACGTTACGCTGTCTGTATTCAGATTGTATTTATTGGACTATTTCATTCCACAAGACCTATAAGTTATTACAATTGACTACCTTGTCTTGTCCGGGTTTTAATAACAATTTGCAGATTACATATGATTGCATTTCTTTTTGTTGTTTTAATATTTTACTTGCTTGAAGAAGCCATATTGATCGATTTGTATGATAATGTATTCATTTACGTAAAATGACAGAGATAAACTAGCAAACAAAAAAGGAAGGTTTCACAAATTTATAAGGGATTTCAATTTCTTTTTCTTAATTGTAGTTATTTATTGTTGATTCTGATATAGGTAAGATATAAATTGAAGTAAGACCAGTGTTCTGTATTATGAAAATAATGCATCTTAGCTTTTATATTACAGCGATATCTATCTAAAATTGGCCGCAGTATATAATTTATAAATACAAATTAGAATTCGTTGACCCAAAAACTACTTTACTTAAAAGTGGTGCGTGATGAAAGGCAGTATTTTAATTGATCGAACATCTATATTACGTTCGTACTACGTTCTAGTGAAAAATGGAATAAAACGATTTCAGTTTTTAACTCTGATCACTATATTAGAGTAACGCCGTCGCGATAACTTGTTTCTTTACACAAAGCGTAGGCTGTAAGCACGTCCAACAATGTTTCTTTGTCCCGTGCTTTATAATTGCGGCTTAACGCAGTGTAAAGCTGTAATTGGACGCGATGCACGCCAACGTCGAACAAACAAACTTTCTGTTGTTGCTGCTATTTAAGTTACGCGCGCTTTTGATTCATTTTGCGGATGAGTGCATTTGATTACGCTAATGAATCTGTGCGTCAGCAAAGCGTTTGGCGGTTTTTTTGTGTCATGTAACTGCCACAACACATTTTTTTCATTATGGCAACTATATAAGTATTTTGTTTTTAAAGTAGATTTTTCAATTGTACTTTAAATTGTAATAATAACTAAACTACACCTGTACAAAAAGTTTTAAATTAAAGTAGTACATATTTCAAAAGTGTAAAGGTAGTGGTCGGGAAATGACAAATTATTTCGAGACATCAGCGTATTTTAAGATGGGTGCGCACTGATATTTAATATATTAACCATTGTTAATAAAAGATAAAAGTCTTTTATTTGATATAATAATAAATAATTGTTTTGAGACAGTTTAGAGAAAACGCATTTTTTTTTAATTTTCAGCCATTTAAACAGGTTTTCAGGCCGTTTTAGAGGAATAACTTAAAACATAACGGTAACATCGGAATTATAACAGCTAGTTACCACCATTTTTACAGACTCCACACCCGATGTGCTTCCATATATAACACGCACTATATAAGCCAATTACTTGGTAACACTCTACATAGATTTGACTCTTATCAAAAGTATGAATAGTTCAAAATAAAACGACTTTTAATAGATAATTGTTTATTTTTAAGAAACTATAAACAAATTTTCTGGGACCCGTCGCCCTTCTTTAAAGCAAGTATCCAACCATTCTTCAGTAACCACGAGAGCGTTGTACTTTTTTGCATCTATTTTGTCCTCAGTCGACGCCATTTTGGGTAAAACGACGTGCGTGACGTTTGTGGAATCCACGTCACATAATTTAGCGCCGTACATTTTTGCTTGTATCGTGTAAATGCTATCACTATTTTGAATTGCTATGCAGCAACAACGCAAATATGAAAACGGATTATTTTCTCCAAAGAGCATTCTGTCCACTTTATGTTTCTCTTGTGTTGTCAGATACACCAAAGGTTTCTGAAATTAAGTGCTTACATTTGCAGTATTTGTTTAACAATTGTATTTGTGGCACCTTCTCATAACATGGGGCTCGAGTCTGCTCTTTGCCAATGACATTTTACTATGACACCAACCTAATACAATTCAATTGTCATTGTGCAAAAATCCATAACAGATTTATTTTTTGATATGTATTTTTCAAATTATTTTTTTTTGCTATTGATTCATTGATTCAAAAATATCGGAATATTTGGAAGATGTTATAATGTACGAAATTAACAAATAGCAACAATTGAAACAATATTGGAGCGTCAGTGATACGCCATTGGTATAAAGGCGCTAGGCATATCACTACATTTTCATTTTGATACAAATGGTTCAGCATCCTCGAAGCCCTTGTTTTTGTGCGTCTGCTTGGACTTTAGTGGCCATAATCTCTAAAAAATAAACTAATTGTTCAGAATGAACTTTTTTTTTCTTTTTTTTATATGAAAAGTGGCAAACGAGCATACGGCTCACCTGATCTTAAGTGATCACCGTCGCCCATGAACATCCACAGCACCAGAGGAGCTGTAAGTGCGTTGCCGACCTTTGAGATAGGAATAGGCTCGTTTCTTGAAAGTCCCTAAATCGTAAACGTTCGGAAACACCGCTGGCGACAGTTGATTAAGCAATGGCTTACACAAACCCGCAACCCGAGTTAAATTCACGATGCCGGCACCAATAATTTTTTTTGTTACAATTTTAAGTGCTGATTTACCAAGCTCTTTGCAGTGAACGAAAACATCATGAGGAAACCTGCATGTGTTAGAATTTTCATACCACTAGTGTGACGTGGCGAACTTCGCGCTTATACTCTCTTTCTTAGGCCTGTGCCCAATAATGGGATATAGACTGTAACTTTAAGCAGTCTCCACATAACAGATAAATAAATGTTGACGCATGGGTAATTATTATTATAGAAATATTATTTGTATTATTTCAGTTAATCATTCATAACCGTGATTCGATCTTCTCTTTCGATAGTCATAACATGTGTTTAACTCACGTCGCTATCCATTTTCTCAAAGCATCGCTTCAAAGTTTCAACATTCAGTAGTTCTGTATAGCTGTCGCCGAAGCTGTCATAATCTAGACTCATTTTGAATCTAGTTTCCCTTTTTGTCGACAGCATGTCCAATGGGGACAAGGAACAAAGTTCACTGGCTTCTGGGAGAGACCTTAGCCATGCTGTACTGACTATGTCGATTGCTAATTTATCCTTTAAGTCGATAAGTTTTTTCACATAAGATGTTTGTCTACCCGCTACACAGCACCACGTGTCGGCACCTTTAAAAATAATATTGGTGAGTTTCTCGTTTTTAGCCTGCAGTTTAGTATTGTTTTAGATGGATTGGTATACCAAGATATGACCTACGGTGCAAAGACTGGACCATCGGTCTGGTCTACAAGAAGAAAGTCGCAGAAAAAACAACGCTCGCCATTTCTCCAAAGGATGGAATTCGAAACGAAAACATTCGACGGATAACATAGATAGTGGACATAGGTATTAAAATCGGCAAGTTGAAGTGGCAGCGGGCAGGCCACATCAATCAGTGACAGCAGTTAGGGAGGAAAGTGTTGGAAATAACGCCGCGCTTGGGCCGGAGAAGGTTGTGGCGCTTTCCCTCTAGATAGTCCAACGACCTTATAAATATAGTTGGAAGTGGCTGGATGCGGAAAGCAGACGACCATATATGGTAAGGCTTATTTTCAGTCGTAGATTCACACATGCTGAGGATTTAATTTTAAGGATTTTCTAAGTATTTCTGATAATTTCTGTTAATGATAATTATTGTGCCTGTAATAAATCACTTTGGTAATAAAATGTCACTGGCAAATCGCAGACACGGAGCCCAGTACATATGCCCACTTCAGTTTCAGGTGAAAGATCGTGTTTTGTGAGAGTTTGAGGTGACCGATCTCTTCGGTTGTTTAACTTCTACAATAAAGTATTGGTATTCATAAAAGTATTTAACTTTACCATATTGAATAAAGCATAGTGTAAATATAAATGTAACAAAATCGCAAAAAATTATTGGGAAAAGTATTTGTTTAAGAAACTTTAATTTTTAAATTAGTAAATAGCAATAGACAAACACCTCTGACCATCATGTCAGATAGAAAAATTGCTAATTCTACTATAAAACAAGTACTCGCCGTAGTGCTCCGTATGCTTGCCGCCGTGCGATTCCACGATTCTCATAAGTTCCACTTTATCACAGTCACTGTCATCAGAGAGTATGCAAATCTTTCTGCCGCACAGAGCTTGTGACTTCACTACCACCTCGCCAGGGATTTTGGGTCGGAACTGTTCAGCCACTTGAAGTGGCTTCTTTACACGTTTTTTATGTGGTACCATGGATAGTTTGTCGATATCCTCTTCGTTTATTGTCTTATTAAGCTTGACCACCTTGGTGTCGGACTGTTGATAAAATATTGGATAAACAAAAAAGATTAATGATGAATAGCATACCATGAGAAACGAAGGACGCCCTCCCTTCTGATGGACCGACGACCTTATAAGGAAAGGATAGCCGAAAGTGGCTGGATGCGGAAAGCAGAAGAAGATATATAACGGAAGGCATTGGGGAATAATGACAGTACACCCGAGAAGGACTACTACATGATATGGTTTTATATTAATGCAGCAGAGCGACAGAGCTATGGAAGCTCGACTTCCCTACGATATTGTTTAGTGTACAAGGGTTATCTAGAGTATTAACGGGAGCAAGTCCACATAACTAACTCATCCAATAGCAACAACTTTCCAAAACCTTTGTAGCGTCAATAGCCTTGGTTTAGAGTGTGTTTTGTGAAATATACGGTCGAAGGGTCAAATCTTCGGACTACTGAAGTACACCCTATCCAAAGAAATTGCCACAGTGAAGAACTGTTGCCACGGATAGGCCGAAGTAGAGGAAGTTGCTTGAAGCCAAGGCCCAGGAAAGGCTGCAGAGGTAACTGCTAGCTGTTTTCAAGAGAAGTCTTAGCAATCCAGGACTGCATTTCCATTTTGCACCAAGTGGCAGCTTGGTCGAGCATTTGTTAAGAAAGTATAAAATGAAGCACCTCGGTAAAATGCCACAATACTCACCGAAACCATTTCTTCGAACTCTTGCAATGTCAAAATGTCCTTTATAGGTTTATCATAGCGAACTTTGGTGACGCGTTGGAAGCGCAAAGTATATGCTGTGCCATAATTATCACTTTTCACTAGCTCTGAAGCGCGGACCTGAAAAAGTGATTTTATTGTATTTATACTGTTTAATTTTTATAATAAGCGACGGTTAGAAGGCAAAGTGACTAACAAGCTATTTTGGCAAAATTTATATATATATATATATATATATACATATATATATATATATATATTTATATTCATATTTATTATTTTGTTTTAATATATATATATATATATATATTAAAAACAAAACATGTATATATTGCAGATTTTTATAGTTGTTACCATCAATAGATCTTCTAGAAGTCGGTTAATAAGCCAAAGTGAAACAAGGGGTAAATATTCTCAGGACCTGTAAGGCGACGGAATTTTCAGGCTGCAACCAGAAGTCGACGTGCTGCTTGTTGAAAAGTAGATAGGGCGGCGTGGGGTGTTCCGCGATGCGGCGCCAGTGCGGCTTCAGGCGAGCGGACAGCGCTGCGTACTCCGCGTGACCGAAGTGCCCCACCGCAGCCATGCACAACCATTGCGCGCTCGGACCTAACAACGCGAATGTTACTCCTAAGATATACACCGATGGAACGGGTATTGAATGGAAAATACGGAAAACCTAATAACCTGTATTCCTAATAACTAATGCATATACAATATTTTTAGTTTTGTGTTTAATCTACATTCAACCGACTTCAAAAAGGAGGATGTTCTCAATTAATGTGTTTATTTATGTTTGTTACCTCATAAGTTATGACTTGATGATTCTTTTATGTTTTCAAGCTGGTGCTTTCCTTGTGATCATATTTCTGATTCCGATTCCAATTCAATATGGTTCAGTTCTGATAATTGCATCTACGAGAAAACCATGTCTTAAAATGCATTAAGTATGTGCGTATATAGTATCCTGATGTTAAGTGGAAATGGCAGTCCTGGATGGTAAGGCGCACTAGCGTAGTAAATGCCTATTCACTCTACTCTTGAAAATACCAACATTGTAATCGGATGGAAAGACAGACGCGGGCAAACTGTTCCAGTTCTTTGTCGTACGAATAATGAGAGACGAAGCAAAGCGCTTCGTCCGGGTTTGAGGGATGTTCACAACAATAAGATGAAATCCCGCAGTGCGTCTTGAAGTGCGATGGTGGAACGGGGATATGGGAATTAGATCATGTAGTTCCTGAACACACTCTCCACTCAAATGCAATCTGTAGAAAACCAAAAGGCTAGCTACCTTACGCCTGTGCCCAAAACTGAGCAGATTGACGTTGACGATATAATAAAAGATCACGGGATCGATCAACTACTGGCTTCCAAAGTTCACTGGCTTCTGGGAGAGACCTTAGCCATGCTGTACTGACTATGTCGATTGCTAATTTATCCTTTAAGTCGATAAGTTTTTTCACATAAGATGTTTGTCTACCCGCTACACAGCACCACGTGTCGGCACCTTTAAAAATAATATTGGTGAGTTTCTCGTTTTTAGCCTGCAGTTTAGTATTGTTTTAGATGGATTGGTATACCAAGATATGACCTACGGTGCAAAGACTGGACCATCGGGCTGGTCTACAAGCAGAAAGTCGCAGAAAAAACAACGCTCGCCATTTCTCCAAAGGATGGAATTCGAAACGAAACATTCGACGGATAACATAGATAGTGGACATAGGTATTAAAATCGGCAAGTTGAAGTGGCAGTGGGCAGGCCACATCAATCAGTGACAGCAGTTAGGAGGAAAGTCTTGGAATTAACGCCGCGCTTGGGCCGGAGAAGGTTGTGGCGCTTTCCCTCTAGATAGTCCAACGACCTTATAAATATAGTTGGAAGTGGCTGGATGCGGAAAGCAGACGACCATATATGGTAAGGCCTACTTTCAGTCGTAGATTCACACATGCTGAGGATTTAATTTTAAGGATTTTCTAAGTATTTCTGATAATTTCTGTTAATGATAATTATTGTGCCTGTAATAAATCACTTTGGTAATAAAATGTCACTGGCAAATAGCAGACACGGAGCCCAGTACATATGCCCACTTCAGTTTCAGGTGAAAGATCGTGTTTTGTGAGAGTTTGAGGTGACCGATCTCTTCGGTTGTTTAACTTCTACAATAAAGTATTGGTATTCATAAAAGTATTTAACTTTACCATATTGAATAAAGCATAGTGTAAATATAAATGTCACAAAATCGCACAAAATTATTGGGAAAAGTAAGTATTTGTTTAAGAAACTTTATTTTTAAATTAGTAAATAGCAATAGACAAACACCTCTGACCATCATGTCAGATGGAAAAATTGCATTCTACAATAAAAAAAATGCATAAGTACTCGCCGTAGTGCTCCGTATGCTTGCCGCCGTGCGATTCCACGATTCTCATAAGTTCCACTTTATCACAGTCACTGTCATCGGAGAGTATGCAAATCTTTCTGCCGCACAGAGCTTGTGACTTCACTACCACCTCGCCTGGGATTTTGGGTCGGAACTGTTCAGCCACTTGAAGTGGCTTCTTTACACGTTTTTTATGTGGTACCATGGATAGTTTGTCGATATCCTCTTCGTTTATTGTCTTATTAAGCTTGACCACCTTGGTGTCGGACTGTCGATAAAATATTGGATAAACTAAAAAGATTAACCATGAATAGCGTACCATGAGAAACGAAGGACACCCTCCCTTCTGATGGACCGATGACCTTATAAGGAAAGGATAGCCGAAAGTGGCTGGATGCGGAAAGCAGAAGATGGTATATAACGGAAGGCATTGGGGAATAATGACAGTACACCCGAGAAGGACAACTACATGATATGGTTTTATATTAATGCAGCAGAGCGACAGAGCTATGGAAAGCTCGACTTCCCCTACGATATTGTTTAGTGTACAAGGGGTACCTAGAGTATTAACGGGAGCAAGTCCCACATAACTAACTCATCCAATAGCAACAACTTTCCAAAATTTTTAGAGCATCAATAGCCTTGGTTAGTGTGTTTTGTGAAATATACGGTCGACGAGTCAAATCTACGGACCACTGAAGTACACCGTCTTCAAAGAAATTGCCACAGTGAAGAACTGTTGCCACGGATAGGCCGAAGTAGAGGAAGTTGCTTGAAGCCATGGCCCAGAAAAGGCTGCAGAGGTAACTGCTAGCTGTTTTCAAGAGAAGTCTTAGCAATCCAGGACTGCATTTCCATTTTGCACCAAGTGGCAGCATGGTCGAGCACTTGCTAAGGAAGTATAAATTAAACCACCTCGCTAAAAATGCCACAATACTCACCGAAACCATTTCTTCGAACTCTTGCAATGTCAAAATGTCCTTTATAGGTTTATCATAGCGAACTTTGGTGACGCGTTGGAAGCGCAAAGTATATGCTGTGCCATAATTATCACTTTTCACTAGCTCTGAAGCGCGGACCTGAAAAAGTGATTTTATTGTATTTATACTGTTTAATTTTTTATAATAAGCGACGGTTAGAAGGCAAAGTGACTAACAAGCTATTTTGGCAAAATTGATATATATATAAAAAACAAAATATGTATATATTGCAGATTTTTATAGTTGTTACCATCAATAGATCTTCTAGAAGTCGGTTAATAAGCCAAAGTGAAACAAGGGGGTAAATATTCTCAGTACCTGTAAGGCGACGGAATTTTCAGGCTGCAACCAGAAGTCGACGTGCTGCTTGTTGAAAAGTAGATAGGGCGGCGTGGGGGTGTTCGGCGGTGCGGCGCCAGTGCGGCTTCAGGCGAGCGGACAGCGCTGCGTACTCCGCGTGACCGAAGTGCCCCACCGCAGCCATGCACAACCATTGCGCGCTCGGACCTAACAACGCGAATGTTACTCCATAGCGATACACCGATGGAACGGGTATTGAATGGAAAATACGGAAAACCTAATAACCTGTATTCCTAATAACTAATGCATATACAATATTTTTAGTTTTGCGTTTAATCTACATTTAACCGACTTCAAAAAGGAGGATGTTCTCAATTAATGTGTTTATTTATGTTTGTTACCTCATAAGTTATGACTTGATGATTCTTTTTATGTTTGAAAGCTGGTGCTTTCCTTGTGATCATATTTCTGATTCCGATTCCAATTCAATATGGTTCAGTGTTCTGATAATGGCATCTATGAGAAAACCATGTCTTAAAATGCATTAAGTATGTGCGTATATAGTATCCTGATGTTAAGTGGAAATGGCAGTCCTGGATGGTAAGGCGCACTAGCTTAGTAAATGCCTATTCACTCTACTCTTGAAAATACCAACATTGTAATCGGATGGAAAGACAGACGAGGGCAAACTGTTCCAGTTCTTTGTCGTACGAATAATGAGAGACGAAGCAAGCGCTTCGTCCGGGTTTGAGGATATTCACAACAATAGGATGAAATCCCGCAGTGCGTCTTGAAGCCTGATGGTGGAACGGGGATAGGGAATTAGATCATGTATTTCCTGAGCACTTTCTCAAAATGCAATCTGTAGAAAACCGAAAGGCAAGCGACCTTACGCCTGTGCTCAATACTGAGCAGATTGACGTTGACGATATAATAAAGATCACGGGATCGATCAACTACTGGCTTCCAAAGTTCACTGGCTTCTGGGAGAGACCTTAGCCATGCTGTACTGACTATGTCGATTGCTAATTTATCCTTTAAGTCGATAAGTTTTTTCACATAAGATGTTTGTCTACCCGCTACACAGCACCACGTGTCGGCACCTTTAAAAATAATATTGGTGAGTTTCTCGTTTTTAGCCTGCAGTTTAGTATTGTTTTAGATGGATTGGTATACCAAGATATGACCTACGGTGCAAAGACTGGACCATCGGGCTGGTCTATAAGCAGAAAGAACAACGCTCGCCATTTCTCCAAAGGATGGAATTCGAAACGAAAACATTCGACGGATAACATAGATAGTGGACATAGGTATTAAAATCGGCAAGTTGAAGTGGCAGCGGGCAGGCCACATCAATCAGTGACAGCAGTTAGGGAGGAAAGTCTTGGAATTAACGCCGCGCTTGGGCCGGAGAAGGTTGTGGCGCTTTCCCTCTAGATAGTCCAACGACCTTATAAATATAGTTGGAAGTGGCTGGATGCGGAAAGCAGACGACCATATATGGTAAGGCCTACTTTCAGTCGTAGATTCACACATGCTGAGGATTTAATTTTAAGGATTTTCTAAGTATTTCTGATAATTTCTGTTAATGATAATTATTGTGCCTGTAATAAATCACTTTGGTAATAAAATGTCACTGGCAAATAGCAGACACGGGCCAGTACATATGCCCACTTCAGTTTCAGGTGAAAGATCGTGTTTTGTGAGAGTTTGAGGTGACCGATCTCTTCGGATGTTTAACTTCTACAATAAAGTATTGGTATTCATAAAAGTATTTAACTTTACCATATTGAATAAAGCATAGTGTAAATATAAATGTCACAAAATCGCACAAAATTATTGGGAAAAGTAAGTATTTGTTTAAGAAACTTTATTTTAAATTAGTAAATAGCAATAGACAAACACCTCTGACCATCATGTCAGATGGAAAAATTGCATTCTACAATAAAAAAATGCATAAGTACTCGCCGTAGTGCTCCGTATGCTTGCCGCCGTGCGATTCCACGATTCTCATAAGTTCCACTTTATCACAGTCACTGTCATCGGAGTATGCAAATCTTTCTGCCGCACAGAGCTTGTGACTTCACTACCACCTCGCCTGGGATTTTGGGTCGGAACTGTTCAGCCACTTGAAGTGGCTTCTTTACACGTTTTTATGTGGTACCATGGATAGTTTGTCGATATCCTCTTCGTTTATTGTCTTATTAAGCGACCACCTTGGTGTCGGACTGTTGATAAAATATTGGATAAACAAAAAGATTAACCATGAATAGCGTACCATGAGAAACGAAGGACGCCCTCCTTCTGATGGACCGATGACCTTATAAGGAAAGGATAGCCGAAAGTGGCTGGATGCGGAAAGCAGAAGAAGATATATAACGGAAGGCATTGGGGAATAATGACAGTACACCCGAGAAGGACAACTACATGATATGGTTTTATATTAATGCAGCAGAGCGACAGAGCTATGGAAAGCTCGACTTCCCCTACGATATTGTTTAGTGTACAAGGGGTATCTAGAGTATTAACGGGAGCAAGTCCCACATAACTAACTCATCCAATAGCAACAACTTTCCAAAACCTTTGTAGCGTCAATAGCCTTGGTTTAGAGTGTGTTTTGTGAAATATACGGTCGAAGGGTCAAATCTTCGGACTACTGAAGTACACCCTATCCAAAGAAATTGCCACAGTGAAGAACTGTTGCCACGGATAGGCCGAAGTAGAGGAAGTTGCTTGAAGCCAAGGCCCAGGAAAGGCTGCAGAGGTAACTGCTAGCTGTTTTCAAGAGAAGTCTTAGCAATCCAGGACTGCATTTCCATTTTGCACCAAGTGGCAGCATGGTCGAGCACTTGCTAAGGAAGTATAAATTAAACCACCTCGCTAAAAATGCCACAATACTCACCGAAACCATTTCTTCGAACTCTTGCAATGTCAAAATGTCCTTTATAGGTTTATCATAGCGAACTTTGGTGACGCGTTGGAAGCGCAAAGTATATGCTGTGCCATAATTATCACTTTTCACTAGCTCTGAAGCGCGGACCTGAAAAAGTGATTTTATTGTATTTATACTGTTTAATTTTTATAATAAGCGACGGTTAGAAGGCAAAGTGACTAACAAGCTATTTTGGCAAAATTGATATATATATATATATATATATATACATATATATATATATATATATTTATATTCATATTTATTATTTTGTTTTAATATATATATATATATATATAAAAAACAAAATATGTATATATTGCAGATTTTTATAGTTGTTACCATCAATAGATAAGTGAAACAAGGGGGTAAATATTCTCAGTACCTGTAAGGCGACGGAATTTTCAGGCTGCAACCAGAAGTCGACGTGCTGCTTGTTGAAAAGTAGATAGGGCGGCGTGGGGTGTTCGGCGGTGCGGCGCCAGTGCGGCTTCAGGCGAGCGGACAGCGCTGCGTACTCCGCGTGACTGAAGTGCCCCACCGCAGCCATGCACAACCATTGCGCGCTCGGACCTAACAACGCGAATGTTACTCCTAAGATATACACCGATGGAACGGGTATTGAATGGAAAATACGGAAAACCTAATAACCTGTATTCCTAATAACTAATGCATATACAATATTTTTTAGTTTTTGCGTTTAATCTACATTTAACCGACTTCAAAAAGGAGGATGTTCTCAATTAATGTGTTTATTTATGTTTGTTACCTCATAAGTTATGACTTGATGATTCTTTTATGTTTGAAAGCTGGTGCTTTCCTTGTGATCATATTTCTGATTCCGATTCCAATTCAATATGGTTCAGTGTTCTGATAATGGCATCTATGAGAAAACCATGTCTTAAAATGCATTAAGTATGTGCGTATATAGTATCCTGATGTTAAGTGGAAATGGCAGTCCTGGATGGTAAGGCGCACTAGCTTAGTAAATGCCTATTCACTCTACTCTTGAAAATACCAACATTGTAATCGGATGGAAAGACAGACGAGGGCAAACTGTTCCAGTTCTTTGTCGTACGAATAATGAGAGACGAAGCAAGCGCTTCGTCCGGGTTTGAGGATGTTCACAACAATAGGATGAAATCCCGCAGTGCGTCTTGAAGCCTGATGGTGGAACGGGGATAGGGAATTAGATCATGTATTTCCTGAGCACTTTCTCCAAAATGCAATCTGTAGAAAACCGAAAGGCAAGCGACCTTACGCCTGTGCTCAATACTGAGCAGATTGACGTTGACGATATAATAAAAGATCACGGGATCGATCAACTACTGGCTTCCAAAGTTCACTGGCTTCTGGGAGAGACCTTAGCCATGCTGTACTGACTATGTCGATTGCTAATTTATCCTTTAAGTCGATAAGTTTTTCACATAAGATGTTTGTCTACCCGCTACACAGCACCACGTGTCGGCACCTTTAAAAATAATATTGGTGAGTTTCTCGTTTTAGCCTGCAGTTTAGTATTGTTTTAGATGGATTGGTATACCAAGATATGACCTACGGTGCAAAGACTGGACCATCGGGCTGGTCTACAAGAAGAAAGTCGCAGAAAAAACAACGCTCGCCATTTCTCCAAAGGATGGAATTCGAAACGAAAACATTCGACGGATAACATAGATAGTGGACATAGGTATTAAAATCGGCAAGTTGAAGTGGCAGTGGGCAGGCCACATCAATCAGTGACAGCAGTTAGGGAGGAAAGTCTTGGAATTAACGCCGCGCTTGGGCCGGAGAAGGTTGTGGCGCTTTCCCTCTAGATAGTCCAACGACCTTATAAATATAGTTGGAAGTGGCTGGATGCGGAAAGCAGACGACCATATATGGTAAGGCCTACTTTCAGTCGTAGATTCACACATGCTGAGGATTTAATTTTAAGGATTTTCTAAGTATTTCTGATAATTTGTTAATGATAATTATTGTGCCTGTAATAAATCGCTTTGGTAATAAAATGTCACTGGCAAATAGCAGACACGGAGCCCAGTACATATGACCACTTCAGTTTCAGGTGAAAGATCGTGTTTTGTGAGAGTTTGAGTTGACCGACCTCGGTTGTTTAACTTCTACAATAAAGTATTGGTATTCATAAAAGTATTTAACTTTACCATATTGAATAAAGCATAGTGTAAATATAAATGTAACAAAATCGCAAAAAATTATTGGGAAAAGTATTTGTTTAAGAAACTTTAATTTTTAAATTAGTAAATAGCAATAGACAAACACCTCTGACCATCATGTCAGATGGAAAATTGCATTCTACAATAAAAAAATGCATAAGTACTCGCCGTAGTGCTCCGTATGCTTGCCGCCGTGCGATTCCACGATTCTCATAAGTTCCACTTTATCACAGTCACTGTCATCGGAGTATGCAAATCTTTCTGCCGCACAGAGCTTGTGACTTCACTACCACCTCGCCTGGGATTTTGGGTCGGAACTGTTCAGCCACTTGAAGTGGCTTCTTTACGTTTTTATGTGGTACCATGGATAGTTTGTCGATATCCTCTTCGTTTATTGTCTTATTAAGCTTGACCACCTTGGTGTCGGACTGTTGATAAAATATTGGATAAACAAAAGATTAACCATGAATAGCGTACCATGAGAAACGAAGGACGCCCTCCTTCTGATGGACCGATGACCTTATAAGGAAAGGATAGCCGAAAGTGGCTGGATGCGGAAAGCAGAAGAAGATATATAACGGAAGGCATTGGGGAATAATGACAGTACACCCGAGAAGGACAACTACATGATATGGTTTTATATTAATGCAGCAGAGCGACAGAGCTATGGAAGCTCGACTTCCCCTACGATATTGTTTAGTGTACAAGGGTTATCTAGAGTATTAACGGAGCAAGTCCCACATAACTAACTCATCCAATAGCAACAACTTTCCAAAATTTTTGAAGCGTCAATAGCCTTGGTTTTAGAGTGTGTTTTGTGAAATATACGGTCGAAGGTCAAATCTACGGACTACTGAAGTACACCGTCTCCAAAGAAATTGCCACAGTGAAGAACTGTTGCCACGGATAGGCCGAAGTAGAGGAAGTTGCTTGAAGCCATGGCCCAGAAAAGGCTGCAGAGGTAACTGCTAGCTGTTTTCAAGAGAAGTCTTAGCAATCCAGGACTGCATTTCCATTTTGCACCAAGTGGCAGCTTGGTCGAGCATTTGTTAAGAAAGTATAAAATAAAGCACCTCGGTAAAAATGCCACAATACTCACCGAAACTATTTCTTGGAACTCTTGCAATGTCAAAATGTCCTTTATAGGTTTATCATAGCGAACTTTGGTGACGCGTTGGAAGCGCAAAGTATATGCTGTGCCATAATTATCACTTTTCACTAGCTCCGAAGCGCGGACCTGAAAAAGTGATTTTATTGTATTTATACTGTTTAATTTTTATAATAAGCGACGGTTAGAAGGCAAAGTGACTAACCAGCTATTTTGGCAAAATTGATATATATTTATATATATATATATTAAAAATAAATATGTTATGTACGAGTATATATTGCAGATTTTTATAGTTGTTACCATCAATAGATGAGAGAAACAAGGGGGTAAATATTCTCAGTACCTGTAAGGCGACGGAATTTTCAGGCTGCAACCAGAAGTCGACGTGCTGCTTGTTGAAAAGTAGATAGGGCGGCGTGGGGTGTTCGGCGGTGCGGCGCCAGTGCGGCTTCAGGCGAGCGGACAGCGCTGCGTACTCCGCGTGACTGAAGTGCCCCACCGCAGCCATGCACAACCATTGCGCGCTCGGACCTAACAACGCGAATGTTACTCCTAAGATATACACCGATGGAACGGGTATTGAATGGAAAATACGGAAAACCTTTTCCTAATAACTAATGCATATACAATATTTTTAGTTTTTGTATTTAATCTACATTCAACCGACTTCAAAAAAGGAGGATGTTCTCAATTCATGTGTTTATTTATGTTTGTTACCTCATAAGTTATGACTTGATGATTCTTTTTATGTTTGAAAGCTGGTGCTTTCCTTGCTTGATCATATTTCTGATTCCGATTCCAATTCAATATGGTTCAGTTCTGATAATTGCATCTACGAGAAAACCATGTCTTAAAATGCATTAAGTATGTGCGTATATAGTATCCTGATGTTAAGTGGAAATGGCAGTCCTGGATGGTAAGGCGCACTAGCGTAGTAAATGCCTATTCACTCTACTCTTGAAAATACCAACATTGTAATCGGATGGAAAGACAGACGCGGGCAAACTGTTCCAGTTCTTTGTCGTACGAATAATGAGAGACGAAGCAAGCGCTTCGTCCGGGTTTTGAGGATGTTCACAACAATAGGATGAAATCCCGCAGTGCGTCTTGAAGCCTGATGGTGGAACGGGGATAGGGAATTAGATCATGTATTTCCTGAGCACTTTCTCCAAAATGCAATCTGTAGAAAACCGAAAGGCTAGCTACCTTACGCCTGTGCCCAAAACTGAGCAGATTGACGTTGACGATATAATAAAAGATCACGGGATCGATCAACTATCTGCGGGTCTGACTAAATCTACACCTTACCATACATTTAAGGCGTCAATAGCCTAATGGTTTAGGGTACTGTCAGCAAATTATAAGGTCGTGGGTTCGAATCCACCATTCGATTATTAACGTGAACCATCTCCTAACACAAGTTTAACCATATTTCGAATGATTATCAGGAATGTTAATGATTTTTATGAACAAAAAAAATTATTAGCTTTCCTTAAAAGACTAGGGCTCCACATTCCGTCCGCCATGAGGAAGGCCGAGGATAGTGCAGTGTGGAGGCAGCTCGTCAATACTTCAGTGAAGGCACTTCAAGATAAGTACGACCTTCACCACTAAAGAACACGAAGAAGAAGTTCATGTTAACAATTTTACCGACGCTGCATCATCAACACCGTTGTCTTTCTATTGCCGTTAGATTCAGTAACGGGTTTTAATAATGACACTTACCTGAATTATCAACACAAGCGACATAAAAGCGTCCCGGACTTTTTAGTGTTTTGCCAATTATCACCAGGTCGAGATCTTGTATTGTGCTTTTGGTGTACTAGAAAAGAGTTAATATCATATTAATCAAGTATATTTAGCAAAAATATAGATTAGCTTCACATTATGCGTGCGCGTACTGGGGGCCTTAGAGATTTATATGTCATCTCGTAAATGTTAGCTGGCAACACATGACACCCAGCGATTGTTATGCATAATAACTACTTCCAATGATATCGTAATGATTTACCTGAACCTTATTGTATCTTTAATTCATATTTAATAATTTAGTTGATCGTCACATGAACTTGGCATTGTAAACAATAGTTTAACTTTATTAGTTCGTAATCTGACTTCTAATTAATTTTGTAGAAAGATTGTGAGGACGCGCAGTTGTGACGGTATTCTTTGTACAACGTTACGCGGTCTCAATAAAACGAGTGTATTAGTTCTTGGACTATTTTATTCTACGAGACACGAGACAAATTATAATATAAGTCTTAAGTTAAAAACATGCCTATTAAGCATGTTTTTAACATGGCCACTCTCATACGTTTTAATAAAAAAGTATTACGTCTCCTTTTATCTTGTGCCAGCCGGCGTTGCGTCGGTTTGCGAGATAGTAGGACTCAGTGTCCTTCACCGTTATACCTTCTTTATCGTCATCTACTGATTTATTGAAAGCAGCAATAATGTCTGAACTAAAAGGAAATAGACAAATCTTTATTTATTATTTTAAAAAATCAACAGCTTATAAATCATAATAAATACTTCATTCATACTTCGTATGCAAGATCTGAGCGTTTATAAATTAACATTAAATATACATAATTTTTGGACATTATTATTTTTTTTTAAAAAGAAAGCTAGCAATATTTTTTTTTTCAGAAATATTACTAACAATCTTGTTAACCATTCCGACTAAGCTTGTGCTAGGACATGGTTCACGGCAATAGTCGAATGGTGGATTCGAACCTACGATTTGCAGGCCGTACCCTAAACCATTAGGCTATTGACGCTTCACATTCATTATATAAGTGCATTGAGGTTGTGTGCTATTAAAATATTATTTGAATATAAAAATTGTACTACCTGAGTTACTGTGTGTGTATGAGAGTACCTGTGTGTGTAAATGCCTGTGTGTTTTGTGGTTTGTATTATACATATTTAACACTGGTTACGACAGAGTATTTTTCATAATAAGTATTCGTTGGTGGTAAATAGAACAAGTCGGTTGCTCTAGTACGGTTCTTGGGTGTGCAAAAATATATTAAATCGACGGGTCATAATACACATTTGACTATTTAATGTAGAACTCCCATTGCGCGTCAACAACACGACTTCAAAGTTCTCTTATATAACAGGATAAATAAAATGGTTAACAGAATTAATTGATGACCAAACTGAACTTTTAATTTAATAAGTGATTAGGAAAAATACATTTTTATAGTCATACAAACATACACACACTCGAAACACAAATATACATGTCTTATTAGATTTGATGACATGATTATTAAATATGTCTATAAAATGGGAGAAGACCTTGACTGCTGAAATATAGGTCTATTAGCACCTTAGTCAGGAACTCCATATTCCTTTCTGTGCCTTTATTTTTGCCTTATAAAGGTTATTATTATTTATTTTTAAATTGTAGGATAATATAATATAAATATACAATATTATAATAAAAATTAAAATACATAAAAGTACCATACAATGTATAATTCGTTAAAAAACCAGCACTGTGCTCTCGGAGAGCACGTCCCGGGAGGGGGGAGGTTAAGCCTTCAGAGTGCAACACACGGGATAGCCTTCTTTCCGTGTTGACTTCAGCGGACGACAAAGGCCCTTGTTGCCCAGCAAACCCGAGCCCTCATTTAGTCGCCTTCTACGACAGACAGGGGATACCGTAGCCTTATTCTACGAGCCCAGAACTACACTAATTACTCCTTCTTCCCATGTCTACTTCAGCGGATGACAAAGTCTCCCACCCTTGTCGCCCAGTGAACCCGAGACCCCTTTTAGTCGCCTTCTATAACAGGCAGGAGATATTCTACGGAGCCTACACTAATTACTAAGGTGCCGCCAGTAGCGAAGCAGAGTCCAACCGGTGGTTAGGGCGACTATTAATACAAAACGTAAAAACAATATAACACAGCGTAAGCATCTCCGAGAGGACTGCTTGGGCGTTTATTCACGATAGCATTCGGGAGTTTGAAAGTGAGACCGACTCAATAAGTTACTTTAGTCAGATTACTTCTTTCGCACTTCCGTCAAATTTGTTGAATAACATGCACTTACTTGTCTTTCACCAATTGCCACTTACTATGTGACAATACTTCGGGAATGTCTTTAAAAAGTTTGTCTAATATTTCAAGACGTTTAAGCAAAGGTAAGCCTCCACTTTCCGGCGGGCCGACTAGCGGCTCCCCATTATAATAAAGAATGTCAAAAGCGCAGAAGCTGGGCTTGAATACCGAATCATCCTTCAAGGCCTTCACATCGAAACCCATTCCTTGAACAAATTATTATTTTTTTCATTATTGATTATAATCGTAAATATAGATATCACAAATTGAAACTAATCTATCGAGATATAGAATAGAGTACACACTTAGAATTGTTTTGTTAAGTTAAATACCAACCATAAATAATTTCATATATATATATATATATATGTGTGTGGGGAGCAAGGCTTTTCAGTAAAGAGTTTAAAGTCATAGTCCGCCACACGGTCTTATTGTCGATTACCAGATGTCACATACCTAAGAACATTTTCTAAGACAAGTACCTCACGATATTTTCCTACACATAATTGCAACAAACAAATTTGAAGCGTCAATAGACTAATGGTTTAGGGTACGGTCTGCGAATCGTAAGGTCGTAGGATCAAATCCATTATACGACTATTGACGTGAACCATCTCCTATCACAAGCTTAAGCTTGGTTGGAATGGTTAACAAGAATGTTAGTAATGTTTTCTGAAAAAAAAATTTTGCTAGCTTTCTCGGAACTATGCAGTATAAGCGAACCTCCAGGACACTAAGATACCACGTTATACACCAGTAAAAAATAAATCTAATCTATATATAGAAAGTGTGTGAGTTTGTTCCCTATAGGCTCCGATACGACTGGATCGATTTCAATGAAACTTTCAGGGAATCTTCACATTGACCTGGCGAGTAATCCTACTGATATGTGTAGGTAATGATCTTCACCCGCTCGAGGAGATAATTAATACGGAGAGAAATTAATAATTTAATATTTAATGATGTAAGTTTATTGTTTAAATATAATAAAATAAAATGTAGCCCGACGAAGCGGGCCGGGTACGCCAGTTGAATGTAATTTACATATCGATAAATAACCTTTCGATCCAAACTCCTCTTCTTCTTCATTCCATCCTAGCATTTCACCGTCTAGAATAAAACTTTTTACATGTGGTAGGAAACAACCCTTGAGCAACGGCGTCAACGTTCCGGACTGGTAGGTTGTTCCAAAGTTATGTCTCTCGTGGCCTCTCCTCGTGAAATATTTAAATTTGTCATTTTCCATGTGTATCTAGAAGCGTATTATATATAAAAAAATCTATAATCACCGTTACAACAAAAATAATTCGGTATTTATATAATTTACGACGCATTCAAATGATGTGTCGTGAACATACACTTACTTGAAATCTTTCACCGTCGTATTTTTCTTCCGTTATGTACGTTTTAGTTGACGATAGAGCGGCAAGTTTTGTTATAGGCAGTGCCATCAAAAGCATCGGGCTTATTGAGTGGAAAATTTCCACGCCCATTTGTGATGGTCTAGTATTTCCTTTATCGATGTTTTCGCATACCTACAAATTTAACAATGTTGCATAACAATACATTAACTAAACAAGTACCGTTTACCAAATAAGTAATACGTTTACCGTGTACCAAATTATAAAATCAGGCACCAAGCTAAAGCTTATTTACTTATTTAAGCCAAAGCTTAAATAATAAATTACTTAAATGTTAAATATTAAACGAGATACTACTCGCGGACGCTCTCTTTTATTGCCGAAGTTATAACAGTCGTTAAGGAATATAAAACTACCAATATGTCAATCAATAGCATTCCTCGGTACGATTTTTAGAAGTTTACTGGTATAAGTAAGCGTTAGCAGTAGATTTTGCTTTATTTTATTTAAACAATAAACTTACATCATTAAATATTTAATTTAACTGTCGCAATATATTAAATTATTCATTTCTCTCCGTATTCATTCTCTTCTCGAGCGGGTGAAGATCATTACCTAAACACATCACACATACATACATATCAGTAAATACAATATCATTCTTATAATTTATACAAAAACATATCGGGCTCAATTTAATGTCAGAAATAAAAGTACGACGTATGGCTTGTTTGACAGTTCAAATAGAGGAGTGCCCCGATCGTCACCAAACTACAGGATTACTCGCCATGACAATCTGAAGATTCCCTGAAAGTTTCAATAAAATCGGTCCAGCCGTTTCGGAGCCTATATGGAACATACCCACACACTTTGTCTTTTATATTATAAAGTACTAACCTTCTTCAGATCATTGCAGTTATTGTAATATTTCTCGGCATCCGAATCGAATGCTTCAAAGATACGTGTTTGGCCCATATTTAATTTTAAGTCTTTCAAAATTATTCGCAGTAACCATTTTAATTGTTTAACATTTGTCTTCTTTACGATTGTAGTCAATACATCCTCCAAAGAAGCTAAAATAATAAAGAATATACTTTAATGAACGGGATGATTACGGCTTCCTGGCAACACCTAACAACGGTGATGTTTTTCCCTATACCAAGGTACAGCGACTGTTTCGTCAAAATAAATAGAGTGAATTTAGCAAAATTAGACCCGTAATCATACAGCTACATTATACGAAACGTTACAAAAAGTTTGATGTGCAAGTGTGTACGGAACAGCTTACTCAAGCTCCTCTTGGGTATCAATAGATGTCGCTATTTGCCTTTTTTCTACTTGAATTCTATTAACTATAATTCTTAAAAACTTCATACTCACGAGATACACCATTTTCCACATTGGCGATTTTATCAAGTATATCGTTAACATCTCCAACTGTTAGGGATGATGATTCGGAAACTGTATATTTTAGAACTTCGGAAGCGACCGTAGCAAAATCTTTTTGAAATTGATTGTTTGCTCGGTAATTTAACAATTTTTGAGAACCTTGTGATTTTTCATTCCAAGCTAAAGCCTGGACAAGTTTATTGCCTAGTCTCTTCTCTTTTAAATTATATGAACTTCTTTCTCGATCCAGTGTCGGCAATAATAATCTTAATACAGGGTAAAAACTTGAATTCTGCAAATGAGTTCACACCACATGGTAAAAATGTTCGTTGTTGTGAAAAATGTACATCAACACAAATTTACCCACCACTTGCCCTGTCATTTGGGCTACCTTTAATCTAAAGTCATCAATATAGTTGGTTAAGATAGTGGCTTTATCATGCTTCTTCTTTATTTTAGCAATACTGTCTAACATTGTACATAAATCTTCAAATAAAACATTGTCCGCTGGTACTAAGATCCCGGTTAACGGCATATTGATCTTATTTAATTAACCTAGAATAAGATACAGGATTTATATAAAAAATAAAGGGGTATGGATTTAAAAATCAAATGCCAAATCTATTGTTCCTTAATGCGGGTGCGCATTATCCATATTCATTATCTATTTATTAAAGTGGCAGGACAAGGAGGTGCCAATTCCTGCTCATCATCACAAAATGAATATCTAGCAACTAAGGCACACATTTTTTATAAAATACAATTAAAAATGTCTAAACGGTTTCTAATAAAGTTTCCTTAGCCCCGAAATTATTATGACACAAAGCTCTAAAGTTATTTGTATGTTTTCCTGGCATCCAATAACAGATAACTGACTTTTTTCCTCTGTAATTATTAGCTATATCATAAGAGGAAAACTTGACATGAAGTGTTAAGGCTATAAGCAAATAAAACTCACCTTGGAAGAATTTTGAGGAAAGTATATTGCACTAATATTTTTCTTGGCCGAGAAACAAAAACAGTGCTTGTGGCGCAGTGCCTCCCAGTTTTTATTATCTATACCGTAATGAAAAAATATTATAGGAATACATCTAATTTAACATATATAATACTTAATTATATACATACTTAGTTTAGGATGACTTATCATTACTATAAACAAATTTTTTTTAATAAAGTGGCCATGTTTATTTAAATCACAAGGTATTTGAACATATACTTCCGAGCAATTTCAGGTGAATGATCTTTGTACAATACATAAAGATTGTAAGCTGTTTCTTTAGTTAAATCTATAACACCATGTTGATCACACTTTGCAACAGGCCCACAAGCCAATGCCTTCTCATAATATTCTACAGCTACATTATTTAAGCTTAACATGTGATAAACTCTGCCCATATTGTAATAAACTTCTTGATCACATTTTCTTAATTGCTTATATGTAGAAAGGTAAGAGAGACCTTGCAGTATTAAGTTATGATGTTTATCTACTGTCCTCTGAGCAGCCATAATCATAATTGTTGCACCAATCAGGAATGAAGACAAAGGCTCCCTACATTGATCATGGTACTCCAAGAAGTATTTTAATGCAACAAGATACCTCCCTGATGTCAAAAAATTATTGCCTAAAAACAGATTTCTAACTATGTTATAATCTTTTTGAAACAACCTTGATAAAAATTTTACATGTGCTGTATCATCCACTGAACTTATAACCAGATTTAACAGATTCCATGAACGAGGTCCAGGGTATTTGTGAGTAATGTCTCTTATGAATCTTAAGGCATTGTGATAGTCATTACTTAGGATACAAGCTTGAAGACAGTAGAAATCAATATCTAAGCGATGTGAGGTCAAAGCTTTGGACATTAATGCACCAAAACATAACCTTTGCATTGTGAAATACTGCTTGTTATCATTAGCAACATTCAAAATATCTTTAAAAAAATCCCATTCCTCTTGTGGTGTCAGTTTAAACGTCTCATCCTCATCAAAGTGAAGGTCATCATCATGATAAGGGTTTTCTCCTCGCATGGACCTAAACTCATGTATAAGATCGATACCTCCTTTGGTTTTACAAGCAATACCCAATTCTTCCTGATGTTTATATTTTGGAAAGGTCTTTGACAGTAGAGCTTCACCAACCTCCAGGTATTTTAAAGTTTTATTATACTTCTTCAATTCTAAACAATGTTCAAACAGCAACTTAGCACTAACAACATAACTATAATCTTGTTGCAAAATATCTAAAGCCTCATCAATAGAACCTTTTTGCTCCAAAATTGTATACAATTTTCGACGAGCAGCTGGATGTTGAGGTGCATGCTTTAATACTTTGTAATAAGACTCAACAGCATCATCTAACCTTCCCAAATTGTAAAGACATTCAGCATGTTTAAGCCACACAGCTCCTAAATCAAAATTTGTGTTCTTTATGAGTGGCTCTAAAAGTTGCATAGCTAGTTCATGATGACCCACAGAAGAAAATGCTTCCTCAATATCCATATACAAATCACCAGCTTTTTCAACATCATTGGTTAAGAAATCACTCAACAGTGTCTGGACTAGGCTAATGGCACCTAAATGTATGAAGCATATTAATAATTTACTTTTCAGATCAATAGGCAAATTATTGGGAATTGTACAGTTTACATAATTAGTATGTTCTTCTATTTCATTGCTGGAATTTTTTACTGTTTGGATTTCAGCTTCAATTACAATTCCAACATTTGCAACAAAAATCTCAATACAGGTTTGATACTGTTTCTGAGTGATCAACAATTCTAGGAATTTGTTTATGTCTTCTAGAGTAAAATGTGATGGACATTTCTTATAAGCAGCATCAAGGACAGCCACAGCACGCTCCACTTCATCATTATTGTGATAAATTGTTGCAGCCATTTTAGCATATTTTAGAATTGTATCACCTTCCATTGCAGGAAGGCAAGTAACTATTTTGTGATAACATTTAACTCTGGTAACATTTAGTGTAGTGAGAGGATATTTTATTTCTTCCAGAGATGTTAACAAATCAAGTCTTTTCAAATGAATGTCAAAATTGAAAGGTTCAGCTTTAATGGCCTTTGTATAGCAAATCATTTCTTGCTTGACATCATTTCTTTGCTTCGATATAGCAGCAAGTCTCAACCACTCATTAGCATCAGAAGGGCTCAAATGTGCAGCCAATAAAGAAAACTGTAGGGATTTTTCCATATCATGTTCATAAATCTGTGCCAATGTTTGGTATGGCTCAGGGGCTGTTGGAATTTGCTTTATAATTTCATGACACATTTTTTCAGCCATTTCTTTCTCTCCCCTTACAAATCGTAAGTTAGCTTCCCCCATTAAACCCAATAAAACAGGCGATAAACGCGTTAACCTACGACGCCTCTGTGCAATTTTTTCAATTTGTGGTATTGGGGGTTGCAAATCATCATCTGACATTTTATCCAAATCTTCTACATCTTCCTCTTCATCATCACCTCCATACCACTCACTGGAGTATTCAGCAAAAGACATTTCGCCACTTAGAAATTTGTTAGTCAGTTCTTTTTCCATATCGATTTTTTCGACATTATGGTCACTAGAGCGCCCTGGTTCGATGAAATCCATTTCTTTTTTGATACAATCCGTGTATATAATATAATATAATTAAGCTTGCTCGTCGTTTTCGAGTGCGATTTAGAATATATTTCGCCCTTTAATCTCTAAAAGTATTTTTTTAACCCATGAAATTTAAATGACAAGAATTAAACAATAACAAAATACTCCAGCGCCGAGTACAAACTAGGATTAAATTAACCACCCGTTACAACGAGGAATTATAAAGCCAATTAGAAATCACATTACCTATCGACATATGATCCAAATCAAAAGTCAAGACAGATGACAATTAGAAAGACTCAGATAAATATAGTAGATATCATTCAATGACAGCCTAAACACCAACTAAACATCAAAACATGCATTTGCATGCCCGTGTGGTTTACACTAGGGTTTTTTTTTATGTTGCCATGTTAAGAATAAGAGCAGTTTTCACTTAAAACGTATAGAAATTTGTGTACTGCTTGAAATAAACCGGAAGAAGGAAGCAAACTTACAAAGTGTAATAAAGTATCTAATACTTTTTTACACTTTGTAAGACGCGCGAGAGAATACGTAATAAATAAAATAATACGCAAAAGAGATTGGACTTCCATTGCTTGATTTTCCACAATAAAATAGCTTTAAACTAAGGCATCTTGTCTTGCTTGTTGTATATTTATTTATATCTCGCTCCTATCATTATGAGTTGAGGGTATGCTATGTTGAAAAGAAGCGATTACAATATCCAGTGGCTGTTTACTTTACGACCCTTGCCTTATTTAAAGTCTGAATTATAAAAACAATTGCTTTTATCGCTTTCGTTTGAATGTTTTAATATGTAATGGCTGTATGGACTTAAGTCTTTTGCCTTTCCCATTAGGAATAAATTAATATCATCATCATCAATTTAATATTTAATGTAATATATTTTGCTTGTCAATGTGTGACATTGACATTATTTCTGTTGTGACAAATTAAGTGTACAATACAAATTCAAAACTAATTTCTTGTTTTGTTTACTTATAAGTACTCACTTTTAAATGTTATGTTATATGTGAATATTTGATTATAATCTTACTATAAATGGTTTAGACTTAGGTAAATGAAAAATATTAGTAGAAGACATTGCAAAAGGTATACCAATGAAATAATATTCATTACTGGTATATATATAGTCGGTTAAACCTTTGTGCAATCAAGTGTGGTGGTAAACAGTAACTTACCGAGACAAAAGCGAAAAATCCATAGTATAAAAAATGTTTTTTATTATCAGCAGCCTTTATTTGGGCAGAGTTCATTTACCCTTGAAGAACGAGATACTTGCACTGTTTCCATAAAAGTCAATGCAGCATTTGTTGAATGCATAATACTAAGTCACGGAAAGGGCAACTAATCTTTTTTTTTTACAAGGTAATAGTTCAACATGTGTGAAGTAGAACAAACAAGAAGAGGGTCTATTTCAGAAATAAAAACCCTAAATGCAGATTTAGAAGATGGAACTTATGGAGCTGCTGAACCAACATTGTTGAATATGCCAGTGGAGGTGAATTTCATTATTATAATTTTATAAGTGGAATGTTGAATCTTTTGGTAATTATTTTGACTCTTAATATGTGTATAATAATTGGATATGTGGTTTGGCTTACGATCTGGTGGTCGTCAGTTTGAATCTTAATTGGCTTGTACCAATGAATCACCTTTTCGGTTTTTAAGTAATATTTGTGCTTGATGTATAGTGTTGAGCTCACTCCTTGGCACAGAGACAAAAAAATAACAAAGCCATAACTTGGGATCCCAAATCTTTTTCCCTTGTACACTGATAAAATTGGGATAACAGCATTTCTCATTTTCATATTTAATTTTTCAGATTATTTTAAAAATTTGCTCATTTTTGGATGCAGATTTTTTAAAGTACACATTGAGTAAAGTTTGTACAAGATTTGATGACATTTTAGCTGATGACCATCTGTGGAAATATTGGGTACATAGTAAAATTAAAGGCTACTTTCCTGTACTACCAAATTTGAAGATATGGGAAGAGGCACAAATAGAATGGGAAGAAATATGTGTTGAGATGGATGTTGAAAGGAAGAAATGGGGAAATGTTAAAGATACAGTGAAACATATAGTTGTTAAAGATGTGCATTATGCTTCAGTAGATACAGTATTGTTGGCCAATGTAAGTATAGTTGAAATTATAAAAAAAAATGTTAGAGCTGTATATGATAGAATCATCACACTGCAACTATTCTGGATTGATCTAAAGAGACCCAGGGTAATAAGGTTTTTATTTTGAAATTACGATATTTATTACTGTTGCTTATTAAAATAGCACAAGTCAATACAGTGGCCTCACCTCTGTAGAATTCTGTATTTTAATTATAAATGAAGTACCAAAATGAGTGCAAGGTGTGTTGGCTTAGTTAAATATTTAACTATCTAGATGTTAGTTAAGAGATATTTTGTATGATATATATATTCATATTATATAATGACATTCTTTCAAGATCCATAATTGTTAAACTTTATTCAATAAATTCAAACATTAATATAAAGTAATAGCTATGTAGTTGTGACTTTTAATTATGCACTGAAATTTTCTATGTAGGTCATCTTCTCTATCCAAATTTGATGTCTATTCATAGTCTTCAACTTTTCCTAATATTTTCTTGCCAATCCACTCTCTGTCAATTAAGGGAAGGTTGCAGGAACATCACTTTTATGGACACATACCTCTCCATTATTTTCTTTGTCCCTTTTTGCACCTTATATCCTGCTTATTATTTTAAAAGACTAGGAACTGTAAATTATGTAAATCAATAATGTAACTTTATGTTATTAAAAAATGTCACTTTATATTTTACAGAGAGGTGAAATATGCTTGTCTGGTGGAAGAGACCGTGGGATGGCATTTTGGCATGTTAAAGATACAGTGAAACATATAGTTGTTAAAGATGTGCATTATGCTTCAGTAGATACAGTATTGTTGGCCAATGTAAGTATAGTTGAAATTATTAAAATAGCACAAGTCAATATAGTGGCCTCACCTCTGCAGCATTCTGTATTTTAATTATAAATGAAGTACCAATATTGAGTCTCAAATGAGTGCAAGGTGTGTTGGCTTTGTTAAATATTTAACTATCTAGATGTTAGTTAAGAGATATTTTGTATGATATATATATTCATATTATATAATGACATTCTTTCAAGATCCATAATTGTTAAACTTTATTCAATAAATTCAAACATCAATATAAAGTAATAGCTATGTAGTTGTGACTTTTAATTATACACTGAAATTTTCTATGTAGGTCATCTTCTCTATCCAAATTTGATGTCTATTCATAGTCTTCAACTTTTCCTAATATTTTCTTGCCAATCCACTCTCTGTCAATCAAGGGAAGGTTGCAGGGACATCACTTTTATGGACACATACCTCTCCATTATTTTCTTTGTCCCTTTTTGCACCTTATATCCTGCTTATTATTTTAAAAGACTAGGAACTGTAAATTATGTAAATCAATAATGTAACTTTATGTTATTAAAAAATGTCACCTTATATTTTACAGAGAGGTGAAATATGCTTGTCTGGTGGAAGAGATCGTGGGATGGCATTTTGGCATGTTAAAGATATTAAAGTTAATGACAATGTTGATGAGACTAATGTGCTAAGAGATGTCAAGCCTCGACACATAAAGCATGATGCTCACGCAGGCTGGGTTTGGGACCTAGCTGCAGACAACATTGAAAATGCCTCTATTATTTATTCAGCATCATGGGATAACACTGTCAAAGCCTGGGACTTAGCCAGTGGGTTAAATTGTATTGAAACCTTTAGGTAGTTTATTTTATGTATGGTATTTTCAGTATTCCTTCACTTGATGAGTTATTTTTGGAGTTAAAGTAAAAACTATTAAATATCTTAGACAAAAGAATTGGTTTAATTATCAATGAAGTAAATAATATACATTCCATTTTTTTATTGCTTTTTTTATAGATTTCTAAAATATCCATGTTTATTTTCAGGTGTGGAATGTCTGCTTTGTCTGTTGTGACAGCAGATAATATAGTCATGGCAGGCCTGTACTCAAAGAAAATACTTTCCTTTGACTTAAGATCTGGACCTAATCCTATAAATTCTTACAAACCTCACAAAGGGCCAGTACTGGCACTTAATTCATATAAAAATATGGTTGCATCAGTCAGTGAAGATAAAACATTAGCAGTCTGGGACAGGGTAGCTGGAAAATTGGTAAAAAATGATGTAAAAATTCCAGCTGATAGAGCTTATCCTGTTTGCATAAACTGGAGTTCATCTGCTATGTACATTGGTGACTCTAAGGGATCGTTACACTTATTTAATCCAGAAGATCACATGTTTGTTAGGACACACGAAATATGGGCTGAGTCTTCAATCATGGAACCTTCCAATAAAATTGCTGGTTGTTACCAAAGTCAGGGGAACATAATTGTCTGTTCAGACAGGGGTGAAATAAAATTCTTATATAATTGTTATCCACCTCAGGAATACAGCAGTGTACAAACAAGTACCATTGACGTAACTCAGGTAATGATTATAAGTATTTTGGTTACATACTATTAATATTGCTCAACATTTTGTTAGTGTATATTATTTTAAGGATTGAGAATTAGCTAGATTCATAAGAATTCATTTAACCTATAATCACTATGACTCTTCAAATGTGGCATGCAAAATAATCTTTTTTTTTAAATCTCAGTATCAGTCAGGAATCTCAGTATTTTCGTATTTGCCATTACTGGACAAGTAATTTTGTTAACTATTACACTCGACCAAATAAGATCCTGTAAAAAGAGATTGACTGTTATACTCCATTTCTGTATAGAGATAAGGTGATAGTCATAAGATCGTGTTTTTTTCATTCAGCTGTTTTCCATACTAAATATCGCTATTGTTTAAATAAACCATTCTCATAAAGTGGTTAGTTGAAAAGTAAACTTTTTTTGTTTGTATTGGTTATTTTAAAAAGTGGTGGTGACCTTCCCTGGGTCGTGGGGATCTACCGCCGAGCAAACACGCTTTCCTGGGGTCCTATTTAGAGGGTATCCTCAGTAAGAGTGAAGTAACTTCTTACATAAAGGCATATTCTGTACATGCACCATGTTTTATGACTTAGAAATTGTTGTAATATATACATGTTCACTGGTGTCAGCAGCCGGTGCTTGTATCGAACTCTAGCAACTAGAGCAATATTTCGTATTTTTTGAAATATTAAAATTTATTTACTAAATCCATTGACGAGCTGTGTCCAGAACTCCAACTAAAATTGTTTTCTCCGGCCATAATAGAAAAGAACCTTTTTTATCGTCAATGATAATTAAAATCAATTTGGCTATTTCTAACATAGGTGCACTAAGAGACTAACAAAAAAGAGTAATATAACTACCTTATGCTTGTTTTAGTTGCGGTACCTTAATGGCGTTTTGGTCATCGGCACATGTGATTCAGCCCTGGAGTTTTGGATTCCAAATGAAAGATACGATCATGAACTATGATCCTTTATTTTATTTTTAAAATATGCAATAACATTGACTAATAACTTATTTAACTTCGTAAAAGTTATTGCTATTTTATTTTTGCAAATGGTTTAAAACAATGAATTTTAACAGTAAAAACTATTTTGAATTATATCATATTAACAAGATGTAAAGATTTTAGTAATATAGTTTGAGCAATATAGAATAATGGAATTGATAATAAAAGAATTAGCCAAATATCATATTTATACTCTGTAATGGGTATGTATAGCCTTACACACTAATGTTAAACGACTGCTTAAATAATATAATGTGTATAGGTAAATAAATATTAACTATTACAAAATTAAGATGACAATTGGTCTTCGGTACCAGGGGCCTTTCAACTCGCTATACAAATTATATACTTCTAAAAACAAATAACCTTCAATCAATTGACGACTATACATTTCTTTTTGACAAAATGTCCCACTTTTTAGCCTCAAAAAATTATAAGTCCATAGGCTGTTTGGTAAGTAAAATTCTTCCCAGTAATAAAATAAAAACGTGTTTAAGAAACAGTAAAAAGATGCGATAATATTTATTTACAGAATAATATATGAACTGATGTTGCCTGCTGTGATACAGTTTTTAAAATCGGTTATCAAAATTAGTAGTTAAAACGAACAATTAATGATTAAAATTACATTATTGTGCCTACTTATTTATTTTTTCCTTTTTGTTAACATAACATTCTTGAGTTTTAAATGAAGTTTTCAGAAAATGCTTTTTCCCACGAATTTATTGATCATTAGTAATCATTCATATATCTATGCATAAAGAGTGGCAGTAGATGTTGAAGACGACACATATTCTTTTCTTACTTTACCGAGTTATACATATTTTCTAAAAAATAACTGTTCGTGAGAATAATATTTGGATATAACATCTGGGAGCAAAGATGAATTTATAGAACAACAACTATGTCACTTAAAACATGACTTGACCACTTCTCGATTTTTAGATCGTGTTTTTTGTGGATACAAGATTATTTCAGCTTAATGGCTTCCTTGAGCATATGCCTATAGAATAATTTTTACACCTGATATATAACACGACAGCACCAAATTGAACAACAGTGAAATTGGGAAATATTGAGCTCTGCATACAATTAGGTAAAATACTCATATGTCCTTGCATGTATGTCCGAAATGTTTGAATCAGTTTATACCAGTAAGAAAAAATATGTCAACAAGTACGAGTTCATCAATAAAAAAGAATAAATATTTTTTATTAGTCGTGGTTCTTTATAGTCTAGTACTTGATAATCTATGGTTTGGTAGGTACCTATCTACAATAGTGTATACTAGTATACATTTCCTAATGAAATAATGTGAACGATGAAGTAGTAACAATAAAATAATTACAATTATTAAATTACTTAACATTTTAACAAACCATATAATTTTAAAACAATTTAGTCTCATCTTAAGTAAAACTCTAATGGTAATCTTTGTTTGATTCAGTTCATAGTTTCGTTTGTTTTTGATTTGTCGTCTGTGCATTTAGGCTCGAAGGACTCTTCCCAAGGCTTTATTAAAAGTATTACACATTAAAAAAATGTCTGCAATGTTGTCTAAATGTCAAATTTAGTGAAATTTCTTTTATTTTCGCCATGACCTGTAATTTGTGAGTTGTGGTTTCTAATGGATAGTGTTTAAATACGATTCTTTTTATTGCAATTAATAAATTTTCATCATGAACGGGTTAAGTTTCAGTGAACTCTGTTGCCTGTTTTGTTGTCCGCCATGCCCGGGGAAAATCGCGGCTAAGCTCGCGTTCCTGCCTCCCGAACCCACGTATGCATTTACACCAGACGAAACTGGATCAAAATTTTCGTTAACATTTACTGAGCGGGCAGAATGGCAATATTCAGAGCGCGAAAAAGAAAACATTGAAGGTTTCTACTCCAGAACTACGAGAGGCAACCGAATCGCTTGTCTCTTTGTTCGCTGTAGCCCTAATGCTCGTTTTACTATATTGTTTTCTCATGGAAATGCGGTAGATCTCGGACAGATGAGTAGTTTCTATTTAGGCTTAGGTACTAGGATAAATTGTAATATATTCAGCTATGACTATTCTGGGTACGGTGTGAGTGGGGGTAAACCTTCAGAGAAGAATTTATATGCGGATATAGATGCTGCGTGGCAAGCACTAAGGACACGTTATGGCATCAGCCCAGAAAACATCATCCTGTATGGCCAAAGCATTGGCACAGTGCCTACAGTAGACTTAGCCGCGCGGTATGAAGTGGGTGCCGTGGTGCTGCACTCACCGCTCATGTCCGGTATGCGAGTGGCCTTCCCTAACACGAAGAGGACATGGTTCTTTGACGCTTTTCCTAGGTGAGTAATTATTTTATTGATATCAGTCACTTAAACTGATCAAGGCAAAGAAAACTATTCAACAATAATAATCAAAACATATTTTTTATTATTATTTATTATCTTGTGCGAGTGAAATTCTTCTATTGAACATGAATTACCCTTAAAGAAAGAAAAAAATATGTTCTTGTAAGTGTTACTGATCAACAAAACTAACAGAAAAGGAAATTTTATTTATAATTGAGAAGCAATTAGCAAGCAGAATTTGGTTTGAGGTCATTAGAATTTGTCATATTGCTATTTTAAAATAAAATTTAATTTCTTATATGGGCTTATATACTTATCATTTTTTTCCAAAATAATATTAATTACTCAGATTTAATTATAAAATGTAAAAAGAATAACAAGCATACAATATTTCTAACAGCAGATGTGTATCTTATTGTATGTTGGAATTAATTTTTAATTGAACTTAATGGTTTACATATTTAATACAATAGAACCTCCGTAGCTTGTACTACAAGGGAGATACCAAAAAAATGTGAATTATAGAGTTATCAAATGCTTGTATATTCCAACCTATAGGACAGGAGATTTCTCACAACAGAAGTCTCCTGAAGATCTGAATGCAGTTGGTGACAAATGTTGTTCAATTTAAGTTATGTGGGTGGCTTGTTATTTAAGTGTTGATTGAAGGCATATTCATAGTCAAAAACTCATATTCAATTAAAAGACAAACGACTTATGTCATTGTTAAAAAATGCAACCTCTATAATATCAATAACCTATCATTGCTATTAATAATGACTCAATAACTGTCCACTTTATCATGTGTATAGGTAATAGAATAAACAATATTGTTTTGTTTGCTGTGCAATGCACTATTATCTTTTTTATGAATGTGTCAAGATATAGTTAAATATGATGATTCATCCGACTGTCAATGCAAGCATATCCTGAATACCATTTACGGTAATAAGGAATTTCTGTAGTGTGTCCATTTGTTATCAAACATTCTGTACATAATTATGGACTACTTGACCATATATATTATGTCAATCTTCAAAATCATTTTGAAGCAGATGAGTTATATACTATATGTTACAATTATAAATGCCAAGGATATGCTAATTTTTGTATTAGTCTTTGTTCTTAGGAATAAAGTAAATGAAGTCTTGATTTGTAATTACTTTGTCTTGTTTCGCCTTAAACTATCAATATATTGAACCATTGAGAATTACATTGGAAAGGACCATTGGAAATTCCAATCCTATGCAGCAAACAGATATTAGTATTAGACAAAAATGTTTCTTCAAATGTAAGGGGAAAAAAATATTTTTAATTATTAAAAAAAATGGATTGGATATATTTTATATTAAACTATTATGAGAGAAATATAACTTGTTAGACCAATCAATCTAATAAATAAAAATCACATTATCATTATTAATCTAATACTAATATTAAATACTAAAAAGATGAATAACTAACCAATTCACAAGAACGAAAACAAAGATAAATCAACATACTAAACAAAGTGTAGTAGTAAGTAATACCTGATAAAAGAATCCAGGTTAATTTGAGATAAGAGGTGTATATCAACAATATCATGTCCACAATAGAGCTGAGATATGAAGTAACAAATACAATTACTTGATAAATTAATTAAAAATTGTGCAACAGCAAATGAATGCCCTAATACATGGAATTCCATCTATAAAATAAATGCTATATATGCTTCTACTTAAAGTTAGAAAAATTAAAGTATAGGTTACAAAAACACAGTAATTAATGATTAACTAGATGTATTACAGCTAGCATGTAAAATATGTGACTCAGTCCACCCGTATGGTAGTAACGGATGCAATCCCCCAAGAGACAATAAATTAGATATTACATTGTAAAATAGAATTTGATGTAATATGTTAGCATTCTATTATAAGAATCCTAACCAACATTAACATTGTATAATCATGTAACATAGACTCATAGAAGCCTTAGGAAAAATAAAATATGCTAAAAATGAAGTTTACTAGCAAGTAGGGTAGGTAACAATTCTACTAATGTAAGACCAAATGAAGTTTAATTACAGGAAAAACAGATTTATGAGTTACACAAACACAGAGGTACAAAGATTTACATAATTTCTTTTTTAGATCAGTTATCTTATTGAATTATGGATCTAATGTACTTCAGAATGCACTGTCTCAATTTCAAACTGAGGCATATATCATTTCAACTTTGTCCCTGCAGTGTTGATAGACAAGTTGCCTCCAATCGCATACTACCCACTTTTTTGTACATTTATGCAGGGGTCATCCACTGCCAATCTTAGTTGGTCCAGGTTCATGTCTATATACAAATAATCAGTATAAAACAAAGTCACTATCCTTTCCATTTCCTAAGATTTTGTTATTGTTCTCATTACCGTTCTGAGTATTTATATACCATATTATTTTACGCATGTCAAGCAATACTTTGCAATCGTTTGAAGTCAAGCGCCTCTAGCTTATCACATATTGAATTTCTCAGAAGTAAGTGTGAGCGTAAAACCGTAAATACGAGTGTGAAATAAAAAACCCCACCGCTTCCTTTAGGTACGAAAGACATGATAGCCCATTCCGCGTCATAAGGTGCCTTTTGGCAACTTTCTAAATTTGAAATATTGCATCGTCAATGTCGATACTTAATTTTTAAATACACCGCCAGCATCACTGGATGAACTGGTAAATGAAGTACATACTCCGAAAGGTGAACAGAGAAACCGATTGTATGGTCGTTCAATTTAAGTTCTAGCTAATTCCATTCTACCTACGGACGTTTAGACATTCGGCGGGTCTCGTGCCTGTCATAGTCGATGTTCCGCGTGTCCGAACGAAGCGATTTGAGACTTCGTTCTTCATGCGTATACCAAAGGTGTGGAATAAGTTTGCGGCGTCAGTCTCCGCACGACGTGGGAGTTTTATAGAGTACAGTAAATACGAATTACTCAGTTCATCTTTAGACTATATCACCACTTAACATCAGGTGGGATCGACGGGTCAAGCGCTTGTTCGTTGAGATCGACACAATGGCGTCTAATGTAAACAGCATGAACTTGACTACCAAATTGTCTCGTACTCATATTACTAGAAAATTAGAAATTATTTTTCCGTTACTGCGTCGAGAGAGTGCCCTCTGAGGTATTTATCAACCAACTTGCGGTTCATTATGAAGCTGTACTGTTCTTTTGATTTGTTCTCTCAAATTCTTTTCTAGTCACCATCTATTTAAACTATCTTCTCTGTGCAAACGATTTACCCCTCACAGTCGTAAATGAAATATCCTATCCATACATTACCATCGAATTAACTGTATGCTCGTTGCCAATAATTAATTATGGTTGCAATAATAATTACTCTGGTGCAATATAATAATATTAATAGCATAAAACAATAAGTAAAATGCTGAATACAAAATTTGGCTTCGTACGAGTTCTCACAGTTTTATTTTTGACGGATGGCTACACGACAGGCTCAGCGTAAACTCTAATATAAGATAGTAAATGCTAGAGCTCTTACCAACAAATCTCAGCTTGGGCAGGCGCAACAGCCTTCCTTATGCATCACGGGTTCTCGGATGATATTGCCATTTCGTAATGCGTTGCCGTTAGGAGACTCAAAGTACAATTGTGCATGATGCTTTTATTTTGCTATAGTGTTCCATCCTAGCCTGTGTTAATTTTGTGTATCGTTGTGTTACAGTATCGACAAAATTCCCAAGGTGACCTCACCAGTTCTTGTGATACACGGAACTGAAGACGAGGTGATAGACTTCTCTCACGGACTAGCTATTTACGAGCGTTGTCCACGTGCCGTGGAACCTCTATGGGTTGAGGTGATTTTAAATTAAATTATTGATTCCAATTCGATTAAAATCGTGTAATAGAAAAGCATTTAATAGACTATGTGTTACGTTACAGGGCGCTGGTCACAATGACGTGGAACTTTTTAACCAATATCTGGAGAGGCTGAAGCGGTTTGTTTCTGTAGAACTGCTTAACTGACAAAGACTGCCGGCCGCGGGCCAGACTACTCAAGGTATAAACCGTTAGGTTTTAGTAATTCTTCTTATTTAATAACATGACAAGTATATATAAGACGTATACGGAATAAAAAAAAACAAGAATAACTTTGTGTTGTTCTGCAATCCAAGAAACCACATTAAAAGTTTTCCTAAACTGTAGAAATTAAATTATGACTTCTACTCTATTTCTTTTTTCATTAACATCACCGACAGTCAAGGTTTCATACACGAAAAAATATATAATTATTTTTTACATATAGATACTAGTAAAATCAAAGATCGACTTCAAATAGAATTATACGTTTAACTTTATTTAACTAATTTTAACGCGGACGCTCTCGCTTATATCCGAGTGATTGCATGAATATTACGAATAAAATTAATAAAATCTTAACCAAACTTTCATCACACTACCCTTGGAGTACATCCTTTCCCCAATAAAAAAATGAATCATCGAAATTGGTTGGCGTGATATTGAGTTATTCGTCTATTTGTGGCGCACATACTTGATGCAAATTTAAGACTTTTATGGTTTTATCATGGATCCCATTGTCACAATTGAACTAAATTTAAATGGGGAAGCACCAAACAAAAAAAGAATCATCAAAATCAATTCACCCAGTCATAACTTCTTCTTCTTTGTCGTTCACTCATTCCTGAGGATCGTGGTCACTAGAGCCCCTCAAATGAACAATCTGCCTCCATCGGTTTCGGTTCGAGGCAGCTCTCACCAGCTGGTAGAGATTAGGAGAGGAGATGGCACCTTTACTTAGACAATGGTGTTGGCGACCGGCCTCTTGTTCTCTTGCCTTCTGTATTGCCAACGATGACCAGCTTTTCAAGGTTGCCATCCCTCTACGCATTATATGCCCGAAATATGACAGTACGCGCTGTAGACACGTAGTGGACAATCTGGTCTTTATGGCGAGCTGGGAGACAATAGATACATTTGTGCGCTTGGCAGTCCACGGTATTCGTAGCATTCGCCTCCAGCACCACATCTCGAATGCATTTATTCCCTGTCTTTCTCTTGCTCGAATTGTCCACGTCTCGACTCCATACAGAAAGATTGGGAATATTAAGGCTCTAACTAATCGAGCCTTTGTTCTATAGCTTATTCCTCGACATTTCCAAATTCTTTGCAGACGTGTCATTGCATCTTCATATATCAGTCTTAACTTATGAGGTAACAAAAATAAATAAAACATATGAATTGAGAACCTCCTCTTTTTGTAGTCCGTTGAAAATACTCTTTAATTACCCAACGAGTGTGCCACAGTAGTGGGAACGAACGGTGGGTAAATGACAGAAGGGATCATTACCTAAGAAAATTATATTACGTATATTAAAGCATATATACACTTATATTAAAGCAATTGCAAGGGCTTACAAAATGTACGTCCTCGTCGGCCACTCGAAGGCCGGTCGGAACAAGCCAAGTAGCGAAGTGGAAACAGAACATTTTACTCCCATCGTAAGGCGCCTAACAGTTATTTCATATTCAAATAATTTCCTTCTCCCCAAAAGGGTTGGTCGACTGGGGATGTCGAAAGTCTGTCGACCGTAGCGCTTGTGGAAGTATCGTAAAGAAAATATCCCCATTTCTGTACCGAATGAAATCACCAAAGTTATCCACGGTCTAGTAGTTTAGTGTTGTGTACTAGGGCGGTATAACACTGAGTATAATGTACTGATTTCTTTTATTTTTACGATTCTTTTGGAGTTTTTATTAGTCATTACACGCGTGTTACTAAGACTTCCCAGCTTATCCTATGTTATAGAAAGCATCTGTACGGTTTCTTTAGTTTAGGTAAACAAAAGATTCACCACGTTTTACTGTATTATTGAATACAATCATGTAGGATTTATCTTCTGAAATGTCACGGCCGTATTGCAGAAAGTTACAAAAGTTTAAAATTACATTATATTTTTATAAACAGTAGGATAATGTTCAAAAGGCTTTAACATTTTTATAATGAATGCTGACAATTTTAATTTTTCACAAATATTACAAAATTCCATTTTAACTAAGCTTAAGCTTGTGTTAGCAGAAGATTATTAGTCAAATGGTGGATTCGGTGGAGGCGTACGGGAGTGCCCAGAACAAACCCAGCAATGGTATTTTTATTCCCATCGCAAACTAATAATAAATCCTATGATACGTAAAGAAAAACAGCGAAATAGGTCTGGCTTCAGAAATAGTGTCTCTCACGGCAGATGTAACACAGTAAGTTTGTTCAGACCATAGTTATCGAACGTAATCCATCGACATTTTTTTTGCATTGCAGGCGATGACCAAAACCCCGCATCGACATTGAGCTCCGGAACTTCGAGTTCAGCCACCGAGAGACTACTCTAGCTAGCGGGGGCCGGGCCCAGCCGGGCCGGCCCCACCAAATCAAATGTAAACGGTTCTCTAAGCCCGCACAATTCGCGGGAGACCGATAAACGTTCCGACAACGAGCCGAACCCAGAGGCGCGCAGCCCGAGGGTCGGCCATAACATTAGTATCAGTGTAACGGACGCCGATTCACCCGCGGGTGTACGACGTCGAATTCATTTACGCTCCTTGAGTGATGTGACGCCCTCGAACCGCTCGCTGGCGCCGCGTGCGCGCTCGCACTCGGAGCGCCCGCGCGCCACGCCGCTCAGCTCCAACGCGCCTTCGCCCGCGCGCTCCCTCGCGCCCTCGCCCGCGCCCGCGCCGTCTCCCCTGCGGCCGGCGGCGCGCAGCGAGCGCTCTTCGCCGGACGCGACGCTGCGGCCGCGCCCCGTGCTCGGCGATCCGTGGCGGAAGATGAGCGAGGTCGACCTGAAAAGTGCGGGACGGCGTGTGAAGGGCGACCCGTGGGTGAAGAGCTCGAGCCTGCGGCCGGAGGCAGAGCGCGCGTGGCGTCGCGGGCGGCTGGAGCGTTCGGCGGCCGTGTGCGAGGCGTGCGGGCAGAGCGGCTGCGCGTGCTGGCGGTCCCCGCAATGCACGTGCTCGCCGCGCGCCGGCCGGCTGTCGCCGCGGCCGCCGCCGCTGCGGGCACACTCCGACGACGAGGCGCGGCCGCGGCAGCTCTACAAGTCCGCGTCGCAGAAAGCCATCTGCTGCTCCACCGACGAACGTCCTAAGCCCCCCGACCCCTTGCTCGAAACCACCTGCTGACTCTGTCGCTTGTGTGTCATGTTATGAGTATTATTAGAAGGATTTTTTTGTATCTCTAGATTAAGGTTTCAAAATTACGATTGTATATTCGATGATTATAGAGGTTCGCATGTTAAATATGATAACGTGAATGTTTTTTTATCCTATATTGTAATTACCTTTAAATTAACATGGTTGTGCGATGTGTGTGCATGTATGTCGATGATCGCATTTTAATGTAGTTTCTAATTTATAGAATGTAAAATACTTAACATTGACCATACTCGTGGATAATACATGAAAAATATCTTGCTAGTTCCTACTTACTTTGTACACCGTTATAAATACCTATGAATTACGCACAGTCCTTTAAAAAGTCTAAAGAATCCATCATTTATACCAATTGTTAATGTTTAATTGCATTTTCAAATTTAATCTAGCTGTATCATATATTAGTCTATATAATTGATAACGTACAGTGAAGTTTGGGGTTTTTGTCGCCATCTCCATACATTCCATTGTAATGCTATGCCATTCCCCCTGCACTTGGCTCTCATTTGAATGACGGCAGATGCTATAAATACGGCGCGCGACTTGCATCTTTTTATCCATACTTTTTATTTATATACTATAAATCATACCCAAGTTATGGATAGAAGGGTATTGGTAAAATATTATTATCATTTTTTTAATTAGCAAAATGTGGTCCAATTTTAGCATCAAAGGGTGTACGTATGGCAACATTATATCTGTCTTAATTAAAACTGGTAACATTGAAGCTTCTTCCTCTTGCTCTATAAGTATGTATTTTTATGAAGTTTTATTAGTATGGTCTTATTTTATAATTTGTAAGTCTGTTATAAGCTATTGCATATTCCCTACTCGGGCTTCCAAATACCAAATGTACTTACGAAAGTTTATCATCGTCATTGTACATAGTTCATCCAAAGACACGGGAATGAGATAAATTATCCAATATTTTTAAATTTTAACTTATAGGATTATTAAAGTAAAATTAATTTTTACCCTATATGTTTGTATATTGTTGAGAATTGTTCTAGAAAACATTATGAACTACACTCAAGAAATATCTATATCATTAATATAATCTCATTTATCAACATAACGTTTTATGAAATTTTAAAATAAATTATAATAAAAGAGTTTATTTAAACTATATATGTCAACGCTTAACAGGAAAGATATTTACCTGTCTGTACTCCGTTCTGAGCAAACTATATCTCGATCACTTTAGCGTGACATTATATGTAATTTACTAAAAATAGAGTGCTTGTGACTTGTTATTAGGTAACTAAAACTTTTATACTATATCTGCTACATACATACGAATATTGTGTGTATATTTACAATATAAACGAATTTCTTGTATGAAGTTTACTTAATTTTTTTTAAAGAATAGCTGAATACTAGATAAAATTTTAATTAGAAAAACATGCAAACTTTAGCAATAATAGCTTTACGATGCTTAATTATAATGATTTTGATACATAAACTCCCGTGTGAACCAATACAGATGTTTTGTTCTATTTATTACATACAGAAAATCAATTGACAATGATATCCTCGCCTACTCAAATGTTCAATAATGCTATGTAATTTTGAGCATATTGAAATTACTTTGTGAAGCTATCTCTGTCTGCTCCATTTACATTACACTAAGTTCTTTCACAAATCTGCCTTAATATTTTTGACTGCAAATTTTTAATAATTGTTGAATTTAAATGTGTACTATTAATCTCACGCTAAACTGATCGGACGATAATTTTTTCGAATCTCTTAGATTATATTAAAAGTGATAATTTAATTGGTACTAGCGTGTTGCAGAATGAACTGTTCCGATAGCTATGGGTACAGCCTAAAGTCCTACACGCGGTTTTGCGCCACGAGACATTATGAGAAGTCCACGTTTTGTATGGTAGGTTGTAAGTTTATTGTTAATATTGACTTTAAATTTCAGATTTTATCATAAACAGTATCCTGCGTGTAGCGGCTTCACATATTCACCATTAAATATACAATAACATTTGGTCATTTGTAATATCCAATTATAATTAAATTGTTTTAAAAAGTAATTCAATTTGATTTCACCTCGTTCTTATTTATTACTTTGCACGTAGTGTCGTGTGTCTTGAATGTTAACAAAATGTGACGAAACCTAGTAAGTGAAAAGATACACGCTGTTGAGCAGAAGCGTAGACTTTTAGGACTAAGCGTAATGCTGTGTAGATCTGGAAACCAGCTGCCACACCTTACAACTGCATTAACGCTTGGCTTATGTGAACATTTAAAAAGAGACTAAGTAAGAGGGTCGCACAGCTAAGAGCCGCGTGGGTTTGCTAGTTGCGTTAAATTATGAAACCGATAAATTAAAGTCACATCGTTACTAAATACATGATTGACTCTTCTATCTGCCTTCCTAGTAAATATTATCGGATAATAGATCGGCTGTGTGCTTTTTTGTCATACAACATACACAGACAAAAAAAAAGATTTGATTAAATTTTATTTAATTAGAACAGGACAGACAAACAGGCTTCCATTTAGCATATTTAATTAGATAAAAATATGCTAAATAGGAGCCTGTTTGTCTTATCTTCATTATTAAAATTAGAATATTAATAACCGGAAAATGCAACGGTCTTGCAAGCATTAGCCTTATAATTCGTTTTATAAATACGTTCTGCTCTGCTGATTTTGAAACAGGCATATACACATTTTTTCTCTTTAAACCGTGATGCAAATTATAAGTTAACTTGTTTTTTTTTTTTCATTTAATCATATTTTTATATAAAATATAACACCCGAACTTTTGCATTTTCAATATTTAAACAATGACATGTGTGTTTTAATGATTCAAAGTAACTCCCCAGACTATTTGATCAACAATAGCACTTTAGAAATGCCATTTTGTTTGTATAATTTGTGTATGCGAAAATAATACTTTCATCGTGAACGTTTCTGATAAATGAGACTAGTAACATATTTTTCAATTCGTGCATGTCCACCTCTATCACTGTTCCAACTATTCTTCGATTCACGGAGTTTTTTTGACGAAACCATACAGATTGCCAGCGAAGCTGACTTTTACTGCTTCAACGGATTGAGAGGTGGTATGGCTCTTAGGTCTCTTAGCCTGAACATCTATTCGTAGTAACTCCACACAATGGTCCCCCGGTAAGGGATAATGGCTTGGACGGTTACTATGTTACGACGACTATGTACCGCCAATCTGCAAAATATGCTTTTCTACTATTCCGTGGGTTTCTTTGATTCTATGCCTTACTTGGTCCATCCGCCTGTGATGATTTTGTGGGCGTGTTTGTACACTTTCTGTTACCCGCCCGAACACCCAAAGCATCACTCACATTTGACTTTCTTTTTACAGGGTTTAGGGACAACAGGGTAATTTTCATGGTCCCTTAAATATATAGTACTTCTAAATTTTTTTTAATTTGTTCTTTCTATTTTTATCCTTTAGTGGCAAATAATAAGCTAGATAAGTTTTATTCTCTGTTTATTATTCGTTTACATTTTCTCTTAAAGAATAGACCAATAATAACTTAATAACCATTATAAATAGAATATAATAAATACAAAACAATGTTTATTGTAAAGAATCACAAAATATAGGTACAGCAAAAAATAATAACAATGAAAATGTATCAATTTCTGAATCATCCAACAAGTATGTCTTTATTGGTTCAAAATAATTGTAAACCAATACCCATAAACTTCAATTATCATAATGAATCATTTTTATACCATCAATAAACAATATAATTTTTTCATTAAAAAAACAACTTTCGAGTATGACAAAACACTAAATTACATAATACAAATAAATCAATTTACGCCAATTAAATAATAATAATGTAATTTACATCTTACTTTTTTTTCTTGAACTACAATTAATTTTTATTGCTATATATACTATAATATAGAATAAAATAATCCCAGTGAACAGTAAACAATGTATATAAATATTTATATCAAATATATTAAATCATATATAATAATATATTTAAATCATATTACTGGGCAAAAATTACTGAGCTGCAGCTGTGGAATAAAAATGTAAAATCCCATACCAAAGACAATTTTGCCTTGTATGTTACTCAACTTCAAAAATGTTTTAGATGAAAATCATAAATTGTTTGTTATTTCATTATTCATTTTATATTTAATAAAATCAGATGACAACTGAGCAATACTTTCTGATGATTTTAGAACAAAAGCATGATCAGCACTGACTTCTTTCAATTTAAGATCTGGTTGGTACACCATCAAATCTTTCATAGCACTTGAAGGTACCCATCCATCATTTTTAGTATAGATTATATTAGTTAAGTGCTTAATTTTTTCCATTGCTTTACTGTTCAATGTAGTGACACAATCCATTTCATCATAAGCTAAGTGTAGAACTTTCTCCCAAATTATGGGATTTAGAAATTTTAAAAATCTTTCCTTATAGATAGCTGGTAAGCCATTTAACTTGAGATATACATCTGTAATTAAGGACATAAGGATATCAGGTACAAAACAGAATAATGAAATCAAATACATCATCAAGGTATGTATCTTTCTTAAAAAAATATTTAACAAAATCCCTTTCTTTGATTTTGCCATATTTTGTATGGTAGGAAACAATAAATTAATTGAAGAGGTTTTTTTTAACAAATGATCATTGTTAAATAATAACTCTATGACAAACCAAGCACCAATTGAATGTCCAATAAAATGTAATCTACTATTATTATTTACATGATTTTCAAGTAAATCTAATTTATGTTTCAATTGGCCTTTTAAATTGAATAAATGTTCTTGACCTTCAAGTTTTGACTGGTGCTTAGGTACTTCTTCATGCCCGGCGTGCCCTGAAAAAGCATTAATACTATTATCAAATTTTGGAATAATTAGCTCATAAAAAATGTATGTAGACAGTTCATTTAGTAGCCGTTCGAAGGGGACAAATAATCATTAGACCAGTCTTATGTTTATTTGTCCCCATGTCAAAAAAAAAAAATTAAATTATTAATAAAAAATGTCACGCAACGTGTTATTTATTGTCCAATTTGTTATTACAATCCAGAATTGTCATTACACATATACATTAGGAGGCAATAGAGGACGTAAATGTTTCCTAATTTTTATTTTTTTTAACTATAAGTAAAACATAATAAAATGTAATTTAAATTTTGAATAAATAGGTGAACACTTACCTATAACACACACGGGGAGGCCTGTACTTTTATGAAGTTCTTCACTAAATTCTGTATAAAAATCTATAAAACCAGGATTGCCTGTGATACAAATAATTATTTCTTTTCCATTACAATCAAAAGGGTCGCCGTGAGTAATTAAATTAGTTTGTATTTTATTCAGATTTTTACAAACAAATTTCATTGCTGGTGAACTTAATATTAAGTCAAATATTTTAAAATAATAAAAATATTTTAGTCACTACTCCAACGAAAACTCCGGCTTAAGAAAAGGAAGACCAGAACTGATGTGGAGCTAAATGTGTAAACATATAACTGGACTGAGCAGAGTGGTTTCAATTCAACAAAACAAACTGACACTGACATAACAAATCTTAGACTATATTTAACCACGGGTGCAATATTTTTTTTATTGCGAAAAACCTATGCTGACTGGTCAGAAAAACGGTCAGCTACTCTGGCCGATTAGCAACAGTTGCACCGGATTTGAGAGGTGGAGGTGGAAGAGTATCAAGCATCGTACATTATCAGTACCAGTTTCAAAATCTCTGTCCCCAGACAAAATCTAGTCTCTTCAATTCATCGTACAAAGTATGTATAGTTTAAACTTCCTGGAAAGCTTCGATTCGTTAGGGAGTAGAAATGTCATATATCCACAAACATATCATCAGGCGGAGTAACTTTTGAATATTTCTCTTTCGATGCCACCAAAAGTTGTTTCATTTGGTGCTTCATGAACTGAACGGTATTTTATTTCAACCATAAACAATATGATATAAGTTGTATAGACCAAGGTTTTAAAATATGGAAGTCAATTATCTTATCAAATACCTAGTTTTGTGGTAGTGGTTCTATGCTGATTTTGTCTAATAATATATGGACTTTTTTTTGTATCATTATAAATATATTTCTATTTTGCTTTGTAGGAAAATTACGCAGTATTAAATTTACAGCAAGTCAAAATATAACCTATACATTTTAAGTTGAAAATGTCAATTGAAAAAAAGAAAGCTTTATTTATATGTCTTGGTAAGGAATATCACTATACTAGATATTATTTAGTGATATGGTATTACGTTAATACTGAAAACGATAATGTCGCAGAATTATAAATTATTTTTTTAAGATGTTTTTACAAAACAGATTCTGAAAAATATTCATATTTCTTAATCATAATAACGTACGCTCCGGAAAAATACGGTTTTTACTGCACGTGTCCTCAGTATATTTTATTATATTTTGTATAATGAGGTTTTTGAAAATTATATCCTAAACAAAAAAACAAAGAAGGTTGAGGCCAGTGTCTGCGCCTTGATTACGCAAAAATGCAATCAGCCTTAAAAACAATTGTCATGTCTTATTTAAAATTGTTATTAATTTTTATAATATACATTAATATTTTTTAATAGTCTCGAAGTCAGTCTACTGTATGACATATGGCTCCTATAATCTTAACTGTTAATAATTGAGATAACATTAATTATTTTCTATTCTTAGGAAATATTTGCCGTTCACCTATAGCAGAAGGTGTATTTCAAAAGACAGTAAATGACCTGGGATTAGGTGATCAATGGGAAATTGATAGTGCCGCCATAGGCGGTTGGCATGTAGGGAATCCGCCTGATTGGAGAGCTTTGGATACTATGAAAAAACACAATGTACCTTACAGCAATTGTGCTCGGCAGGTAAATTACAAACACATAAAAATTAAAGTAATGTAACATATCTCTTTAAGTTAAAACCTTGTTTCTTCTATAGGTTGAGATAATTAGACATCTCGTATCATTCAAAAAGTCTATGTACTTGAATTTTTTCATGTTTCCTTTGAAGTTTAACATAGTATACTTTGTTTGTAAAAAAAAGTTTTAAAAAGATTGCCCTTAAAAATTTTAATGGCAGTGTTGTTGTCTTCTATCTTTTGAAGTGCCACAATTTAAATAAAATGTTGGAGTCTACTGTATCATTTTGTAATCTCTCCAACCAGTTTCATTTATATATTTCACAGGCACACTATCCATAACATATACATGTAAATCCTGACCTATATTCTTTTTGGTAAATAAATTTAATTCACAGATAGTATCGGAAGACTTCAACCATTACACATTCATATTTGGAATGGATGAGGCAAACATGAGGGACTTAAGTAAAAGAGCACCAAAAGGAAGTAAAGCTAAATTACTTCTCTTTGGAGATTTTGACCCTCAAGGTGATAGAATTATCAGAGATCCTTACTATGTAAGTAATTATTAAATTGTTGTACTACAACTAGTCTATGGTATAGTGGAGATTAAGGGCTCAGATAAAAACATGGTTTCCAAAGCAATTTTTTTTATTATATACAATACAAGCATTACACTTTATGTGATTCCAGTAAGAAACTGTACCATTTTTGTTTTTATACTACACTATACTACATATTTTATAGCTACACAATTTGAGGTGTCATTCTTTTATTTGTGATACATTAAGTTTATTTGTTAACTTGTATCAACTGTGTTGTCCATTCACACAACATTGTCCTAAGCTATTTAGTAATTAAATTATACTGGATCAAAAATTCAGTACAAGTTAAGGTGAACACAATTAAGCTAACATTGAGTTAAATAACCAGTAGTGTTTAGAGGTGGTCAGTTTGATACTAAACTTAGGCTTAAAACCCCATGCACACATTACTAGACCTTAAAAAAATTGTATGTGAGATCTGTCTTTGTGCATTGAACATATTGTTTGTTTCTTTTTGTTGTCTATGTAACATAATGTAATTCCTAATTAAGCTAAAATATTTATATCTTTACATTTGGAACATTATATTATAAATTAGTAATGCTTAACATATCAACGTAATATTTGTTAACGCTAAATCATAATAATATATTTATATTTATAATAATATATTTATATATTTTACTTTGCAGGACAGTGATTCAAAAGGATTTGAAAAATGTTACCAACAATCAGTGAGATGTTCCAAGGGATTTTTAGATCAACTATCAATTGGCAAACTGAAGAATTAATAGAAACTACTGAAGAAACATTTAAGAATTTAAAGAGAAGGAAAATATTTTTTTTGGCAAAAGTTTTTATTTCTTAATAAATCTTATTATATAAACTATTACAAAACACTACACTACAAAACACAAAGAACAATCGGTTATTATTACAATGTTTTATACTGTTTAGGAAAGTAGTAATAAGAAAGTTAGCCCAGTGTATGAAATGGAAACAAGAAGAAACATTTGTATTAATAAAATGTTGTTTATCATTTCTAATTAATTAAAGATGTTACACCCAAATTTGTGTCATACAATTATTGCCGGCATAATAATTAATATTCAATTAGTAGCAAACAGGTTTTGTTAAAGACTTGGCCTACTACCTTGGTTTATTTTATTGATCTTGCCAAAGAGTCGATTCTTCTGTCTTCTTTATTTATTTATTTATGAAAACAGACATCAATCAGTGGAATCGGACATTTTTAATGAAAAGGTAAGGTAGTCTGAAAATAATCACTTTTTTTATAGCAAATAGTGATTGTTGTTTAAGAGAAAACAGATTTTTTCCTGTTTATGTTGTCAGTAATATAAGTCAGTGTCTAAATACTACACTTACAGTTAGGAACAAATTATGATAAATAATATTTTAGTCACTACTCCAACGAAAACTCCGGCTTAAGAAAAGGATGACCAGAACTAATGTGGTGCTATATGTGTAAACATATAACTGGACTGACCAGAGTGGTTTCAATTCAACAAAACTGACACTGACATAACAAATCTTAGACTATATATACTATAACCACGGGTGCAATATATTTTTTTTATTGCGAAAAACCTATGCTGACTGGTCAGAAAAACGCTCAGCTACTCTGGCCAATCAGCAACAGTTGCACCGGATTTGAGAGGTGGTAGTGGCAGAGTATCAAGCCTACTCTACTACATTACCAGTTTCAAAATCTCTGTCCCCATACAAAATCTAGTCTCATTAATTCATCGTCTCCGTACTCCGTCCCGTCCTATACACGCTCTACACTAACGATATTCCGCGCTCACGTAGAGCAGAGCTAGCCCAGGCATTTATGCTTCCGGGCGTTCTCCCGAAGTCATTCTTAAAAAACTCCAGACCGCGGCCGATGCCCTAGGGGATTGGTTTCGGAAATGGAGAATAGAAATCAACCCGGCTAAGAGCGCAGCCATGTACTTCACGAGGCGTCTTCAACCTCCACCTCGTTGCGTCCAACATCTAGGTACCCCTATTCCATGGGTTACACAAACCAAATACCTTGGTGTCGTATTAGATCCCAAACTCAGCTTCGGCCCTCAAGTAGACCAAGTTAGGAACCGGGCGGCCCACGTTATGGGCCGCCTATATCACCTCATTAATAAGAAAAGTAAAATGTCCCTCCGTAATAAGGTGACACTTTACAAAGCAGTTATACGACCCGTTATGACGTACGGGAGCCCGGTCTTCGCGCATGCCGCCCATAAACATATCCATAGGTTACAAGTAATTCAGAATCGTTTTCTGCGACGATCCACGGGTGCGCCGTGGTTCGTACGTAATCGCGAGCTCCACGTTGATACAGGGTTACCGACAATAGCCCAATTCTTTAAGCAGGCATCTCGACGGTTTTCGAGACTGCCACCAAACATTCTAACAAACTTCTTGTAAGTGCCGCCACTTATAAGCCATCCTATAATAAATTCCGTCGCGTCGCCCGGAGGCCAAGACACGTTCTTGACGATCCGGGCGACGCGATTACCATTGCACAGGCTAGATCACTACAAATCCACAAAGCGTCCATTCGCGACCGTCGGAGGTTGCGAATAATCCTTGCGCGTTACCGCTATTTTATGGGCAGGCCCCACCCCTTAGATGTTAGGAGCGTTGCTGGAGTTTCTTCGGCCACTTCTTCTCCCAGCGCCAACGCTTCCCGAAGTGGCACTCAAAGTTAGTTTAGCTTTTGAATGTCTCTTAGATTATCCGTGAAATAACAACCGACCGAGTCGTGGTTCGGCCCTCTCGGGCGCCCTCGGATCGGCATGCTTACGCGTAACATAGTAACCATCCAAGCCAAGGTTACCCCTCACCGGGCGGACCCTTGTGTCGAGTTACTAGCAATAGAGGTTCAGGCTAAGCGACCTAAGAGCTATGCCACCTCTCAATCCGGTGAAGCAGTCAAGGCCAGCTTCTCTGGCCAATCTGTGTAGTTCGTCATAAAAAAAAAAATCAATTCATCGTACAAAGTATGTATAGTTTATACTCCCTGGAAAGCTTCGATTCGTTAGGGAGTAGAAATGTCATATAACCACAAACATATCATCAGGCGGAGTAACTTTTGAATATTTCTCTTTCGATGCCACCAAAAGTTGTTTCATTTGGTGCTTCATGAACTGAACGGTATTTTATTTCAACCATAAACAATATAATATAAGTTGTATAGACCAAGGTTTTAAGATATGGAATTCAATTATCTTATCAAATACCTAGTTTTGTGGTAGTGGTTCCCTGCTGATTTTGTCTAATAATATATGGACTTTTTTAGTATCATTATAAATATATTTCTATTTTGATTTGTAGGAAAACTACGCAGTATTAAAGTTACAGTTTGGGTAATGTGGCATCAGAGCGGAATGCCAATCCCATAATTACTTTTGTACGTGTTCTTGACCTTCTAGTGTGCCGCCGGTAAATAAAAATATCACAGAAATTATGAGGAAAACGGAAATTATATTTTATACATTTTGTTACATTAGAAATGTATACAATCGGAAAAGTCTAAGCCAAAAAGGGTAATGAAAAATGTTGACATGTGTTATATAGAAATTTTCTAATTCCAAATTCAATATAAATAATTTTGTCGTCTAAAAACCTGTTTGGTGGCTGGCGAATGCAAGTCGCCACATCAGCAAGTCAAAATATAGCCTATACATTTTAAGTTGACAATGTCAATTGAAAAAAAGAAAGCTTTATTTATATGTCTTGGTAAGGAATATCATTATACTAGATATTAGTTATTGATGAGGTATTACATTAATACTGAAAACGATAATGTCGCAGAATTATTTTTTTAAGATGCTTGTTTACAAAACAGATTCTGAAAAACTTTCATATTTCTTAATCATAATAACGTACGCTCCGGAAAAATAAGGTTTTACTGCACGTGTGCTCAGTATATTTTATTATATATTGTTTAATGAGGTTTGTGAAAATTTTATCCTAAACAAAAAAACAAAGAAGGTTGAGGCCAGTGTCTGCGCCTTTATTACGAAAAAATGCAATCAGCCTTAAAAACAATTGTCAGGTCTTATTTAATATTGTTAATAATTTTTATAATATACATTAATATTTTTAATAGTCTCGAAGTCAGTCTATTGTATGACATATGGCTCCTATAATCTTAACTGTTAATAATTGAGATAACATTAATTATTTTCTATTCTTAGGAAATAGGTGCCGTTCACCTATAGCAGAAGGTGTATTTCAAAAGACAGTAAATGAACTGGGATTAGGTGATCAATGGGAAATAGATAGTGCCGCAATAAGCGATTGGCATGTAGGGAATCCACCTACTTGGAGAGCTTTGCTTACTATGAAAAAACACAATGTACCTTACAGCAATCGTGCTCGGCAGGTAAATTACAAACATAAAAATTAAAGTAATTAGTTAAAACCTTGTTCCTTCTATAGGTTGAGATAATTAGACATCTCGTATTATTCAAAAAGTCTATGTACTTGAATTTTTTCATGATTCCTTTGAAGTTCAACATAGTATACTTTGTTTGTAAAAAAAAGTTTTAAAAAGATTGCCCTTAAAAATTTTAATGGCAATGTTGTTGTCTTCTATCTTCTGAAGTGCCACAATTTAAATAAAATGTTGGAGTCTACTGTATCATTTTGTAATCTCTCTAACCAGTTTCATTTATATATTTCACAGGCACACTATCCATAACATATACATGTAAATCCTGACCTATATTCTTTTTGGTAAATAAATTTAATTTACAGATAGTATCAGAAGACTTCAAACATTACACATTCATATTTGGAATGGATGAGGCAAACATGAGGGACTTAAGTGAAAGAGCACCAAAAGGAAGTAAAGCTAAATTACTTCTCTTTGGAGATTTTGACCCTCAAGGTGATAGAATTATCAGAGATCCTTACTTTGTAAGTAATTATTAAATTGTTTTACTACAACTAGTCTATGGTACAGTAGTGATTAAAGACTCAGATTAAAACATGGTTTCCAAAGCAATTTCTTTTTAAATTTTTCAATACTAAATTATATTGGATCAAAAATTCAGTATAAGTTAAGGCGAACACAGTAAAGCTAACATTGAGTTAAATAACCAGTAGTGTTTAGCTGTGGTCAGTTTGATACTAAACTTAGGCTTAACACCCCATGCACACATTACTAGACCTTAAAAAAATTGTATGTGAGATCTGTCTTTGTGCATTGAACATATTGTTTGTTTCTTTTTGTTGTCTATGTAACACAATGTAATTCCTAATTAAGCTAAAATATTTATATCTTTACATTTGGAACATTATATTATAAATTAGTAATGCTTAACATATCGACGTAATATTTGTTAACGCTAAATCATAATAATATATTTATATTTATAATAATATATTTATATATTTTACTTTGCAGGACAGTGACTCAAAAGGATTTGAAAAATGTTACCAACAATCAGTGAGATGTTCCAAGGGATTTTTAGATCAACTATCAATTGGCAAACTGAAGAATTAATAGAAACTACTGAAGAAACATTTAAGAATTTAAAGAGAAGGAAAATATTTTTTTTGGCAAAAGTTTTTTATTTCTTATGAAATCTTATTATATACACTATTACAAAACACTACACTACAAAACACAAAGAACAATTGGTTATTATTACAATGTTTTATACTGTTTAGGAAAGTAGTAATAAGAAAGTTAGCCCAGTGTATGAAGTGGAAACAAGAAGAAACATTTGTGTAGTATTAATAAAATGTTGTTTATCATTTCTAATTAAAGATGTTACACCCAAATTTGTGTCATACAATTATTGCGGGCATAATGATTAATATTCAAATAGTAGCAAACAGGTTTTGTTAAAGACTTAGCCTACTACCTTGGCTTATTTTATTGATCTTGCCAAAGAGTCGATTCTTCTGTCTTCTTTATTTATTTATTTATGAAAACAGACATCAATCAGTGGAATCGGACATTTTTAATGAAAATGTAAAGTAGTCTGAAAATAATCACTTTTTTTATAGCAAATAGTGATTGTTGTTTAAGAGAAAACAGATTTTTTCCTGTTTATGTTGTCAGTAATATAAGTCAGTGTCTAAATACTACACTTACAGTTGGCAACAAATTATAATATTCATGTTACAACTTAACATTCACAATATAGATTAAGCTAATGCGTAAGGATTGGGAAATAAATATTTTTTTGAAGAAAGATTTTTATTTCTTGGAAAATTTTATTACTTTAAAAAATACAAAGAATTATCAATTTTAGACAAAACAGAATATTAAAATCAAGGTATGTATCTTTCTTAAAAAAATATTTAACAAAATCCCTTTCTTTGATTTTGCCATATTTTATATGGTAGGAAACAATAAATTAATTGAAGAGGTTTTTTTTAACAAATGTTCATTGTTAAATAATAACTCTATGACAAACCAAGCACCAATTGAATGTCCAATAAAATGTAATCTACTATTATTACTTACATGATTTTTAAGTAAATCTAATTTATGTTCATTTGACCTTTTAAATTGAATAAATGTTCTTGACCTTCAAGTTTTGACTGGTCCTTGGGCACTTCTTCGTGGCCGGCGTGCCCTGAATAAGCATCAATACTATAATCACATTTTGGAATAATTAGCTCATAAAAATGTATGTAGACAGTTCATTTAGTAGCCATTCAAAGGAGGACAAATAAACATTAGACCAGTCTTATGTTTATTTGTCCCCATGTCAAAAAAAACAATTAAATTATTAATAAAAAATGTCACAAAACGTGTTATTTATTGTCCAATTTGTTATGACAATCCAGAATTGTGTATTTCATTAAAAATTTAGTTGTTATATCATGAATTTTACATCACACACATACATTAGGAGGCAAAAGAGGAAGTAAATGTTTCCTAATTTTTATTATTTTTTAATTATAAGTAAAACATAATAAAAAATGTAATTAAGGTTTTGAATAAATAGGTGGACACTTACCTATAACACACACGGGGAGGCCTGTACTTTTATGAAGTTCTTCACTAAATTCTGTATAAAAATCTATAAAACCAGGATTGCCTGTGACACAAATAATTATTTCTTTCCATTACAATCAAAAGGGTCGTTGTAAGTAATTAAATTAGTTTGTATCTTATTCAGATTTTTACAAACAAATTTCATTGCTGGTGAACTTAATATTAAACAAAATATTTTAAAATGATAAAAAATATTTTAGTCACTACTCCAACGAAAACTCCGGCTTAAGAAAAGGATGACCAGAACTGATGTGGTGCTATATGTGTAAACATATAACTGGACTGACCAGAGTGGTTTCAATTCAACAAAACTGACACTGACATAACAAATCTTAGACTGTATTTAACCACGGGTGCAATATTTTTTTTTATTATTTTTTAGGAGCGTTGCTGGAGTTTCTTCGGCCACTTCTTCTCCCAGCGCTAACGCTTCCCGAAGTGGCACTTAAAGTTAGTTTAGCTTTCGAATATCCCTTAGATTATCCGTGAAATAGCAACCGACCGAGTCGTGGTTCGGCCCTCTCGGGCGCCCTCGGATCGAAATGCTTACGCGTAACATAGTAACCGTTCAAGCCGAGGTTACCCCCCACCGGGGGGACCCTTGTGTCGGGTTACTAGCGATAGAGGTTCAGGCTAAGCGACCTAAGAGCTATGCCACCTCTCAATCCGGTGAAGCAGTCAAGGCCAGCTTCTCTGGCCAATCTGTGTAGTTCGTCATAAAAAAAAAAATCAATTCATCGTACAAAGTATGTATAGTTTATACTCCCTGGAAAGTTTCGATTCGTTAGGGAGTAGAAATGTCATATAACCACAAACATAACATCAGGCGGAGTAACTTTTAAATATTTCTCTTTCAATGCCACCAAAAGTTGTTTCATTTGGTGCTTCATGAACTGAACGGTATTTTATTTCAACCATAAACAATATAATATAAGTTGTATAGACCAAGGTTTTAAGATATGGAAGTCAATTATCTTATCCAATACCTAGTTTTGTGGTAGTGGTTCCCTGCTGATTTTGTCTCATAATATATGGACTTTTTGTATCATTATAAATATATTTCTATTTTGATTTGTAGGAAAACTACGCAGTATTAAAGTTAGTTTGGGTAATGTGGCATCAGAGCGGAATGTCAATCCCATAATTACTTTTGTTCGTGTTCTTGACCTTCTAGTGTGCCGCCGGTAAATAAAAATATCACAGAAATGATGAGGAAAACGGAAATTATATTTTATACATTTTGTTACATTAGAAATATATACAATCGGAAAAGTCTAAGCAAAAAAGTGTAATGAAAAATGTTGACATGTGTTATATAAAAATTCCAAATACAATATAAAAAATTTTGTCGTCTAAAAACCTGTTTGGGTGCTGGCGAATGCAAGTCGCCACATCAGCAAGTCAAATTATAGCCTATACATTTTAAGTTGAAAATGTCAATTGAAAAAAAGAAAGCTTTATTTATATGTCTTGGTAAGGAATATCATTATACTAGATATTAGTTATTGATGAGGTATTACATTAATACTGAAAACTTGTTTACAAAACAGATTCTGAAAAACTTTCATATTTCTTAATCATAATAACGTACGTTCCGGAAAAACAAGGTTTTTACTGCACGTGTCCTCAGTATATTTTATTATATTTTGTATAATGAGGTTTGTGAAAATTTTATCCTAAACAAAAAAACATACAAGGTTGAGTCCAGTGTCTGCGCCTTTATTACGAAAAAATGCAATCAGCCTTAAAAACAATTGTCAGGTCTTATTTAATATTGTTAATAATTTTTATAATATACATTAATATTTTTTAATAGTCTCGAAGTCAGTCTATTGTATGACATATGGCTCCTATAATCTTAACTGTTAATAATTGAGATAACATTAATTATTTTCTATTCTTAGGAAATAGTTGCCGTTCACCTATAGCAGAAGGTGTATTTCAAAAGACAGTAAATGAACTAGGATTAGGTGATCAATGGGAAATAGATAGTGCCGCAATAAGCGATTGGCATGTAGGGAATCCGCCTACTTGGAGAGCTTTGGATACTATGAAAAAACACAATGTACCTTACAGCAATCATGCTCGGCAGGTAAATTACAAACATAAAAATTAAAGTAATTAGTTAAAACCTTGTTCCTTCTATAGGTTGAGATAATTAGACATCTCGTATTATTCAAAAAGTCTATGTACTTGAACTTTTTCATGTTTCCTTTGAAGTTCAACATAGTATACTTTGTTTGTAAAAAAAAGTTTTAAAAAGATTGCCCTTAAAAATTTTAATGGCAATGTTGTTGTCTTCTATCTTCTGAAGTGCCACAATTTTAATAAAATGTTGGAATCTACTGTATCATTTTGTAATCTCTCTAACCAGTTTCATTTATATATTTCACAGGCACACTATCCATAACATATACATGTAAATCCTGACCTATATTCTTTTTGGTAAATAAATTTAATTTACAGATAGTATCAGAAGACTTCAACCATTACACATTCATATTTGGAATGGATGAGGCAAACATGAGGGACTTAAGTGAAAGAGCACCAAAAGGAAGTAAAGCTAAATTACTTCTCTTTGGAGATTTTGACCCTCAAGGTGATAGAATTATCAGAGATCCTTACTTTGTAAGTAATTATTAAATTGTTGTACTACAACTAGTCTATGGTACAGTAGTGATTAAGGGCTCAGATTAAAACATGGTTTCCAAAGCAATTTTTTTTTTAATATATACAATACTAAATTATATTGGATCAAAAATTCAGTATAAGTTAAGGCGAACACAGCTAAGCTAACATTGAGTTAAATAACCAGTAGTGTTTAGCTGTGGTCAGTTTGATACTAAACTTAGGCTTAACACCCCATGCACACATTACTAGACCTTAAAAAAATTGTATGTGAGATCTGTCTTTGTGCATTGAACATATTGTTTGTTTCTTTTTGTTGTCTATGTAACACAATGTAATTCCTAATTAAGCTAAAATATTTATATCTTTACATTTGGAACATTATATTATAAATTAGTAATGCTTAACATATCGACGTAATATTTGTTAACGCTAAATCATAATAATATATTTATATATTTTACTTTGCAGGACAGTGACTCAAAAGGATTTGAAAAATGTTACCAACAATCAGTGAGATGTTCCAAGGGATTTTTAGATCAACTATCAATTGGCAAACTGAAGAATTAATAGAAACTACTGAAGAAACATTTAAGAATTTAAAGAGAAGGAAAATATTTTTTTTGGCAAAAGTTTTTTATTTCTTATGAAATCTTATTATATACACTATTACAAAACACTACACTACAGAACACAAAGAACAATCGGTTATTATTACAATGTTTTATACTGTTTAGGAAAGTAGTAATAAGAAAGTTAGCCCAGTGTATGAAGTGGAAACAAGAAGAAACATTTGTGTAGTATTAATAAAATATTTATCATTTCTAATTAAAGATGTTACACCCAAATTTGTGTCATACAATTATTGCGGGCAAAATGATTAATATTCAAATAGAAGTAAACAGGTTTTGTTAAAGACTTAGCCTACTACCTTGGCTTATTTTATTGATCTTGCCAAAGAGTCGATTCTTCTGTCTTCTTTATTTATTTATTTATGAAAACAGACATCAATCAGTGGAATCGAATTTTTAATGAAAAGGTAAGGTAGTCTGAAAATAATCACTTTTTTTATAGCAAATAGTGATTGTTGTTTAAGAGAAAACAGATTTTTTCCTGTTTATGTTGTCCGTTAAAAAAATTCTGTATGTAAATTTTTCTTTGTCTTCTGTTGTCAAAAAATGATTTCCTTTTTCTTCTTCAATTATATTGCCTACTGTTTCACTGACAAGACAACTTCCATAAGGTCCCCAGCGTGATTGCTGATCTTTGTATATTAAAAAATTGGCAAACCAGATTAACAAATCATTTGGAACATTGTTCTCCAAACACTTTAAACAATATAAGTCACTTTTTGTAAGCATCCCTCTCAATATTACACCATTGTTCGGTAGTTTTGAATTGTTAATATTCTTAGCCTTTTCAATATCAATAAGCACCCCATTATCATTTGACTTGGGAATATTTTTAGCCTTTTCATTATCAATAAGCACCTCATTATCATTTGACTTGGGAATATTTTTAGCCCTTTCAATATCAATAAGCACCGCATCATCATTTGTCTTGGAAATATTGTTATTCTTTTCACAATTAATTAACACCATTTCATCATTTGGTTCCTCTTTTACCACAGGTGAATGAACATTAACGAATTTGTATTGATCATTTTCATTTTTTATCCAACTAAATTTTATTTTTTCAAATCTGTTATCATCTAAATAGGCAGGTATCTCTGGTGATTCACAATGAGTGTCTGAAAGATATTACTTATAAGACACATTGAAATATAAGTCAGTGTCTAAATACTACACTTACAGTTAGCAACAAATTATAATATTCATGTTACAACTTAACATTCACAATATAGATTAAGCTAATGCGTAAGGATCGGGAAATAAATATTTTTTTGAAGAAAGATTTTTATTTCTTGGAAAATTTTATTACTTTAAAAAATACAAAGAATTATCAATTATAGAAAAATCTGTTATCGTTATAATGTTTCGCGTTGTTTACGAAAGTAGTCATATATAAGAAAAAATGAGAATAAGATACGATTCTATATCTCTTAACAACTTTCAGTACATATTAAGTATGATACTCGCCTGGAATTTCGTCATCACTGTCTAGCAATTCCACGATTTCTTTTATGCTCTTTTTTTTTTAACATAATTCTTAATTTCTTTAAAATCTGCAAGATAATAGAATAAAAAATTCTTTATGAGAGTGAAGTAGTACTTTAGTCAGTTAAGTTATACGTGGTATACGCAATATCCTTTATTAAAAACAAAACCAAAGAGAATAGAGACCAAACAACCAATCGCAATCAATATTATGTATTTACCTTGCATTATCCCAAATTAAGGAGAGTAGCGCAGTTTGACCACTTTTCTTTTCAATTTTCTACTTACATATAATTCAAAATTCTGTGGTGTCTACTACTTTTTGTTAATAAATTATGATATTGCAGATCAATAAGAGCAAAGACACAGGTCAACATGTTAATCTACTTATAGGTTACATAATAATATATTATTTTATTTTTGTAATTAAGTACTAATTATATTGTACCAAAATTTTAATTGAAAATATAAATTATACCTATGAGAAAATCTATGTAGAAGTATTTTGACCTCCAAACGTTTGTTATTATTTAATTTTGTATTACCATGTTTATTAATTAGTTTATTTTGTTATTAATAACCGTTTGGTAGTAATCTACTGAAACTGGTCACACTGGGGCACAGACATCATAAAGTAAGAAAAACTTTCATATTAAATTTGGTCAACAGCAAGACGACAAATTGTGCGTACTCGAGTCGGAAAATCGAGAAGGAAACTAAATTTTGTAAGCAACATAATTATTTTAGTTATTCTAAAGTAACATTAAATGAGTAATTAGTAAAAAGCAAAATTTAAATAACTTCCTAAACTCATCACAGGTAGTTACATAGTTATTATTATGAACTACTTATAGAGTTGAAATTTATTAAAGCGTTAATTAGCATAATTGATTAAAAATAATAAATGTTCCAAGTCGAATCGGTCTTCAACTGCTCAATTCTTATCATGCCTTTCTTCTTCAGCTATGCTAGCGCTAATATGATGGCTTTTTGAACTGTTATTCCCTGTTTTTGGGTGGACAGTTCATGAATCTATATCTATGTTAGGTTTCCTTGTCATTTTATTTAGATTACTTCACGACATAATATCAAATCGTATCGATATCATCTTGCGGAATGGTGTATCTCTAGGCGTGCCGTTTAAAATAAAATTTTGGCATCCCACAATTGTCTTTCATTTATTATACTTCTTGCAGAATGACAAGCTACAATATTTTGCATTTAAACATAACTCATATTTTTCAAACGATCACCAAATTTTACTCATAATAATATAGATTGGGTAAGCCGTAAGCTTTTAGCCCCTAACAATTATTTAGAAGTACTTAACTCTCTGAATTTCCGTTCATTTCATCTCAACACAGAATGAAATGCAAAAGATTAAACTTAGAAGTTAATTATGGAACCGGAAATTGGTGTGGTATTGGGGAAAGACTCTTTTATTGTAGGCTAAATCGAAAGCCACTTTTAACTAATATCTTCATGGTGACTCTCCTTCAGTCGTTGTAAGGCACGATTGGGTCGCGTCCAAACCAGGTTTTATGCATTGAAAGGAGCTTCGCTCAGAAGGCCGCTTGACAGACATGTAAATACGGTAGAGAGGCCCTCAATTCACTCCCAGAAGCCACATCATGTACGATTTCTGTAGTATACTATGGATGCTTACTAAATGTTTACATTTGTGTATGAATTATGCTTTATTGTGTAATACATATATCCACTATAAAGAAAAAGCTTAGCAATGTACTGGTGACATTATATTGTTACTGACGAACCAGTTTAATTTTTTTTTAAAGACGAACTACACAGATTGGCCAGAGAAGCTGGCCTTGACTGCTTCACCGGATTGAGAGGTGGCATAACTCTAAGATCGCTTAGCCTGAACCTGTATTGCTAATAACTCGACACAAGGGTCCTCCCGGTGAGGGGTAACCTCGGCTTGGACGGTTACTATGTTACGCGTAAGCATTCCAATCCGAGGGCGCCCCAGAGGGCCGAACCAGTTCTACTGCTAGTGTAGAAGTTCGCACACTCTCTACTGACTTCTACTTACGCGAATATCACTCATCGAATAAAACTATTTTCACTGATTCCCTGATGTTTTAAACATTTTCAAATGATCACAGAGTGGGCGGAGTTACTAAGGCATTTGTTATAAATTGTTGTTGTGAATGATTTTCGCGACTTTGCTTTTACTCAGCATAAGCCCAGCAAACGATCATCAGATTTCATTGCAGAATTAACTAATAAACTAAAGTTACTTTAAGTTACGCCTGAGAGTGAAGCAAAGTCAAATTATGCTTCATAAATTTCAATCTTAGCGATTACTAAAAAGAAATTGGTGCGTCTTATAACGTACATGTGCGTCTTACAACGTAATGACGCAGCTACCAAAACGTGCCTACGATATATCTTTATTAGTACTCCCATCTTTTGATTTGTTATAAACAATATCTTCTCTAGAACTTGCTTTGACAGAATAATGAAAAAAAATCCAAATATTTTATGAACTCAACCTAACGTGGTAGTAAGATATTCTATAAATAACATCGTATACAATAGATAAAATATAAACTAAGAATCATATATTATTAGGTCCTTACATATGCAATTGTCGTTTTGTCGTACTGGCCACTTTTATCTCAAATATCTCCTCTTTGGTAAGGAATTCCGATTTCAAATTTATACACCTATTTACTCATGGATTAGTTTATCGAAAACCGTAATTCATGTTTTTTCATCGTTGCTTTTTTCTTTGCGTCACTCAGTTTACATAATGGAAAACTTAAAATATCGAGTTATTTACGAGTACGAGTTCCGCCGTGATGCAAATCCATCAGTGCTGCAAAACGGCTCGAATGATTAATAATGTGTATGGTGGTGGTGCCGCAAAAGAATACTTGTTTTGGTTCCAACGTTTTCTTTCTGGAAGTTTCGATCTGGCCGATCAAAGCGCCTTCAAAGATTTTATTGGTTCCCATCCGACTGTTGACCTGTGAGAACTGTGAACCTATGAGATGGCAAAAGTTCATAAATAGCTATGGTGCATACTTTTATTAAATAAACAAATTATATTTTGAAAAAATCTACATAAGGTTACTCCCTTACAAAACGCCAATTTCATATGTTAGGACCTAATATAAACATAATTTCACGTCAAAGATAAAGAATACTGTGATTTTGATGGTAAATTACATAGATTTCTGCATACTGTTTTTATTTATCCTAAAATGTTTCAGAAAGTTTTAATGATTATTATAAAATACTGAAAACGTTATATTTCAAACAGTCTCAAAACGCTCTCTGGCGACGTCGGCGAATGTCGTTCTGTTTTTGAATGTGTTGATAGTCTTACGATTTTTAAAATTTACATTTTTGGAATCAAAAATAACATGGGATGTAACTGTAACCAAACCCTTTTAAACAAAAATTATAAAAATCAAAACCATACACACATATATATATATATATATAAAAGAGAAAGTGTGTGGGTTTGTTTCATATAGGCTCCGAAACGGCAGAACCGATTTCAATGAAACTTTCAGGGAATCTTCAGATTGACCTGGCGAGTAATTCTGTGAAGTTTGGTGACGATCGGAGCACTCCTCTTTTTGAACTGTCAAATACAGCTTTTATTTACTATGATGATATTCTATTGTTTTATAACCCAAATTGTTATTGACACCTGCGTTGTATATATTGGAGTATAATGAAGTATGATAAAGTATACTGAAGTATATTAATGATTAAGGATTTTGAAGTATTCAAGGTAAGTTATAGCACCGCAAATGTTTCTCTTTACTGATGCTGCTGATATGTACATGGGTGTAGGTAATGATCTTCACCCGCTCAAGAAGAGAATCAATACGGAGAGAAATTAACAGTTTAATATATTGTGAGAGTTAAATTAAATATTTAATGATGTAAGTTTATTGTTTATTGTAAGCGGGCTGGATTAGTTCATCATAAATTACGGCGCTATGAGAGCATAAACGTAAAAATAATACAAATCAATTATGAAAATCTTCTTCTGTTCTATAGTCTTCTTCTGACGACTGTAATAGAGATAGCGTGAGAACTATTCCAAAGCTTGGTAGATATTTTTTAAAATAAGAAGAAGTATACTTCGCAAGATTTTCATTAATTTGAGATACATTTAGGATATAAAGCAGAGTCGAACAAGACTTTCTAATTACGTATGGCATTGAATGCTTAAATGCGGTCATCAATTACTCAGTTTTTATCAGAAAAATTTAACATTTGACAAAAATATAAGCTTTCACGTTCCATTTTTCCCTTCTGAAGTAGATATAGTTTTTTATTGGATTCTATGTGATTTTGATATGAGTAAAGACGACACAATAAGTATACAAAGTTATGTTATAAATAAAACGACGTGTGATTTAGACTATACAACTGAAGTTAAACTTCTTTACGCACGTATGTGAGAGGAGTAAGCTAGTAAACGCGTTACGAAAAGTGTAAACAGTATAGATATATATTAATAAAATTGGTGGGTCTGCTTTTAACATTAAAATAACTACTATTACTACATGCATATATTCTATAAATATTCATTGTAGTCACACCGATCATGCGACTGGGCACTTTGCGCCTGACACGACCCAAGGGTTGTATTGATTAGTAAAAATGTATGGGGAAAAGTAATGTTTCTTTTATTATTTTATATTTGAGAACCATTATGGTAATTCGCTGACTCCGCTGCCTTGGATTATGTAGCGCCGTTATACGCCATGAATATTAATTTAATAAACTAAATAGATTTTTGTTAAATTACACGCGGATCAAGTTGCAGCTGGTAGATAACATAAACAAATATAGCTTAAGGAAGTTTTATTTCAGTTATGTGATTTTAAGATCACATAACACACATTTGTTTTTTTTAAAATACAATTACCAAAAGATGATCAATCATTCATCAAATACTTGTTAATTTTTTTCTTTCTTCTTGGATTTTTCATATCTGATTACTTGAAGTTTGCCCTGTTCATATGTCAAATTTTTTAGCCGTTTATTCCTTCTGGACTTTTTTACTTTATTAAAAATGTAATCTAAAACATCATGTAGGGGCTGTTTTAAGTAAGCCATATTCTTTCTTAAGATAGCTGTTAGGATCTTATACAAAAATGTATGAGTAAAACCATCTGGGAAGAACTGTGTTAGTTTATTCCATTGAATATCACTCCAAACTTCATATTGACTTTCTCTTAATCTGAAAGTAATGTATGTTAGTGTTTACTATATTGATAAAAACTGACAATATGGGGTGCTCTGATACACCCTTGACTGTGTTAGCATGGTGGTCTTTGAACAACTGTACAATAAAATAACCCTTAGGCGCACAGACATATAAAAGTACTAACCCAGGGCCCCTGTAGTTCTGGGCACGTAGAATAAGACTACGGTATCCCCTGCCTGTCGTAGAAGGGGACTAAAAGGGGCCTTGGATTCAAAAAAAGGGTAGAGAAAGGTGTTTTTATTCATTGATGGTCTCAAATATGGCGATATTTCTTACATATATGTTATAATTACTTTATACTAATATTAAAGGGTTGTAATATTGAAGTAATTATCTCAGCCAGGTTCTTTTTCTACTTTGTACTGTGGACTTGTGCTGTTTCTATCAAAATAAACAGCATGCCTTTTAGAGGTACCTTCTTTATGTGCTAGAATTTTATAACTTTTCAGATTTCTATGTGGAATTAAATTTTATTTTTTGTACAGAACTGTACAGAATTCAATTAAAATATAGTTATAATTAAGATATAAAATTATACAATAAATTTTGTTTTTCATTTTAAAGCTAAATAAGATGGTTGTGAAATTAGGAAGAGGTTGATGTTGATATATATTTCAGCTGCCAATTTACATCATTATATAATATAAAATGGCATAAACAAGCATTCTCTTTTTTGTGTACTAATGTATTAAATTTGATAATGTAAATTGAACATATTTAGTCATGAAAATTTTAAAAATACAAATAATATTCAGAGTAAACTTACATGTTAATAACTTTTAGTCTTGTCCTATTCAATTTTATATCCTTTTTTACAAATATTTGTACATGTAACATATTGTACCAAAACTTTTGTAAATATGTGTACTGTTGGTCCATTTTTTTTTCCAGCTTGAGCCAAACTGATTTTTCAAATTTCTTTCCCTTTAATTCTTCTAGAGAACACTTCGAATAACGTAAGAGTAAATTGACAAATTTAGAGGCCAGTTCTAAGGTCCACTTTAATCTTTTTTTCTCTGGTTTACCTAAAATATTGTTTATCTGATTTAACATATCGGCATATTGTATTATAACTAGATGTTAATAAGAATATGAATGATAAATATAGCTTGCTTTAGGAATAGGAAATCAATATGTATGCTACTGTTGTTCACTTTTGTATAACTGCAGTAGTTACCATTGGGGAATATCACTTAGTCTGAGCTACAAGTCATACTAAATTAGCCCCATAGGCTATGTGCATGTGCTATTTGTTTATCCTCCTTCTCCTTGTGTCATCGTCCTCATTGCTGAGGGTCGTGACCTCCACGAATAACGCTGCGGACGCTCGCTCTCCACCTGTTGCGGTCGTTTTCATTTATAACAGCATGAAATAATCAGAATATTTTTGTTTAAATGATATTGTATTTACTGATATGTACATGGGTGTAGGCAATGATCTTCACCCGCTCGAGAATAGAAAATATGGAGAGAAATGAATAATTTAATATATTGTGAGAGTTAAATTAAATATCTAATGATGTAATTTTACTGTTTAAATAAAATAAAACTAAATCTAGCCTGGTAAAGTGAGCTCGGTACGCTACTTCTTTATAGAGGATGCATGTTAAGTTATATGGATTAATTTTTCACAATCATTATATAAAAAATAAATACAGTTGCATGCAACTGAATCAACTCGGGCCATAAGTTGGTGTGGAAGGTTGTTTTTTCGGAAATGGCTTATCCGATTTTCTTGATTTTTTTATGTTTGTTAGACTAATCTTTTCACTAAAAAATGCCACCCTAAGGAGAAAAATCGGTTGAGTATTTATTGATGAAATTTAATTTGAACAGAAATGCATAAAGAATGAAGAAAAGTTAAAACGACAACATAAAACATTAAACGCAACTTGTGGGTCCTGCAATGAGAAATTTCTATAACGCTCATATTTGACCATATTTATCTAGAAAATTTAGTTAGTTTATTTGAAAATGGCTGTATTATGATAAATAATATATAGTCTTTTGAATAAAAAAACTTTTACAGGAATCGGAGGGGCCATTATCCGAAGAGTCAAACTTTTGTACCGGTATTCAGCTTCAGTAGATTCAGTAGCATGCAACTGTACTTCAGGCTTGTGGACATATCTTTGAGATTTTAGGTATACTTATCAAAGTGGTAATTATCTTGAATAATATATAATAATTAGTTTTAGCCACTATTACCTTCGTCAAATGTGCAAATTAAAAGACTTACCATTGTACTTTTGCTGGAGTCGTTTATAGATACCTCTGGGGTCTCTACTAAGCAGTAATGATATATTTCTTACTGAATCATCTGGTTGATGATGAAAACAAATTTCCATTAATTTTTCTTCAGCTGCAGAATAAGGCCCTTTCACTGGACACCCAAAATTACTAACAATATGCTTATAAACTTGATGAATATTTCTCTCAAGGCCTCTTGCTAAAAAAGCAGTTACAAACCTTCTCACAATTTCTTCTGGTGTATTAGGGCTTTTACATTTATTTCTGCTCTTCCATCGTGCAAATGATAGTAACTTATCAGGTACATCATATTTCTGAATTACATAAAAAAATATTTTTAATTGAACAATTGTTACAAGTAATGTGTAAGCCATAGAATATTAAATTATTACCTTAATAAATTTTTGCCAGTTTTTCTTCATAACTTCAATTTCCATCTTAGTAATCGGACCTGTCCGATATTTCTCTGATTCCTTCTCATTATTTTCTTGAATACGCCGGGTGAGGCATTTTGATTTTTGATACCACGGTTGCTCCCACGTCACAAACATATTATCGGTTTTTGTTATCAGTAACTAAAAGTGTATAAACATGTCTTGTATAAAGTATTCTAAAAAAGTTCAAAATCAATCGTTATTAATGTTTACCTGCATGAATTCCTCATCTTCAATGTAAATATCTTCAAGGCTAATTATGACTCTTTCGATACATGCCGGGTCAGTAATATCCTCTGTATCAGATAAAATTTTATTCAAATCCATTTCTTCTAAAAATCTAAAATAATACAAGGGCTTTGTAAAGCAAACTGTTCGGTATTCCGTGCCTCCAAGGAGTACCTCAAAGTGTTTACACTAATCGAGTGCCAAAATAATTATGCCGCAATGTTTTGCAATATCTATAAGTATATACAAAGTATAAAACTCTGTCTGGATCTTGTCAAGTTTGACATCAAATTCAATTGTATGAGCAAGGTTATGTTTATTGGTTTATCCCTAATGTAAAGACAAAAAGACTTTAGTCCATACATCCATGTCTTGAATAGAATATTTTTGGTAGTTTTAAAGGCCGAGACCACATCTTCATTGTTCTTGGTCGTAAAACCGACGCGACAATCTCCCGCGTTGTGTGAGCTATTTAACATTGACGACTGACTGATTTTTTTTTTTTTGGAATTTTATGACCTGGTATTTACAACCTTTAGGTCAATTCTTATTTTTAATAGACATATTACACCTATGAGCACATTCTATTAAATTGCTTTAACTGTATTTTTTATGTATTTGTAGATGAACTTGTAAGTCAGTTCGTCTTGTAACAATTGTTTTAATGGCGGCGGGCGGGACAATAAATCACACTTATTTTCAACATCACTAAGTTCACTGGCCAACACTAGTCTGTCGATTAAAAATTTTTGACAATCAAAAATAATGTGTTCCACAGTTCCATCACTTGATTGACAATGTGAACATATGTTATTCGCAATAATACCAAGTCGAGCAAGGTGTGACGGTGCAGTATTATGACCAAAACGCAGTCTATTTATGGTGGTAATAAAATCTCGAGTAGCATCTTGCATACGATAATACCAAGGTCTTGCAGGTAAGCTTTTTTGTATGCTTCCATACCATTTTCCTTTCGTATCTTGATCCTTCTTCCACATTTCTAGCCACAACTTTTGAATATTCTCGTCAATACATTGCAAGTAATCGGACATAGGAACATTCATTGTATTTCTAACGTCAATAGCATTAACTCCTTCATATGCAGTTTTATCAGCCATTTCATTGCCAGAGATACCTTTGTGAGAAGGCACCCATAGAAAGTAAATTTGAATATCTTTAATATGCTATTGGTAAATTATTTGTTTAATGAAGTAAAGGATATAATTTGATTTGACTTTAACTGTGAGGGTAGTTAAAGCTGTTATCAAACTCAAGGAATCAGAAATTATTAAAAATATTTAATGTTTTGATTTCACGGATATGCATTAATGCCTGATACACTGCATATGCCTCTGCCGTAAATATAGAGCAGGGTTCATGTAGAATAAAGCTTGAAGAAAATTTTGCTTGTGGATCATATAGAGCAGCATGTACACAATCACTTGCTTTGCTCCCATCAGTGTAGATAACATAGTATTTTGTATTTTCATCCAAAAATTTAAGCATTTCTGAATTATTGTTTATTGTCAATTGAACTACATTAATTGGGTGTGAAATGCACTGATAAGAGAAAGAGTAACATGGCCATGGATACTGTTTTCTAATTTTAGATAAACTATTGTCTATTTCAAGAAATATATCGGACAGTGTTGGAGAATTACCACATAGTAGACCTTGTGCTGTTGTTAATGGTCTTCTTGGGGTTCTATCTATATAAGGTACAATTTTGTTTATTACTTGAGTGTTGTTTGATGCCATTAATTTGAGACAGTATCTTTCAGCAAGTAAGATCCGTCTCAAAATCAAAGGCATCACTTTTGTCTCAACTTCCATGGCCCTTATGGGAGTTGAACACATAGCACCAGATATTATTCTTAAAGCCTTATTCTGCAATGAGAGAGAACTATTCATATAAACTAGTGTGCTATAATCTAAGTGACTTCTAACAATACTTTTATACGATATTGACAATATTTTAGGGTCTGCACCCCATGTTACACCACAAAGTGATCTGATAACATTTAGTCCTGTGTGAGCATTTTTGGATACATATTTAATATGTTCTTCAAAAGTTAGATTTTGATCCAGTATTATTCCTAAAAATTTCTTTGAATTTACTCTATTTATAATTTCATTATTGTAAATAATATTTGAATTTGAGGCTTCATTGCCAAAAAACATAACACTACTCTTAGAGGGGTTAATTTTCAAATGTAAGTGATCATTATAGTATTGTAGTAGTTGAAATAAGGATTTATTCATATTATCTATTGCAATCTCTAAGTTGTAATTACTGCTGTATAATACAATATCATCTGCAAACTGTAAAATATTTATATTCTTATTATTTACATATCTCACTTGTGTAAATATTGTACAGTAATGGAACAATGTGGCACCCTGCATTGTACCTCTAGAGGCACATTTGGGTCCATATAAAGTATTGTTATGCCTTACATAGATTGTCCTGTTGTTCAAAAATTATAAATCCATTTACATAAGTGCCGGCACACCTAACCTAGACATGACTTGAACTAGTATGCCAGGATCAACACTGTCAAAAGCACTTTGAACGCCTAGGAATACGCAAACAGTATTTAATTTTCTATGTTTCGCATTTTTCAGGTCAGAGATTAAAGAGGTGAAACTGTCTGCACTACTACGCCCTCTACGGAAGCCATATTGTATATGTGGAATTAAACACTTGGATTCAACATACCAATCAAGACGGACTTTCACCATATTTTCAAATATTTTACCAAGACAAGATGATAAGGAAATTGGTCTATAAGAACTAGCAAACTCAGGAGATTTGTCGGGCTTAAGTATGGGGACAACACACTGTGTTTTCCACGACTGTGGAATCAATTTATTACGCCAAAGCAAATTGAGGATTTGAAGAAACAACTTTTGGGCAGAAATATCTAAGTTTTTAATTATAATGTAAGGATAATCATCTAAACCAGGAGTTGTATTTTGTCTAGACTGTAAACTTGTTAAAAATTCAGACCATGAAAATGGATCCAGTAAAAATTTAGAATTTGGGTTATCATTGTTAATTTCAAAAAGAATGTTCAGTTGATCTACTTCAATTAAATTGTTATTATCTGATAATTTATCCAAGAGTGAAGATATGAATTCATCTGTATATGATTTATTCTTAGGTCTTATGCCTTTGAACATTTTAATAAATTCCATATTTTACTAATTTGAGTATTTCTATTAAAAGTGTTACATAAGTTATTCCATCCAATTTTTTCTGTTCTGAAATTGTTCTCTTTTTGGGCATCTTTTCTTTGTAATTAATATAATTCTCAATAGTAGGCTCTTTTCTATATATTTTTAGTGCATTATATGAAGCAATAACACTTTGCTCACATATGCTATTCCACCAAGGAGATGGTGGTCTGCTTATGAAAGTGTTTGTTTTAGTGAGCTTTGGAATTGAATTTTGCTTAAGGGTATCTAAATGAGAACAGAAATGATTATAAGTTGAAATAGGATTTTGTGTTTGAAGTACCAAATCATTAAATATTGTTTTTGAAAGAGCTGTGTATGTTCCCCAGTCAGCTTTTTTATACATGAACTTATCTACAGGGGGATTAAGATGATATTTATCTATATGTAATGAAATCTTTGTTATTGTTGGATAATGGTAACTTCCCATTGTGTCATCATGTACAAACCATTCACACAGCGGTGCGAGGCTGCCACTGATGAAGCTTACATCAATGGCAGAAGGAATTTGTCTAGGACGATTTATAGTTGTAGGTCTACCATCATTTAAAATACACAAATCTAAGTCATCAATTAGATTAAATAACTCCTGACCTCTACCTTTGGTTGACTGACAACCAAATGCAATATGATGAGCATTAAAATCTCCACTCATAAATATGGGCTTTGGCAAATCATTAATAATGCAACGGAGTCTATTAATATGTAGTCGCCCACTAGAAGGTGGACAGTATACACATAGAATTGTTAAACTACTATGTCCAGTTGATACAGACACAGCAACTGTTTGAATGTCTTCATAAAATCTGGTATTTAATATATTATACTTAAGGTATGGTTTAATCAGTATAGCAACTCCATTATGTGTGTTGTTTGAATTTTTGTTGTAAATATTATATCCTGGTATTTTAAAATTATTGTCTTTGAACCATGTCTCATTAAGAAGGCAAATATCAATATTTTGTTGTTTTAAAATTGGATTAATAAAGGTTTTTACTATTTGCACTTTGAATGTTATACTGAGCGATACATAGCTTGGATTGTGTAGGACTAAGCCCTACATAATCCATTATGGTAAGTTTTTAATAATGCATCTTTAATAGTATTAATATTAGTGGGTGTACTGTCGTCTTTATTAGCTAATTCCACCAACGTCTGCACTAGGGCCATAAGTACATCATTGTTGGAAATTATTTGAGTTTTAAGGTTTTCTTTAGAATATACTATTTTAGCTTTATTTACATCTCGTACAGACTTATTTGCAGAGATATTTATAGGTTTATTTACAATAACATTACTATTTACAGGTTTTGGTGGTGGGAGTGTAGGGAACTCTGTTCCGTTGATGGCGACTTGTTTTGTCAAGGCGACACTTGCATAAGATATGTTGTTTTTCTTTTCTATTATCTTCTTTGTTTTAATAGGACATGCTTTAGAAATCGCGAGATGAGGTCCACTACAATTTATACAACTAATTTCTGTTGGTTTATCACATTCCTTATACAAATGCTCACCTCCACAAATACTACATCTTTGTTTTCCATTACAAATCTTTGCTGAATGATTAAATTTAAAACACTTATAGCACTGTAGTAATGGTGGAATGTATTCGAAAACTCTGTACGAGAATAGATCGTATTGCACATTATTAGGCAGTACATTAGATAGGAAAGTGATGCTTACAGTCTGCAATTGAAGGCTCTTGTCCTACTTTCTTTGAAAACCTTCTTATTGCTACTATCTCATATATTGAAGATAGTCTTGTGTAAAGTTCTTTGTTAGATATATTCACTGGAACATATCTGATGATGCCGGTTTTTCAATTTGCGCTGCTGGTATGAACGCCTTCATGTCATGTTTTGTGAGGAAAGTAGTGTTATTAATAAAATTATTGGCCGTATTATATTGTTTGAAAATAACTGCTATTTTATTGGCATTCAACCTCTGAATACCCGTCACACCTTTTATGTCTATTGCGAAGATATGGTTTAAGTAAGTAGGGCTCTTGTTGCCCAATCTATCGCCGTTTGAGGATTCCACATACACTTTAAATTCTGTGTTGGTTGAGTTTTCCGGATAGAGTCTTTTATAGTTCGGTTTGTAATAAGGCAAATACGCTTCTCGCTCATCGCCGCAGTCTGATCGTCCAGAGCCTACGCCTCCTCCTTCATCCGTAGGCCATGGCCGTTTTATTGAGGTGGCGGGTGAGACCCGCCCTCGTTTACCTCCATTGCTATTCAGCAGCTAATAGCAATATTTAAATTCACTTTAACTATAAAAATCACTATTTATAGAAAAAATTTAAAATTAAAGTTTGAAGTCAACCGCGCTTTTCAAGTTTCCCGCCAGAATCACGACTGACTGACAGTCGTCTTTTGATATATTTTTTAAAACAATCGGGGCAAAGCATGTGGCACACCGGTATCACCAACCAAACCCAACCGTGTTTTTTAACCCCACGGCGACGTCTAGTGTCGGCATTGGAACTAGTATGGATATAAAACTAGTTGCGAAATGAAATAGATGTATTCCTAAACAAGTGATCGCAGCGTCCAGCGTCTTTTATTTTCAACACCACAACATAACACAGGTGCACGGATGGTCTTTGAAAAATATAGGCTTTTTTTGTAAACGTCAAAAAAAATTTTACACTAATGTTTACGTTACTTTTCACAGAATTTACGTTGTACGTGGTAAGAAATTACAGGAAAAATATTAAATATAATGGAATGCAAATATCATATCCATCACAATAGTGGTGGTGTGGAGTCATCTACAAGGTTCACGGGAACCTCGCAGGTACGGGCCTCGGGGTGTTACCCCATTACAATCACAATAGTGTAACTTGGAGTTCCGTCATAATTCAGCGGTTTAAATTAGTTTCAAAAATTTGTTTAAATTTCTGTTATTTCGTATTTCAGTGACAGTCAGCAACTTTTGCTTGTTGTGAGCTGCATTCACAATCACAGTATTAAACGAAGGGAGCTAAGTAAAAAGTAAAGGAACGCCTAATGCAACTGCCTGAGCTTCACTGGACATGCCATCTCTCAATAATTCCCCACCTGGTCCCAATATTGTCATTGTTTCGTTTTTATAGTTCAGTGCGTTTATAAAGTAACTATTTTCTGAGCTTTTCGCTTACAAGCCTCGTTGTGTAACTGATCTCAACTGAAAATCATCGTTCCGAGAAACATTTTTTTTTAAAGAACTGTTACTACTATGTTACTATTAAAAATATTTTAAATAATTAATTTGAGTTCTCAGTGGCCAAAGATAGCGATCTTGCAGTATTAAAAATCGGTATTTATTTAATAGCTGGAAGAATTTTGGGACTTTGATTAGGCAAAGGGCTGTAATCAATCACATTTTTACACGCTTTCATTGGCTTTTCCGTCGTGGAAAGAAATCATCTTATATGTAAAAAGAACAAAAAACTATAATAGTTATGCAACAGAAATTTAAATTGTTAAACGTAATGCAGTTTCGCAAATAGTTATAGATTTATGGACCTAGCTACCTGTGTAGCTATTAATTTAGGGTCGTAGTTTCCGAATGAAGAATCGATTTTGCCCACCAAACATCACTACCTAACCTGCTTTGCACTGCTATACTTTGCAAATTGCAATATAGTAAACTATATAAATATAAGTATATGTGTACTTACATTAATCTCAGATTACAGATGTAAATTGCAAAAATAAAATGTGTGATCCCAGTGTTATTAAAATTTTTACGGTTTCGGAATCATTATTATGGGCCGAACCTAAACTTTATATTCAATGAGTTGGCGACGTACATTTTAAGATTTACAGACACTACGTTTTTTTGCTTATTACTTAAGTAGGTACTCTTTGATAAACTTGCTATACATTCATCTCTTCTTATTTTATCTAATACTTAATAGAAAATGTGAACTAGTTTATATTATATGTTCTAAAGGTAAGTAACAATATTCAATGATAGAAAGGACGAGCTTTTTAATTTTGCCTTTATATTTTATCGATATTTTTATAACGTTTAAACGCATTTTAGGAACTATTTACTAAATTCTGAACCTCTAGAATGAATTAGCGCGAATCATGTTCGTGTCACAAGACAAGAATGTCAGTAAGAAAAAATTTCAGAAGCCAAATATTCTCCGGAGGAAAGCAAAAGCGCCTATTCGGCCCCAAATAACGGCAGACGCTTACGAATCTCCAAATGTTAAATCTCTAGTCAGTACTGTTTTTGAAGACAAACCACTAGACTTACATGAAATTCAGAGTAGACAGACAAAACAAGTAGTTGTTAAACAAAAAAACAAGTCAAATCAATTAATTAACAAATCCCCACTAAAACGGATCTCAAATCCTTTTATATCTGAGGATAATACTGTAAATACTTCAAAAAGGATTGTTACAAAAGAAAATGCCAGTGACATCAAATTAGCTCTCACCACACCACAGCAAAATAGTAAGTGTATTAAAAAAAATTACATTAGAATAAATAGGACAAATAAAGTGTGTTAGTCTAGCGGAGCAGGTAGCAATCTCCCTGCAGCAGCAAGGTTTCATATGTGATCTTAAAATTCATAGCATCCTACCACCTTCATCTATTATAATCTATTTCTATAATTGATTTTGCTGGAAATTCATCTGTTATGTTGTCCTATGTATGCCAAAGAGGCAATTTTGATATTTTATTAAGATATTTCTCTAGAATTACAATTAATTTGATGGGGAGATTGGTTATATTTTTTGTAAGTTATATAAAAAAAAAGTACTTTAATTGTAATTACATTTACCTAGATAATCAAGACAACCTTATCAAGAATGGTGTTAGTGTGGAGTCATTCTTAGTCGGAGAAGTGGCAGAACAGGTGATATAACTTTTAATTATTAAACATGTGTATATTGTGCACCTGCATAAGAAATTAAATATTTCAGTGGTTTTGAAACATCAAATATAAACCTTATTTAGTGACAATGAAAAGACTAAATGCCATGACCAACTGTCTGTATACTTAGCTTATTAATTTCAATTACAGAATGGCATTAAATTTGAGAGTGCCCAGTTACGAATAGAATCTATTGACAAATATGACAATACTAAGTGGTGTTTGGATCTCATTCAAGACTCACATGAAATGATGAAGGATTATGGCAAGTGTATTTTTATAGTTATGAATAAACATACTACGCAATGGTTTACTTGTTTATTTCTGGCTATTAAGATAACATTTTGATAATTTTAGACGTTGGATCTCAAGAAAGCAACATTCTTTTAGAGCAAAAATTGGATGCAGTGCCTACTATGGTACCATTATCAGTAGTATCTTCTATGCAGGGAAAGAATATAATAACAGTACAAGGAGAAGTAGTGCCTGCCACAGCTAATGTGCCAAACAATCCATTTGATGATCTCAATAAAATTAATGCAAAATTTAAGGTAAACTCACCAAGATATCTGTTTCCATATTCAAACAAAATATTTGCTATATCAATTAGGGTCTGTTAGGTCAACTTATAAGTCAAAAAGTGATTGCTATGCGAGTGTAAGCCCTTGTCAGCCCTCACTTGTGTATTAAGTAAGTTGATGTTACAGAGCCTCTTTTTTTAGTCTCCTTTTTTTTTTTCGTGTTTCTCATAATAAATGTTAATAAAATAAGAAGGTTTAAATTAGTAAAAAAGGTTTGAAAAAATAATTTTGTTTAAATTTAAATTTAATTTGTACTGTTATTGCACAACATTGCAATTTATTTCAGTGTGAGATAGCTGATTGTAACAAGGAGTTCACGAATAAGCAAAAATTCAAAAAGCACCAAAGTAGTCATAATAAAGAAGGCAGTAGCAGGCCGCACAGGCAAACTGTTGTTGAATGTCCAATTAAGACTTTTCAATCAGGTGTGGAGGAGCCCTGTGGAAGAATATTTATGTTAAGAGAAGAAGTTTTAAAACATCTTAATGAAGAACATACGTTGGAACAAGCAAACTATATGTAAGTGTTTTTAATTTGAAAAAAGTATTTTTATTGTTTCTTATGTTGAAAACTAACACAAAAATTGCATTTACTGTTCAAAAAACCTCAAAATTTCGATTAAAACTTTCAGAAAGAAATGATTTGTCGCCAACCTGGATTGGATAGATAATAGTAGATTTCTTCATATCTATCTTACTTCTTAAAGTTTCTAAAAACATTTAATTTACAAGTAATTTTTAAGGTGCCTCTTATGGTGCTCACTACTGGTGCTAAACTTAAATTATCAATAAGTTTCCTTTTTGTGCTCCTATTCTAGTATAGATGTTATCAATGACAATTGTGAAGAGAGAGTGTGAATGGTTTTGGTTATATCTTCATATACGGCCTCAACTATATTGTTTAAGCGTGTCTGTGTTGGAAGGAAAATGTGGGGACCTTGGGATTCCCAGTCTGCTTATTAGAAGGGCTGCTCTCCCTTTGTCTACAGATAATTTTTTAACTAATCCATAATAAAAACTTTCAAGTTAAGTTCTATGCAATGTGAAACATAACTTCAACTGAGTACCAAATTCACACTACTTTATATAATTATACACTTCTTTATTAAGTCACCTTTTGTTTATCTCCTATATTCATTAATTAGCCAAAATAACATCAAGCTTTAGTTTGTCTGTCTTTTAACCAGTCTAACCCTTTTGTATATATTGTTCTCAGCAGTAACCACTCTTCATTTGTCTGAATTTCGAATTTTGTCTGTATGAAGACCGCTTTTTATAGCAGAGTTTAACACATGCACTTGACGTTAGCGAAATCTATAAGGAAATGCCTTCAACTGACACAATTAAATTGAATACTGTTTTTATGGGTATGCCCTCGTTCCTGTGGTCTGGTCCGAAGTCTCATCTCATAGTTATAATATCATATGTAATACACTTTTTAACATGGAGGTATTTTCTGTTGCTAGTTGTGCGGAGTGCGGGCGTCGCTTTTTCTGGGCATGCGCGCTGCGGGCTCATGGCCAGGTGCATGGACGCGCAAGGGTGCGCGGTACACTGGTGTGTGGGTGGCCCGGCTGCGGCCGCGTGTTCCGGCAGCCCTGCCGCCTGCGCGAGCACACGCGCGCCCACACCGGCGACAAGCCGTACCCTGCAAGTACCCCGTTAGTAATGTTCCTGTTTTATTTTTTATTTATTTGGATCACCAACGTGTGGTACAATACAAGAAGGCTTAAATTTAATTTGTACTGTTATTGCACAATATTGCAATTTATTTCAGTGTGAGATAGCTGATTGTAACAAGGAGTTCACAAATAAGCAAAAATTCAAAAAGCACCAAAGTAGTCATAATAAAGAAGGCAGTAGCAGGCCGCACAGGCAAACTGTTGTTGAATGTCCAATTAAGACTTTTCAATCAGGTGTGGAGGAGCCCTGTGGAAGAATATTTATGTTAAGAGAAGAAGTTTTAAAACATCTTAATGAAGAACATACGTTGGAACAAGCAAACTATATGTAAGTGTTTTTAATTTGAAGAAAGTATTTTTATTGTTTCTTATGTCGAAAACTAACACAAAAATTGCATTTACTGTTCAAAAAACCTCAAAATTTCAATTAAAACTTTCAGAAAGAAATGATTTGTCGCCAACCTGGATTGGATAGATAATAGTAGATTTCTTCATATCTATCTTACTTCTTAAAGTTTCTAAAAACATTTAATTTACAAGTAATTTTTAAGGTGCCTCTTATGGTGCTCACTACTGGTGCTAAACTTAAATTATCAATAAGTTTTCTTTTTGTGCTCCTATTCTGGTATAGATGTTATCAATGACAATTGTGAAGAGAGAGTGTGAATGGTTTTGGTTATATCTTCATATACGGCCTCAACTATATTGTTTAAGCGTGTCTGTGTTGGAAGGAAAATGTCGTCCCCACCTTGGGAGTCTGCTTATATGAAGGGCTGCTCTCCCTTTGTCTACAGATAATTTTTTAACTAATCTATAATTAAACACTTTCAAGTTAAGCTTTATGCAATATGAAACATCAACTGAGTACCAAATTCACACTACTTTATATAATTATACACTTCTTTATTAAGTCACCATTTGTTTATATCCTATATTCATTAATTAGCCAAAATAATATCAAGCTTTAGTTAGTCTGTCTTTTAACCAGACTAACCCTTTTGTATATATTGTTCTCAGCAGTAACCACTTCATTTGTCTGAATTTCGAATTTTGTCTGTATGAAGACCGCTTTTTATAGCAGAGTTTAACACATGCACTTGACGTTAGCGAAAAATATAAGGAAATGCTTTCAACTGACACAATTAATTTGAATACTGTTTTATGGGTTCACCCTCGTTCCTGTGGTCTGGTCCGAAGTCTCATCTCATAGTTATAATATCATATGTAATACTCTTTTTAACATGGAGGTATTTTCTGTTGCTAGTTGTGCGGAGTGCGGGCGTCGCTTTTTCTGGGCATGCGCGCTGCGGGCTCATGGCCAGGTGCATGGACGCGCAAGGGTGCGCGGTACACTGGTGTGTGGGTGGCCCGGCTGCGGCCGCGTGTTCCGGCAGCCCTGCCGCTTGCGCGAGCACACGCGGGCACACACCGGCGACAAGCCGTACCCCTGCAAGTACCCCGTTAGTAATGTTCCCTGTTTTATTTTTTTTATTTATTTGGATCACCAACGTGTGGTACAATACAAGAAGGCTTAAATTTAATTGCTTTAAAAATGTATTCTATTTTAACCATTCCAACTAAAGTTAAGCTTATGATAGATATTTCTTCGAATAGTGGATTTCAAACTTACACCATTAGGCTATTGACATTTAAAAACTATATAGCTTTTATTCTACATAAAAATAAATAATAAATATAAATAAATAGATCATTCACAACAGCATGTAGTTAATGGCTGAAGCTATCAAAAGCAAAAACACCATTCATATCACCTTGCATGTTGGTGGTTAATTCCATTGTCCCATCCATATAGATATTTTTTTCAGGTGAACAGTGTCCATATAGATTTTTTTTTTCAGTTACTTAAAAGAAAGTTAATAAACACTCAATTAATGCTAGTCTACTAACAAAATAAGGATGAGATAGGATGCTTCTAGTAAGCAAAAATATGTTTTTGTCAGAAAATCTTGCTCTTTCATATCAAACTTAATAAAATAAAGCAGATAAACACGATTCTTGTAAATGGATTCTATATTTCTCCAATTTTACAATAAGTAATCACCATCAATAAATTAAGGTAACATGTCGATACAGGGCTACCGACGATAGCCCAATTCTTTAAGCAGGCATCTCGACGGTTTTCGAGACTGCCACCAAACATTCAAATAAACTTCTTGTGAGTGCCGCCACTTACAAGACTATCTACTTGTAAATTCAGACGCGTCGTCCGGAGGCCGAGACATGTCCTCGACGATCCGGACGATGTGATCACCATTGCACAGGCTAGATCTCTACAAAGCTACAAAGCGTCCATCCGCGACCGTCGGAGGTTGCGAATAATCCTTGCGCGATACAAGTACTTTATGGGGAAACCCCACCCTCTCGATAGGATTAGGAGCGTTGCTGGAGTTTCTTCGGCCACTTCTTCTCCCAGCGCTAACGCTTCCCGAAGTGGCATATAAGTTAGTTTAGCTTAGATTGTCCCAGTAGATTTCGTTAATAAAATAGCTACCGACCGAGTCGTGGTTTGGCCCTCTCGGGCGCCCTCGGATCGGACTGCTAATGCGTAATAATGGTAACCGTCAAGCCGAGGTTACCCTCACCGGGGACCCTTGTGTCGAGTTACCACCTAAATAGAGATTCAGGCTAAGCGACCTAAGAGCTATGCCACCTCTCAAATCCGGTGAAGCAGTAAAGGCCAGCTTCTCTGTGCCAACTGTGTTAGTTCGTCCAAAAAAAAATTAAGGTAATGACTAAGCTTAAACTAAAAATGGGCAAGGGCGGCGTTAAAGTTATGAGCAATCTCTTCCCGGCAACCCTGTAGGACTGGAGAGGTAAAATAAATAACTAGTAGGGTAATAAAACAAATCAAGAAACAAACAACGGAACGGCAAGAATTAATTCTGATAAAGACAGAACTCCAATTATATTAGAAACTAGCGTACCCAGTCCGCATCGTCAGGCTGGATTTTGCTTTATTTTATTAAACAATAAACTTACATCATTAAATATTTAACTTTCACCATATATTAAATTATTAATTTCTCTCCATATTCATTCTCTTCTATTCTTTTCTCAAGCAGGTGAAGATCATTACCTACACCCATGTATATATATAGTCCATTGTACTACAATATGGTTCATAATGACATAAATATACACAATGCATGCGTCAATACAAATTTGGGTTATAAAACAATAGAATATCGTCATAGTAAATAAAAGCTCACCAAACTATACAGGATTACTCCCCAAACAAGTCAATGGTCAATCCGAAGATTCCCTGAAAGTTTCATTGATATCAGTCCAGCCGTTTCGGAGCCTATAGGGAACAAACCCACATAATTTCTCTTTTATTTATATTAGAAATAAACATAATCATCTTAGGTGACTTTTAGCTTACTTGGTTTTATTTTTATTGACCACATTTGAAGAATTGCGGCTGGTCGTTCCGCACGGCTAGCAAATTGGTGCGACACGCGCGGCGTCACACGGGCGAGCGGCGGCACGCGTGCTCCGCGTGTGGCCGAGCATTCCTGCGCCGCGAGCACCTGCGCGAGCACCATGCCCGCCACCAGGCCCCGCTGGCGCGACCACCTCATGCATGTTCGCACGATGGTGAGTGACGTCATCTTATGTCATGTCATATTATAAATTAAGGCAGAGGCAGACGTCGGGCCCGGTGGCAACGTCTCGCCCGGACCCTGAGCCCTGTAGTCTTGGGCTTACTGAATTAGGATGTGGTATCCCCTGTAACCCAAGTACAGGAACGTGCTTCACACGTGCACAGTACATAGGGCACGGGTGCGTTCCATGCACCAAGGATGGCCACCGTGAGGGTTTTAGTGAGTAAAAATATATATAGAGCTGTCCCAGAATGAGGGTCCAGTCAAAAAAATCAGTGTTCTGCTCGAGTAGCAACCACTCTATTAAAATACTAAAAACATACTATCCGGAGTGCTATTTTTCGTTGTGTTTAGAGTTTTCAATTGTTTGTAGATTTTAATTCTGGTTTGGCTACGTAAGAAGCCAACCTAGTTGTTGCCAAATCAAACGAATCGAGAATAAATGTATGTTTGGAGAAAAATAACTGAATATCATTGATAAATGTACTCTAAGTTTACTATCACTTAGATTACTCGTAATATTAAAAAAAAATACACTAAACTATGCAGGCAAGTTTCAATTTCAAATCAAAACATGGTAGATTTTATCTAAGTTCTGAAATGCTATCACATGTGCAACTTTATAATAAAATTATATTTTATATTGATTCTCTGGGACATCCTGTATATGTTATGTAGTAAGAAAACTTTTAGATGGCACTTTACGTGGAAAATGTAAATGACAGTATTTTCAGAGAACGAACATTACAAAACATAACTAAAATAGGAAAGTAGGTACCTACCCGTTCCGATTTACGTAAATAACGTCATAAAGAAAAAAAAACCTTGTTGTTTGTTTTACAATCTATACTATGTGTGTATATTATTATCTCTGTGCTATAAAGATAAATTGTTAAATTACCGCCCATAGTCGTCGTTTTAACTAGGCCATCCATCGTAAATTGACGATTTGAAGAGTAACCTCCCGTAGTGCCGATGTACTTTATTAATTCAGTTTACACCCCTTAGATGTTAGAAGCGTTGCTGGAGTTTCTTCGGCCACTTCTTCTCCCAGCGCCAACGAAGTGGCACTCAAAGATAGTTTAGCTTTTTGAATTCGGCCCTCTCGGGCGTCCTCGGATCGGAATGCTTACGCGTAACATAGTAAGCGTCCAAGCCGAGGTTACTCCTCACCGGGGAGACCCTTGTGTCGAGTTACTAGCAATAGAGGTTCAGGCTAAGCAACCTAAGCGCTATGCCACCTCTCAATCCGGTGAAGCAGTCAAGGCCAGCTTCTCTGACCAATCTGTGTAGTTCGTCACAAAAAAAAAAGCTTACGCGTAACATAGTAACCGTCCAAGCCGAGGTTACCCCTCACCAGGGGGACCCTTGTGTCGAGTTACTAGCGATAGAGATTCAGGCTAAGCAACCTAAGAGCTATGCCACCTCTCAATCCGGTGAAGCAGTCAAGGCCAGCTTCTCTGGCCAATCTGTGTAGTCAAATCAAATCAATTCAGTTTTTAAAAAAGAGGGCATTGTATGAATTAAATATTGTTATAAATTCATATTTTAATTCAGTGATAATTGAAAACTTTTGATGACTAAAACTAAATAAATCACTGTTGTAAAACAAAACAAGTTACATGGCGGTTTTAACTGTACTATTTAATATGATTTACTTTTCCATGGTTCACAATGCTTTCTCGTAGCGACATATGACCAGACATGGTGATATTACATGTATAAATGGAGGCTCTAATGAATTTATTATTTTTTTTTATTATTTAACTTTAATTTAAAATTTAGCGTAATTTTACTATTTGTGTTTTTTTCACTTGTAACTGCGATGGCATTAACTTTACAACTATTCACTGTTTTTCTATATTGTATGTTAAAAATGCTAATTGTATTGGTAATCAATAAATAAATAAATATGATTTCACAGGGTGTCAGCAGAGTTTCAACAACATGAGTTCCTTGTATACGCATATGAAGAAGGTGCATAAGAAGGATGGTACCAGCACTGACACTTCATTCGTTACATCAGCTCATACCGTTGCTCAGAATCAGACGGAGAACACATTTACGGTAACCCTGTCAAGTATTACGCTTTGGTAGACAAATAAAAAACCTCTCACGGCCTTTTAAACCTAATGGAGGACAGACACAGCTCTCGTTGTCCATTTTTCATTAATCTTATTGGATCCCATATATAACGGGGGGTGAGCTCATCCCTATACACCAGGGACAAACTTTTTGCAAGTGCAAGTTTTGTACTTAAAAAGCTTTGACACAATAGTGCTTTTATGTATTACACACTCAGGTAGTGCTTTTATAATTGAAGCCTTTATTTTCGTGCGGTATGCTAGTGAAGACATTGCAGCCATCTATCGTACATCTCATATAAAAGTACAAATTCGACCATTTAAAGACAATTGGATAGAACAATTATTATGAATCATTTGGTCTAGGGTCAGTCAGTTCAATAATACCAAGACCCAGCAGTTTTAAGCTGCTAAATTATGCTGAGATTCAATAAGAAATCTTTTTCCAGTGAAGGCAATCATTTTCTGCTATATGTAAAGTAAGTGACAGAATCCAAACTCTCAACTGACTAGTCAGCCGGTATTAGGTCATAAAATCAACAGCCAAATTCTGTTTTTTTATAGGTAAGCTTATTAAATGAGGCTCCAGTTCAGTACGGCACCATTGCGAAGGTAGAGGTCTGCGGGGACATGCATCTGGAAGGCGAGGATATGCATTTAGAAGCCGGAGATATGTCTTTGGAAGGCGGGATTATGCATTTGGAAGCAGGAGTTATGCATTTGGAAGGAGGGGATATGCATTTGGAAGGTAGAGATATGCATCTAGGGGGTGTGGATGTTTCGGATGTAGAAGCGGAAGCGGGGATAGAAGTGCTGGCTGAATCGTGTGTGGCAACAGAGCTGGAGACGGAAGTCGGATTGGAGATGGTTGAGGAGGATCACGCGGCGAGGACACACTGCACTTGGCCCCTACTGCCGCGCGCCGAGAGCGGCTTCGAAAACTGTTCCGACTACGTGCTGGAAGAAGATGTTCAAGTTGGTATACTCTGTTGTGTCTTCATATTCAATTATTCTATGCAAATTTCTGTGCGTTTATTCTATATTCGTGGTTTCGTACAATATATTTTTCCTTCTCTCTTATTTCTATTATATTTAAATTAGTGGCTATTTTCGAAATTTAAAATCGACTTAACCAGAAAATGGTAATTGAACGTAACTTTATCGATGAATTGGTCAGTCACTATGTATCATTAGTTATTAAAACCGTTACCAAGTAACCATATAATAACTTAGTGTATGTGTATCGCATTGCATTTGTATGCATGATTAAAAAATATGATAAGTTCTTGCATTCCTGTAATAAATAAGTATTATTGTGGGAATTTTCATACTCCTCTATCTGCGCAATTTTCGTAAGAAGGGGTTCAAAGTTTTTGCTACACATATTAATATAATGATTCTATATTTATTAGTTTCTTTTTAAATCAACCATTTAAAAGCTCTATAAAATATTCCTTTAGCTATTATCAACAGAAGGTAATTTTAATGAATTCAGGTGGAGCAGTCGGAGAGCTCAGAAAATAACATCTACACAATACGAAGCGACCTGTTTCTACATGGTAACGCACTGACCAATGACGATAGCGAGTAAGTTCTATTTGTCTGTCAAGTCTCACGGAAGATAACTTTAGCGAATTTTAGCGGCATTACCCTTAGCCTCCTCTTAACCACCAAAGGTTAGCTGGAAGAAAATTCTAAATAGCATTAAGTTCACCTTTGTACGTATACTTTGGTGTAATAAAGGAATTATATATCTATCTATATAGACCCGAAAAATATTCATGTAAACTTAAGTTTTTGATGTTAATTAATTTAATAAAATATATATGATGAGAAAAAATATTTAAAAAATTTAAAAATTATTGTTTAAACAATTTATTTTTACAAATGTTATCTAAATCCTTGGTTTTGACTCTACGATCTTTCGCACATGACGTTCCGTACCAATAGTGTAACTTTTAAACAGTTATAGATACCTATATAGATTTAGACCCAGATTATTTTCAGAAGTATGGGCGGTGGCGTGGTGCCCACTGGTGGAGAGGTGCTTGGCGACGACCTTGGACTGCTGGACGCACATCCCACGATCGATTTGATGCAGGTATACGGTCGATTTCTGCCCTTGTCTTTTATGGCCATTAGTGATGCGCCAGATTACAAATAAGTTTCCGCCGTTTTTAGAAAGAGGTTTACATTCGAAAAACATTCTAGAAAAACATAACTCATCATATTATTAAGTTCGCATTAATATCATATACTTTTCTTCATCTAAAATTCAGCCAAATCATATGCGGAAACATTGCGGAAATATTTTTTTAAAGTAAAGTTATGCAAGAAACTATGATCGTAATTTCGTCAGTCTTTACGTGTTTATAATGATTTACGAATTTAATTTTCAATTCAGGAGGAGTTGATGTACACCGACGCCGTAGACGAGTCTTCTTTCCGAGTGTTTCTAATGAGCGGGGAGCTTACTTAGACACCGCTTCAAACTGATTGTTAATGCCCTATTGTTGTGTCGCTGTACTTATAATAGTTATAGGCAGTTACGCAAACCCACACACGTGACTGTCTCCAAATTGAAGCATAGTCAATGACACAAGATACTACGCTATGTCGATAGAGGAAACTTTTGTCTGTTTCCCTTTTGCCTTCGTTCATCATATGAAGTAACGTACAACTATTCTTCTGTGATGGGAATTTGTCTAAATATATATATTAATATGTATTAATATATATCTACTTACGATTTGATGGTTGTGAGTTCGAATCGGCTTGTATTATGTTGCTGTTTTATCGTACAAAAAAACTACTGAGGGTTAACCTATGAGAGCTTATTTTTTATATTATGTATATCGATTATATACATATATACAAGATATGCGTCCTCGTTTCTGTTCATCTTATTTTATCTTTTACCAAATGTTTGTCTGTCAAAATTGGATAATAGTATTACATGCTAATCGAACGAAAGATTTGTATTAGAAAATTATTATTTTTTTTTAATTAAAAAAATATAGGTTCAACTAATGATAAATTTAAGATACTATATTTTTTTCTTTTTAAATGAATAATCATAGATTATCTGCATGTAGTAAATTGAAAGAATGTAGTACAATGGTGTCCGAGTAAACTTTTTTTTTTAATGACGGAACTATGCAGATTGGCCAGAGAAGCTGGCCTTGACTGCTTCACCGGATTGAGAGGTGGCATAGCTCTTAGGTCGCTTAGCCTGAATCTCTACCGCTAGTAACTCGACACAAGGGTCCCCCCCCAGTGAGGGGTAACCTCGGCTTGGACCGTTACTATGAAGAAACTTTGTGATTTGAACTTTGTGACTTAATTAAGACACACTATACGCGTTATTTGACATGTTTTTTGACTATGATTTTACGGGGCATGACGTCCATATTCAAATATAGTACAGGAAGGTTGATCATATTTAAGACTAACAGTGTTATTGAAAGGTACGATAAAATTCAAATATCATATATAGTTAAGCTAGAATTTCTTGTTTACTAAAATGATTGTTGAATTAACAGTGATTTTAAGAAGTTGTTAGTTGATTTGGCGTTGAGCATGTAGTTTGCCTGCGAAGAGCACTTGATATGTATGTGTTGTCAATACCGTACCACCACAATGCACAATTATGCACTAGAGTCCGGTCAAGTTAGACCAAAAAATAAGAGTAAAGTTACCTAAATTCCCGCTAAGCTGAAAATCGGTAAGATTGTTTAAAATAGCATTAAAAACAAAATTTGAAAGATGTTTATATACGTGGCGTTACTTTTTGAATTATTATATCTCAAAAACGGTGGCTCGTAGAAAAAAAAGTATTAATAAATTTTTTGTACATAATTTTATGATCTACAATTTTTGTCTCAGGTATTTTTATGATAAAACTTACCGTTTTACTGAAAATCGTCACCTTTGACCTTCAATTTTGTTTTCCTTACAGGGGAAAAATGGGGAATTTTCAAATTTTGTTTTTAATGATATTTTAAACAATCTTACCGATTTTCAGCTTGGTGAGAATTTAGGTAACTTCGAATGTCTAAATTGACCGGACTACTAATTAAAAAACAAGTTTGTGTGCGTGTTTTCAATGCTGAGGTGCAATAATGTTTTTCTTTTCGATTGGAATGGATTAAATTAAGCAGTTTAGGTAATGTATAATTAAATAACGATACATTTTTCGTAGTAATATATAAAAAAATTGTCTTCCAAAGTCAAATTAAATTTCTTATTATTTTCGTTTTTAAGTCTAACGACCATACTTTGGCTTCAATATGTCGTTTCTTGAAAATTACTTATTGCTATTGATAGCAAAAAGCAGCGCCGACTAGAATTGGTTTCAGTCAGCTTACCACGAAGAAATATTGAATTGTTTTCTAGTTTTTCTACTGTTTATTCAAAAATTTATAATTTTTTGAAACAGTTTTTCGGTACTAATGTTAAATTGAACATTTCGAGATACACCATTTCGGCTTTCGCTCGAAATAAACTTTTTATGCAAAGTTAAAGCTGTTAGACAAAGGTTCATGTTTTATTACCGTGCTGATTTCTCCACTTATCTTTTAATAGATATAATGTCGATTATATATGTAGCTTTTGTATTTTCGTCAGTCGGTGTGTGTTAATTATAAGTGTTTGTGATAATATAGTAAGTTAAGACGGTTCACGATTTATAGTAAAAGTGAAACACAATTGGGCCTCGAGTCGAGCTAAATGCCAGTGACGAATTATCATTCCATAATTACCAAATATGTCAAATACTAACGCATACACGATTACCATGCCAGCGGTACGCCAACGGTAAACTTTAGTGATACCAATGAACTAAAACACTACTGAAATGTTAATGAACGTTCATTATGTACACAATTAGTTTAGTGGACTCGGGGCCTTGGCCTATTGTATTTTTATATTTTTGTACTTTAATTAGTTTTTTTTGTAATTGTATTAAAAACGAGCGAGCTTTAGACCATACAAATGAAGTAAAACTTTTTTAGCTTCCTCTATATGTGTATATACATATATATTAATTTTTTACAAGCTATTGAAATTTATAATTGGTTTTCATTGATACATTAATATTTTTGAATAGATTATTTATTTTTATTCATTATGTTTATTATCCCTTTCTATCTTAACTGACTTGTATCTCCCTTCGTCTCGCCCGATCACACTTTTGGTAACGCATTCACCAGGTTACTACCCAAGTCAAGCGTTCGTAAAGAAGTTTTACTTCAACAAATAAATCAAACATAACTCTATTACTGAATTACATTCACTAAAACAAAAAATATATCTAAATGAAAATAATGTTGGATAGAATTGATCTCTAAAATGTTATAAATTACCTATTTGTCTATTTTGTTGTATAAATGATTGATTCCGGCTGATGTGTACATAACATTATGTATAATATGTACTATATAATATATACTACTGAGTGTTTAAGATTTAAGTCAGACCTTTTTAAAGGGTGGGTTACACATGCTCTAAGTTTATCGGAAAATTTGTTAAAACGAATTATATACTGGTTGTTGATTGTTATTTTTATTGTAATTAAGAAAAAATTCTAAAATTTATAAAATATGTACTTGATGTTTTGCAATATTTTGCACTAGTATTATTGCAATATTAAGATAAAAGTTATCGGCTATGTACAAGTGTACGTAACTGAGGTTAGTTTCGTGGTTAGTAGTGTTAATTAAACATGTTGGAACCCAGCCATTGCTAACTAGCTAATTTTAAATTTACTAGAGGCATTTTTTCATTTTTGCAATCGACAAATAGTTAATTTTTAGTTGTAAAATTCAACTATTTACAGAAATGTTTTTTTTTTAGTTAAAATAACAGTTTTTGGGATGCCGTTTTTTAATATAGGCTGTCAACACCCAGTTACTATGAGTTTAAATTTAAAGCGCGATTACGGAATGATTTTCCGTTTCTAACCGAACTCTACAAGTCAAAAGAATCGTTTCCTTGTCTTCAGGCTTAATACAGCCATTATTAGAAATCGGCGGCGTTGTCAAGTCAATTCGTTTTTTTCGTACGATAACACACGTCTTTTTCATATACATCTGTTTATATATTTAAAAAAAAGTGGCGTACTTTAAGAATGTTGCTAAGACGTATACGTACTTTTTAAAAAATAATTGACGTACACAATCTCGACAACTAAAATAGTTTTGTAATTCACTTGTAAAACACCTAATTAGTTTATGTAAGGTAGAACCGGAAGGCCAATGGTTGGCTTAACAAAATGTCTACTTTAAAGCTATTTTTAAAGTCGACACCTCTATACATTTTAGGTGATTCTCTTGTCGTCTTATCGAAGTTGTAATGGGCCCGAATCTACTAAACCAGTTTTGTCAAAATGAACAGTGTTCAGTGACTTCGTAGTTGTACATTTATGGTTTTGGTAATCTGCTATGGTTTTCCAATGACATACCGCTGACACTTCAATATTGTTTCAATTTTTGCTATTTGTTAATCTCGTACATTATAACATCTACCAAATATAATATATAACGTTCAAGTGATAATTACACGTCAAAAAATTAAATTAGTAGATTATGGTTTTTGGCACAAGCCTAATTGAATTGTAGTAGGTTGGTTTTATAATGAAATGTCATCGGCAAATAGCAGACTCGGGGTCCCAGTTAAATAGCAAATGTTTGTATGAGCGTAAGTCACAAATAATGTTTGATTATACATAATAATATACCATTTATACAATGTACTATTTCAATGGACATGAATGCCGTTTATACAAAACAAATGTGTTCATATTACTTGCGTATACTTGCTCTGGAGAGCGTGCCAGTGGTCAGCAGTGTAACTTGTCACTACATGCCCTTAGACTTGTTAAGATGTGTCTACCTGAAGACGGAGCTTAGCACCGCCCGAAAGACTAATACAATTTATGATTATAGCTCTTAAGTATATTGTAAATAAAATATATTTTTGGATATACACGCGTACGGTAAGATGGCTTATTTTTTGAGACTGTTGTCCAAAATGAAAAGTTTTGTTAAAATTATTATAGAATGTCGCCGCCGCTGCTTATTCGCGTCTTAATTTTGGATTGTTCTATATTTAAATATTTTTTTCTCAATTTGGAAATTTTTTACAATATAACAAAGGTGAGACATAACAGTTTGCTCCACTCCTCCATGCTAAGAGTTGTATTTAGAGAGAAAAAGAGTAGAATTTTAGGGGAAGTGTCCCCTGGTAAATAAATATTGCTCTGAGGGTTTTATCTAATTATGTCAATCTCTGTTTTACTTGTGCAACGGAATGCCAGATTCAATTTTAATGACAGAAAGTCAATAATCAAGATGGCGTCTGTTTCCCGTGTGCGTCACTTCACAATGCTTTTTTTGTGAGAATAATACACAGGTTAGCCAGAGAAGCTTTTACTGCTTCACCGGACACCGTTTTCAATTTATTATTACAGGTATTTCTGAATCAAAAGGATTTTTAGATAAGTATTTTTTTCTAAACATTATTAAAAGATTTATCAAAACGACGCAAATGCTATGACATAAATGTTCATTGGCGGTAGATGATCGCCTAAAATTAGGTAAATCTCTAGTTAATTTACCTAATTCATTTAAAACTGTTATTTGTGCACATTTTCCTTCTACGAACAGTGTCTTGGCGTTGTTTTGTTAAGACAACGAATGTGCAGTGGCGACAACAAATCAAAATTATATTTATAAATAAGCTTTATTTGAGTTGTTGCTATACTAATGTTTTGTTTATTTAATACGATAGATAATATTAAGATGAGACGTTCGCACAGTATAGACGCGCTAAGTCAACTTTAATTAATCACATATCATATTTAGTTTTGTTATGAATTTTATTGTAACTGGTTGCTTTGTGTTTAATTGCAGATTTCGCTATATAGAAATAAATGTTTTAGATAAACAACCACGTTTATTTATTTATTTGTTCCGCCGTCATGAAAATAGGTGCTACAAATTAAATAATTAAATTTTAATTTATTATCAAAAAAATACTTTCTAATATAATTGTTTTATTAATAAATATAAAATTATTAATTAAAATATTAAATTATTCTTTATAACGAAATATCAATTTATGAAGTATATTGAATATTGTATTGGCAGTCACGAATTTAATGTCATTTACCGCCAATTTTCGCCACTAAGAAATATTATACATTGCCGTATTGCGTAAAAGGATCTGTAGCTAGTGAACTTACTGAGCTATAACTAGAGTTACTGTTTTGAGCAACAATAATTCTACACTTTATCTTCATTAATACTCTTAAGCTTTCTCTTTCAAGCCACATTTTTGCCCTCTCAAAATAATGTATTGCGATTTGCAGGTTATTTGGTATAAATAAAACAATCTAAATATTTTAGCAACTTTATTATGTACAAAATGAAAGATACTTAAAGTATACGTTAAGTATACAAAAGTTCTCAGTATCTACAACTAAGTACACCTTTCATAATACAAATCAATTTCCGTCGATTGCCTGGAAACTCGAGAAAGGTCGACAGGTCTTGGTATTTTAATTAAAATAACAATACCATTCGTATATTACGAATATATCATTTTATTAAGTATAAAATTACTTAATATGTATGAAAATGCTACACTAGAATACAGCAAGATATGGTCTGTTACAGATTAAAAATGGTATGGTGGTTGATCTTGTTTATTGAGATAATTTTCATCTAGAGACCGTTAATGTAACTACATTAGGCTCTCGAAAAATTGTGTCAGTTTCTTATACTACTAATGTACTAAGTACAATGATAGTACTAATGACACCTTTGATGATGGGACGAAAAAAAATCGATCCTGATTAAAAAAAGTCACATTTTTAAATCGTTTTATTAGAATTATTTACACTCCATCGTGTTATATAGATAATGAATCGATAGTTTTATAAAATACTTTTACTTTTAAAAAAACAGCAATGTAACACAAAGTGAAAAACATGCTTATGCTCGAACGCCAAAGAAGCGGCAAGAATTCTTTTATGGCGCGGTATCAGTGCCGTGCCGTCGGCCCTTTGCGCTCCGGCGTTCGTTGACCCGAACATCAGCTGTCATTGACTTTGTGTTTCACTACTGTTTTCTTGAAACATGATTTTTAATCAGGATCGATTTTTTTCCGTCCCATCATCAAAGGTGTCATTAGAACTATCGTCTGACTTCGTTTTCAGAAGCGGTCTCCTAATACCCTGTACATCTCAAATAAGTGATCATTATTATGTTCATATCAATCTGGAGAACTTCTATTTTCATTAATAGCTTTATACTCATGCTATTTTCATACCTTGTACAGTGATAATACATAGTTCAATTATACAAATTTCACGTCACTTGACGAAACACACATACGACATGTATATGTCGGACCCTTACTACCGGTGGCGTCATCTTTTAGTAGTTTTTTAAGTAATAATCAATCACATAAGACTGATTGTGTCGATGATTATGATGGTGTGGCTATGGTAAAACCTAATCTGTCTCGTTGGCAGTAGGGCTTTCACGCTTGAGTTAATGTGAAGTTTTAATGAGAATAAAGAAGCTTTCCTGACAGAACTTGTTATAGTTGTGTTTGGCCAGTTAAAGTGTGTAGATCTCCTTTGAGCTGATGCATCGCTGGAGGCATAATGCTGTTGTCTCTTATTTTGTTGTTAGTGTTTGTAAACTTGTTACTCTTGCCAGAGCAAGGATCATGTTGGTCTGCTGGTCTCTAGTACGGCTAAAAGAGATGGGACTATATTCTAATTATTCAGATGTTTTACTCTGAAGAATAACGATTAGTTGTAAATATCGATGTACTAACATTCTATTCAACATGCACGGTAGTTTAATAATGATCATTCCTCTATTATCGTCTTTAACCTCTCTAATTTATTCGTCTATTCCAACATACCTTCATCACATAATTTCGCATATGCATAACCTACCCGCGAAATATATATTTAGAAAATATACTAATTATGAAATGTTTTTTTAAATATTTCAGTTTCGATTACCAAATGCTTTATATACTGGCTGTATTATATATATTTAATACATACTAATACATGAAATAAATTTCCGAAGCCTCAATAATACTAGTTAATAACTTTTTAGGTTATTCTAACACTAAATCTTATTATAAATTTGGCCTTTCGTTAAGTCTAAGTTATATAATAGTTTCTTATCATAAAGGAATATTTTTCAATAATTAAAAACAACAAGAAATATTAAAGTATTAAGTGAACGTAATTCATTGGATTTTTTTGAAATTTAAATCATTCAGAGAGCGTATTAAATTTTTAGCTTAGCAATATTACCCAGGGATAAGTTGCCTTTTAGTTAACTAGAAAATATTGAGACAAAACTACCCATAGACAATTAAAATAAAATCAACACGTTGTATTGTATCTATTTCATAGCATGGCTTTTGAATGCGTAATTAGTTAAGTTAGACAGATTATAGAAGGCAGCAGCCCTGTAGTTCTGGGCTCTCAAGAATAAGATTACGGTATCCCCTACCTGTCGTAGAAGGCGACTAAAAGGGACCTCGGGTTCACTGGGCGACAAGAGTGGGGGCCTGAGTCGTCCACCAAGGTGGACCCGCGAAAAGGGCGACATCGGCTGGCCCGTGTCGCCTTGCGCTGCGAGGGCACAGGGGGGGAGGGAGTAACCTCCCCCCCCGAGACGTGCTCTCCTTGAGCTCAGTGCAGAGGGGCTCCGGTACGTTCGACGTTGAGATCCCGGAGCCCGTCGTTATGAACCGAGGAAAGGGCCATCGGGGAGGTTTTAGTGGGTAAGAACCCGACATAACCGCCGCGAAGAATGACATCCTAACCCTAATGGCGTACGTAGAGTTTGAATCTATCGTCTTACACTAATGCAAAAATTTGAGTTTTATTCTACTAAAGTGATTGTTTTGTACTCAAGAAATGATCGTTGGTACAAACCGGCTAGTATTCGAACCGTAAGTCGAACGCCTAGCTAATATATTTTTTATTCAATTGTGAATTTATATTATTTTATTTATGCTATAAGCATATGACATACACTTAGCTGGGAAAATAGAGAGAGAGATATGTAAGTACTATAAGTCTTCTAATAGCTATATTTTTCGTTTCTGTTTAGTTCATGAAAATGCAAAAATATTGCTTAGGAGAGACATGTAGGATTTTACAAATTAATTATTGAAAGATAGATATACTGTTGAATCTCGATAAGTCGATAATCCATTACTCGAAATCCACTTCGGTACCAATTGTGCCTCCATAATAAATTAAATACATTGTCGTCTTCAAGTTCGACTACCGAATTTCTTCTATACAAGTTTTTGTATCCTTGCCCATAGTTTCTTAGTCAAAAAGTTAAGTACAAACGTATCAAAGTGTAGACTGTAGACTATATGTAAACACGCTAAAACGTGTCATAAATGTCAATTAATTGTCTGTGTAAAAATAACAGTTCCACACACTATCATACAATGTGCGTGTGTAGGTCGGGCGGAGTCATGGGTAAGGTGTGGCTGGTGGTACGTATCGTCGATAGGGAGAGTTTTTCTCTGCAACACGCCGTGCCCCAAATAAAAAGGTATATGATTACCAAGCCGGCAGTAGATGCGGCTACCACAGTGCCAGCGCGGCTACCTTGTTGCCAGTCCAATATTTCATAAATAAACAAGTTGCCTTGGCTGAAAAGATAAACATTTTAGATTAATTAACAACGCAATTAAATCCGAAAAATAAATTTTATATATTTGCGCAAATATGTCAATTATAGCTGTCTCGCAGAATTTTAACGGAAAATAGAGAAATAGTATTTCTAAGTTATCAGTTGAAAGCCGTTAAATGGAAGAAGCTGAAATTGGGGAGCCCTGGGACCACAGAGATGGCAACTGTGTTTGAGGCGCGAATGAAAAATATCTAGTATTTACACCGAGGGTTTTGGGAGCGTCGAATTGTTCAAAAGAAGTTTCAATTTACCCATCAGTGCCACCCGCTGCATAGTAAACGCCAGAGAAGGCGGCGTACCACAGCCCGACCCCCAGGGGCTGGTAGACGTGCAGCAGGCGAACTGGTGTCCGCGACGAAAGCACCTCCACCAGCGCTATGCACGAGTTGACGCCGTGAGTTGCCACGTCCAGCCACAGACCACCCGGATTTTGATCTTGGCTTTCATCTGTGAACAATATGTTCAAGCGTTGAACACTACGTCCCGTTAAGTTGTTGAACAGTTGTTTCAAAATAGGGGGGATCTGTTTTAAATCTTTGCACAAATTCTTTACATCAATAGCAACTTGAAATTTTATAATTATCTTTTAAATTCCAACATATGATTATTATAAAGTTAATTATAATAGTTTTGTTTTTTTATATCTGGTTAGCTATCATCTATGTTTATTATTATAAATATTTTTTTATTTAAAAACAACATTCAAACTTTTTAAAATACTGCCTTTAACTTCGAATTTAAAAATCGAAAAATTAAATTGCACCTCTGTATCTGGAAAGAAATAAGTTTACAAGTTTTTGGCGAAAATGTGTATCATTATTCCTTAATTGACTTCTTAATTATTTTATTAATCTGACTCAAAATTAAAATGAATCCTAACTCTACTAGTAGAATTTTTCGTTACAAAATCGAAAACTCGTCAGTCCTTCTTGAAGTTCGCTTTACCGTGGTTCTTCTTCATAATTAAAAAAATAAGCTAACCGAAGTTATACCGGCAAGCATACAAGGAAGCCGACATACACATCGTATTTCATAAATAAAGTTATCAGTAACGTGAACCTGAGGGAGGTTGGGTCATGTAAGCCCCTTTGTCCAGTATTTCTAGTGTAATAAATTAACATAGTTAATAACACTTCCACCATAAGCAATTATAAGGCACCATTGTATTAGATAATATATAAACTAATGGTTCAATAAAATAAAGTCAATCTACAATTGCTCTGCAAGCAAAGAACATCTTTTGTTCTTTTAAAAAGCTTGCCACCGTCACCCGGTCCGTGTTCTTTCTAATACGAACTCTGGGAGGCGGTAGGTTTCACGAAGGTTATTCTTTTATGGAGGTTGTATAGTAAAGAACGACGTGCATTACTTTATTTATATTAAGCTGTCACCACACCCTTCTTTTCTCTTATTAGTTAACTGTATAATAAAGACGTTTTAATTATTTTAAAAATTACATTTAGTTCCTTCGCCTATCTAGCAATAAATGAACGTTCGCGAGTAACGCGCGTACTTCTGAGGCGGCATGACTTGTAATATGACGTAAACAACATGGTTCCACACCACACTTTGTACTTTGCCACTTCACATCAAAGAATTCTAATACATGTGCTTTATGTTAGCCCGTCACGCAAACACGAGGGAGCGCGTTTAATCTTGGGATGAATAAGGCTTCGACCTAGCCTATGGAAAAAGAAAATGTAGTAGTAAATACAGATAAAGTACTACTAAAGCTTTATGAACCGTCAAAGAGTAAGAGAAGTAGAAGTTATGAGTATTTATGTTGTAAAATTTTGTGATAAATATTTTTTTTTACCTAGTAAATAAGCATATATTAAGGTCGCTATTTAGCCTATTCGATTCCAAATGTGACAGAGCCCAGGGTTATCTACGGGCACAAATTTTCAACAAAATTCAGAATGGTAAAAAAGGTAAAAAGAGCGTAGGAGCTTTTCTGATTTTTTTTTATTATTCAGCAAATTTCCTCAAGTTTGTTACTTTTGCAAATAAATTTTAGTATTATCAGCACGTTACAATGATGGTATTGTCTACGTACACGTAAACGTAAGTACTTTAGCTTGTACTTTGATAAGGTGTCAATGATTTATAGCATTTATCAGATAAAATTTAAGGATCTGTATTTGAGTGGATACAAATACATATATGTCGTTTGATTCATATTTTCAAATTATGCGCAAAGCATACAGTAGCAGGATGGCTACCATCGACTAATCCATCATATAAACCATCTATACCATATAGATGGAATGTGGATATTTGACGAATGAACGAAAAATTCAGTTATCGAAGTAATTCCATTCAATGATCCTGTAATTTATTCGATAAAAATGGTAAGGGATGCAACAGCGTTTCCTACGCTATTATTAAGTTATAAGATATTCGACTATCTGATTCATAGACGCAGAAGTTCACCATTTCACAAGACATTTACTCTCTACCTCGGCATTTCGGCCCGCGGTTCTTATTGTGAAATTTAATAAACACGCCTGTTTTCAACCAACTTCAAATAAGGCTAAGGTTCTCAATTCGTCTGTAATATTTGACTGTGTGAACCGATCTTTTTTTGGACGAACTAACACAGTTGGCCAGAGAGGCTGGCCTTTACTGCTTCACCGGATTGAGAGGTGGCATAGCTCTTAGGTCGCTTAGCCTGAACCTCTATTAGGTAGTACTCGACGCAAGGATCCCCCAGTGAGGATTAACGTGAACCGATTTTGATGATTCTTTTTTTATTTGAAAGGAGGTACTTCAAGGGTAGTTTGACAAGAGTTTGGTTAGGTTCTGATTAATTATATTCCGTAATATTTCCACGATAATTTAGAAATACAAGGAGGTCGTCCGTGGGTAATAACGTTTGTTTGTTTTGATTTGAAGTCGGTTTTTTTTCTCATACATGTACATGTCAATAGTCGAATGGTGACTTTAAACCAATGACTTAAAGACGGCCTTTATGACGATAATAATACTTAATTGTTCTGACGCAGTGTTGTAATATTTGCTCCGTAATCACAGCGCTATGAGCTGCAGACCTTCGTTCTAAGTTTACTGAAAGGCGACATATGCCATTTGACTATACAAGAAATATTCTTTAGTAAATTGGCTCTAGAAGTTGCACAATCGAATGTGATCACACACACGCAATACCACCGACAGCTTCGTATTGATGCTTGTGAGGTGACTGAACATTTCTTGTATGCAATGCCGTCACATATGTTGGTTTCCTAATGTAGCGATGAAATGTATTTTAAATAGGTAACAGTGGCAGCCAGAGGAGAGTTGCTCCGATATACGAAACGTAATTCTCTCTAACTTCGTTAACTCTCTCTCAACTTCCGTTCGCCTCGCCCGATCACAATTTAATCGTAACGCATTCACTAGCACACCCTCAATCTATTTTCAAAGTGACAAGCGTAAATTCGAGGCATATATCTTACCATCACGTTTATCTGATTAAAAGTTTCTCGCGTACTTTACACATTGTAAATACTATTTATTGTTATAAAATTTATTATAAGCAATATAAAGATAAAAAAATGATATGTTTGGTTAATATCACCAATAAATATATTATAATAAGTGAAAAAGAAAAACCGGCAGTATACGCTATTTTTCTTCATTTATCTCATTTAGGGTGGATTAAGGTTCGATAATTTCCTTGCTGTTATCTTAAAAACATTAAAATCTTACCAATAAAATTATATAACATATTAAAATTAGCAGTAACATTACAAAACATTATTATATAACTTGTAACGACCTCGTAACCTAAATATATAGCTCACTTTCTCTGTTGTGTGTGTGTGTGCTGGCTAGGTTCATTTTAATTTAGGGATTAGTCACTTATGGTGAAACTTATCCTACGAACCTATAAGACTTAATAAAATCCCGTGATGCCTATGTGGATTTTAATAGTGAGAGCCCATTGTTTTAACGTCGGGCTCCGAATATTATTTGCCAATGACATTTCACTATAAAACCAATCTGCTCGCGGGCACTTCTTTTTCCAGCACCAAAGCTTCCCGAACTGGCACTCAAAGTTAGTTCAGCTTTTCAACGTCCCTTGGATTATCCGTGAAATAGCAACCGACCGAGTCGTGGTTCGGCCCTCTCAGGAGCCCTCGGATCGGAATGCTTACGCGTAACATAGTAACCGAAAACAGTACAACTGAACTAGCAGATTGCCAAAGCTAGCAAAAATCGTCAACTATAATGTCACTGAGCTTTCACTTCGACGCAAGTGGTTTAGAATATTCGCAGTGCTTCATGATGGAGTTTAAAACTAAGCTCCCTCTTAATTGCGTGAAGATATTTAAGCCTTCGGGTTAACAACGGCAATCAGCCATAAAAAGTACTATGTGGTACGTTTATGTGTTTGAAGCATTTGAATTACGTTGAGTACACGTTTTGTCCATTTGGTTCCTTAGTTTACAAAACTGCGTTACGGTCGAGGTAATTCAAACAAGTTATGTATTTAGCTTAATGCGTTGCCTCGATCTTACCATTTGGGGTCAAGGTGAGATGATTTTTGATGATGGCGTAGTACTTATTTCGTGAGTGATTACAAAATGTACATCATTATATCAAACAACTCTGTTTGAACAAAACTTTGATAGTCCAATCAACGTAGCTAGATGGTAATAGATCGCTGTTTACCTCGAAAACGCCCTTTCACGTATATAAATTATATATATATATATAATTTATTATGTATATATATAATTTATTACGTATATATCATAGCGAACACAGCGCCATCTATTGGTAATGACTGTTGAAAAAGCTGTTGCTGCTTGCAGTCGCGGATATGTTAAAGAGGCAAGAATTAGATAAAACTTTTTTTTTTTAAAGAAAGCTAACAATATTTCTTTTTTTTTTCAGAAAACGTTACTAACATTCTTGTTAGTTAACCATTTCAACTAAGCTTAAGTTCCCACGACGGCTATTATCTTTAGACTATCGACGGCTATTGACGCTTCAAAATCTTTGATAATAAATCCATAAATGATAAATAATGATCTTCTCCCGCTCGAGAATAGAACAGAAGGGAATGAATACAGAGAGAAATGACTAATTTAATATATTGTGAGAGTTAACTTAAATAATAGGTTGTCAAATATCTCCCTTCCGCCTTTTGTCTTTTGAATTTCGCGGCCATGTACAAAGCGCTACAGAGCTCGTATCTAGCAATACTATACATAATTTGAAAGGTCTTGACATAACCTACAAAACGACGCTATGCATAATTAGTTTGGATATTGCGTTCAACAGTTATAGACGTGTAAACATGGAGTTCACTAACGCCGAAATTCGCGCTATTTTAAAGTTTTCCTTCGTTAAAGGCAAATCCGCTAGAGAAACGTTCCGTGAGATTAATGGTGTTTTGGGGATGGTACTCTATCACTTCGAACCACGGAGGAATGGTTTCGACGATTCAGAGCCGGTGAAAACGACACCATGGATAAGCCAGCCGGCGGAAGACCTGTGACGACAAATACCGATCAAATCATGGACTACATCGAGTTAGACCGGCATGTGGCATCTCGTGACATCGCCCAGGAGATGGGAGTTAGTCACCAAACCATTTTAAACCATCTGCAGAAGGCTGGATACAAAAAAGCTTGATGTTTGGGTGCCGCATGACACAAAAGGCGGAAGGGAGATATTTGAATGATGTAAGATAATTGTTTAAATAAAATAAAGCAAAATCTAGCCCGGCGAAGCGTGCTGGGTACGCTAGTATCTAATAATTATCATATTATTATTTAATTGAATTACTTACCAGGGTCATAGAGCAGGATCCAGTAGAGTAGGGTAATCATGAGAGCTATGCTAATGGTGATGTTGTATATGAACCAGTACATGCTCACGTACCACGGCAGTTCCGCTCCATCTGCAAAATACGAACGCAGGGGCGTTACAATTTTTTTTATTAAATTGATTATAGTTTCCTCGGGGTACGCCCTTGCATGGGAAGTAAGGTGGGTAATACTATAGCGCGGTGGTAATACTACCAAGCAGCACAGCAAATATTACCGTGATAACGCTTTCAATAGCGGTATAGCTAGTAAAATTACTGGGCTAACGAGTGCCAAGTGGAACTGGAAGTAAATGCCAAATTGTATTAAGTTCGCTTTTGTATATGTATTTTGGTTAATTTATCTATCTATTCAATCCTTTGATCATAAATGTCGTGGTCGACAAACATCTCGAAAAGTAAATTTCGTCGCTTTCTCCGTTGAATCGACATTCATTAAATTTTTAATTAAAAAGTCAATTTTAATTATTTATAAACTATCTCTTGGAATCTTGTATTCCATAAGCTTTAAGCATATTCGCATTTGTGTGGTGTTACAGGTGATTTATTATAAAATTGTGTGCAAACAAATAAACATTTATTTTATTCTGCACTATTGATTTATAATTAAAATATTGAGCCCGAAATATATTTTAAATGAAATGACGTATTTCTAGAAACCATTTTATGAATTGTTGTATTAGTCTATCAATTAGCAAATAGCTGTTGTTATTGCAATAGCATATTACATAATGATATTATCGTTATATCCATTACTGTTGTTCTAACACTTAGAAACAAGTACAATGCAATAGTAAGTAACAAAATACGAAAGTATGCGGTATTAGAATTGTTTACTGTTATTAATTCCATATTGATACATTTCCGCAAAGCACGATTAGTTATGCTTCGGGCTTAGGTTTGGGCTGTCGAAAAATGAATGAGAAAATTTATGAAAATTCAGTGAAATAGTGTAATAAAGTGTAACAAAGAAAGTATAAAAAGTTTTGGAGAATCCAAATAAGTACATTACAAGATACTTAGCAAATATATGTACATAGCAGCAAACGATTGAAAAGGGAAACGAATAAAAAAAGGGTGTGCTTTAGACCACACGACTGAAGTAAAACTTCTTCAGTTAATCTGTATAAAATATAATCTGTAAAACATATGTAAATATATATATATATATATTTACATATCTTTAATATACACAAAATATAATATATACACTATTGTTCAAGAGAATGAAAATGCGCGCACTGCAACATAAAGTTTCACTTCAAAAACCTAAATAACAGACAAAAGTGACATCAATCAATTATATTTTCACCAATAATTATAAGTTGATAGAAATGTCAAAGGTACCAATTACGTCAGAATGTGGGTCATGTCGACCAGCGCAATCTGAGGCAGCCATAACACGTCGCGGTGTTGCATACTCGGCGGACTATAGCAATAATGACTGACGATCTTGTCAACGTATTGCATAAACGAACGAAGCGAACCGATGGACACTTTCATGACGTATGACAAGTGGGTTATGGTAATTCACCTTATGTACCATATGTTTTGTCTTGAAGATTTTACTCCATAGATTTTAATCGTTCCATCGTTTTTTTGTTTACGGGGGAAATCTTCTACAGGATACCCCGTCTTCTGGCTTCTGGCAAGGCGGAGTTATCAGGGGGTCACTCATTAAACCTCTCCAGTGGACCTCTTCGGTGTACGGCGAGGGATTCCGGGATATCCAGTGGAACGCACCGGAGTCTTTCTGCACTGTGCTCTAAAGCACGTCCCGTGGAGGTTACTCCGTCCAATCCTCGCAGTGCTAAGGCAACACGGGAGGGTGCTGGGGAAGTTTTTGGTCATCTAACTTTACCTTACAAATTAGAATGGAGAGAGAGAGAGGTAAATACATAGTTAACGCGGAAAGATGTCAGAAATATTTTGATCACTCGTAAATATTCAAGGTTGAAATCGTGTGGAGCGTTTCAAGCAAAACGTGCATAAACATTGTAACGAATACGTAAAGTAGATACTTTATGATAGGAGAGACTTCTATCTAGAGATCACTATGCGTTTTAGATTTAAAATATTTTTCTCTTTATTTATTTTTCTTTCTCTGCCGTTGTACTTCTTCGAACTTTAAGTAGCACTTCGGGAAGTGTTGGCGCTGGGAGAAGTGGGCCGAAGCTCTGTACCATCCTCTTGTATCTTCTTGTACCGTTCTGCCTGATTGGAGGGGGGGTGGTGGGGAGTTGTTTATGAGTTGATATATTTAAAAATCGAGGTTTGATGGTCATAGATAGTTTCACTTTGTTGGAGTACTGTAAATATTAATTTTGATTGATATTTATTTGTATATATTAATGAATGATCTAACTACTCTGCCAACCAACATGCGGCAATTGTGGAACGTCTTAGTGCGCCGCCCTTCCACTAAGAGCGTGTTCACATTTTTCCCCAGTAAAAAAACATTTTAGCTTTAAATGACTTCTCTGTGTGTTAGTAAATTCATGCTTATATTAAATCTTGTTTAGTAGCAGCCGTTATTTAGAAACAATGTTGATTCATCTACATCCGGCTTGTTTCTTTGTATTAGCTCGACGTGCACGTACCTATGTTTGTAAACAGGTACAGGAAGTAGATTAATAGCGAGTAAGATTGTACTTATTTTGAATTATTTGCCTTTTTTGTAACCCCATTATTAATATAGACTTGACGAATTTTCTGTTAAATGAACGAGTTAAACTCATTTTATGAATTTTATCGAAGTTTAATCTGATTTTTTGAAAGTTTAAGTGGTCATGGTCAAGGTACAGAGGTATGTTGAGCGGCCCAACGCTCATAGTTTTCGTAAGATCGATCCACGATTGTTTCGATCGTACACCTGGAGTAGCCTCAAGGATTCTATACTTTTTGGTGACAAACTACACAGATTGGTCAGAAAAGCTGACTTTTACTGCTTTCCCGGAGTGAGAGGTAGCATAGCTCTTAAGTTGCTTAGTCTGAACCTCTATTGCTAGTATCATGACAAGGGTCGCCCCGGTGAGGGGTAACTTCGGCTTGGAAGGATGCTATGTTATGCGTAAGAATGCCAATCCGAGGGTGCTCCAGAAGGCCACGAAGGAACCAAGGCTCGGTCGATTGCTATTTTACGGATAATCTAAGGGATTTTCAAAAGCTAAACGAACTTAAGTGGCACTTCGGGAAGCGTTGGCGCTGGGAGAAGTGGGCCGAAGCTCTGTACCATCCTCTTGTATCTTCTTGTACCGTTCTGCCTGATTGGAGGGGGTGGTGGGGAGTTGTTTATGAGTTGATATATTTAAAAATCGAGGTTTGATGGTCATAGATAGTTTCACTTTGTTGGAGTACTGTAAATATTAATTTTGATTGATATTTATTTGTATATATTAATGAATGATCTAACTACTCTGCCAACCAACATGCGGCAATTGTGGAACGTCTTAGTGCGCCGCCCTTCCACTAAGAGCGTGTTCACATTTTTCCCCAGTAAAAAAACATTTTAGCTTTAAATGACTTCTCTGTGTGTTAGTAAATTCATGCTTATATTAAATCTTGTTTAGTAGCAGCCGTTATTTAGAAACAATGTTGATTCATCTACATCCGGCTTGTTTCTTTGTATTAGCTCGACGTGCACATACCTATGTTTGTAAACAGGTACAGGAAGTAGATTAATAGCGAGTAAGATTGTACTTATTTTGAATTATTTGCCTTTTTTGTAACCCCATTATTAATATTGACTTGACGAATTTTCTGTTAAATGAACGAGTTAAACTCATTTTATGAATTTTATCGAAGTTTAATCTGATTTTTTGAAAGTTTAAGTGGTCATGGTCAAGGTACAGAGGTATGTTGAGCGGCCCAACGCTCATAGTTTTCGTAAGATCGATCCACGATTGTTTCGATCGTACACCTGGAGTAGCCTCAAGGATTCTATACTTTTTGGTGACAAACTACACAGATTGGTCAGAAAAGCTGACTTTTACTGCTTCCCCGGAGTGAGAGGTAGCATAGCTCTTAAGTTGCTTAGTCTGAACCTCTATTGCTAGTATCATGACAAGGGTCGCCCCGGTGAGGGGTAACTTCGGCTTGGAAGGATGCTATGTTATGCGTAAGAATGCCAATCCGAGGGTGCTCCAGAAGGCCACGAAGGAACCAAGGCTCGGTCGATTGCTATTTTACGGATAATCTAAGGGATTTTCAAAAGCTAAACGAACTTAAGTGGCACTTCGGGAAGCGTTGGCGCTGGGAGAAGAAGTGGCCGAAGAAACTCCAGCAACGCTCCTAACAACTAAGCGGTGGGGCCTGCCCATAAAATAGCGGTAACGCGCAAGGATTATTCGCAACCTCCGACGGTCGCGAATGGACGCTTTGTGGATTTGTAGAGATCTAGCCTGTGCAATGGTAATCGCGTCGTCAATTTTCAATTCCAAACATTTTTCCCCAGTAAAACAATATTTTAGCTTCAAATGACTTCTCTGTGTGTTAGTAAATTCATGCCAATATTAAATCTTGCTTAGTAGCAGCCGTTATTTAGAAACAATGTTGATTCATCTACATCCGGCTTGTTTCTTTGTATTAGCTCGACGTGCACATACCTATGTTTGTAAACAGGTACAGGAAGTAGATTAATAGCGAGTAAGATTGTACTTATTTTGAATTATTTGCCTTTTTTTTGTAACCCCATTATTAATATTGACTTGACGAATTTTCTGTTAAATGAACGAGTTAAACTCATTTTATGAATTTTATCGAAGTTTAATCTGATTTTTTGAAAGTTTAAGTGGTCATGGTCAAGGTACAGAGGTATGTTGAGCGGCCCAACGCTCATAGTTTTCGTAAGATCGATCCACGATTGTTTCGATCGTACACCTGGAGTAGCCTCAAGGATTCTATACTTTTTGGTGACAAACTACACAGATTGGTCAGAAAAGCTGACTTTTTACTGCTTTCCCGGAGTGAGAGGTAGCATAGCTCTTAAGTTGCTTAGTCTGAACCTCTATTGCTAGTATCATGACAAGGGTCGCCCCGGTGAGGGGTAACTTCGGCTTGGAAGGATGCTATGTTATGCGTAAGAATGCCAATCCGAGGGTGCTCCAGAAGGCCACGAAGGAACCAAGGCTCGGTCGATTGCTATTTTACGGATAATCTAAGGGATTTTCAAAAGCTAAACGAACTTAAGTGGCACTTCGGGAAGCGTTGCCGCTGGGAGAAGTGGGCTGAAGAAACTCCGCTCTCTATACCATCCTCTTGTATCGTTCTGCCTGTTTTAGGGGGGTGGTGGGGAGTTGTTTGTGAGCATTTGAAATTTTATATATGTGTGCGTCAAGTCATGTAGCAATAAAGTGTGCTTGAACCAAGACGTTCGTATCGTCTATCGTGACTCGCTGAAGTGTTTATAGTCTATGTGTACTCATGACAATGAAATTTTAGCACGCTTTGATTAAAGTAATAATGATAATTGTTAAATTACAAATATAATCAAAAGGCTAGATGGATGCTCCCACTAAGGTTAAAAGAAAGTTCGTGTCAGAAGTCTATTCACTTCTTTGTTTGAAAGTAGAAATATTTCGTTATGATATGGATGATAATCATGGCAATTTAAAAAGGTATAAATTATATTATACTAGCTGTGCCCACGACTTGGACCGCGTGGAATTTATCAAAAAAGTTATGTTTCTTTCGTTTTTGCATTTTAATGCGCCCTGTTTGTATTCGGCGTCCTGTTGTGAGGGCAGGATTACTATTTTGACTAGATTGTTGGCGTGGACTTTACCATCGATTCTTATGGCATCCTACAAAAGTATATAGCTCTCTGCTTGATCTGATTAAGCGCTATGTAAATCAAACGCTCACTCTCTATTTTGACGTATATTTCCACCAGATATTTGAAAAACTAACAAATAATCACACAAATTATAACTAAACTAATAACATAATTTTTGAAGTCAGTTACATAAGAAGCCTATCTTCTATTCCACCTTATAATCTATCTCTGTCCCAATTTCATTCAGATCCGTTCAGCCATTACGCCAGAGTAGCTAGAAGATATCAGATTTTTTTCCTACTTATCATCTTATTTTGGATAATTCACACTATATCTTATAAATGATTGATAGGATGATGTTCATAGGTGACCAAGACCTATACCTAGATAGTCTTGAGCACAGGCGCAAGGTGGCCAGCCTTTCGGTGTTTTACAGATTACATTTTGGAGAGTGTGCACAGGAATTACACGAGTTAATTCCCCCATCCCCATTCTACCTTCGGACGTTGAGACACTCGGCGGGTCTCCACCCTTTTATAGTCGATGTTCCGCGCGTCCGAACGAAGCGATTTGAGTCATCGTTCATCGTGCGTACAGCAAAGGAGTGGAATAAGTTGCCGGCCTCAGTCTTTCCGTCCAAGTGCGACGTCGGAGTCTTCAAGAGTAGAGTGAATAGGCACTTACTAAACTAGCGCGTACCATCTTTCGACTATATCACCACTTAACACCAGGTGGGATCATGGTCAAGCGGTAGTTTACACGCATAAAAAAAATGATTTTCTGATGTGTCAACTATATTATTGTAAAGTTTATTATTGAAATTATAAATTATTATTAGTTTATTATCAAAATCCATTCAGTAGTTTTTCCGTGAAAGAGTAACACTTCACATACATACAAACATTCACATTTATAATATTAACATGATGGCTATGTAAAAAGGCGAGTGTGAGTGTTGATGTTTACATTTATACGGATTAACAATGAGTGTGTGAGTTTGACAGAGTCTGTCTTAAATGCAAGTGTGTGGTGTGTACGGTATATTATAAAAAATATGTAAAAAAACACTTACCAGAAACAGTAGTGCAGATAATCATAAGTGATACAAGTAGCGCACTCAGTGTCATCATCGTAACCAGTACTAGACCCCAGTTGGTGAGGTAAATAAGCCAGTACGGGCCCATGCCAATGGCCAGTGACCACACCATGATGCCAGTTGCCACCGTCGCCAGGACAAGCCTCACCGCCAACATGGGCACAGGCGACTCGCCACGTTGCCATGACGACAGGTAAAAGTCACTTAGCTTATCATGAGAAGACACCCATAAGTCCGACAGCGACAAACCTTTCCTAGAACATTTCACCATTTTCTTCACAATACCACACTTCCTAGTGACACTTACTATATCTAGTTCACCATATCTTCAGATTTCGAGCTCTCTAATATCCGAATTTGAGATAAACGTTTCGCAACGACCGTCAAGAAAAAGTGACAGATCAAGACAGCGCTAGATAGATTTCGTTATCAATAAAGCAATAATATCACTAATCCTAAATATATTCGCATAATTCCCTGCTATTGTTAATCTGTGATAATGCTTATTGTTTTATGTTGCCGGCCGGTATGAAAGAAAAATAAAAATTAAGAAAAAAAGTAGTTAGCACAGTGGTTGGCGCGCGAAATGTTTTGTTATTTTGGAACAGAGAGACAAGAGTGCGCAGCGCGTGCGTTCGGACCGGACTGGTGTCCGCCACTGCCACACTTGCGTAAACTGTGCCCGACTTTTTATGTAATCAGCTGCTTCGCGAATACAAACTCGTTTTCATTACTTCAATGTCAAAATAGCCTCAATGGACTACGTCACAACTTGCACTTTTCGATTGCATCAATTGATTTACATTCGTAAAGTAAAAATGAACGTCTGTGTTGTCAATGCGTGCAACGTCTCGTCTAAATGTGATGTTATAAAAGCTCACTTTTATATAAAGCTTTTTATAAGTTGGCGTGGCGCCTCAGAGGACGACCCCACATGAGATGGCAGGACGATCTACCTAAAATAACTGGCCTCAATTGGCACGGGACAGAAACAAATGGAACTCTTTAGAGGAGGCCTTCACCTTCGCCTGAGAAGGGGTTCTTGCAATATTCCATACCTACTACACTTTTTATTATTTACATTTTAAGCTAATGCCTTTATTAGCACATTTTTTCTATTACAATTTATTCTATAACTCTGTACATTTCTTGCAATAAATAAAAGGCTTTTTTATTATTATAAATTGGCATGATGTATTGGTCACATATAGGGAATAGAAAAATTAAGTTGGTTAAGCAAAAACGGAGTTGACATTTTTGATTGTTTCTTTTTTGTTATAAAAGAGACAGACGAGCTTTTGGCACTTCATGGTCCCAATCCCAAGTATGCTATTACATTTGTGTCTAAATAAAAGTTCAGTAAACTTTATAAGATAATGACAAAATTCAATTTATCATTCGGCAATTGAATTGTAGTAAGTGATTATCGTTTATGGTAATTTTTTTTTTATGACGAACTACACAGATTGGCCAGAGAAGCTGGCCTTGACTGCTTCACCGGATTGAGAGGTGGCATAGCTCTTAGGTCGCTTAGCCTGAACCTCTATTGCTAGTAACTCGACACAAGGGTCCCCGGTGGTAACCTCAGCGGACGGTTACTATGTTACGCGTAAGCATGCCAATCCGAGGGCGCCCGAGAGGGCCGAACCACGACTAGGTCGGTTGCTATTTCACGGATAATCTAAGAGACATTCAAAAGCTAAACTAACTTTGAGTGCCACTTCGGGAAGCGTTGGCGCTGGGAGAAGAAGTGGCCGAAGAAACTCCAGCAACGCTCCTAGCATCTAAGCGGTGGGGCCTGCCCATAAAATAGCGGTAACGCGCAAGGATTATTCGCAACCTCCGACGGTCGCGAATGGACGCTTTGTTGATGGTAAATATCGTTTCCTCATCAGAAGTTTAAGCAATACAATGTTAACTTCTGAAGTAGATATTTTATGCAACGCGCTAATTAGTTTTAAAACTTTAATCGTTAGTAAATTATGTCAACTAGTTTGTGTCATTGCCTTTTTACTTTTATACTCTTTTAACTAAGCTCAATTTGTGTGAGTGGAATTTTTTTTTAATTAATCCTGCACTGTTCGTGGATAATAAATTGTTAAAACACGTAATGAAATAGACAATAAGGACTATTTGTTGCCAAAATAAAGGAAAAAAATATTGTAGTGATAATTGAGTGACATTATCAAACATAGGGCCCTTGATCTAATTTCTAACTGCAGCCACAAAAACCTACATTTCTCAAGTATTCCGTGGCCGTTTCACTCATGGGATGAATCTAAAAGTATTTTTACATTTCACATTTTACCTAACCAACCTATTACAATTGAATTGTCATTGTGCCGTAGTCTACTAATTTGAATTTTTTGATATGTATTTTCGTATGATATTCCGTGGCCATTTTATTCACGGGACAAACTTAAAAGTATTTTCTCCTCGATTACGGTATTCTGTGTCAATAACATTACAATTGAATTGTCATTTTTCCGTAATGTAAAATTTGAATATGTATTTGCCAATTAAATCTTTGGGAAATCGGCATATTTGGAGGATGTCATTACATTGTTGCCATCCGTCAAACAGAGAAAAGTACAGACATGTCTTGCGACACGAAAGATATCAGCTTCTCCAATTAATTATGATGGACAAAATAGCAGGGAAGAGACGCGCTGGACGTAGGAAAAAGTCGTGGTTGCGAAACATCAGAGAGTGGACCGGCATTGACAGCGTCGAACAACTGTTTTGCTTGGCACACGAATCGCTGAGCTGATTCCCAACCTCCAGAAATGGAGAGGCATTTGAAGAAGAAGAAGATTATGTACGTAACAAATATGAACTATTGGAACAATAATGGAGTGTCAGTGGTACGCCATTGGAAAACCATATTGGCCCAACTGAATTAGAAGAGTACCAAAACTAGCAAAAATCAACAATCGTGATGCCACTTAACGTTCATTTTGACACAATTGGTTTAGCAGACTCGGAGTCGAGGCCGGTTTAGATTATTACTTACGCTACTGTACTTCTAGCAATTAGGATGGAATGCCTAGTTACCTATTAGTAATTAGATTTGTATTGCTTTACGAAGATGTTTCTCGTTAGTGTCCCAGCCAAACAAAACGTAGATCAAATCATAGAAATTATCTATCTCGTAAGAATCATCATTTAATTGATTTAACATTGAGAAATGATCTACTTAAGAACTTCCTTTGTTCGTTACTCATTAAAACAATAATAAACCCGGTACCTACATGCAATCACTCAAATACATTTGTAGTTGGACTTGCTAGTGAAACTTTAGAATCACATTAATCTCTCTTCCTATGCGATATATCTTTACCAGCTTGACAGATGTCTGTCATACGTGACATATATTCTGCACAACCGGATAGTACTTTGTTAGGTATACAAGGATTTTTTGTCATAGACTATTCTAAGGTTTAATTGTAGAAAAATCACTGAGTGTAGAAAATCAGAAATTCAACATATTTTGTTATGTATATTATATACCTTTATTATATTATAGTTGTTCTTTTTCGTCCAGATGTATTACGTTTGTTATACGTACTATCATAGATACAGACAGCAATCGCTCTCCGCTTTACACCAAGCTTAGTATTCATATGTGATTTATTTTGTACATAAGAAACCGTAAAAACGGATCCTAATTGAAATACATCGACCGGGATTCGAACTCTCGACTATAAGAACGTAAACTATAACACTTAGCTGTTATCCATTGCTTAATAAAATTAAATAAATGATAATATATTCCATTGGCATAGAAGTTTTTGTGGAAGTTACGTAAAATTTAGAGACTCACAAATGCTAAGCAAAAACATATATACGTATGTATTTCCCCACTCAGAAGACGTCATGTCATGTTTTTGTTCGTAGACGAAAATAAAATATATATAAAACAAAAGAAATAATTTATTTTACCACAAAATTTATACCTAACCTCTGAAATAGCTTACTTAAATTAATCTATTCGATAATGCTATATTAACACCCGCTTTGCATTTAGCTCAAGGGCGCGTACAAAAACGTGCGTTTTATGATCTTCTATTTTATATATGTATATATATATATACTTACGTCTTTAAATAGAATCTCACGTTAAAGTGAATAAGGATGCTCTCTTTTCAACCGCCTTCAAAGGGAGGGGGTTCTCAATTCTGTTTTTTTTATATTTGTTGTTATCCGCATTCCCGTGAAGTTCCATTACGACAGTGGAATCCATGAGAAAACAAATAATTCTTAAATTTGCGTTAAGTATGTGCGCCACAAATTGACGAATAACTCAATATCACGCCAACAGGTTTCAATGATTGACTTTTTATTTGAAAGGATGTACTTTAAGAGTAGTTTGATGAAAGTTAGGTTAGGTTCTGATTAAGTTTGATTTCGTAATAATATATATATCCCTACGATAATACTAAAGAATCGAGGTTTATAAATGACGGCGATGTTAGTGCACAAGCATAAAAAAATTTTAGATGATTTGAGAACCATCTCTTTTGAAGTCAGTTAAAGAATATTAAAAATTACATATTTGACAATAGTATTAGATAACGACTCATAGACTAATTGCAATATTTTCTACGTAGTTTGCGACCGTAGCGGCATGCCCTCCTCTATGTGTGTGATGACAGAGGGCCTCACGAGGCGGAGCGCGACAGCATCACGTATTGCCGCTAACCCCACCACGGCAAGGTGGAGGAAAACTAGGAGAAACCCTGTTATCGCCACCATCAACAGTGTTGAACCCGGCTCTGCCCAGTTAATCACTGGATAGATCCACGCGTTACCGGCCCTGAAATTTAATAAACAATTAAACTTTTTTTAATTTAGTTTATTTTTCTAAGATTAAAGTAGCCTAAGTTACTCCTAATCAAATCAGCTATCTGCCAGTGAAACGGACAGACAGACGAGACGTGTTATTCCAATAATTCCATGCCTGTAATTCCAATTTGATTTACATTGTATAGACAATATTATTTTACAGTTACGACATTTTTAGATATATTTCGGTAACTGTCGAAGTCTTATGTATCTTAAACTTTAGGTATCGACCAATTACTGACTTATAAAGGAATTAATAGTAAATATACCACATTATCTTATAAATAATTGTATCGTTACTTCAAGTCCAAAACAAAGGTTTAAACCAAGCAAAGAAAGAACAACATTGACCATCAATCGGCAGTCATGAGTCTGCTTTGTCAATATTCTACGAGAAGATAGATTCTAGTGAATGTTATGTAAACCCACTGCAACGTTACTTTTCCAAGATTTGAAATTCCACTAGCTCTATTGTTTCATGTTAAACAAGTGGCGTAAGTTTAAACATAAGTACCTTGCTATTGGGGTTCAATGTTAATAAATTTAAAACAGTATTATCATAACACAGGCCACCTTTGTTCATCGGAGCTGGAATATTGTTTACGACTATATTGTAATACCAGAAGTGTTGAATTGTAGCTGCTATGTTAGCACAGTTAGTTATGACGTCAATCCTGTAGTTCTGGGCTCGTAGAATAAGGTTACGGTAGCCTGCTTGTCGTAAAAGGCGACTAACAACCGGCGAAAAAAAACATATTTTATTAAGCTATTTTAAATAGAAACCAACTGTTTTCAATTCGTCTGTATTTTTTTTGGAAGTTTTTAATTTTATTAAGATTTGAGATGATTCAGTTGGCCTTTTCCCATCACATTCATCTCCCATGCTTAAAGCAGAACTTTATCGAGATTTAAAATATTGTTAATGTTATTTTTTCGATTTGTTCTTTATTGGCCTTGTTCTCTGAGAGGTAATACAGGACAAGTAAAATGTAACACGGATTTCTTGCGTGAATTATACATTTATAATGAATGTGAAGTGCACCAGTAGATGACTTTTTAAGTACTCAGGACTCAGAATTTTCTTTTTTCATGTTCCATTTTAATTCCTACTTTTGTAGAAGTCTTTTAACGAATTAACCAGTATTTTTACTATTACCTATGCGTTTCTCATAATTAGTAAGATAGATTAGGGACAAACCACGCCATCAATGTATTGGAAATTCTCTCACACGTAATTTTATTTTATTAAGCATGACAGGTGGGTCATAAGCGGCAACCGAGAATTGAATATTGTCATTTTATTAAAAAAAACGTGTTACTTACGGATCGAGTCCACCAGCTAAATAATAAACAGCCCCAAAAACTGCATATGTTAAACCGAAGGCAATAGGTTGGTATAAGTGCAAAAGTCTTGAAGGTTGCGACGATGAGGCAAGAAGAAGGAACATCACAAGTGAGTTAAGGCCATGAACAGCCACGTCCAAACCCTGGTTCAGTTCTTCTTGGAAACCAGCTGCAAAGATATTGTTAAAGTTTGCATATTTGATACTGGATGTAGCTCTGCGATATTTTAAAAAAAGACGAATAATAAAGCTACTGATTGATAATGTTAGAATGTTTCACTCTTAACTTGACTTTCAAGGCTTGGATGTAAATATGGCCAAGTAAATTTCAATATAATATCATTCAATATAATATCATTCAATATAATATCATTCAATATAATATCATTCAATATAATATCATTCAATATAATATTATTTGTTTCTCTTATTAATTATAAAAGCTTTGGTGGAGTTTCTTCTCCCAGCACCAATGATTATGTTAGTATTATCTCTAGAATTCGAAGAGTTCAGTCACTTCTCAATCTGATGAACTTGATAAAGCTAAAGCCTAACAACGCAATTAAATGAAAAAAGTACATAAAAGAATACTAGTGCTAAGGACCAACTATTTTTTATTTATTCAGACACGAAAATACATGTATGACATAAAAACATGAATTCTTGAAAAACGTACATAAATGTTGTGATTAGTTAATATATATGTTAATACATTCAGATGCAATATAATGTCTTACCTTCGTACAATATAGTCCAATAAAAGACCGTTATGAGGAGAGCGATTGGTACGGCGCAGTTGTAAAGAACCCAGTAACTCTTTACATACCACGGTAAAAAGAACTCAGCGCCTGTTAAAAGACAATAGCAATAGTATAAGATAATTATTTTGCTTTGAGTTTTTAAATGAAAAAATATCTTTCACGTAATCGGGGTGACCAGAGATAGCGATTTATAAGCTTTTATTAGGATTTGAGATGATTCAGTTGGCCTTTTCCCATCACATTCATTTCCCATGCTTAAAGCAGGACTTTATCGAGATTTAAAATATTGTCAATGTTATTTTTTCGATTTGTTCTTTATTGGCCTTGTTCTCTGAGAGGTAATACAGGACAAGTAAAATGTAACACGGATTTATTGCGTGAATTATACATACATAATGAATGTGAAGTGCTCCAGTAGATGACTTTTTAAGTACTCAGGACTCAGACTTAAGGACTCAGAATTTTCTTTTTTAATGTTCCATTTTAATTACTATCTTATTGCAAAGATCTGTCTTTTGTAAGCTTTGTAGAAGTCTTTTAACGAATTAACCAGTATTTTTACTATTACCTATGCGTTTCTCATAATTAGTAAGGTAGATTAGGGACAAACCACGCCATCAATGTATTGGAAATTCTCTCGTAATTTTACTTTATTAAGCATGACAGGTGGGTCATAAGCGGCAACCGAGAAACAACTAACTTTAAAACCAATTGAATATTGTCATTTTACTTTAAAAAAACGTGTTACTTACGGATCGAGTCCACCAGCTAAATAATAAACAGCCCCAAAAACTGCATATGTTAAACCGAAGGCAATGGGTTGGTATAAGTGCAAAAGTCTTGAAGGTTGCGACGAGGAGGCAAGAAGAAGGAACATCACAAGTGAGTTAAGGCCATGAACAGCCACGTCCAAACCCTGGTTCAGTTCTTCTTGGAAACCAGCTGCAAAGATATTGTTAAAGTTTGCATATTTGATACTGGATGTAGCTCTGCGATATTTTAAAAAAAGACGAATAATAAAGCTACTGATTGATAATGTTAGAATGTTTCACTCTTAACTTGACTTTCAAGGCTTGGATGTAAATATGGCCAAGTAAATTTCAATATAATATCATAATTATTTGTTTCTCTTATTAATTATAAAAGCTTTGGTGGAGTTTCTTCTTCTCCCAGCACCAATGATTATGTTAGTATTATCTCTAGAATTCGAAGAGTTCAGTCACTTCTCAATCTGATGAACTTGATAAAGCTAAAGCCTAACAACGCAATTAAATGAAAAAAGTACATAAAAGAATACACATACTACAAAGAATACTAGTGCTAAGGACCAACTATTTTTTATTTATTCAGACACGAAAATACATGTATGACATAAAATAACATGAATTCTTTAAAAACTTGCATAAATGTTGTGATTAGTTTTAGGATATATGTTAATACATTCAGATGCAATATAATGTCTTACCTTCGTACAATATAGTCCAATAAAAGACCGTTATGAGGAGAGCGATTGGTACGGCGCAGTTGTAAAGAACCCAGTAACTCTTTACATACCACGGTAAAAAGAACTCAGCGCCTGTTAAAAGACAATAGCAATAGTATAAGATAATTATTTTGTTTTGAGTTTTTTATATGAAAAAAAAATATCTTTCACGTAATCGGGGTGACCAGAGATAGCGATTTATAACCAGACCAGAGATAGCGGCGCCGGCTTGCCTAGACGATATCGATTTTTTATCACAGTCATAAATAAATAGAATAACGGCCTTAAACCGAAGTCAGGACCTGTGAAGTCTTCTCTAACAGTGGCCTTAAAAGTGCGTTTTCCTGATTCGAGAATCCAGATTGGGTTTGGGTTCGGGAATGAAATTTCTCAAATTATTTCTTCTTATCCAACAAGGCTTTGTTTGACAAGGCAATATCTGTTCACCGTAGTTAGCTAAGTATGTTCAAAGTATTTTTAGGAATTTAAAACTATGTACATATGTATACCTTATGTATCATCATATAGTATTCGATAGATTCATAATTTTTATTGTTAATAGTTGTGAGAATATAATTTTCACTTTCGGTTCGCTGGCGTGGTGGATTTTTTAAAACAGAAGATCCTAGAACTTTTTCCTAGATCGCTTTCAAAATATTTCCGGTTCCGGTGGACCACCTAGATGGCCCGGTTCCGGTGGTTAGTGGGTGGTTGTCTCCGGTACTAAGTGTGTAAGATTTTACAAGTAACAGTTGTTGAGCTTCTTAAAATATTATCTGTCTACATTGATAGACGAAGTCAAGCCCACATTTTAGTTCTTCACTATTGAAATTAGATAAATTTTTGTGGACGCCAACGTCCCGTTGAGTCTGCCGTGGACCATTACTTAAATAAATAAGAACAGACTGATTAAACAAGATTGTAATTAAGTTTAAAGTATAAGGATAACATTTCCGATAATAATTAACAGGTTACACGTGTACTTATTTGTAAAATTGCCGATAACAACTCTTAGTTATATATATGTATTTGCCTGTACTTACGAGTATTAGACAATAAGGTCCTTAAGTTACAACTACTTTATATAATGATTTCGTTTTAAATCGAAACAAACTTACTGATAGGTCCGTAGAAGTAACAGCGTGCGGAAACAGCGACTGACAATCCTGTCGCGAACGTGTTAAGCGCGAGGCCCCAGTGCGTCAAGTAGATGAACCAGAATCCGAACGTACCGTTAAGGCCGTACAATATCATGGAACTGAGCACAATTCCAAGTGAGGCGAGGAAGAGAAGAGAGCGCCAAATCAGCAACGGCGTTGTCGAGCGGTTCTTCTGCCAAACGCTGAGATAGAAGCTCGAAGGTTTCGAGTATTCCAAGCCGAGCATGCTCAGCTGACCCTCATGTTTGAAGTAACTCTTTATTGCACTCATGTTGTTACAGTCACTGTACTGAGTTATGTTGCGGCCGAATATTACCTTATCTTTACTATAAGATAGTCGTCCATTCGTGTGTTATCGGATTGACTCACGTCGATTACAGTGCCGAAAATTACGGTTTCGTTACCAAAGGACGTGTATTGATATGATATTAGGAATAGTATTTTTAGTAAAATCTATTAATAACTATTTATATCATCGACTTAATAATGTTCATCTTTACAATAATGTTCCGCAAAATGTGAATAAAATGAATAATTTAATATAAAGAAAACATTTTAATAAATAACTGCCTACAAGTAGACTAACCTAGTCTGCTTTTAGCAGTATAAGTGTTTGACTTATGACCTGATGATCGGGAGTTCAACAGTTCTTTAAGCACTAAATTATTAGTTTTGACTGCTGAACGATCTAGATTATCTAGAAGAATTGTTTCAAGATCACCGTGGTTAGATCTTCTCGGTCACCTTCGAGAACTGTACCTCAGGATGCTTGCGCTTTTGGGCAAAGATGCTCAGAATAGAGGTTCTAATAATGAAGGCGAGGTTGGAAAAGCGTTGAAGGTAACGAGAAATTTATTTTAAATGTCATTAATCAAAGTTTTAGAAGGAGTAGCAGTTACCAATGAAAATTAAAGTAGAGATAGTAAAAATTGCGTTTAATTTGTCAAGAAACTAAATTACATATCACAGAGTTTTATTCTATAGTAAATACGTACAATACACCGACACAGCACAAGGAATTATATATTTTTAAGAGATTTTATTTTTTTACAAAATGATTTAACCAAACCAAGTTATGTTTACAAGTATTAAGTATTGTTTACCTTCTTTTTCTATGTATACTTTTCATATTATTGAGATACAACTATATTTATGGGCAAAAATAAAAAACCGAATCAAACGATAAACGTTATTACGCGGAGGTCATCTTTATATTTCAGAATTATTGTAAGAATATTACGAAATACAATTAATTAGAATCTAAGCAAATTTCATCAACTACTCTTAGTACATTCTTTCCAATAAAAAATGAATCATCGAAATCGGTTCAACCAGTCCAAAGTTATGCGGTAACAGACATAAAAATAATTCAGACGATTAGAAAAATCCCTTTTTGTAAGTCTGTTTTTAAGCCTCCTAGAGGGCACCACGGATTACTGATATGTATAGGTCCACATGATTTTCTATCGCTTAGTAAATATTTATAACCCATTTCTATTATAGACCAACTATCAAAAAATACCTACTGGTTGACAGTTATTACCCTCTCGTGTAATTGTTGTCATATTGTAAACGATGTTGGTAGGTAATCCTTGTTGTGTTATCCAACTTCTTTTCTCAATACACTGATTTTGTGCTACTAAAATGGTCGTAGTTACCAACTGAAACCGTATATACGTTATCTCTCAGCAAGCGACGACTTAGCACATCCCTGGCTACGACCAGCAACGCGCACACTGCGTGCAGGACTGTTAACAGTACCAAAGAAAGCACCACAGTCACAACAGCTGTACCCGGCATCGACCAGTCCAGCGGCGGATATATGTAGGCACCTTCTGACCTATAAAAATAAAACCAGCCTTGATAAAGTTACAATCATCGAAAACAATTGGTGCAAAAACAAAAATCGACTTCAAGTCGAATTTTTTTTTTATACTAAATAGGCTCACGTTTGGCTTCTATCTTGGATATGAAAATGTCGATCATTTAATACGATCATTCATTGACAGTTCGGGTGTCATAATATTCCGACATAACGAAAATAATTTCTCACTACTACTGTAGTAACGGTTGAAGTTTGATCCGTCACTTATGATTATTTGTTTTTGTTTTTATTCGTAAATATATTTGTTCTGCCCTAGTCAATACTAAGTTAATGAACGGTAAACAACGTACCATGGATGTGTTCCGCCAGCGTAGTAATATATAAGTGTGAAGGCGAGATAAATGATGGCAACAGTGACAGGCTGGTAGACGTGCAGCAACCGCAGGGGCTGCTTCGCCGACATCAGAAGCATCAGCATCAGAATTATATTGAGTACGTGAGTAAGTATATCCACCGTCTCATTTACAGCATATTCTTGATCTAAGTAATGTTAAAGAATTATGTAAGGAATTTAAAAAGTGACTCGTTTTTTAGGTAACAGCAGTTCTGCATTGTACGTTCTTAGTAATTTGAAGGTGAGGTGTATATTTTGTACTTCCTACGCAAGTGCTTGACAGAATGGTAAGGCCCACCAGCTTAGTACATGCCTATTCACTCTACGTAGGGAAAGACAGACGCGGGCAAACTATTCCAGTCCTTTGCTGTACGAATTATTGTTTGAAGTAAGTCCACAACAATAGGATGAAATCCAGCAGTTTCAAAGGTACGTCATAGCACCTCTACGAATGGTGGATTCAAACCCACGACCTTACGATTCGCAGTCCGTACCCTAAACCATTAGGCTATTGACGCTTACAAAAAAAACTACGCTACTTAAAAAAAAAAAATTGTATATAGCAATAGGCTTTGAATTTCTTTTAAAAATTATATACATACCTAACAAAATCTCACCGTCTGCAGAAAGGAATGACCAATAAAATACAGTTATAAAAAAAGCTATAGTAGTTGATATATTAGTCATCGCCCAATACATTCGAACGTACCAAGGAAGCCCGAATAAGCCATCTAAAATAATAAATACACATTGTCAATACTAATTACTGTTGTATAAAGGGGTCAAGTTCTGCCACCTACTTTCGTGTAGTTGTTTATTTCTGATATTAAAGAACCATAGACATCTAGTTTATCATTATCGTTACCTGAGGCTGTCATCAATTTGTAGAGATTTATCATTATTTGAGAGCCCGAATGTGACACGTTCATAGGTTTACCGTTATCGTAGCCGAGAAAGATGCTGTTTTCTGGCATTGCTACATTCTAACTTAAGCGTGGCGAGTTTTAATTATGGGGTATAAACTAGTGCTCGACCACGATCCCACGTGATGTTAAGTGGTGATATAGTCGAGTATGCGTTAGTTTAGTAAGTGCCTATTTACTCTACTCTTGAAGGCTCCCACGTCGTACTTGGACGGAAAGACTGACGCCGGCAACTGAGTCGTGAGTAATAGATCGGATGTAAGGTAGAATAACAGGTATAATAAATAAGGAGCACATATATAATAAAGGAGCACTTACCGATTGGTCCCCGTAAATATGCCCTAGCGGAAACTATTACACCGAATGCGGCAGCAATCGTATTCAAAACCAATCCCCAATGTGTTAAAAATATAGGCCAATAACCAAATGGCGCTATGTCTAGTACTGCAGATGTTATCCATATCGCTATGCAACCAAGACATATGATAGTTCTTAAGAAAAGCAACGGAACAGCTGAACGATTCTTCTGGAAAGCGCTCAAGTAGAAATCAGAGGCATTTTCGTGTTTCAACAACAACATATTCCACTGTAGTTGAAGTTTAAAATAATCTTTAATTACACCCATATCTACTTAAAAACTGAAATATACTACGCGAGTAATTATTAACGACACTCGTGAAGTTATGAGTCAAGTACTGTACCGCAAATTGTACTCCTCGTTATCATTTGAAGGATTACTGACTGATAAACTAATAAATTTGCACGTATTAAAAAAATATATCATCGTGAATAAGCATCCAATTCGTGGATAACCTGAAAAAATATTTTGGGAATAAAGTAATTTAAAGTTTCTTATATAATTTGCTTAACTTCGATACAGGTTTCATATTTGAGCCTTTTGGGGTAGAAACTTTGGGTCCGTGGGGTCCTAGTGCACATCACCTTTTTAATGTGTTAGCTAAGATGTTGGTCGACACATCTGGTGACCAGAGGGCTGGCTTATACCTTGCACAGAGGCTAAGCATTGCCATACAACGTGGCAATGCTACCAGCCTTCTGGGCACGCTGCCAAGCGATGACGGTTTGGCACAGTTATATTTTTTGTAAATATTTTGTAATATATTTTAAATTGTAAATATTTCTTTATTAGTTAGTATATGTTATAATCAAAAAAATAAATTAATATTTGCTTTTTATTTTTGAATTTTTCTCAATTGGATCACCGTCACAGTTGGCTTGAAACATATACAAATAAAATTACGATTACTCTTAGCATATTTTCTATTTTGAACTACAAATACAGTACTATCTATTGAATAGTATTACACTTACATTTATCATTGGTTTTAATACAGTTATTGTCGGTTTAATTAATTTCAGCTTAATAATTTAAAGAAATCCGTTGCATTTATAAAAACGTCCATCTTACAAACTATGGTTTTTGTCACTGACAATTCTATCAAAATTGTGTCATAATCAAGTTGTAGAAACACACCAACGTCACTAATTTGTCTGTGTCTTCTTAAGTGTGCTAGATTAAAGCCTAAACGTATAACATATAACATTTAATTGTCTCCTTCTATCTTTCTCAACTCTTCGATGTTTGAGTGTCAAGGTACAAGTGATTATAGTTAGCCTTATAATCGGTATTAAGCTTCGAACCCGTCGTTGTATACTCCAGACGACCTGGTGAAGCACTTCCTTGCGGCGTAGTCACGTCCAGTTGCTATTGCAACCGCAACCACGTGCATCAATGCAAGGAATAGGCCCGTCAATATGGCCACCACGAGCGTCTGCTCCGGTTTGGACCAGTCGATGACAGGATAGATGAAAACATGACCCCAACTGTAAAACAATATTACTTTATTATAAAATACAAAAAGACATATCCTTCACGCCCTAGGGGTTGGCAAAGACCACGGAATTCCACTTAGTACGATCTTGACACACCATTTTTGCTTCATTCACATTTATACATCTGCAAATATATAATATAATATTATTGGTAATTAATACAATAGTCTGCAAAACCGAATGTGTTAAAATAAACATTTAGTTACAGCATAGTGATCGATTTTTGTTAGTTTTAGTAATCTGCTGGTTTAGTTGTGTCATTATGGTTTTACAATGGCGTACCACTAGCGTTACGGTTTTTGGGACAATGATAAGTTGGTTTTATAGTGCCCTCTTCTCCCATAGTTGTTTTTGTCTGCGCTGGCATTTGAAATCGGTACCTATGCACTGACCACTATACAGGATATTAGGAGACCGCTTCCGAAAACGAAGACAGACATAGTACTAATACACCGAAAACGAGATAGTACTAATGACACCTTTGATGATGGCACGGATAAAAATAGATCCTAATTTAAAAAAATCATATTTTTAAAACGTTTTATTGGCATTATTTACGCTCCATCATGATAGTATAGCTAAATTAAACGATAGTTTCATAAAAAATACATTACTAAAAACAGCAATGAAACACAAAATCAAAAACAGATGATCCTCGGGTCAACGAACACCGGGGCGGGGAGGGGTAATAATAAAAGAATTTTTGCCGCTTCTTTTATGGCGTGTAAATAATGCCAATAATATGTTAAAAAAGTATGATTTTTTGTATTCAGAGCCGATTTTTTTCCCGTCCCATCATCAAAGGTCTCTTTAGTCTTCGTTTTCGGAATATGGTCCGTTACAAGGTCGTTGTTTAATTACAAATTGAAACAAATATTTTCAATTTGTTATTAAACAACAAATTTTAATAAACAATGTGGACTTAATGTATGGTTGGTGTAATGTTTTGAAAGGTATCATTCACATAATTAATTATTTATAAGTTCGAACTTATAACTAAACACACATAAAATGAATCGAGGTAAACTGCTTTGAACTTGTCAACTGTTAATGTGCTATATCGCTATCATAATACTGTCATCATCATAATTACTGCCATTTTATATTGGAATATAACTTTTTTAGGAAATTATCGAAGTTGTACCATTATTTTTTAGTAGCGACCTAAAGAGTGTCTTTCGAGTGTCTTTGCAGGGATTATATGTGGTGTGGTGGAACATACACTTAAGTTTTAGAAACCTCTATATTTAAGTAATGAAGTTTTAACCATAAGATTTTTATTGAAGACATAAAAAAAATGACTAAAAAAGCTTTAATGAAAAGTAATTTGTCTGTCCCGCTGTGATCAAAAAGTCGTGACAGGTTATTTTTTACTTTCCACCTCTTTCATTAATGGGATCTAATAAGCTCTGTGAAAAGCGGGCAGCAAGCAACTACAAACAAAGTAGCTTAGGGTTAAAAATGACAAAAGATTAATAAATTAATTAATTTCTTGCATTACTTTGTACAATTAATTATTGTTCCAACAACAACCATATTGTGAGCATAAATAATAAAAAAATCTATTCAGTGTCTTTATATCAGCCGGTGATAGGTTGAATACCCTTAGTGCGGTGACATTAGCACTTTTGTAAAACATTTGGTTATTTATATTGGGCATTGTGAGATTGATTTGATATCGGGGACGTAAATTACGGCGTTCGGAAGATTTAAGTTAGAAAATTCGTAGTTACTTTTTGTTAAACAGCAAAATAGATATATATACATGATATATATACATGTTAATGTTAAAATTCTCATTTCAACCGACTCAAGGTTCGAGTTTCTCAATTCGTCTATATTTTTTATTACTAATTTGTTTCAGTTCTGACAGTGGCATCCATGAGAAAACCATATATCATAAATTTGCTTCAAGTATGTGCGCGACAAATGGACGAATAACTCAATACCAAGCCAACTGGTTTCGATAATTCATTTTTTTAATGGAAAAGACGTATTTAATTGGTAGTTTGATGAGAGTTTGGTTAGGTTCTAATTAATTCCTTTTCGAAATATTCGTATTCGATTTAAAGTCGGTTTTTGTCTTTACTGTTAGATGGTTAGATGACGCGCTTGTTTTGTATTCATGAATAAGAAAAGATCATCGTTAGAACCCGGGAGTTGACAGACGTGACGTGTCCCACATTGCCGTACAAAAAAGTTGACGACCTTAAAGATGCTACCTCGCTTGATCTGCTTAGTATGCGGCGCCAGCTTTGGTGAAGCGCAAGCAATGTCAGGTGGTCGAACCGATTATACTTATTGCCTTGACTCGTGAATGTGACGCCTTAATCAAATCAAGGTTATCGAATATTTCTGTCGTTTACAATGATGACCGATTATGAAAGAAATGATAATCTTTTTCAATTGTTCTGTTATTATATCCTGATAGACGACTCTTTTAGGTGTCTGAATTTATAATCGGTTTTTATGCGATATTAAGTCTGCTATTACAATTATCCCAAAATCAAAGTTCAACGTCATGGTAGGTGTCGAATTTTGCTAGTTTTGTTGTGACACTATGGTTTTCCAATGGGGTATCTCTGTCAATCGAATATTGTTTTAGTTGTTGGTATTTAATAAACTTTCTTTTTTTCACACGAATAAGCTTAAGCTAGTGCTAGGAGATAGTTCACGTCAAATATAACGGTGAATTTGAACCCGCGAATTTACGTTTCGCAGACGGTATGCTATACACATAGTCTATTGACTCTTCAATAATGATGTCATTGAGATATCATTCTGTCACAATTATTACAGTAGACTTTGGGTTCTGTCTCGTCTGTTGTCTTTAGACGACGTAATATAAATCGTTTAGGAAATGATCGATGGCTTTTATTGTCTATTTTATACAAACAGTCTTTGTTATTTACTACTTGCAGTCGAAGTCAGGACAAATGGGACAAACATACTTACAGTCAGTCTACGACCTGAGATGCTATTTATGTGTGCTCACGTTCTTAAAACAATATTTGTGTCACCGCTAAAGGTCTGCGCACGCGCATGCGTTCGAGCACCTTCGTTTTTGATTGTCGTGCACGTGGCACCTGTGTGACATGTTTGTTTCACAAGTGTACATTTTCCTAAATATTTGTAGTTTATTTTATTCGTTGTAAGTACTGCAAGTCCCATTAAGAGCACTTGTATTATGTACTTTTTTTTAATTAGTAAGGATGGTATATCAATCGTCCATCGAGCGTATAGCAGTGCACGGAAAATCGGAAAGCACGAGATCTCTGAGCTATACACTGAGGTGGACTGACTAGAGCAGAGTAGCAGTCCTCCTGTCTGTCCTTCCTTTATTTTCATTCGTTTAAGTATTAGATGTCTTTATAGAAAACCCAGCTCTTAAATATTATACAAACATTTGGTAATCGATTCTTTTATCATTACCTAACTTTTTTGCGGCCTGTGATGCCATGAATTCCATCCCATTGTTATGGATTAAAGAGAATGTAAACATTTTATTCACACCTTAGATGTTAGGAGCTTTGCTGGAGTTTCTTCGGCCACTTCTTTTCCCAGCGCCAATGCTTCCTGAAGTGGCACTCTAAGTTAGTTTAGCTTTTGAATGTCCCTTTAATTATCCGTGAAATAGCAACCGATCGAGTCGTGTTCCGGCCTTCTCGAGCGTTCTCGGATCGGAATGTTTACGCGTAACATAGTAACCGTCCAAACCAAGGTTACTCCTTACCGGGGGGACCCTTGTGTCGAGTTACTAGTGATAGAAGTTCAGACTAAGCAACCTTACAGCTACGCCACCTCTCAATCCGGTGAATCAGTCAAGGCCAGCTTCTCTGACCAATCTGTGTAGTTCGTCACAAAAAAAACATTCTACTATATTTAAAGTTAACGATTTAATCCGTTGTCAACTAAATAAACAAATGACTGAGCTCTGGTAAAAACGATACTATAACTTATTTATAGGAATTTTTAACAATATTAAGTATTGACAATGCTACATTTTATTGCAGCGACGTCCATATTTATTACTCGTCAACTTAATTGTAGGTGATTATCGTTATATTGTTAAATTAAACATGACGGCAACATTAAACATATGGATAGCCTTCATTGCAAGCAGACGAGTGTATTCTTAAATGTCAATTGTATATCCTAGTTGTACTTATACTCACGTTTTATATCCAAGAGGTCTTATGTTTTTTTTAATGAAAAGTGGGAAATGAGCATACGGCTCACCTGATCTTAAGTGATCACCGTCACCCAAGAACATATACAGCACCAGAGGAGCTACAGGTGCGTCGCCGACCTTTGAGATAGGAGTAGGCTCGTTTCTTGAAGGTTCCCAAATCGTAACCGTTAGGAAACACCGCAGGTAACAGTTGATCCCACAGTTTGACAGTGCGTGCGATAGAGAATGCAAAGAGAACCGACATCTCTTCGCAGACTCAAAGGGTCAAGTCGATCGGAAAGACCCTGATCGTCGACGATTCGAACAGCTCTACGTTGTACACGGCCTTTCGTATAGAGTAGCCTTGCCACGTTTCGAATAGAGTAGCACAATGTAAGATTCTAGACCCTCTATAAGACAATGACTACAATAAATCGTGCAAGGTGTACAATATTACGTCACTGGATAAACGGCGTACACTATTTGATTTACTTTTACACTACGTCAATAATGTCAGATAGTACAGTGCTAGAATTAAATGCAACATTCACGAACTTCTGTACGCCAACGTATGGCACGAACTTTGCGCAGAGATCATTTTGTCATTATACTGGAATTGATTTGTCATTGTTTATTCAAGGATAGCAAAACATGTTGCTAAATGCCTTGAGGACTGATTTAATTTTAATAAGATGATTAATTTGCAAGAGCCGCGGTAGCTCAATGTCCGGGCGGTTGGCTCAAGTTGCATCGTACGCAATGGCAATTGAAGCCAATAAATTTGCTGTTGCAATTGTATATAATGATTTACCACGTGCTCGGCGGTGAAGGAAAACATCGTGAGGAAACAGAGATGTTTTAGAAAAAAGGCATGTGAAGTCTGCCAATCTGCAGGCGGACCGCGTGGCGGACTATGCTCTTTACTCTCTTAGAGAAGGCCTGCGCCCTTCTTCCCTTAGTGGGACATATATATTACATATTATATATATAAAGGCTGTAACTTTGGAGGTTCAGGCTAAGCGACCTAAGAGCTATGCCACCTCTTAATCCGGTAAAGCAGTAAAGGCCAGCTTCTCTGGCCAACTGTGTTAGTTCGTCAAAAAAAGCTGTAACTTTAATTTTAATTTACGTTTAGTTATTCATCGGCTTATGTTAAAAATAGGTTGTGTGTTGTGGTAAATATTGCGGCTACCTTCAAATGATTGTGAATTTAAAGTCTTCGGTCTTCGTCACTGGTATAGACGTATAGCAGAGAGTAAAACTTATTTAGATAGGGTTACTATTGAAACAACATACTAAAATATGCATATTATTAAAAGATTGATATAACATTGGATAATCGTCCATGAAATGTCAAGGCGTGCATGGATTTCTTCACCCATAAAAATATCTACAGGAGTGACTGGATTTAAGCCTGTTTTAATTAATGCCTTATGATTATAAGCGTTATGTGATAAGAAATCAAATGATATCATTATTTAAATGATCGTTTTTATGATCGGTTCCTTATTATTAAGCGTGATATTTATTACATAAATAGCATAATTTGTATTAAGAATTTTATAGGGTGACATTCTGTGACCGAGGTTATTCCCACGGAATTTTAAAATGACTTTTTATATGTTTATTAGTGGAAGTCTACTAATTAACTACTTAATTTCGAAGCGGTTTCCATTGTTTGTTTGTATCTCATTTTGATAAAGAGTAAGTACTTTTTTGAAATATTTTTTATAAATAATGCTATCAATGTATTTTTTTAATACTTTAATATCTGTTGTTAACCCTTCGAACTAAGCTTTTGCTTGTGTTAGTAGATGGTTAACGTTAATTGTCAAATGGTAGGTTCAAACCCACGACTCGTACGTCGAGGCTAATACAGTCTACGAAACATGTAGCTATAGCTATTGGATCTTGATTATTTAACTCTGAGATATTGACTAACATTCTTCTATACCATTTTAGTGAGTTCCCATCAGAAGGTCCAACACTAACAAAATAAACATGGGACCTAATTGAAAGCAAATACTTTTAAATAAAAAAATAGAATTGAGAACCTCCTTTTATGAAATCGGTTAATAACGATTACTTACGGATCTAGTCCTCCCGCGCTGTAGTATATAATAGTGAATATTAAATACGCAACGGCGAAGTACAAGGGCTGCATGATGTGCCGTAGGCGGCTGGGGTGCGCCGACATTATCAGCTCCACCAACATCACCGCGCTGTTGATGCCGTGCATCATCACGTCCAGTACTGGATTCGGTGCGTAGTTCACTCTCTTGATCGCTGAAATATTAAAGCCAAAAAATCGATAAATGCTATTTACACACCTTTTTATATATATGTAAAGAAAAATATAATTTTCTTTTTAAAAAATTCTTTCAAATGTCATCATGTCAACGAGACATTTGAACTTATAAAATTATTTATGGAGAAGGGTAGGTTTAGGGTTAAATATTGTGAATAAATAACATTAAATGTCGTTTCTTTTATAAAAGAGAAACTCAGCAGTGTTTGTTTATTAATTTAAATCCTATCTTATATATATATATATACATATAAGATATATATATATATATATATTACTAACATTATTTTTAACCATTCTAATAAAGCGTACGCTTGTGAAGGGGTGGTATACGTTAATAGTATGGCTGGTTCGAACCTTACGTATCGCAGACCGTATCCTGTACCAATAGCTATAGGCGCTCTTATAATGACGTCATCATGAGTCGTGTTTCCCATTTAAAATTGCCACTGTCTTTATCAATTTAGTATATATATAATTCATTTAGTATATGAAAAATTCTATACAATCTATATATTATATAGATTGTATAGAATTTTTCCGCGATAGCTAGATCACTGTTTAGTATATTCTAAACGAACTCATACAATAAGTGGTAAACACTCACACCCGTCACACACAGGGCTAGGCAGAGTCATTGACTTCTACTTATGTGATTATTACGATCCTGGCACACTTCTTTCGTTTCATTCAAATCCATGCATCTGTGCATACGTAGCAAAGTAATAGTTGGTTAAGAGCACTGAAAAAATATCATTAAATTCTTCATTAGAATAGTAGTACTGATTGTTATTGTAGAATTATTTTTTTGAAGTTTGTGTCTAGTAGGAAGTGGTGTTTGCTTGATTCAACTATTATATAATCAACAGTAAACATGTCTTGGATTTTTACGTCCACCCAAGGTCGGTAACTTTTACCCTTGTCCTTGTTGTATACTAAATTGGGTCTATTTCACAACTTTAACACAAAGTTCTTTCAAGGGCACCTTAATTCAATTCCTTATATATAAAGTTACATGTCGAAAGAGCTATCAATTAATTTGTTTAACGATTTAATATTAAATAAAATATTAAAATGAAAAATTAAGTTCAATAAAAAATTATAAATATTAAATGGTTGCGATTATATTTAAGGTTACCGGTTTTTGAAGTATTGTGCAATAATTAAAAAATAATTTTAATTTTAAAACGTCTTTTGATTAAATTTTACGCAATAAAATGTTGTAATTGCGTTTTAATGTTAACCTGCGAATCTACAATTACATATCTGCATTAATGTGGACAATAAAAATGAAGTCTCTCCTTGAATAATACCTTTCCTTTTGTGACGAACCTACATGGACTATTCAGACAACCTGACTTTGCCTTTTTCACGGGATTCAGTGATAGTATAGTTCGTACGTCGATAGCCAAGCAAGTGTGATAAGGGGGCCGATATATTGTGTATTCTATCACTGGTAAAGAAGTATAAGAGATAATAAAACTTATTTAAATATGGTTGCTGCCGAGCCTGTGCAGCAGTTTTCTATATAAGTTCGGACCTGCACTACAAGTTTTTTTTTGTAATATAGCCGTGATCAAAAGTAAAGGATCGATTAAGAAAGTTTGAATATCTCGGAAGATAAAGACGCTAGCTAACTAAAATAAATAGTGCGTGATAGACAATTAAAAATCCTTTACATTAAATAAAATATTTTAATTAATTTATTAATATTTCATTAAAAAACATAAACTTAAACGAAAAAGGATATCTTACGTAAACTTGGATAATACTAACTTAGATAATTTTTCATAAAATTTTATTATTATTTAAATTTTAGTACTTAGTGGCAACACTATATTACTATATTATTTAAACTTTCTTAACCGACCCTTTATTTTTGGTCACAAGTGTATATGTAGCAAGGTTTACAGAGTTGTCACTTTTCTTGTTTATTCAGGGGTAGAAGTTTCTACAATGATGATTTGACTTTATCGTAATGTGATAGTTATACTCAATGTACAGTTGTTTTTTTTTTGTGGAAGACTGAGGCAATCGGGCATGCGACTTATTTGATGGTAAGTAACCCTATTGACCACATACGATTATCAGCCAGAAGGCTAATCAGGTAGGCTAACAGGTTCAACTGGTTGGCGAACTTTTTCGGCGCTTCAGCTTGAAGAGTGGAGGTACTTGGGCTATTACTCTATTCGTGATAGCATTTTGATCCGACAGTGCCCGAGATGGCCGAGCTGCACTTGGATCGTTATCGCGGTGTTTCCTTTGTCGTATTACAAACTACAGACACCTACTAAGGCGTCTGCCAACTTCATTGCGTTTGCCAACTCATTTTGAATAATTGGGTGCTGGTAGCGCCACTTTACTCACCTGGCGAAACGCAGAATAATATGAGGTATATTACTTATGCCAGAACTGTGTGAAGTCATGGTACTTCTGTAGTGTCTACCACGACCTGCAAGAAGCTGCAGAAACTGCTCCAGTGGCTCTACGACTGTTATTATCATAACATTTTTTTTTATACTTTCTAAGCAAGTGCTTTGTCTGTATTTACTGCAGCAATATACTTACTAGTATTCAATACTGCCCAATAGAAGACAGTAATCAGGAAGGCGACGGGGATGGTGATGTTGTACAGCACCCAGTACACCTTCAGGTACCACGGAAACGCAGCTTTCATATCTGAAGAAAATGTATATTTTAGTATAGGCTTCCCAACGAGCGTATATGCGTAACAATGCGGACGGCTAAGAAGTGGAACTCTCTGACCGCACCAATACAATGTGGACATCTTTAGGCCAAAGTGAACAGGCATTTTCTAGGCTCACATGTACCATCCTTGGCTTCCATCAAGCTAGATTGACGCCTGTGATGTGATGTCGCTTGTAATCGATAGTTTGAAATCTATTTGTGGATCTCCAATGAATTTATTTGCCATACAGATAGACAAAACGTTTCTATTGAGCTTATTATTGACGTTATACTAATTGGAAACATGCATTGTTATGAAGACGATAGCAGCAGTGATGATCTGTACAAAGGCACGGCCTTATATAGGCCTTATTAAATATGTTGTAGAAACACTTTTAAGAGCCTCAGCACAACTTTTTGTTTAAAGTCGAGACTTTGTTGTACAAAGTCAATAACTGAGGTCAAATAAATTTTGAGATTAAATTGCTTGTTCAAATAAACATAATTTTTCGAGTTAATAACACGATTTGGTGTTATATTCAGCTAGAAAGTCTAATTTGAACATCACTAATACAGTTTGCAAAGGTCGTGTACAAGGACGCGGTTAAGTTTGTCAATAATGTAAGTTTCTATAATATGTAAGTTTACATTTTCGTTTATTAACTTGTTATATAAATAGTGTTCAGTAATTATATCTTTATGATTTCCTCAGCTCCTATTTATTTGTTTTGGACTTTTCTTACCCTGCTATTTTTTTTAATTTAACCTATCCTGTCGTACAGGTTATTTCCTTTCAATGCCATTGTCATAGTTAGACTACACGGGAAGCACCAGCTTTCAAATGAAATGAGAATCATCAAAATTGGTTCACGTTCAGACGAATTGAGAACTTCCTCCTTTTTTGAAGTCGGCTGATAATCTACTCTTTATCACAGCAATATTCATTGGCGTCATTCTCATATTGCGGAAATATTTGTATAAAATTGCTAAAGAATGTTAATATACAATAAAAAATCACATGAGATAAAAATCTATTATTGAACGTAGCACGGCGGTAAGGAATTAAAACAAAACTTGTGATTATAAACCAACTTGTTTGTATAGTGGTTATAATAGTTTGACTAAATAAATTGCGTTTGGCAGCTTCTCAATATTCTCAAAGCAAGATAAACCGGATAGAACATAAATAGCATATTTTATACTAAATGCATATATCGAATGGCGGATCTCCACAGGTATTTCTTAGGAACGATTAAGTTGTTGTAATGTAAAATAGACCTGTTCATTTCTTACTACCATCATTAATTTAAATCGTCCATAGCCTAATGTGTACGGTCTGCGAATTGTAAGGTTGTGGGTACGAATCCACCATTCGACTATTGTTATGAACCACAAGCCTAAGCTTATTTGGAATGGTTAGCAAGAATGGTAGTATTTATAAAATAAATGTCGTTTTTTTTATCATTTTAATCGTCTACACACGCCCGTATACAAGATCAAGATAGATTTATTTAAAAAATACATTTAACATCTGGGTCTGAATAACATAACTACATATCTGTATTTCAGATCCCAACGCCATTTCTTGTATATATTATTAAAAAAATAATAATAATTGATTCAATGAAACATTAAAACAAACTTTATTTTATTTCCTATTAATTTGTTTAATTCTTTTTATTGTTTTTTTTAATGTGAAGTACAGGATGTACTGTACATTTAATACTGGAAAAAAATGTTTATATAATGTATATCTATAAAGGCTTAGATCTTGAACACGTGACCGAAATATTTATTATAATTCATAAGCTGTTGATTTTGTAAAATAATAAATAAATAAACTTAGAATTTCATTGTTTCATTCATATTTAAATACATTTATTATAATTTAAATAAAATTGTATTTGAATATTTATGGATAAAATGAAATAATGAAATCAAATCCTTTTAAATAAAATACAGACGAATAGAGAAGGGGGAGGCCCTTATGTGAAGTCGATTAAAAATGATGTTCAGTAATACGACAAAGAAGATGTATTAGAAGGAATAAACAAAATATTGCATGCTATTATAAACGAATGTTAAGTAAAAATCAACATTTCTTTGTACGCGTACTTAGTAATGTCCTCTGTTAAGCTAACTTATCGTCCGCTTGCTTTGTAATCAGGGAAAACCCAAAAATATTAATGATAGACAAGTCATATTAACCTTGTTTATATTACACTGTACCAATGTACCTTTATTCTGATCGATAACAGATAAAATAAATAATTACAACGCGCTCATCCCTCGGGGGATAGGTAGTGATACAATTTTCAACTATATATGGCCTTGGCGTCTTCGCTTTCCGTTACATTTTAATACGTATACATGTTATTCGGTTACGTCATCTTTGGTATGAATCGATATAAGTTCGACTATCGATACCGCAAGTAACTTTCGATTTAAAAACAATTTATCTTGTTTTCAAACTACTTCATAAGCGGAAAGGATTTCTGAAGCGATTTTGATTTTTTTAGTTAGAAGGGGTTTGGTTTGAATTAGGCAGTGATTTTAACGCGTAGACATGTAATATTTGAGCTAATTTTCATAGTTTTCGTAATGTTATTATGTTAGGTTATATTGGATGATAGTTAGCGCCTAAATGTTAAAATAAATATTTATTGTTTAAAATTAATAAGCATACATATAGTTTTATAAGTGCTGATTATGACTAAAGCGTTGAACAATTATTGGCAGTCAAAATAATGGCGCCATTCCACTGTCACTGCGATCGAAAAAAGAACGTATTAATTTTAAGTATTATTTTAGCTTTATAAATACGTTAATAGATTGAATTAAGATTTCTTATTCGTGACTATAAAGTTCCTACACCATGGCCCGTTTTGTTTATTCTTATTACAAAGTCGTGGAAAAACCATCACCAATGATATTTTTTTCGACATAATAAGCTGCTAAGCATTTTCTGTTATGTGAGATGCGGAAGTTGATGTCATCGTGGCAATATTTGTATAAGTAAGCCATTATTAAACCCCAATACCTATTGAGAATTTTTTTATCTTACTCACTTTCTTTCCCCATAGTTTCATCGACAAAACTTCCATAATCAGGTCTTGTGGCCTCCAAGTGTACTGGCTCTGGTATACCTAAAGGTTAGTACGTTTATTTTTGTATATTAATACTTGATAAATTGAAATATCTAGGTCATATAAAAATATCAAAGTTAGTACTTTACTACAATTGCAAGAAATGTAAGCAGATATTAAACAAAAAGTTCTAGATATGTACATTAGGTTAGCAAATGTTTGAAGACGCTATACTATACTCCTGAAGGTACTATTAAAAATAATATCGGAGTGCCACGATTGGTACCACGCGGAATAGTATCATGATATAATGATGTCCAGGCCGATGTCGGCCAAGGCGACTGTGTCACTGGAAGGGCATTTTAATTAGGACTCTTCGCTCAGGTAGTAATTAGGCAGGAACTTAGGTTTTCTGCCCTCTCGTGTGCTGTTTGGTGGCTCGCGTACCCGAGCTTGTTGCTAAAAGCACTTCTACCAGGTCAAGGTTCCACCAACATCATCATGATATAAAGATATATTATCCTTCTGCGTACCTGGTGTGGCTGGCAAAAATCTCAAAGGTCGCCAACGCGTGCATGACACATCCACAACTCTGGCGTTGAAGATGTTCATAGACGACGATGATCACTTAAGTTAAGTTCTCACTCTCACTCTTGAGTTCGTTTCGCGCTTTTTCTATGAAACTTATCTAATCAGATAACTTCCTGTGTGCTGCAAATAACAAATTGCTGTTTCTTTTGTCGCGAAGCTATGCTCAGTCAGAGATGCTGGCCGCTACAGATAGGTATAGATACCAGAGTTTAAGAGGTTGTAGTGCTCTTAGATCAATTAGCCTGAACCTTTACATCCACTAGAAAAAAATAAATAAAACAAAAATCGTTATATAAAACCAAAACAAAGTTTCATACAGTACAATTCTGGTACGATAATAGTGTTTGTGTGTGTGCGTGTGCGTGTGCGCGTCTGCTGACATGATGTTAAGAACTTAGAAAAGTTTATAAAATTAAGTGTTTAATTATATTTTCAGTGCATTCGTAGTTCAGAACTTAGAAGCTACTTTCTTATTTTTATTTTACATTGTCGTTGAAACAGCGAGTAAATGAGTCTTTGTTTGAAGGAGAGAAGAATATCATCTTACAACCGTAGCTGATGATACCATAGTTAAAATATAAATTTATGTCCCACTGTTGGGCAGAGGGACCTTCTCTGTGGAGAGAGTATAAGTGTATAGTCCACGCGATCTGAGTGTGGATTGGTAGACTTCACATGTCTTAGAAATTTTTTCCAAGAAAGGTTAAATTTAATCAATATATAATATATTGAGGAAACGTTCCTTCACCGCCGAGTTCGTGGTAAATCAGCATATAGAATTACAACAATAAGTTTATTGGGCAACTTGAGGCGACCGTCCGGACACTGACCTACCGCCACTCTTCTTGCTTTATTTATTTTTTTCGTAAACAAAGACAAGTACGGCTAAGCCACTACCTTTGTTATAGATCTCTGTATGTGTATACAGAGAGGTGTTCTTTGTTTGTCTCTGGTGACCCTGGAGATAGTCGTAAAGACCATCGTAAAATACTTTACACAGTTCAATGTCGACGGTAAATAATATAATCAACTCACAGTGTAATTTGAGATTGATCTTCATGTAATTAGGCAGTTATAATTAGCACAAGGTTTGTCTGCAAATTTATTTACGATACATAATTTTATTTTTCCTTAAGTTCTTTCACAGAAAGATGACCTTACTAAATTGTTGCATTATACATTAAATTTATAACATATGACATGTAGGAATATTTAATTTCATTTAAAAAAATGTGTTCGATGGTAAAGAAAAACATCGTGAGAATTTTGTGTATCGTAAAAGATTGTCTAAGACGTGCAAAGTCCGTCAATTCTCATTATGGCGGCGTGACAGTCTGTGCCTTTACACAATCGTTACACAAAAGGCTTGTGCCCGACAGTGGGACGTATAACATTATGACAACATAAATATTCACACCGTCCCCCGGAAACCCTTCTCACAGATAGACAGACAGGCACAGATCTTGGACATCCTTTTGGACATCATATTCTCACATACGTGTTAACCATTTTTTTATATAGAAATCTTCCTTAATACATATCTTTTATATTTTATGTCTTATTAAATAGGCTTTTGCTACGAGATGGTTCATGTCAATAGTTCACTGTCATCAGAATCACTTCTCATTGGTATTCTGACGCTTCCATTACTATAAATAATGTGATGTTTATAATGTCAATACAAGAAATAGACATAAAATTGTACTGCCTAGATTTAGACTGACTAAAATTTTTTTTAACATTTTATAATAAAAACCCTTTTTTTTTTGGTAACGGGGAGGAAATCTTTAAAAAGATACCCCGCCTTCTAGCCTTCCCTTCTAGGAAGGCGGCGGTTATGTGGGGTTTTTACCCACTAAAACCTCCCCGGTTGGACTTCCTCGGTGCATGGTGAGGGGCTCCGGGATCTCCAGTGGAACGCACCGGAGCCCCTCTGCACTGTACTCAAGGAGAGTACTTCCGGGGGGAGGGAAGTAACCTCCTTCCCCCCTCCCTCCCTGTGCCCTCGCAGTGCAAGGCGACACGGGACAGCCGTTGTCGCCTTCTTCCCGGGTCCCCTTGGCGGACGACAAAGGTCCCTTGTCGCTCAGTGAACCTGAGGCCCATTTTAGTCGCCTTCCACGACAGGTAGGGGATACCGTAGTCTTATTCTTGAGAGCCCAGAACTACAGGGCTGCGGGCCGGCCGCCTGCGCCATCTCCGAACGGGATCGGGAGAGGGCCGCGGTCTCCTTCTGCGTCATTACTGACTCACAGAAGGAGACCAGCGTCTTCCATTTAATAATAACCCTAGTAAAATTACTGAATTATAGATAACACAGTTTATATAAATCATAAAAAATCCTTTTATTTAAGAAACCTTATTATAAAACAAAACATTATGTTTTCATAAATGCACATAGGAACTATTTGCAGAAGCGTTTTCTAGTAATAAATAATTAATTTTGTGTTATTGTCTACTTGTGTAAAACGAAGTTTCTATGAATTTCTTCTCTTTTATAATGATTTTGTATTTTGATGAAAGTGCTCTTAAGCCTATATAAATTTATTTTTATAGACAGATAAATAAATTATTATTGCACCAAACTATATGTAGAAATAAGAACATAATGCTATTTAGCATTTTCCTTCAGCTAACTTAACTAACTTTCGTAGTTAAGAGCAGGCAATACCCTTTTTTGATATGATTTGTTTTGATACTTGAATATTCAAATCGTGGGTAAAACCTTATAAAACCTTAACTTACGTAGAATGTACCGAAAGCCATTAACTAATGACATCAATATATATAAAAGATAAAGCGTGTGGGTATGTTCCATATAGGCTCCGTAACGGCTGAACCGACTTCTATGAAACTTTCAGGGAATCTTCAAACTGACCTGACGAGTAATCCTGTAAGTTTGGTGACGATCGGAGCACTCCTCTTTTTGAACTGTCTAATAATGCTTTTATTTACTACGATACTACTATTACGGGTATGATTTGTATTTATTGAAATGTACATGAGTGTAGGGAATGATCTTCACACGCTCGAGAAGAGAATGAATATGCAGAGAAATAAATAATTTAATATATTGTGAGGGTTAAATTAAATATTTAATGATGTAAGTTTATTGTTTAAATAAAAAAAGCACAATCTAGCTTATCGAAGCGGGCTGGGTACGGTACGTATAATTAAATTGACTGTTGTCACAGCTCGGACAGTTTGCGTTCCCTTCGAGAGTAAAGGTGTTTTCGCTTTGGCATTGTCACATGGCGCAACGTCGTATTAATAGATACACGTGAAAATCTAATGTTGCAATACTTCATTACCGCATAGTAATAATAACTGAATAACATTGGCTACAGGGTCACAGATAACGTTTTGAACTCATTGCCCAAGATGCATATTTTTGTGACACTGGTAAAGTACACACGTAATTCACTTAAATTTATCAATGTCAAGTTATACTGCCCTTAATGGAGTGATATAATCTTGATTCAAATAGTAACTGTATATGTCCCATTATATTTAATTAAAGAATTATAAATAAATAAAAAATCTCTCGTCTTTGTTCTTGGTTTTGTTGTAGATCGAGTTATTAGGTCTCTTACGATGGTTGTTTGATAAGTTCCCAGATTATAGAAAAAATCGGTTATTTTCATCTATATATATGCATTTATTTGTAACAGTATGCATTTCAGAATGTGCGTTAAAGCTTCAATAAATCATCCAAAAATAATGGTTGTCAAATATCTTCCGCCTTTTTGTCTTTTGAATTTCGCGGCTATGTACAAAGCGCTACAGAGCTCGTATCTAGCAATACTATACATAATTTGAAAGGTCTTGACATAACCTACAAAACGACGCTATGCATCATTAGTTTGGATATTGCGTTCAACAATTATAGACGTGTAAACATGGAGTTCACTAACGCGCTAAAAATTCGCGGCTTGGCCACTGTTTGGGACGATTCACCGGCCTTCGACCACGACCGTTTTCGCTTGATATTGTCGTATGTGATCCATTTTTCGTCGCCAGTCACCATCCGCTTCAAGAATGGGTCGAGTTCGTTCCGTTTCAGCAGAATATCGCAGGCGTTGATTCGGTCCAGAAGGTTTTGCGTCAAATCATGCGGCACCCAAACATCAAGCTTTTTGTATCCAGCCTTCTGCAGATGGTTTAAAATGGTTTGGTGACCAACTCCCATCTCCTGGGCGATGTCACGAGATGCCACATGCCGGTCTAACTCGATGTAGTCCATGATTTGATCGGTATTTGTCATCACAGGTCTTCCGCCGGCTGGCTTATCCATGGTGTCGTTTTCACCGGCTCTGAATCGTCGAAACCATTCCTCCGTGGTTCGAAGTGATAGAGTACCATCCCCAAAACACCCAAAATCTCACGGAACGTTTCTCTAGCGGATTTGCCTTTAACGAAGGAAAACTTTAAAATAGCGCGAATTTCGGCGTTAGTGAACTCCGTGTTTACACGTCTATAACTGTTGAACGCAATATCCAAACTAATTATGCATAGCGTCGTTTTGTAGGTTATGTCAAGACCTTTCAAATTATGTATAGTATTGCTAGATACGAGCTCTGTAGCGCTTTGTACATAGCCGCGAAATTCAAAAGACAAAAGGCGGAAGGGAGATATTTGACAACCTATTATAAAACTCAAGTCGACATATCTGGTGACTAGAGGGCTGGCTTATACCTTGCAGATAGGAAGGCGCCCCAGCGACGACGGTTTGGCACAATTATATTTTGTAAATATTTTGTAAAATACCCATTATATTGTAAATATTTCTCTTGTTTTAGTTAGTATTAAATAATTTAGAATAAGTAGTAATTAAATTAATTAAAAATTCAAGTAATCAGGAATCGAATTACAGAAAGTGTTCTTTTTTCATTGTTACAATTGAAATTTCAGGCTCAAAAGTGAAATGAGAAAAAAAACAAAATAATGTTTTTTTTTTATTTTGGCTTAAAACGATCGTATACATATTTTCGGCCAGTGATATCGACCTATTTAGAAAACGGTTCTTATCAAACTGCATTTTTTTGTTGTTGTAAAACCGAAAATGGGAAACCAGCTGTCTTAGATTCCATTTACGTAAGTCAATCCGCTTAGCCAGTAGCTTTATTAGGCATAAAGTTAATAAGTATTAAAAATTTATAAGTAAAATATGGACAGACAATCAAGCTTGTTGTGTGTGTTCTTTATATCCACATTCCAAAAAGTAAATGTCGTTGACATATACAAAGGCGCCTACTTGACAATTTATTCTAATATGTATTTTTGATTATGTTTTTAAAATCCGTATGTCAAGCTGTCTAAGAGCTGATTTACATGATGGCCGATTTTACATGACAAATATTTCTCTGACTCGTAATTTTACTCACGATGTTTCACATTACTGCAGTACTTAAAATCGCAATTACACAATATCTTTGGTGCTGGCACCAGGGAACGAATTTAGGTTGCGTTCATATTGTGTAGTTTAACGCCAACGATCGCACAACGGCGCAGAATTTTTGAAGTGTGTGATTCTTTAGGCGCGTTATGAAAAAATACAGGTAAAGGTTGAAGCTGCAGTGAAAAATTGTTCTTATATACTTTTCATGTATTATTTATTTATATAAACTAAAATATTATTATTTAATATAGAATAAAAAAATTCGAACTTTATTGACTGTGTTGACTATCCTTTTCCAATTCTTTTATTATTTTTAAAATAATTAATTATTTGCATGTAATTAAAAACTGTTTTAATGACGCCAAAGGAGTATAACTTGTCACGCTCATACATAAGTACACGAAAATTTTGATAAATTCTTGATTGTAATTTTTTTTTGTGTTTAAATTTATTGGCCTAGAAGACGTTCACGGGCGACGATGATCACTTATATGTACTCCAAGTCTGAATACAATTGTGACAAAATGAACCTTCAGTGACTTGATTGTTGTAGATTTTTGCTTGTTTTGGTAATCTACTAATAAGTTGTGTCTATTATTTGATTTATGGTTTGAATCCCAGTCGGCTATTTTTGCAGTTTTTTTTTTTAAAAAAATATTTTTTTTAATAAGCTTGATGAAAAGCGGCCAGCGAAATCTGTCTAAGTCTACCCTACTAGGGTTAAATGGACGTGAGAGCCTATTTATTTATTTATTTATAAATACGAAAAATCCTCTAAACATCAACCATATTAATATTGTAAATAGTTGTATTCCTATATTGTCCATTGTCCCAAATAAATGATTAACATTTGTTATAAAATGTTGACATCAACGTATTACGTGATATTTATATTTTTTTACAAAAATGAATTTTTATTGCGATGTTTTTACCTTATTAATTAATTGTATATAGCAAGCAGTGTATAAAATTTATTTTGTAATCTGTCTGTGTGTGGTTTTTGATAGACGACGATCTTATTATTTGTGAAATCTTGAACGTAGTAAGTTGTCAATCCTAAAAACAAATATTGTACTTGTTCATACTGATAAACGTTACGTGTATTGCGACACAGTTCGAAACTGAAGGTAAATGGAGTTCCTTACAGTGCTGTATTTACTCCTTGTATTTTCAAACTGTTCAAATATAGATTATCTTCAATATATGACTGTTAAACTAAATATTTGTACGTATTTATCAGAGTACTATCTATTAATCTATCTTTCCATTACTTGTATTCATTAAGTGATTAACATCAACTTAACATTAACTGAGGCGAATGTTAGTTTATCCTTTTCCTATTTATACAAAAAAAAAAGAAATAAAATTGGAGCGTTTGTAATATAACCGCTTTTTACTACATGCATATGAATGCATATACGGTGCATATCAGAAAATATTAGAAGTAGTTAAGGCTTTTTTTTGGATGATAGTTCGTCAGGTACAGTTGGCCAGGGAAGCTGGCCTTTACTGCTTCACCGGATTGAGAGATGGCATAGCTCTTAACTCGTAGTAACTCGACAGAAGGGTCTCCCCAGTGATACATTTAAATATAACCGATAATTTTAACCGCAGGGCGCGGCTAGAGTAATTTAAAAAAATCTTTAAAAATCTCTTAGTACTTGGAATTGTAGTTTACAAGATGTTTTAACTAATTCTACTCGGGATATTTATTAGTTTTATTACCTGGTGAATTCCGAACTTCCTTCACAGCGACAATAATACCGAAGAAGGATTCCAGGAGTATGAGAAGAAGGCCCCAATGTGTCATGTACAGCATGTATTTATCAACCGTGCCCCAAAACAACACCGTCGACCACAGTATGACAGTGAGGGCCCAGATGAAGATGGGCACGCGCCAGTACACTGCCCAAAGTCGCCCGCCCCAGGATCTGGTGAACAGCTCGGGTGGCTCATCTCCTCCGAGTGCTCCGGCGCAGCAGGAGGCGCCCTGCTTCCAAGCCCCCTGCGTCATTTCGTTTGTTTTTATTCTGCACGTGCGTTTACAATTCTGATATGTGACTAGCGAACGACTGCTGTTTAGTTAACCTTTGGTTGCGCTTATGCTGTGGACAAACAGACAAACGTTATATTGAATACAATACTATACGTACTATTGAAGCGTCGATAGCGTAATGATACGGTCATTAAGTTACGGTCTGCGAATCGTAAGGTTATAGGTTCTCTCTAATTCACCACTATTGACATAAATCACCTCCTAGCACAAGATTAAACATAGTTGGAATGGTTAACAAGAATGTTAGTAATATTTGTGAAAAAAAATAAATATCGCTAGCTTCCTTTTTTAATTAAGGTATTATATGGGAGTTGTAAGTAATATAAATTTTTTGGAGACAATCACGATATTTTTTTTATAGTCATTCTCATTGATTTTTAAAATTAATTTTATTTATTATACTTTATAACTTTAAATTAAATAATAATTACCGTAAGTCACGTCACATCATGGCATGTACATATTATATATACGAGTAGGTATGGTCGGCTCAAAATGATTCAATTAAAGTGTTAAGGATTTTAGAGAGCGTTGTCACTTGAAAATTAAATGGTAGAAAAGGGTACTAAGGAAAACTGAAACATTTATACTGTAAATAGAAACTTAGAAATGGGTAACATTGGAGAAAATCTGACCGTTATTCGCCATCGAGCGATACATCATATAAATATGCTGAAAAGAAGAAAAGGCCTTGACAAAGAACTTGTAGGCAGTCAAAAAGGTGTGTGTGGAGTTGGTACGTGGTGGGAATGTGGACCCGATTGATTTGAAACCAGAGTCTCGTGCTCACGCACAAGTTTGTTCCGGCACTTTTCCACACCACTCCGAGACAAATTGGCGCTGAGTTTGACGTAACTTTGGCAGTGCTGCCGTGTGTAGCTATATGTGTTACCGATTTATACCATGTTGTTATCATGCAGAAGGAATAGAGCAGGAGGAGGGTAGTTTTAGAACCACAACATTCACAAATTTCAGTGGAAGCATGCCTGTCAGTATAAATGACATAAGATAAAAATAAATTCTTCGACTGCAGTCACGACCGAGATGTAGTTGTTAAGAAATGCATACCATTATAATCTCAATATATTTAAAACATAAAAAGGTCATTGCTTACAAAATAGCTTGTGAAATGACTATCACTAATTGCCTTTAACACGCATATGACAGGATCGCACTTGACCTTCGGAAGTGACAGACTGTTCATCTACTGCGAGTAACACCTAGTCAATTTGCACGCGAACGTTTTTACGCAACTAACTACTGAACATAAAAAATAATAAACCTTCACGACCGTAACACTTTATTGGTGTGAAGTACAGACAACTTAACAATGCTTAAATATATTTATGTGTACACGATAATAGCAATATTAATAACATACAGAGTGGCTACTATAACGCATACCCACTAATGCTATTTGCATTGTTTCCATCTAAATCTTTAGATATATACATTTTTTTAATACAGATTAGATTAGAGACGATGATGTTTACCGTTTCAAGAGTGGCGGTATAGCTTTAAAGTCGCTTAACTTGAACCTCTATTTTAGTAACTCGACACAAGGGTCCCCTCAGTGAAGTGTCACGGCTTGGACGATTATAATGTTACGCGTTAGCATTCCGATCCGAGGACGCCGTCGGATGCTATTTCACGGATAATCTAAGGGACATTCAAAAGCTAAAATAACTTTAAATGCCCTTTCTGGAAACTGTGTGTGTATGATGTGGGCAGATTTAATGGAAATAGTACGATCCTGACACACCTCTATCGCTATATTGTTTATTTATACTCAAGTGCAATGAATCCGAGTCATTAAAAAAACATTTAAATCTCGGAAATTAAATATGCTAGCTTAATGAAATACATTGTGTTTAGTAGACAATTAAAAACTCCTTTTATCAAGGCATTGGAACTTCTTGGGTAGGTATTTTACAGTTTTTCTTTTTACCAATTATAAATTGTATGCATCCAGAGACGTGATTATCTCAGTCAGTCAAGATAATAATTTTTCATAATGTTAGCTGTAAACCATGCTCTCATAATTCAAGAAGGATGGCAATTTGGAAATTCATATGTCCAAAAATCATTTGGTTTAATTTGCCACTAAGGTATGGTGGTAGTATCCCTGTGTGACTGGGATGTTTGGAATTGTCTCTGTCTACCACGCCTGGGTTAAAAAATTGAATGCTTATTACATGGTACGTAGATAAACATTTATACAAAAGATACATTTGAATTATCTTAATGTAAACTTGTGTGTTGACACTGTATTGCAGTACTGGACTAGCACTTATACTCGCCTCAACTTGGTGCTGTTGAAGTGGCACTAAAGGTGATGTAAAATACATATATACACCAATTTGCTTTTATTTCTAAAAGCAGTCATGTGAAGCAATTTTGTAAGTTCGATTTTAAACCGTGCGAAGCCATTTAAAAAAAAGTTTGATTTTTTTTTAACGAACCTATAGAAGCCATTGAAGTAGCCGGTACTGTTCCAGCTTATTTGAAAAATAAAATTGTAGTTTCGAAGAAACTCCTTCCTTCTCTGTACTCCTCGACGTCTATTGAATGTGTATTATCTTTGTCTATGTTTCTTTATCTCTAATGTCTATTTACAGAGATTATATTGATATTTATCTAGCGATGACATCTGATAATGGTTTAAAAAATTACTGCGAAAGATCAGAATTCTGAGGTGTATTTTAAAAACCAATGTATTTTTATAGATACAGATAGGTTTAATTTTTCGTTTTTTAACTAAAACATTTTTATATATTTTTTTAATTGGCCAGTTTTATTTAAATATTTTTAAATTCTTTGAACAATTTATGTGATTGCTGTTTTCCTGTAATTAGTGAGACAATAACAATGTGTTAGTGTATTAATTAACTAAGTATGATTGTACTCGTTGTTGGAATAGATTAAATTATTTATTTCTTAATCTTCGTACAAAGAACATAAAAAAAAATTATTCCGTGGATAAGCAACTGACAGAATTGCGATTCGACCACCTCGGGCGCCATTGGGTCGGGGTGAGGTTCTGGCTCACTGACCTGTTTCTCGCAAATATATTTACGAGCCAAACCAAAAACCGGCAAATTCAATTCAAATCGAATTACACGTTAAGCGCCATTACGCGCAAACCTTACCTCTTTGTATTTACTAATTATGGTAAGAATATTACGAAATTGCAATAATCAGAACCTAACCAAACTCATCAAACTACTCCTGAAGTATTCCTTTCCAATAAAAAAATAATCATCGAAGTCGGTTGGCGTGATATTTTTTTTTGAGTTATTAGTACAATCGGCGCTAGTACTTGATGCGAATTAAGGACTTATATGGTTGTATGCCATTGTCAGAATTAGATCAAATTTAAATGGGACAACGCGGGTTGCACCACCGGCTTTCAAGCAACACAAGAATCATTAAAGTCAGTTCAGCCAGTGGAAAACTTATGCGAAACAAACAAAAAAAAACCATACAGACGAGTTGAGAACCTCCTCCTTTTTTGAAGTCGGTTCAAAGAAAAAAAGAATCATCAAAGTCGGTTCAGCCAGACGAAAGTTATGAGATAACAAACATAAAAAAACATACTCACGAGTTGACAACCTCCTCCGTTTTCGAAGTCGGTTCAAACAACAAAAAAAACAACTTCAAAGTCGGTTCAGCCAGTCAAAAGTTATGAGATAACAAACATAACAAAACACACACACGAGTTGACAACCTCCTTTTTGGTTAAGTCTAGTCGGTTGAAAAACAGTGAAACTGGCTAGTCATTTAAATCGAAAATGAATAGAAAAATGCCGGAAATTTCTAAATAAAACTCACCCGTGAACAAAATTACGATTGCATTTCATTAAACAGACTGTACGTTGATTGTGTTATTTTAAATGTAAACAATACAATAAGTATCGGTGCGGATAGAACAGACACGATCGCATGTTCACGTGAGCAGTTAAGCGAATTCATGGTCTTAGAAAACGGGGAATACACGTTTTTAGTTCTATTTCCTTCACTAAATACGCCGTGTTCTCAATAATTACTGTGCAGTTTGATTTACATAGAATAGTTTCGTTATATTTGCATGAACAGATGTGTTGAACACAATTTGCAATTTAAATTTATAAAACGTGAACAATGCGTTGACATTTACGACAAAAATGTCGACAGATATTCAGTTTTTTTAAGTCGATTAAAACATATATAATATAGAGAAGGTTCACATAACAATACTTTTGATGTTGAATGTCAGATACAGAAGGCAGCAAGTACTCCTGGACATGGCATGCATAGTCAGGAGGTTTCTTTCTAAGTCGCCATAACCACCGGCTGCTTGGGCCCTGCTTCGTTAGCACATTGGGTTAGGTTTTTATATTTTGATTAATATTTTTGTGTATGACTGTCTTTTTATACGAATATGGTAAAAACGTAACATAAGATTTTAAACTAAATAAAGTATAATTATAATAATAATTACCAAAGTGTTTACTCAAATAAATACCGCTAGCGATGTAAAAATGTATTATAAAATCAAATTATACTTAGTACTCGCAATTGCCAGTGATTTCACCATGCCCAGAATTATCTATCATATTATCATATTCAAAGGTCTCTTATATTTTCGCAAATGTAACACATAAAACAAAACAACAAATGATTACCTTTAAGCGATATAATACTTAGTATTTATCGGCGTGTATATCGTTATATAAATTCGTAAAAAGCAAATGTTATATTTTTACTTTTATTACTGTGTGAACTGAACAACAGGTGAGAAATGATACCGATGAAAAAAAGTATAAAAATCACCAAAAGTTGTGAGTAAATTTGCTTGAGAGTCATTAAAGGTTAACTTCGTATATAATAGAAAATCATCGAACGGAATCCTTCACGTTAAACGTTGTTGAAATAAAATAATAATCGATGATAATAATGCGTATGCTAACGAAAAAATGGAGATTTTTCCGAGATGTTTAATTTAAAATTAACTCAATACTTGTTACATAAACGTAATTTTAAAGAAGAAGAAGATAAAAAGTTATTTTAGTTTATAATTTAAAAAGGTTTGAACGTAACTTATCCCGTTAGTCTGTTATTCGTCAGTGAAATTTCACTATGAAATGAAGTAATATAGTTTTTTGATGATTCTTTATTTGATATTCATTATCTGATTGAAATGAATTGTAATCGTATTTGGGATATGTCATTACGTACGAGCTTAACAAACAGCAACAATATAGGAGTGTCAGTGGAAAACCAAAGTGGCCCAAGTAAAATGAAGCGTATCGAATAAATCGAATAAACGAATCGTAAAGTCGTGGGTTCGAATCCACCATTCGACTAATGACGTGAATCATCTTCTAATACAAGCCTAAGTTTATTTGGAATGGTAAACAAGAATGTTACTAATATTTGCGAAAAAAAATTAGATTAGATTACCAACTAGCAAAAAACAACATATGTGATGTCACTGATTGTTCATTATGACACAATTAGTTTGAGAGACTGGGAGCCCAGGATCCTATTCAAAGATTGACTGGTAGCTTACAATAGACGTGCAACAATGTGAATATTTTGTCATTATATCCTTGCCATGGGAAACAGACCGTTATTTTGCAAGCCGCTGATTATCTCGACCATACCTTTTTTCTGTCTGTGAAAATAGTTTGCCGAACAAAGGCGTATTTCAAGCTCGAGTTTTATCACTTTGCTTACTGTATATGGTTTTTTAAACACTTTAGTAATTATTGTTCGCATTCTATTGTGTAAGAATTTCGGCCATTTATATTTGAGCGTAAACATTAAAAAACAACTATATTCTTGCTTCGATGATAATGTTCTCGCCGTCCATCCAACCAATTGACACTCATCCTCTCATTCGTACTGCACTGCTGTGATGTGAGATAAAGAGAATATGTGATAAGTGGTGAGCCCATCGCTATACACGGGGTTCAAACTTTTTTAATTGTTTTTATATCAGCATTTATTTTCCTGGACTTAATAATTTTCCCTTCTTGATTATCTATTTTTTTATTATTACTAGGTTGTCATCGCTTTTTGAGAAATAATATTTATTAATTAATTTTAAGCATAAATAGCCTAATGTTTTAGAGCACGGTGTACGAAACGTAAGGACGTTGCTTCTAATCCACCTTTCGACTATTGACGTGAACCATTTTCTAGCACAAACTTAGTTGGTACGTTCGGTCGTTTAGTCTTGCCGTTTTAATTTGTTAGCAATCTTTTTTTGTGGATATTAAACATAAATTACGCCACATTTTTTATTAATAATAAAATAATAAATAATTATAATTTTATTTGGTGTATTCATGTATTCATGTTATTATTTTAAAACGTCTTAATATAAATAAAGCGGTGCTAGTAAATTTTTGTGCCCTTGGTATTTTAATGTTATTCTTAAAGTAAGTAGTTGTGTTTATTCAAGCTTATCTTAAATATGCCAAGTTAATGATACAAACTAGTTTGATTTCGAAGCATATTTAATTATAGGTTATTGGGTTAGAATATTTTAACAATTTACATAGCATTTTATGAGTGGATTTTAAAACCCTTTAATATAATATAAATATATTAATAATTTATTTGTATAAAATAAAACTCACAGAAATATTAAGAATAATTTTAAATAAAGAATTAATTAACTTAAAAATAATATTTTAATATGTTTATTTGCATGAAATTAGTACTCATTGAAATTATTAATTTAAATTAAACGTATGTACAATATATTTAGGATACAGTAACGAGACGAGACGGAGAGTCCTGTACAGACGTAACATGTTTTGAATAATCCTTGCTATTACATCATATTTGATAAACCACACAGCCTCAAAAAGAATATAAATTCCTAAGAAGGATTTGTGAGGGTTATGAAATTAAAAAATATTCTAATTTAAAATAGACAAGATGACTAGATGAGATCATTTGGGATCCTGTGACAATTCACGTAATTCGCTTCGCAATTTTCCTACAAAAATAAATTATTTATGTCACTAATTGATTACTTCAGCACTGCGGATATTGCGTGCCTTTAATTTACTACAATTATATTTATAGAATAAGGAACCGTAGCAGATGCAACACAGGTTATGAATAGAAGCGGCTGCATGCCAACAGCCGTACAGGTTTAGTACACAATGCTTGCGGTGTGCCAGCTCCTAGTATTACATTGTTGTGTATACCAGGTTACCCATTTCCTTACGATAAAGATGCATAGGTATAATTATTGCTGTCATACACTGAAACTACATTTACGGATTTTATCGCGGTTAACTCTTATTTTTAACTTCATGGTCATGAATTGATTTGTTTGACGTCATAATTAGCTATTTTATTTTTCCCATATGAGTTACCAACCATGCCGTGGTTCGGCCCTCTCGGGCGTTTCGGGATGCTATACTCTATTCGCGATAGTATCCCTCAAAGGTACCCTCTCGGGGGCCCTTGCGCCTAGTTACTCACTGAACTTCGGGCTAAGAGCTGTGCTAAATTTCAAAACCCGGTGAAACTGTAGATGCTGCCTGGCCAATCAGCGTATTTCATTCAGAAAAAAAAACAAGTCGTCTATGCGTTATTGTTGCAGGCTACGTCCTATTTTATTTAATTAATTTTGTTAATATTATATCATATAATATATTATGGAATCTAATAATAATATAGTTAGAACACAAACATAAATCGATAAAAAATAAATACTCCCTGTTATATTTGAGTAATTGAATAAAAGCGGATCGTAACTACAATACCTGTCTTACCCTGTTCGGATAAAAACGAAGAGGATTAAAATTTAAAAGGGGATTTAAAAACGGAGGAAGAAGATATTTTTTTAAATACATAATTAGAAGATTACTTATTTTAATTATAACTTTTTTAAATTCTTTATTTAAAAAATAATGTTATAACTTATACGAAAATTAATATGTTTAAACCAAAAGGGATCTAATGGACGTATTTATCGTCCTTTAATTTTTTGTGCTAGGTTTATGGCCGGTGTTTTAACGAACAACGAATGTACTTTTAAAAACTAGAATAAACTCAACAAATAAAAAAGTATTTTTGTATATTTTATTTTTATTGTTTTTTTTGATAAATATTCCAAAAAATTTCAAACATAAAGGCAATGTTATTTTGAAAAGGTTTTTGAATAAATCAATATTGTTTGTATTCATTTAGTGACAGAAGAAATACAAAGACAATTATCCTAAACCGACATCAACACAAGCTAACCTTAATCCTTAGACTTACTAAATAAATTAAATAAAAATGTGTCAAAATTAAATTGTATAAACACTATATTTATCTGCTGTACCCACCATTATAAATTGCACTATACCGCACTGAGATTTATATCGATTAAAAATAAATAAACGACATCACTTATTTCGTATTTCGTTACGCTAAGTTCGAGGGAGCTAGTGTCATACCGTGCGCTCGTGTCAGAGCGCTGAGGGTGACTGGACTCGTGAACTGTGTCACTAGTGATGCGCCTTAGAGTACGGATGCTGCGTATCGATGCCTTGTGCGGTCTAGCGATCAAGGTCCGCGAGAGACACCTTCACGCACTACCTGTTATGTATTCGCACTGATAATTGTTGACGACGCAATTGACGGCGGGGAAAACCTGACAGCAAAATAATTAAAGTTTTTTTCTTTTAATGTACTTACTAGCGATTGAAAATACAAAAATCATCACTATACATCATATTATATGAAATATAAAATCAGATAAAGCCGACCCTGGCAGGAGACGGTAGAGGATGGAGCCGGATTAGACTAAGGAAGAGGAGAAGTAACTATATAACCAGATCAGTAGCATTAATTTTGGCCACAGTGTCCTACTTGTCACGTTATACTCATCTGATATACTTACTTACACCGACTTTTGAGTTCAGGTGGCATATAACGCTAAACCAAGTTCGATCACCGGTGCCGGCATGAATGAGTTTGTTTGATGCAATTTTAAGAACTGATTTACAACGAGCAAGGCGGCGAAGGAAAACATCGTAATACCCCCTGTGTTAAAAAAAGACATGTGAAGTCCGCCGTTCCGTATTAGGCCCGCTTTTTTTTTGGACGAACTAACACAGTTGGCCAGAGAAGCTGGCCTTTACTGCTTCACCGAATTGAGAGGTGGTATAGCTCTTAGGTCGCTTAGATAGGGCCGCAATGGGGTCTATGCCCTTATGCACTCTTTACGGGGAAGAACAGTGGAACAAATATATTTAAATATATGTATATTTAGATTCAAAAATGGAAAAGATTTTAAAATGCAACTTTAATACAAAAGACACTTTTATGACATTCAATCATTACCAAAACAACATATCTGTACATTAATCAAGATTTAACACAAAATGGCGGACACACAGGACAAGTAAGTAACAATGGAAGGAAAAATAGCTAAATTGCTCACGACACCGCCATGTATAGAGATCTAATCGTCACTACGGGTGACAAGCAAATGTCACTGGTGACGGATCACCGTTCCTAACGTATCGGAATCCGTTGGTCACTATTTAGCTTATAGTATATATACACATGTAGTGAGAAATTATTTTCTTTAGGAAAACTCGGATCTTTACCGGAATACGACGACACCTGTACTGTTAATATATGATCGTAATAATAAATGAGTGACATTTTCCTACCCATTAGTATGGAGCTATTTGAGAGAGCACGATAAATACGAACTTTTTTGAAATATTACGAAGGAAAATCTTTTCTCACTATATCTATACAGTAACTTTAAGCAATGTTGAAACCCTCTTTGTAAATCAAGCTAATAAATTTTTCATAAATAACACGAGGCTCTAATTACAGATAATTTACATAAATTTCATGTGATTATGTAAATAATATGACAGGTTTATACAGTGTAAGGAAGTAACAATCTGCGTCGGTAATTGTATCTGCATAGATAATAATAGAAACAAAGAACAATTGATTGGCAATTGTTTTGCTAACGGATTGACGTTGTATATTGCGACGTTTGTTTCAAACCAATAATATTGCTATTGAATAATAGAAATATTTTTATTCACTTTACATTAATTTACCCCTACCCTTTTTTTGGGATTAAATTACACACATTAGCCATCGTGAGCCGTGGTAGCTCAGTTTCCGGGTGGTCGCCTCAAGTGGCATAGTACGGCAGCAACCCGAGTTCGATCCCTGGTACCAGCAGCAATAAATTTGTTATTGCAATGTTATGTGCTGATATGCCGGTGCTCGGCGGTGAACAAAAACATCGCGAGAGAAACCTGCATGTCTTAGAATTTTTTCTAAGAAATGTGAAGTCTGCCAATCCGCACTAGCGTAGTGGACTATGCCCTTATATTCTCTTTACAGAGAAGGCCTGTGCCCGGCAGTGGGACATATATAAAGGCTGTTACTTTAGATATCGAATCGCCGACCGTCAGATCATAATTCGAATATATAGCTACTAGGCTATTACTATTTTGTTAAAGTAATCATGTGACCATATAAACCGAAAGGAGAGTTTTTAATAATCTGGCAGACAAATAAATCTTTTACTTTTTTTATTTTAACACTAATTGCTTGGCTTATTGCCAACTTATTTATCCTGTTGCCGTCTTTAAGTCCACTTGAAGGTGGTCACCTTTCTAAGGAAGCAACAACAGAAACTAATGACCTTGATGCATTGCTCATACTCACGACGTACGTCAGTTGTCGGGCACGTAGTTGTCCCGAAAGCTTGAATTGTTTTTTGTAATTTGTTCGTCGCGTGTCTCGTCTTCAAGTCTGCGTAGTAGTTACAAGTAATATGATGACCTTTTAAGAGGCTTAGCCTTAGGGGTTCGGAATAATCGCTGACACCAGCTTCGCTGTATTTTATTATCTTTTTTTTTCATCCTTTTTTTTGTTAACGGGAAGGAATGCACTATGCATTCAAGGAGAGCACTTCCCGAGGGGGTGGGAAGGTTACTGCCACCTCCCCGGTGCCCTCGCAGTGGAAGGCGACACGGGCCAGCCGATGTCGCCTTTTTCCCGGGTCCACCTTGGCGGACAACAAAGTATGGGGGATACTTGTCGCCCAGTGGACCCAAGGCCCCTTTTAGTCGCCTTCTACGACAGGCAGGGGATACCGTAGTCTTATTCTTGAGAGCCCAGAACTACAGGGCTGAATAGTCGGTTATCCTATAGATACACGGGGCACAATTAGATTGAATGATCAAGTGAAGTTTTGCACATAAGAAAGAGAAATAGAAAAACAGAACCTGGTGCAATTTCCCGGACAGTTGACCGTAACTTGGCCTTTTCTATGTAAAAGAATATATTATGTAAAAGAATTAGTCATTTAAGAATTCAAATGCGATGAATTCCGTATATAATATGTGCCGTTTCGTCGACCTCGTTTTTCTGTCTCACAGTGTATTATGTGTCACTAAAATGGGTCAACGAGTTAATCCTAATTCTTTGTGTGTCGACATTTAAAATAATAGTTGGAGTCGGTGTCCATTATGAATTTATTTTGGTATAATTATAATTATTACCGTCACGAATATTGATCCTTGATTAAAAAAAGGGTTTTATTATTATTTAGATTGTGTTCATCTCTCATTACTTTTATTTAACTTTTCAATTTAATTAATGTCATAATTTAACAATAATTAATATTTATTATAATCTAGAACATGAAAAGTGAATGAGGTCAGAATAAGAGCTTAATTACGCTTCGTTTCTGGCACTCATTTTACACTGTATCTAATTGAAGGCAGGATCAATAGCTGTCTGCGTTTCGCCAAACTTTCTAGGTCCAATGGGGTCGTGAATATATCGTTATACGCCGGGCACACAATTTAAATATAGGTTCAAGCCTGAGGATTCGAATACCCAATTATAAGATCGTCAAGTCAAATCGCCCTTAGATTATAACTGTAAATTAAAACACTTTCTTAAACGTATTAATGATAGTAGTACAAACATCAGATATGAAAAAATGTAGATCCTGAAACATAGATGCCGTGACTATTAATTATATCAAAATATATAACTCGTACATTTGCTATCAAAATGTAACAGGCGCCTCATCGATCTCATATTGAGATTTTATTTAAAATGTCAAAATGTGTTATTTAATTCGCTTAATTTGAGAAATGTAACCTTAAGTTTGTGGCGACTGGCATTCGCCAATTACCAAAAAGTCTTTTTAGACGATAAAATTATTCATATTACATTTGAAATAAGAAAATTTTATAAAAGACACGTGCCAACATTTTTTCTTTTATTTCTGAACTAGACTTTTCCAAATTGTATATATTTAGCGTACCAAATTTATAAAATATAATTTCATTATTATTCTGTGACAATTTTATTTATTGAATTGTTAAAGCTTTAACATAGCTGATAGTCTTTGATAGTCTAAAAAGCTATCAGACATATAAAGCGTTAAAAACATCCGTGGTGGAGGAGCTGCTACAATTAGATAATTATGGTTTAGATATTTGTACATTAAAATACTTTGTTGTATTGTTATAACAGGGACATGAAATTAAATTAATTAAAAACATATTATTATATTATCTTTTATTTTAATATCACGGCTAAATAATTTTATTTTTAAATAACACAAAAAAGTTGAGTAATTAAGCTAATTATTTGTTTTATATTTCATCTTATCTTATTCATTATTCTTTTAAGTAAATGCCACAATACATTTAATTATTTCTACACTAGCCTCATAGCTAGGGATTAGTAATGTTTGCATGGAAAGCCCAATTCATTCAGTTTATAAATACAAGCATTCCTTAGGCTATCTAGAGATTAAAACATATTGCTTTTAAATTACACTATCCAAAGACAAATACATAGATAGGTATTTAAGAAATAAGTCATAAAAATTCAAATTATTTATATTTTATCTATATTTTCTTTCCTTCAACAATATTTTAACCATTAATGGGAGAGTTGTGATTTTATCATATGCTATCTACGTGTTTATCTTTTTGGATTGTTTATTGCTTCATGATCACACAACTCTGGTATTCTTATATTAAGCTAATTGATACTTGGATCACAGCGTGACGCCTAAATACTAATACTCAGGCTAGGAACAACACCATTTAATTTTCTACAATTAATATTAATTTATTTAACATGTTAAATTAAATGTATACCCAAGAACTAATGCACAAAGGTACTATTAGAATTTCACTGAAATTTTAAAAGTTCATTACGTACATTAACAGTTTCGTAATATATATTTGGATACTACGAAATCTAAAAATGATCTATCAAATTTTTAAAGAAAGTTTTCTGTGGTACAAAGAATAAACTACATATATAAATATAAGTCAAAAAATCGGGTAAGAATAGATGATAGATGAACATCATTGCGTTAAATATGATCAAGTGGTACCGCAAATTAAAACAATACAAATAATATGCTATGAAAATAAAATGCTGTTAAATTACACATATTTCCTTTTTAATATTAAAAGTAATATTTTATGATTTTGCTAGTGAATTAATAAAAATCTAGCAGGAATATAAAATTTATATTTCATACCAAAGTAATTTCAATATTGAGTTTTTTTGGAGTTGTGATATGTTGCCAGTGATAAAATAAAGCGCTACCAAAGTTATTTACTGTAACGAAAATATTATTCCACTCTAAGTTTTTTTTTTTAATTTAAATATTACATTAAGTGTTGCAACCATACTTTAAATGGAATGTAGTAATGGGTTCGACCGTAAAAACTGCTCCTTTGTTTTTATTAATTATGACTTTTGTATATTATACGCTGGCAAAAACTCTACCAGAAAACTTTTTTATCGATCGTTATGGCTTAATTTATAGAATACCATTTTAAATAAATAATTTCAAAGTGGCATTGCAAATATGATCTGTTAAGGTGATGTCCTATTATTAAATGTTATTTCTATTAATCATCATAAGTACTGCAAAGAAGACCAGAAGCATATCATGATAAGGTCTGTGGACAGGCATGCAGGCGAGTCAATCCTTTTTTAAATACCACTTTCTTCACCGTCGAATATTAATAACAAACTTTAACTTAAATTTTCTTCAAAATAACATCATCTTAGATTACTTGTTCTAAGTTATAATACTGAAGAGATTCACAATTAGTAAAGTAGGATTCAACTTTTGGGTTCAAAACTGCATCATTACTTAACACTAGTTACAATAATTGAAATAACACTGCTCTGCGTATTTAAAGTGATTTTATCTCTAATCAGGTGCATAAGAATAATAAATAAAACTTTAGAAGTGAGGCTTTGTGCGTGACCTGTAGCTGTCTGACAAACTCGAACACTCTGGCTGGTGTTTATTTGGCGGTACGAAGAATACACTGCCGTTCTGAAGCAAATTCTCTTTTTATTACACATTTACTCTTTCGAAATTTAATTTTGAGAATTAAAAATTAAATAATATTAATCGCGATATCGTAATATCGTCCGGGACAATTTTCGCTGTTTACCGTCGGTATAAAGAACCCAGTAACCGTGACCATTATTAAATGTTAAAAATGTCGGGAATTAAAAATTAAATCATAAAATTAATTCACGGTTGATATTTAATGTCGGAAAGACAATATTGTCGGATATGATGTGTTATGATAATGTTGGCCAAAGGAGCAGACTTTATAAAAAGGCAAAAAATCGATGTTCTTTGTTTACCATTAAAAGTAACGATAAAACATTGAATTTTTCTAGTTTTTCGGCTCTGGTGTAAAATAGAATATTTCAAGGTAAGTCATTTCCGCTTTCTACCGTCGTAATATGAAATGCTTTGAAATCGTTTCACTAACTATTTAACTACGCGACAATAGTTGCATCATTAAATTAGTGTCGATATTTCATTATCAAATTTACAAAGAAGGTAAAGGAACGTAAGAAGCAGAAAAAAAATTGTTAGCTCTATTTCACGGTTGAAACGGGCACACACGGGCAAATTTGAATGGCACTGTTGGAGTTACAAATTTCAGAACAGCAAAGTTAAATTATTCGTACTATATATTTACAATTATAACGTATCTGTAGATGTCTGAATACGTTAATGAATACTGAAGTTATAAGCTATACGATCGAGGTAATTGACTTAACCCTAACTGTAACCCTAATAAGATCAGAGATGGTGACAACATGAACTCTGCACGTTGAATGAACCCATGAAAGTCTCGGAGGTCAAGTAAATTAGATTCCTGGTATATACTTCCATAAATCATTGGTCGCATCAAGCTGTATTTGATACATCATCAAGTTTGTTATCAAATCACTCTCCATCTGATCGTAGCTTACACTTCGTCCGTACTTAAGAATAGAGCTAAAGCTAAAAAAACATTTTTATTACACCTTATACAATAAATAGCATCCAAGATCTACCTGTGTTTTTATTTTTTGTTACCCAATATACTCGTATTAAACAAAAAACGTGTAAATGCAAAAAACAAATAATTAACAGTCTTAATTCTTTAGAACGGACGAAATTGTATTCATATATACCTATTCGGACAACATCAAAAGGATATTACGCGTTACAGCACAGGTCTGAGTGATTTGTCTAATACGATTAAAATATCGTACGCTGTCTTACACTTCTAAGCGTGTATTATTTATTATCCTTATGCCAGAAGCCTCAGTGGGTAGGCAGGGTAAGTCTGTCGTGGTGCGAGCCAGCGGGATGCAGACGCGCTGCAATGCGCATGCGCAGACTTGCCAGGCATGTCGCCACACCGTGCGCGACCATCATCACGAATGCGCACAGAGCCACGAAACCAAACGCTGATCCTGAAAGTTGAATTAATTCATAGTAAAATAACCTGAAAATGAAACCGAGGCCCTAAGTCGCCTTTTGCAACAGGCACGGGACACTATTGCCTTATTCTATAAGCATAGTGCTCCGGAGCTGGCATCTCCTCTGGGCCATGATGGCTTCACAGCAGAAGACCAACACTTTCCTTGTCTTTGAACCACAATCCCTCGCTATGTATCTTACGCAGGGCACTCGGCGAAATCATTTCTTCAACCAGCGCCAAAACTACTAGGAGTGGCATTTAATGTTAGTAAGCTGTCGGATTGGAATGCTAACGCGATTAGAGGATCTGTCCAAGCCGATGTATCTATATTTTCATTTTCTAACGTTCATTCGTGTTTGGCTATTCGATTTTCTTCGTTTAATTGACATGTAATTCTATTGTTTATTATCCAATTTGATGTATCAAATCAGTTATAAGATATATTCAAAGAGAATCGAGAGCGGGTATACATAATAGATGTTTTTATTTTTTTTAAAGAATGCTATCATTATAGAATGTTAGTAATACATTGTTGTTAACCGATCCAACAAGCTTAAGCTTGTGTTAGGAGATGGTTCACGTCAATATTCTAATTACAAATACCAATTAAAATTCGAGCCTGCGACCTTAAGTTTCGCCGACCGTACCCAACTTACCAGGTTTATTCCAGTCTAGTGACGGATAAATTGCAGGCAACCCGAGTCTATCAGTGCCTCCCACGGACCAGTAGAAGGCACTAAACAGGCCGTAAGCAAGTCCTGCGCCGGCACTGTACAGCGCATGCGCGGCTCGCACCGGGTGTGCCGTCAGAAGCAGTTCGCTCACCATTACCACCGAGTTGCCACCGTGGACCAGCAAGTTTAGTGCGTTGACCTCGTGTATCCCTGGCACCATCAAACTGTCATTTTATACGTAAGCCGGAACAAAAATTTGTAATGTTATATTAATCCGTATTTTAGTAATTGTATTATATATTTAAATACAATTACTAAAATACGGATAAAGGTAGTATTACGCACGCACAACATTAAGTAGTCCTGGGAATCGCTGACAATTATTCCCCTCTTTGTCTTCTTCAACTGTAGTTTTTTTAATTTATTTTTTCTCTATTTTTTAATGTGAGTCAAATTTTGTTTTTATATGACGCCAATAAATAAAAATCTATGATGTCTAATAATAATAGACACTACAACACGAACACCTCAGTCTTCCCCGTGACACTTAGATAAATATTTTTTAAAGTACATATACTAAAGGTAGACAAATAGTACCTGAAGTATACAAAGAAATTAAATATGTTATATTGTAAAAAAGACATACTAGGGTCATGGACCAGCGTCCAATATATGAGTGTGATGACAAAAGCCAGGTCGGTGGCCACAGTGTCCGCCAGCCAGTACATCCGGCACAGCACTGGAGTCTTCTGACGACGTGATGATTGGATTTCGTCGTCATCGCATGCTGAAATTAATTTTTTATAACAATACCATAATTATAGCTTAGTTAATTGCCAATTTGTGCCAATCTACTGCTAGAGGTGGGTTTTAGCAATGCCTTCCATCATATACGATCCTCCGCCTTCCGCATCCAGCCACTTTGTCATTATAAGGTCATCGGAAAAAAGAGAGAGGACACCTTACGCTTCTTCAACCCACTTAATTACAGCCTGTATATATAAATGCCCCACTGTTGGGCACAGACTTTCTCTGTAAAGAGAGTAAAGGGCATAGTCGGTCATGCAACCCTAGTGCGAATTGGCAGACTTCACATGTCTTAGAATCCTCACGATGTTTTGCTTTACCTTCGAGCGCGTGGTAAATCAGCACATAAAATTGCAACAGCAAATTTATTGGTACTGGCACCGGCGATCGAACTCAGGTTGCTAGCGTACTGTACAAGTTGAGGCAACCGCCCGGAGACTGAGCTACCACGGCGGTACTTCCGCTTCTCCGATATAATATCAGCGTAAATGTGTAAAGAGAATATAAGAGCATAGTCCGTCACGCGGCCCTAGTGCGGAACGACAGACTTCACATGACAGAAAAAAAATCTAAGACATGTAGATTTTCTCAGTATGTTTTCCTTCACCGCCGAGTATGTGGTCAACCATTACAACTTAAAATTGAAACAAACAAATTAATTTGTTCCAGCATCGGGGATCGAACTTGAGTTACTAGCGTACTGTGCAACTTGACCGACTGCCTGGAAATTGGAAAAGGAAACAACTTTTGAAATACACGAGAAATTAGCGGGTGCCTCTCAAAGCAAAAACCGCAACGGTCCGTCCGTATCGAACACATAGCTTCGTTTATCTACGTCAATGACAGGAATGGGGAACCAATAAGGATAATTGTAACGCAGTGGATGACGATCCACTCGTCCGCTTTAATTGACGCGAAATTGTATCAATCAAGTGTGCCTGACCCCGCGTCCCCTCGCCGATGGTTCGGACGTCGATAATATGGGTGGGCGTGGACTGATTGGTGTTGCGTCTCCGGGATGCTTCACTGTCGCTATGTCAAATATTAAGAAAGTAAAATAGTCGTTTTCACTTACACATACATGCGGAATCTCATTCTGTTTAACGGACTACAAAAAAAAGGTGTCTTTCAAGTTCTCGTCAGCATTTTTTTCTGTACTATTTTTAGGAGTTTCACGGTAAATCTTCGGGGCCCAAGGTCCTATGCTATCAGAATTGATATGGAACCTATTTGAAACCAAAATATTAAAAAACAAAATCGGTCCAGAAAATACCGCGCAAAGAGTGCACAAACTATACGAAAAAAATAACACAGACGAAATGAGAATCCCCTCCTTCTTTAAGTCGGTTAAATATTATTTTTAACTTTATATAAAACTTTAATACGACTTAAAGTTGACTACTTTAACGCAATCATTAACAAAACACAGTCCTCAATCGAGCACAATTATTACGAATGTATACGAAGTTACATTGCACAATGACATTAGGTAATGCTGATTAACATCTCGCGCCGGTACAAAACGGTCACTTTTGTAGTCTCATTCTGTTTCCGGAGGTTTTGACATTGAATCAGCGCGCTCTTAATGCCTAGGTGGCTTCATTACTGGAACACCAGCTGCCTACATGACACTGACCGCTATTTAAACATTGTTACAGCTGGTTGTTTTGCCATAGAGCGATTTATGTCGTCGCAAACGTTTTCAATGTAGGAAATTGGCGAGTATTACAAGTCACGTCTACATTTATGATAAAGTAGTTGCTTTTATTGTATTCATTATTACCACTAAAGCCGTGGTAGCTCAGTGTCCAGGCGGTCGCCTCAAGTTACATAGTACGCTAGCAACCCGAGTTCGATCCCCGGTGCCAGTACCAATAAATTTGCTGTTGCAATTTTATGTGCTGATTATACATGCGCCCAGCGGTGAAGGAAAACATCGTGAAACCCACATGGCCTAGAATTTTTTCTAAGACATGTAAGGGCTGCCAATCCGCACAAAGGCCGCGTGGGGGACTTATACTCCAGGGAGAAGGCCTGTGCCCAGCAGTGGGACATATATTTGAAGAATAAACTTGAAATCCTGATTTCAACTCATTCGATTAAAGTAGATTTCAGTTTTTATTTTATTTTATTAATAAATAAGCTACTCGTGTCCTTTTAACCCTACAGGGGTAGACATAGAAAACTTTCGTTGTTCGCTTTTCACGTGATAGGTGGCGAGCCCATCGCCATTGTAAATTTACTTGTTAAGAAAATTACGAAAGAGTGTAAAATTTTCCAAAAGCTCAAAATTAAAAAAAAACGAATGCTGTTTTACCCTTTTTTATGAATTAGACAGAGACAACAATCGCTGTCCACTTTTGTCTCGCTGTTATTCTATATTATCTTGCCAAGAAGTATAAAGCTACAAATATATGTATATCATTTGTATATCTTAACATTTATAAGCAAATAATACAAGTTCCTTAATACGATATCTCAAAAATTATGCCCATTACTTATTCTCAACCGACTTCCAAAGGAGGAGGTTCTCAATTCGTCTGTATGCTTTTTTTGTGCTTGTTACCTAGTAACTTTCGATGATTTTGATGATTCTTTTTATTTGAAAGTTTCCTATTTAATTTTGGTACAGTTCTGACAATGGCATCCGTGAGAAAACCAAAACCAAAAGAGGAATAACTCAATATCAGGTCAACCGATTTTGATGATTAAGTTTTGATTGGAAAGGATGTACTTCAAAAGCAGAGATATTATTTTGATGAGAGTTAGATTAGCTTTCTAATTAATTCTATTTCGTTCCAATTCTATTTAAAGTTTATGCTCATTTAGAACGGATTTTGCGCAAATTCTAGCCAAAATGGATGTTTTATTTATTTTATTTATTTCTATTTGTGTATATTACTTTCAGTGCGTAAAAAATATTTAATGATGCGCATGTAAAGTCGGATAGAGTCGCTAGTATGTATAAAAGAACAAATAATATTTATGTCGTAAAATAAACAGGGTTACCAGAAAGCATATTTGTGTGCTGTTGTAAAAACCATAAGAGATCTAACAAGCTATGCCATTCTCCTACGAACAGAGTTGACACGGTTCGTACAAACAGGACCACGTGTTAGGACGTAATGCGTAATCAGTCATCCGTCGTTACCGTGTTAATGGCACGCCGGCGGCTCTGCGCTAATTGAGTCGCACGAGCCGACGGACATTCCTCCGGGATCTTAAGAGACGCAATCACGCGACGGACCGGAATGACCGATTTCATATAGCTCATGTAGACAAATGTCACGCGCAAGACGACAACATGTTGTAAATAATAGTAAATTTATTTTAGACATTAGTTAAAAACTATATTATTATATTAATACGTGAAATGAAAACTTTTTACACTCTTTTAAGAAAATTTCGCAGACAAAGGAATTTAAAATTTCTCTTGTAGTTTATATAGAGTGCAGAATGCTATTTTTTTTTAAATTGTGCATACAAAATGCATTAATTTAAAAAACATAACTCACTCTATTACTATGTAAATATAGTATTTCTAATAATTAATAACATTGTCATAGTGCGGAAACCAAATATCATACGTATACATTATATTTATAGTCTTTACGGTTTTGTTTTTTCAAGTGAAAAAAACGTTGTAATTTTTTAAACCAGTTTTTAAGTTTTTGAATTGAATCTTTGTCTACGAAAATCTTTATTAGTGTTTGTCTAAAAATAAAATGTACAGATTAGATATGCTAGAGATTTCAAGAAATGAACTAAGCTTTCTCATTATAGAAGTTTTCATTATTTACAAGAAAAAAAATCTAGTATCGAACACGCCATCAGCTTAACGTTTGCAAATCAACACCGTTATTCACAAGGCCCCAACATTTGACCCGGTGACATTACTAATAATCACATTAAACAGGCCGACAAGGTATTGTAAGCGCATAATTTTATTACTTGGGTGAACATATCAAATTTTTGAAGTCGGTTTTTCTTTTATGTAAACTAATGTAAAAAAAATGTAACGCTATTACCTACGGACACCCTCTTTGTATTTCCGAAAAATCCTATTAAGAAATAAAATTAATCAGAACCTAACCAAACTCTCATCAAACTAATCTTGAAAGTACATAATCTATATATATAAAAGAGAATGTGTGTGCGTTTGATCCGTATAGACTCCGAAACGGCTGGACCGATTTCAATGCAATTTTCAGGAAATCTTCAGATTGACTTGACGAGTAATCGTGTATCGTTTGGTGATGATCGGAACACTTCTCTTTCTGAACTGTCAAATACAACTTTTATTTACTATGATGATATTTTATTGTTTTACAACCCAAATTTGTAATGTGTCATTGTGAATGCATTGTGTATATTGTGAACAATATTGTAGTACAATATATTAAAAATAGATAGGGTGGATTAAAAAAAAATATATTTTTATAATTTTGATTAATTTATCAATGTTTAAATAAAATAAAGCAAAATCTAGCCCGGCGAAGCGGGTTAGGTACGCTAGTTTTCAATAAAAAAATTAATAATCAAAATCGGTTGGCGTGATTTGAATTATTCGTCCATTTGTGGCGTACATGCTTAACGTAAACTTAAGACTTATATAGTTTTCTCAAGTATCCCACTGTCAAAATTGGACCAAATTTAAATAGGACCAAACGGGAATCACTAGCTCGTGTTAACAAACATAAAAAATACGGACGAATTAAGAACCTCCTTGTTTTGAACTAGTTTGAAAGAAGAAAGTTTGAAGAAAGGATTCAAGAAAATCATATAAAAAACAAATCGGCATAGAAAATAGAGACGCAAAAAAGGATCCTAAATACTTAACATGTTGGGAAAACAATAATGTAACGAAAAGGCCCTTGCTCCTTTTGTTAGATTTCATACATTACGGTTAGATATTTTTAAATAGGATTTACTCACTAATGTTAAGACTTCTCTCGGCTCGATAGCGGTGCACCACCGCGAGAGCCAGTCCCGCCTGCATCACGATTAGCAGGTAGCCCCAGTTCGTGAAGTAAATGAACCATTTGAAATAGTTCAGCTCGACCTTGGGGCCTTTGTAGAGGCGCGGCAGTTGTTGGCTCGCGAAACTTGCTATAGCTACCGAAGCAACCGTGATGAACAGTAACCATCTGACAACAACAGGAAATATCTACTCGTATAGGTGTAACACTTTTTTTTTATGAAGAATACAGTTGTCTTTTCACATTTCATTATTAAGTACTGGCCGCGCTACAGCTGCGGACGCCTGACTGTTAAAGTGTACATGCGCCGTCGTCCGCCATTGCTCCTACTGCCTGTCTCCAGGACTAACTTGTCGAGGAATTCTCAGCTGTCGCGCGCGGTTGGGTTTGTTTATACCATCTCACTGCTCGATGATGATCGAAGCTGCTTACAAATGCGGTGTTCGACTCAAATTTATATATTTTTTGTCAATATATCAATCTGCTTGTTATAAATATATAACTTAACTTAGTTTTAATAACATGAGATTGGTTAATCTGTAAAGGTGTTATAATTTTTGTTGTTTTAAATAAATAAATAAATACTCTTCTTAACCATTCCAACTAAGTTTATGGCTTGTGCTAAACTACCTCTCTCTCTCTGGCTCTCAAGAATATGCCTGTCGTACAAGGTGACTAAAAGGTGCCTCGGGTTCACTGGGCGACAAGGGTGGGGGCCTGCGTCGTCCACCAAAGTGGACCCGGGGAGAAGGCGACATCGGCTGGCCCGTGTCGCCTTGCGCTGCGAGGGCACAGCGGGGGAGGGAGTAACCTCCCCCCACCCCGGGACGTGCTCTCCTTGAGCACAGTGCAGAGGGGCTACGGTGCGTTCCACGTTGAGATCCCGGGGCCCCTCGTCATGCACCGAGGAAAGGGCCACCGGGGATGTTTTAGTGGGTAAGAACTCCACATAACCGCCGCCTTCACCCCAGAAGGCGGGGTATCTTTCTGAAGATTTCCTCCCCGTCAACAAAAAAAAGGGCTACCTACCTACGTTTCGGTGACCGTACCCTAAACTATTGACTATTGACGCTTCATTTGATTTAGGCACTGATGTAAAAGCAGAGATGCCTAGTGGCTAATCGATCGTCGTCTGTTAATCATCAGCTCGAATCCCAGACGGCTTGTATGAATTTCTATTCTTCGGTTTTTTAAGTAAAAAAAAAATCATTTGCTTGAAATGTGTGTTCCTGTTGTATGACGACGAAAGCATATAGGCACATATAAATTTGGTAAAGCACTTGATACACACGATGAAAGTTGTATCTGTCTACCCCGTTAGGGTTTAAAGTAAGTGAAAGTTTATATTAAATAGTATTAGATAAGCAAAAGTGTAAACTTTAAAGCTTTAAAGCATGATTTTTCCTTTTACGGAATTAGAAAACCTGTTAAGATAGATCCAGGAATATCTATCGCCAGAGGAGTTGCAGATCAATATCTGTAGATAAAGCCGTATTAGTTAGATAAATATAAATTTATGGAATACCAAAATTAAACTAGAATAAAATTACAGAACTAAAATACATTTTATAATTCGTTGTACAATGTGCGACCTTGCTTAGAGCAATTTCTTCTAGGCTACCTTTGTATGGCGTACAAATTAAAATATAACTAATCTATAGATATAATAAATAATTGAAACTAAATATACCTACATTTAAAAGTTATCAATTAATATACTTAGACATAAAATATACATATATCGTAGTTACAACGTTAGATTATTCAGACACGTTATAAAGTTTTATCGCGAAATTTAGCAAAAATCGCCAGGGCATCATTTGGTATGGTTAAAAAGAATGCCAGTATTTTTTTGTGTGGCGTAGTTACCTATAAGTGAGGTAGAATATTGATGGTCTGTGGCCAGACTGCCATTGGCTGCAAGCAAACTGGCAAGGCGGCGAGTGTTCGAGGCTGAGAGCACGACGGCTGGCCTGCCAGATGCGCCCTAGCATTGCAGGCTTGCATGACTTTTTCATTGCTACAATAGAAAACAATATATTATATAGACTGAAAACAAAAACCGACTACAAATCTAACATTTAAGGTCAGGTCACACACAAGCGGGCGTAACGTTGGCAGTAAATTGGCTGTTGTAATGTGCTAGTTAATATAGAACAACCAATTGTTTGCTTTCAAATAAAATAATGGTCAAAATTGGTTCACTGAGTCGAAAGTTATGAGGTATTTTTATGTTTGTTAAGCCTAAAAAAAGCAGAAGAAAACCTCGTCCTTTTTTTGAAGTCGGTTGGAAGGAGAAGTCAACTGCTCGACCCTGGCTATCACTCTAAGCGCAATAGCGTTCTATTTCAAGATGGTTGGATTACAACTCCAACAAATGCTAGCTAGTCTAAGAATACGTTATTGCATCATGTACGTGAAGTATACATAAAATATAATATATATCTATATATATATATAAGAGAGTGTGTGTGTTTGTTCCGTATAGGCTCCGAAACGGCTGGACCGTTTTCAATGAAACTTTCAGAGAATCTTCAGATTGACCTGGCGAGTAAAGTTTGGTGACGATCGGAGCAAACCTCTTTTTGAACTGTCAAATACAGCTTTTATTTACTATGATGATATTCTATTGTTTTATAGCCCAAATTTGTATTGACACATGCGTTATGCTAATGGGTCTCCGATCTCCAGTGGAACGCCCCGAAAACCCTTGTCGCCCAGTGAATCCAAGGTCCCTTTTAGTCGCCTTCTACGACAGACAGGGATACTGTAGTCTTATTCTTACTACACGGCTGGACAAAAGTAATCTAAGTTAACACAGGCAACATGGGTTAAGCAACCATTGTGCCTAATGTATACGCTATGTATGCAATGTCATTATAAACCATATTGAAGTACAATGGAATAAATTAAAGTATAATGAAGTATAATAAATCCTAAATAATAAGAATGATAATGTATTTACTGATATGTACATGGGTGTAGGTAATGATCTTCACCCGCTCGAGAAGAGAATAATAATTTAATATACCGCGAGAGTTAAATTAAATATTTTGTGATGTAAGTTTATCCTTTACATAAATATAAATTTATGGAATACCAAAATTAAACTAGAATAAAATTACAGAACTAAAATACATTTTATAATTCGTTGTACAATGTGCGACCTTGCTTAGAGCAATTTCTTCTAGGCTACCTTTGTATGGCGTACAAATTAAAATATAACTAATCTATAGATATAATAAATAATTGAAACTAAATATACCTACATTTAAAAGTTATCAATTAATATACTTAGACATAAAATATACATATATCGTAGTTACAACGTTAGATTATTCAGACACGTTATAAAGTTTTATCGCGAAATTTAGCAAAAATCGCCAGGGCATCATTTGGTATGGTTAAAAGAATGCCAGTATTTTTTGTGTGGCGTAGTTACCTATAAGTGAGGTAGAATATTGATGGTCTGTGGCCAGACTGCCATTGGCTGCAAGCAAACTGGCAAGGCGGCGAGTGTTCGAGGCTGAGAGCACGCCGGCTGGCCTGCCAGATGCGCCCTAGCATTGCAGGCTTGCATGACTTTTTCATTGCTACAATAGAAAACAATATATTATATAGACTGAAAACAAAAACCGACTACAAATCTAACATTTAAGGTCAGGTCACACACAAGCGGGCGTGACGTTGGCGGGAAATTGGCTGTTGTAATGTACTAGTTAAAACAGAGCATTCAATTGTTTGCTTTCAAATAAAATAATGGTCAAAATTGGTTCACCGAGTTGAAAGTTATGAGGTATTTTCATGTTTGTTAAACCTAAAAAAAGCAGAAGAAAACCTCGTCCTTTTTTGAAGTCGGTTGGAAGGAGAAGTCAACTGCTCGACCCTGGCTATCACTCTAAGCGCAATAGCGTTCTATTTCAAGATGGTCGGATTACAACTCCAATAAATGCTAGCTAGTCTAAGAATACGTTATTGCATCATGTACGTGAAGTATACATAAAATATAATTATCTATATATATATATATAAGAGAGTGTGTGTGTTTGTTCCGTATAGGCTCCGAAACGGCTGGACTGATTTCAATGAAACTTTCAGAGAATCTTCAGATTGAGCGAGTAAAGTTTGGTGACGATCGGAGCACTCCTCCTTTTGAACTGTCAAACACAGCTTTTATTTACTATGATGATATTCTAATGATAATGTATTTACTGATATGTACATGGGTGTAGGTAATGATCTTCACCCGCTCGAGAAGAGACAAATAATTTAATGTACTGTGAGAGTTAAAATAAATATTTAATGATGTAAGTTTATCCCTTACATAAAATAAAGCAAAATCTATCGCGGCGAAGCGGGCTGGGTACGCTAGTATATAACATAGAAATAAAAAAGTATCACTTTTGTCGAAGTCGAATCGGTGTATCGAGATAAGCGTATTCTCAATAACAAACAAAGTCAGATTTATAAAAGGATTCTTTCAAACGTAATTGATTTTACCATTTATGTATTTAATTAGCTTAATTGCAATTTAAACTGTCCCTACTGCTGCGACACTTTCGTTATCATTCTGAATTATGGTGCAAAAACTACATCGCACGTAATCCTTATTCTATAATCTGTAATCTAAGTTTATTCACAATTAAATGCACCCACGTGCAATTAATGCGTAGATGGATAGATTGATCCTTTATGGCACTGAAATGTGTACTCATACCTTGATAAATGATGCATTTTGTTCTATGAAATAATATCAATAGCAATTTTGATATGCACGTATATCTTGACATGTCACGAATGACTTAATTTGACACAAGTAATTGTTACTATACTTTTTTATTACTTTTAATGATTTAAACACAAATCATGCGTTTGTTACATGAAGATTCATTCATTGATTGTAAGGCGCACTAGCTTCAAAAATGACTTATAAGTGACAGGTTTATCACTTTTATATGGTAAAAATTTGGGATATCTTAAGACAGTTGTTGATAGCTTAGTGGCTAAGCGTTCGACATTACGATATCGTATATTCGTGTATTAGAGGGTTGTACTCGCAGCGTTTATTACATGATTTTCGGTTTATAACAATGGAATTGCCGCCTTTAATAATATATCTCGGGCGTAAAAACAGTATTCAAACCTCAAGAAATTAATAAATACCAAAATACAAAATAATATTATTGGCATCTTGATATACAGTAATCAATAACTCAGCTTGTAGTTCTGGGCTCGTAAAATAGCCTCGGGTTCACTTTGCGAAAAGGGTGGGGGCCTTTGTCGTCCGCCATGTCCTGGCCCCTCACCATGCATGCAGGAAAGGCCACCGACTTGTTGTTGCTCTTTGTTTTTTTTTTATTTGTTTGCTGAAGATTGAAAAGAGTAATCACTGACTTTGCTTGGGGCATTGTTTATGAATTTACTTGTGTTTCTGTCCATGACCCGATCCGCTATGATTGACGATTACTTCAAAAACCCAAACCACGTATGAGGAAGGAACAGATTGTAGTATATATAATTAAAACTTTTAAGTGCCAAATGGTGCTAATAAAAGTAATTGTACAAAACAGTCTTGTAATTTAATGTCACGGCTTACGTTCTGTAGGACGTAGGCCGTAGGTTCAAATCGCAGCCATACCTACAAATAAAAACTAGTTGCTAAAATTTGTGCCAGGTGTAGGATGGGTACCATCTATTTTATATGTGACCTAGTTTGCTGAAAATTTGGCGAAATGCGTTAATTGCTGTTAATGTTGTATGTGTAATAAATAGGATTTAATTTATAATTATCTTTTAAATGCTAATTAAGCAAGCAATGTTTCCTCGTAGTCCTGATAAGTATGATGTGACGTCGTCATGGCAACAGTTCGAGGAAAAAGACCGGGCGATTCGATTTTAAAAGGAAATCGAAAAGCACTATAATGTTACACTAGTTATTAACGAAAGATGAGTTTCTAGTAACACGTTGTTGATGGTTCGAAGAAATCGCTTTCCTAAGAACAATTGTTCATCGTAATGCAACTGTGCCCGTTGTAGCAAACACTGTATGAATGAACATTTCGCCGTAATAAGATAATATTAGAATAAGTATATAATATATAGGAGATAATATTAGAAATCAGTGTTCCACCTTAAATTACGCGTCTTTAGTTTTACACAGAATATAACAATATCATCTGCGAAACAAATAAAATCAATCAATATGGTTATGTGGGGTTTTTACCCACAAAACCCCCCCCCCCCCGGTGGGCTTTCCTCGGTGCATGGTGAGGGTCTCCGGGATCTCCAGTGGACCGCCCCGGAGCCCCTTTGGCGACACGGAAAGGTGGTGTCGCTTTCTACCTGGGCCCACTTTGGCGGACGACAAAGATTCCTTGTCGCCCAGTGAATCCGAGGCCCCTTTTAGTCGCATTCTACGACAGACAGGGGATACTGTAGTCTTATTCATACTACACGGCTGGACAAAATTAATCTAAGTTAACACAGGCAACATGGGTTAAGCAACCATTGTGCCTAATGTATACGCTATATATGCAATGCTTGGCATTCGTCTTATTTCAGAGGCATAAATAATGTATGCAACCCATCGAAAACCTTGCAGTTTTCCATCTTAAAACAAGCTCTTCTGCCACATTTCAATTCGTGATCGTTACGAAGCGACAGTCCTTAGTTTCAACGCGTAATGGTTATAATATCAATCCAATTGAAAACTAGAGTCTAAAGAAATCTAAGGTTCGCTCTTAGTGACTCCTGTTCTAATTTACAGGTTCAATACAATTATTAGGATCCAGGTTCATAAGCATTGGAGTAGGACAATTAACATCGTGATGTTATAATTTTTGTACGAAAATACAAAACATGTGGGAAACATTAAACTAATCCGAAAATAGAAATGACAAAATACAAGAGATAACTGATTTAGGAACATTTATTATATAAGCGATGAAATATACTGTACTTTGCACTTGTGTTGTGATTTATATAACCTTTATAGATTAATTTATATAGAAAACCAAGGAGTTTAAAATCATAATATAATAAGTTTGGTAAACAATTTAAAAAAAATTGTAACGGAAGGATTGGTGAGGAGCGGAGGGATTGACGCGATGGAGAGGAGAGGAGGCGAGCGCAGAGGGCGAGGCGATTGTTATGGTTGGCGAAACTTCACTTCGTTGTCAGTAATGCAAAATAAAGTGTGCATATTAATTGCGTTCTTTTTTAAATTATGAAATATTAAGTTTTGGACTTAAAAACGAAAAAATCACAATTTATTGATACAAGCCGACAGCGATTCGAACATGCGACTATCGAATCGTAACTCGAATAACTTAACTACTAGGCTACTATAGCTTATTAATGCATTTGTTTTATGAAATAATAACAAAATCATTTGTAATGCTTGCACATCTTTTTGGAATTTTCCATGTGTTTTTCTATCGACATCAAAGGTAAAAATGCGACGATAAATGTAATAACTCAATTACATTTTAGAATTTATTTCTGTTTACCCCGTTTAAATTAAAAGCACGCGGGAGCTATATTTATACAAAAACATATGTATTTATATTTCTACAAAATAATCTCATCGATGTTAATATATTATGTTCGGACTCTCAGTGTCTGCAATATTTTAGAAATGACCATGTAGCTTAATTTGTTAGTTACGTGACTACTTCATTACAATGATCAATTTTAATTTTATGCATTATGATAAAACAATTAATATTCTTACAAACACCACTTATTATTCTTAATAGTTCTTTATACGAGAATAGATTTTGTACGTAATTGCAACGTTTGCCTGTAAATTGAATAATCATACGGAGTATATGAATGGGGGCACAATAGATAGCGATTCTATAGAACGTGGAAGCGGCGTCAATGGATTCAGCATTGATAACCGGATGCTGCGGCTTGAGCGCTATAAATCGCAATGAGTGTGGCGTCCCGCGCTCTGCCATAACTCCCGCTACAAACGTTTATTATTGCTTGCCATTTTCCCAGGACCACTGACTTAGGGTCGAACCACACTCGCAACTTTGAAATCTAATTTCGATATCTGAGAAACCACGAATTGTAATGACGTTTAGACCTTAATTTATTTATTCTCTGATAATATTGACATATACCTGCCATAGCGTGAAATTTGGAGTTATTTTTGTGATGAACGAAAGTGAAATCTAGCGGATAAAATTATTCCAAAGTATCTCTTGGACCGATCCTTGACTGGCTGTACACTGGACCTGGGCCCCGAGTCTGCTATACCAAAGGTGTCAAAATGAATTTTCAGTGATATCATAATTGCCGATTTTTGTTAGTTTTGCTAATCTAGCTCGTTTGTGCCACCCACTATGGTTTATGTTATCCTGGCCGGCCTGCTCTAATGAGTTTCAGTTTGGTGGTTCCTTACGTCCAAATACTTGCTAACATTTGTCCCCGTTTTGTCGAATTATCTTGGAGAAAATGGGTAGCGATTGCCGCCTTTATTTACCGCAGTAGTGCTTGCAAATGGGAAGTGCGACAGCTTATCTTATGTTGTTTTGTAAGAGTATAAAAACGAGTTACCGAGTAAAATAACATTTGGAATGTTCTAACAATCATAAAGTTATGATTACTGTACCTAATATACAACCAGATAGTAATATCTAACTATTATTTATTTAATAAAAAAGGTACACCATTAATAATATACTTACCTCTTACTTATACCGCATTTAGATATACTGGTTAAAAAAAGAGAAAGAATAAAATGAAAATCATAACTAAAAAAATGAAAAAGAAGTCAATAAAAATCGGTTTTATCCAAACAAAATCAACTTACAACATTAAAAATATACGAGATTTTTTTCTACTATACTGTTAAATAAGAATTTTTATGCTTACGCCTTAATGAAATTTGTTTTTGTTTTTACGTAATAATTGTCATGACTAACAGTGGATGAGTGACTGAATAGGCGAACAATCTCTATGACGGTGGGGTAGGACGATGCTTTGCTTAATTGCAGCCCGGTTGTCGCTAAGTGGCCTCGCAGACAGTTCAACTGGATGTCACATTCTCAAATGCATCTAATTGCTTTGTCTACATGATGGACAGCTGCCCGCAGATCGATATCGTCTCGCATACTGGCCACCTGCATCATTGTTATTGAGACTTATTACAACATGAAACACTCGAGATAATATTAAATATTTTTTCGTATATACAGAGGAGCATTACATACTACGATCACAGTGACAACTTTGTTCCTAAATCTATCACTTGAAGTGACGCTTCAGATATTATTTAATTCATTTTATTTTCATAGCTTATTATACCATTTGTTTTGCGTGTTGTTAGCTTCTATAACTTGGACAGTTTAAGAGGTGGGATTGAATCCCCAAATTCTATTTAGAATTGTAGTATACACAAGGCTCTCTGCGAAAGAACCTCGACGGAGGTATCCTGGCGCGGTAGCATTCTGAACCGCGAGAAGAAAAAAGAAACGAAAAGGAGAAAAAGCCTTCTCAGGCTTAATCACGACTTAGCCTGTTTCTTCAATAAGACTATTAGACATTTTAGAGCTAGCTTTAATGTCCATTTGGGAAGCGTTGGCGCTTGGAGAATTGGCAGAAGACACTACGCCAACGGTTCTATCAATAACAGGGGTATTCTGCCATACCACTTACTAAAGTGTTTAGTATGACTCATGCTGACCCTTAACGACTGAATGCATGTAATATTTGTAAGAAGTCGTTATGTACAAGATTACCAAAAATTTACAAATGACGCTATATTCGAGTCAATTCTTGAATTAGGCTCACCAGCCATCGGAAAACCAGAAACAAAACAAGGGGCAAAACTGAACTAAAAGCTAACCAAAACAAGCGATACAAAAATAGTGAACCTATTGAACGTTAGCTTTGACACAATTGTAAAAGCAGACTTGAAATCATGCAAAGACGGATGTAAGAAGTATACAGAATTAACGTCGACGCCACCTTCAGTGCCATAATATAAATCGAAAATTAATTTTCGTAGTATATCTAAATGTAGTCCAAACGTCAGACAAATCATAACTCTGTTATCTGAAAAAGATATGGAAATAAGGAGCTTATTGACTGAATCGTCAACGCAATAACATTCGAGTGATTGATTGTAATGCAAGCCAACTTTGAACCAGCGCAGACTTAATGTCTTTTTAAAATCATTTTTTAATAAAGTTAGGGGCAGACTGTGAAAAAAAAGTAATATCAATAATTTCCCTAAGTCGTATCGGTGCGGAAAAATCTCAAACGATAAGATAGATTTTTACCATTTATTATTTACCGGCAACCCTATGATGGAGAGGAATAATAAAAAAGAAGCGACGGGAGTTTAATAAATAATTATAGTAATAATTATTAATAAGAAACATATATTTACAAATAATATACGGTATAAATAAATATTGTGTATCAATTACTTTGACGTTCTAAATAGGTATGATGTACTCACCCAAGTAAAACTTTCAACTCGAAATTTAAATAAATTTACGCATATATGATGACATTTACAACATACATTTATAACATTTACATTATTAATATATTTTTGATATATCAATATATTATATATGATATATAAAATAATTATTGAATGATTCTACAAATAGAATATAAGAACAATATTTATTATAAGAACTTAATCTTATACAACCAATAAAAAGTGGGAACTAGTATAAAAACGGCTTTTCATGGCAATAAAACCTAACCCTTTTTTTTTGCACTGGCACAGTCAGATAAAAAAGTTACCCAAAAGCTATCTAGTGTCAAACTACCTAATGCAATGGGAATTCTCAAGAAAATAGATAAAAACGTTATTGTAGATTATTCAATTAATTTTCGCATCTCGCGAATAACGTATAGAAGTGGATTGCCAACTACCTAAGCGTGAAATTTTGTGTTATTTTGTAATTAACGAAAGTGAAATCTAGCGAATAAATTTATTCCAACATATCTCTTGGACAGAACCTTGACTGGCTTTAGGAGGACCCCGAATCAATCAATGGTGCAAAATGAACTTTCAGTGACATCATAGTTGCCGATTTTTGCAAGTTTAGGTAATCTAGCTCGGTTGTGCCACTATGGTTTTCTAATGGCATATTACTGTCACACTCCGATATTGTTCCAATTACTACTAGTATTAATTACGTTATAACTACTACTACTAGTATTAATTACATTATAACTATTATAAATATTTCGATACATTTCAATCAATTAATCAATTGTAATACGTTGGTTTCTTAGTGAAATGTCATTGGAGAATTGCACATTCTGGGCCCTGGATAGGAAATACAATACTGATATTATGATAGAAATATCCCGTGGGATGATTATCAATGTTGGTTATATACATACCAGCCGAACAAAGTCGTGGGCTGAAGTTAGTCGTTTATATGTACTTATTAGAGGACAATTGTTCTACGTTAAATATTTTAAAAAGAAAACATATGTTATTACAAATACGTAACCCGCTCACGGTCACAGTTACAGACAGAAATGTTATAATATTTATAAGAATGTGTATGTATTATTATAGAAAAGTACTTTCATTTCACTCACAAACTGTATTTACAGTTTTGTCAATAAAAGTATTCTATTAAGTTTTATATTCATTCTTTTGGCAAAAAACTTTTAGTGAACAGTGATCAAGTCCAAAATAAGTTATATGTCAAAATTTATGTAGGTACACGGTTATTTCAAATCATCGTGTAACCGCTCTCTAAATATCTGACTTAAATCAATTAACCAATTAGTTTTGCATGACATGATTGAATGTCTTGTTGCCTTTATCGAAAGGTAATCAAACATTGAGTTTACGTCTGCGTACAAGTGGACAAATGTGGACATTCATAATTATGGAGAAGAACAATTTTGTGGTTGCTTTTTAATTTTCGTATTTTTGTATACTAAATAACTTATATTAAATAAAGCAATAATTGACAAAAAATAACTATTTAGTCAAATACAATGTTTTCTTGAAAAATATATTAAAATAAACGTTAGTTGATGCTTCCGCTTTGTTTAATTATATAATTAGCCATATAACTAAATGATAATTTTTCGTTTCGTTCTTTCGTAACAACAATATGAACACGTATTGAAAAAATAAAAGAAATTTATAAGCCATATATCATATTAATTTTCAATTTATTGCTAAATGAAATTCTATAGTAGAAATATTCAGTATAATTACTAACTTTAAGACTGACTTCAAAATAGGGAACCTTGATAATTATTATTCTCTTTACAGCTGTAACATATTACGTGTGCACTTTCAATGAAATAATGAATGAATTAAATCACTAAGTGATTTTTGAAAATGAAATTAATTCTGAAAATTTATATAACTTCGGTAACTGGTCGAAAAGTTAAATGATTAAAAAAAAAAGTTTAAAATAATATAACTGAGTAAAAGTGAGAAAACACAATCGAGAATATTATCATGGCAATGACATAGGTTACAAAACAATTTTTTTGTTTTGACTCACGCATATCGAATTTCGGCAGCCTCATCTTTCTAGAAGCGGGATTCGGGTTCACATTAATTCTGCACCGTCAGTGTTACACTTCAATGGTTAATGTTACAAACGATGCAAGCTTGTTTCGTTTGCTTGTTACGACCAAGGTGTTTATAAAAATGGCAGAACTGGTCGATGTGCGCATGTGCGGCCTGCCACCGCGGACTGCGCCCCGGCTACACACTGCGCCGCTTACAATAAGTAACAATATCATTGCAATAGGGTTGTCACCTCTGCACTCTTTTACTATGTTTTAGAACATTCTACTCTAGCAACTTTTTCTATACAGAGTTAACTTCTTACATGTATATTTAGTGTGTTTAAAAGAGCACGATGCAATATTTCATTTGAAATCATTGTATCAACGATTTGCATGTTTATATTTATTTTAACCGTATGTAACTTATTATCTATTACTTTAAGATTATCCGTGAAATAGCAACCGACCGAGTCGTGGTTCGGCCCTTTTGGGCGGCCTCGGATCGGAATCCTTACGCGTAACATAGTAAGCGTCTAAGCCGAGGTTACCCATCACCGGGGGGACCCTTCTGTCGAGTTACTAGCGATAAAGATTCGCTAAGCGACCTAAGAGCTATGAGCGGTGAAGCAGTCAAGGCCAGCTTCTCTGGCCAATCTGTGTAGTTCGTCATTAATCAAAAAATATTATTTAAAGTGACTTATTTACATGAATGATAAATTGTTATTATATGCTGATTGTTATTGAATTGTTATTTTAAGGTAAGGATAAATAAATAAATAAAATTATAGTCCGAAAGTGCATGAATCGTCGTAATTCACTAGAGTCTGAGGCTGAGTCACAGCACGGTTAGTAGTATCAAGCAGCTTACTAGAACACTTATCATTCTCATTCACCTGTTTAAATAATATCTAGTTTACAGTTTTTTAACCGATTTAGAAAAAAGGAGGTGGTTCTCAATTCATCTGTATTTTTTAATGTTTGTTACCTCATAACTTTCGACTGGGTGAACCGATTTTGATGATTCTGTTTTATTTGAAGTTGGGGCTTCCCGTTTGATTCCATTCTGACAATGGTATCCATGAGAAAACCATATAAGCCTTCAATTTGCATTAGGTATGCGCGCGAAAAATGGACGAATAACTTAACGCCAACCGAATTCGATGATTAATTTGTATTGGAGAGTAATTTCTTTCAATTTGAAGTCGATTTTGAATTTGCTCGTTAATGTACTTGTACTTTCAATTGAAATTTGATATAAAAAGAACTTAACTTTTGCTAGGAGTTGCAGTGATGAAAAATTATCGAAAATTGGAATATTTAAAATTTTGTTTAAATTGAAATAGAAATGTGTATTAATTACCATCGCCGTGGTAGCTCAGTGTCATTATGGTGGCCTCAAATGGCATAGTAAGCTAGTAACTTGAGTTCGGTCCCCGGTGTTAAAACCAATGTAATTGTTTGGTGTAATTTTAAGTGCCGATTTAACATGTTTTTGGTGACTATGATCTCATCCTCTCCCTACAGAGAAGACCTGTGTCCAACAGTGCGACATACATACATATAGGCTGTAAATTTACTTAACCAAAAATTGATTAATGTTTGGTGATTGATTAGGTGGACTTTTGGTTTCTTTCGTACAAAGAATCATATGATAAAATGTGCCTAGTGTATTCGATGGTGCCATAAAAGGGTTTTTGTATATAAACAACCTTCAAAAGTTCATTTTATTAGTTACAATAATAACCAACTTTTTCTATCTTTATCAATGTAATAAATGATGTCAACCCTGGAGCCCATTTGTCATCTTTACAATCGTTAATTCATGTACTAGTAACATTCGGCGGTTCCGTTCAAAATCTTCACAATCACAGCCAATTTGTGGGCATAGTATTTTTAACAGCCAAAGTGACAATTAATAGACGGAACGCGGCATTTAATTTAAACGAATGGGTTTCTTATTTAAAGCAATTGATATCGCGAATCGGGAAACAATATGAATACCAATAAATATGTTCAATGTATCACTGTATCTATGAATGTATATCGCAAGGGTCTCATTGTCATAATGTTCGAATTTAAAATTATGATGGATGTGTTACAGCAAAGCGGTAAAAAGCCATGACTTCTTTAAGCCATTTCTATGCCAGGATGAGGAGATGAATGAAGCAAAAAAGGCGGTAAGGGGGCAATTTTTTACACTCACGTTCTTTTAAATCTAGCAGACTAGTCAGAGACAGCTTTCGTTGTTGTTTTTACCAAGCTTATTAGGTTCTTATTGTATGAAGTACATCAAAATTTATTCATAAAATGTACTAACTTAAACGTTACAGGTACCTATGTATAGTATATACTGTGTTTTAATATAATATAATGATAGAAAAAAATTATTAACAAAATAAATCATTTTTGACTTTCAGTATACCTATAGTTTGGATTAAATTAAAAAAATGACGTACTAAATCTACGGCTTCTGAGAAGCCATTCTGATATCTATCTCAGATTTCCTTAGCATTGACGCGACACAAACAAACATCGCATGTCCAGTAATCTTAGAGCTTAATTAAGCCAAAAACATTTGCACGTATCCCGTATCAAAGTTAGCTTGTGTGACAGATAGATTAAAAAAACATGTTATACCAGTAACTATCAATTATTACAAAAGTTGTAAAATTATTAGCACATTAAACAATATGAAAAGTTTTTAATGACTCAAACATACCTGCATCAGCTGTGTCCATGGGAACCAGTATATGTTTGCACATATTGACGTCGAATTTTTTTATTTTCTATTTGCCCAAAAATATCGGCCAGTGTTAAAGTTATAGTATGACGTTTATTTTATTTATTTATTTATTATTTGTGCAATTAAATTGACGAAATTTAAACTCGTCGAGGCGCGCTCCCGCCACACACTGCGCTTGCCGCCTGCCGTGTACACACTGTATTAGCCCTGTCAATCTTCTAGTTTTTATTACGTATACAACTCCGGTGGCTATCAAACAATTTGTGTAGTTTCGTTACCTCCTCAAATTTAATGTTGTCACTTGCATATTGTTATTATAAGCTAAATAATTAATGTCATCTTAAAACAAATGGCGGTATATAATTATGTATTTCAAAAACATTGTATTTATTGTATGTTATTAATAATATTGTAAAAAGAGAAAGAACGAGAAAATAATTTAGCTTAGTCTTAGTGGCTTAAACAGTCTTGGTGGTAGGTTTTAACTTATACTATATTATGATTTAGTGTTTCCTAGCATTATTTGTAAGGTTTTCGAGAAAGCTTTGGCTTATCTGTCTGGGTTGGTAAAAAAAAGTCGCCCACAAGATGTTCCACCAGTGTCGCGTACGGCGGGGCTACGGACCATAACCGGCCAGGATGTACCCGACTTTGATAGTACATCTTGGGGTTTTAGTCGGTGCAAACCCAATAACCTCACTACTTACTGCATACGCTTAGTGCTCTTTTAACATCATCAGGAAAGGAATTCTATTTATGTACATATATATAACTCTAATATGCATCATATTGTCTTGACATATGATGCACTACCCAAAGATACTGGCTACGAACTTTTACATATACATTCTCCTGAGTAAATATTATCCTCAGTACATTACAAAAACTGTACTACACTTAAAAGATTAAATATTTTAAAGAAGGTAACAAAAGATTTTTAAAATCATTATAAAGGAAATCTCAATTTTTTTAATCACTTATTATAAAAATATGGGAAAATTAAGGTTACAAAAATAACTTAAACGAAAAAAGAGACATTGTTAAAAGCACTTAAGTTTTTAAAACAAACAATGAACCCAATCAATGAATTTTATGTATAAAATAATTTCATTACAGTATATTACAATTCATTTTTGCATTGCAGACACATAACAGAATTATATGATTATATATACATTAAAGATTTACTCTATAAAGCTAACCCATTAATAGATATACATAAATGTATTTAACGTAGATAAGTATCTAAATATGATATTTATAATGTATAATTTAATAACATAAATAGTAATATACCTATTATATATTTTCTAGATATTGTGCGACTTAATTTAAAATGTGTCAAAAATTGGTACGGTGGTAGGTACGGTTTGCGAAATGTAAGACAGATTCAAATTCATCATTTGACTAATGACGTGAACCATTTCCTAGGAAAAGCTTAAGCTTGTTTGGATTGGTTATGAAAAAAATATTTAGAAATACATTGTATATTAGAATATTTAAGTGGACTAATATTGAAAATATAAAAAAAAATTGCTTTGCTTATCTAAGCCTCTGTGTTTGTATCTATCGATGGCAATAGAAATAAGATGTGTTACGTAATAAAGGCGGCCAGGTGTACACTATTGCCACCCTCGCACCCCCGAATCACGCCACGTGGCCCCCAAAAAACTGCTACTGAGGCCACGTGGTAACATTAGAAAATGTTTATGTTGTAACATTAAAACAACAAACAATGATACTAAGGAACCTTCACGACTCTTATCTCTATTGGTATAGACCAGTAGTTGGTAACCTACAAGTTATAATATAAAATAATTGTTATATTTTTAAAAGTATGATAATAATTGCATGTCTTTTAGTTAACTTATTTGATAAAAGAAAGGTTGATAGTATACTTTTACTCGTAATGTGATTACAACTTAAGCAAAGTTTTAATTAAAAAATTGACTGTTTGAATAAATTTTTTGTGTTTTGTTCTTTTGGAAGAGAAGGTTGCCGACCACAGGAAAAATCAGGTTAACAGCTCCTTTAACATATATGAGAGAGTGTATATCAGCATTGATTAATTAGTACTTATTTCTTGTTATTCTAATAATTTTGTAAATTATAAATGTGACAATATGATAAAAATGTTTATTTCGGTTTCTGACCTACGGATGATAAAATAAAAAAGCCTACTCCTTTCTCAAAGGCCAGCAATACAACAGCAGCTCTTGGTGTTTTGGATGTACATGGAGAAGAAGATCGAGTGACTCGTCAGCTCGTTTGTCCCTTTTGCTAAAAAAAATATTCGATGCTTTTAATTATTATTTTTTTATTTTTTTTTCTAAGAATAATATTTACTAAAAAGTATTACTTGTGTGTGGCGATCTTTTCAGATTAGATCGCAATCGCGCCAGAAGTGCCTTTTGTTGCCCCTTGAACTAAGTTAGCCAGATAGAGCTTGAGGCTCAATGATCTAGGACTAGGCTTCGTAACAATTTAAAACCTTCTGTATTTGTAACAGGCTTAAGCCTTTGCCATCCTTTTAACATTAAAAGTTTAGCAAAGCTTTAGCCTTTTCGTTACCTTACTTAACGTAACTTACGTATCTCATCTTATGGTCGAACTATTTCCGCGATCATGGCGACTCGTTTGTACAACGGTAGAAAACATTGCGATGGATTTATTACATTTGATTTCCTCTTTTCTTCATAATCGCTCCTTCATTACTGGGGTCGTCACTCCTTTCTCGTGTCAATCACCTATGCCCAGAGGCATTCCGGTCCACGGCCGGCGGAAGGCGTCGCTGATAGATGACTCCAGTTCTTGGGAGATCTGGTCTGACCAACTTCTCGGACTTCGACCTCTTGGTCTTTTTCTTCTGACCTTTACCTCCGCTACCAATCTTTCCAGATCCCTTTGTGTAATGGGGATAAAAAATCTCATTACACGGTGTTAACATGTAGACGACAGACGTTGGCAGTTTTCAATATTGAGCTCTTTAAGGATTCCTTTTCAATCATACCGAAATAAGCCCGTAAATGATGTACGAAAATCGATCAATAGTTGAATACGGGGCTTAAACCATTGCGTGCTCTAAATTATTAGACAAACTGTGTGTTTTTAATACTTTGTAAACAAGTAATTGACCATGATTTGTCTTTACCTTTGTTTACCCAGAGTGGTACCGAATCAAGGCTTCAGGCGACACCATATATGAGCGTATAAATTTGAATTCAATATATGATCTCGCGATCTAATAAATGCATCAACTTTTGTGTCAACGGTATCAAGTTCATTGTAATTTTTTTGTCTCATCAAAATCTGACGCCTGTCGTATCAGGTAGCGTAATTGGTTGCAACGTAACTGATTGTAAAGATCGTGTATCTTATTATATCGATACGACCCGCCGTTGTTCGGTACTGAAAAATTTCAATTATTTGAATTTGTTTATTTTCGCTTTTGAGGAAGAACCTGTAAGTCTATAGACATGTACCTGACCCTTAAGGTGATATGGATAAATGTTTATTTATATATATATATAATTCTTAAACCCGGAATACAAGGTAACAGTGATAAAAAAAAATTTAAAACAATTTTATCGACATTTCAGCCATAGGACCTTCACATAGCCCTATCCCACCGATTTCCAATACCCATCGAATGTATGATATTTTCGAAATATAATAATTATATTACGAAGTTCTGTCGTTTCTTTCTTTGAAGAGAACTTTTCAACCGACTTCAAAAAAGGAGAATGTTTTCAATTCGTCTGTGTTTTTTTTATGTTTGTTAACTCATAACTTTTGAATGGTTGAACAAATTTTGTTGATTCATTTTGGAAATGACTTTAAGGGTAGTTTGATGACAGTTTGGTTATGCTCTGATTATATTACGTAATATTCCTACGATAATTCGGAAACACAAAGAGGGCGTAGGCGCGTTTAACGTTTGATTCGATTTGAAGTCGTTTTTGTTTTTACTTGTAAATATACTTGAAAGTCAAACTAATAGTTTATATTCATCGTGTAAATAAAGTCAAAATAGGCCTAAGCCTAGATTAATGCAAGCATGCACTATTACCAATCACAACTTGTTATTGATAAAAATGCTGACATAGAACATGTCATTCGATTCGTAAACAGGTCGATTTCAGATAACTGAAGACTGAATCATAAGTTTTTAAAAACAGCAACACAAGTTTTTTCGTTTATTAATACCTAATAATTCAATATATTTTAAAGATTCTTCCGAAACGGCTATTAACCAAAATAAAGTTGTGTTGTGTTTGTAAAAACAACGTTCTGTTGTAACTGTGTGTCTGTCTTTAAATGGTTTTCTCATGTATGACATTATCACAATTGGACCAAATTGGAATGGAACCACACGGGAGGCACCAGCTTCCAAATAAAACAGAACTATCAAAATAGATTAAGCGAAAGTTAAGAGGAAACAAACATAAAAAAAAATACAGACGAATAGAGAAGTCTCCTTTTTTGAAGTCGGTTGAAATAATGTTACAGAAACACGCCTGTCCCCCATAGTTATGAAATTACGTTTATTTTATATGATAGAACCGTTTCTTGTACACACTCTTTGCCCCCTCCTTATTAAACTGTCAATGTAATGGTTTAGGGAACGGTTTGCGAAACATAACGTTAGGAATAATAAAAAAAACATTTGTCAATGAACAGCATGAAATCAACAAAATGTTATGAAAGCAAAAAATATCTCTTTTTTTACGGAAAATATTTCCGAAAACTAGCATTTTTGTTGACCATTCCAACTAAGCTTACGCGTGTGCTAGGAATGGTCACGTTAATAATCGAATGGTCGATTGAAACCTCCGACCTTACGATTAGCAGATCGTACCGACAACCATTTGGCTATTGACGCTTCAATGTAACTTTGAAGCGTTCAAGCTTATGGTTTCGTTTCAGCATCACGGCATCGGATCAATAAGTGCGTTTAGGCCGTAGCGTTCAAGGTTGACTGCGATAGCTTATAATTAAGTAGGTCACTTGGCATATATATAAATCACGGTAATAAAATTAACATTCCACCGGCCACTACAACGCATACGTACTTTGTTTCGATTTGAAGTTTTTGCTTATAAATATACTTGATTTAATATTACAAACAGACATTACAATTATATTTATGTAGATTAACATTTAGCTTTATATTAGTAGCATAAATGAAAGTACAGAAAAATATGTTACGTTCGTGTATGACAGCTACGAAACGGATCCCGCCTGGGCGGCGCCTTACCCTCTCCACTTACATCATCTTGGCCTCGCAGGCCGCCCTCACCCTCAATACCGAGCTGTTAACTTTAATGGATGGGGCTCTAATGTGTTTTACGAGCGTTTAATAATGTAGCAGCCAGTTTCATTAAAGCTTGTGAGAACATCTAGCCTAACGAGTCATGCGAATGATTAAACAGTTACTTCCATATTTCTACTATAACAACCAGTGACATACATTGATACTGTTATAAAAAAATTGGGTGCTATTTGGTACATGCTCGTTAGTACTCTTACGAGTATGTGCCAAATAGTGCGTGCGTGAGAAATTATACTTCTTCGGCATCATTGAAAATATAGTTTTAGTAATAGCATGCATATAATTAATTACAATAAAATAACAAAAGGACTGGAAAAGGATAGTCAATAATTTTCATTTAAATAAGTATTTTTTGTTTAGTTATTATGAATACAATTTTACAATAAGGATTTAACGCTATATAAGCCGCAGTGGTTTGTCACTAGCGCTAAACTATCCGTCTTGCGTACCTAAATAATGTGATAAATGTTTTTCTGATTTAATAATATACATATTATATTAAATAATAATATTTTAATTTACATCAATAAATTATAATATGTATTTATGGATAGTTAACCTTAATAATATTAGAACATCTGAAAAAAAATATAAGCACAATTTTTTTTACTGCAGCTTCAGCCAGTTACTGTTATCATTGTTCATAATGCGCTTAAAGAAGCATAACTTCAAAAGAAGGTAAAATACTACATTCCATTTTCATATTTGTTTGTTTTCGTTATTAATCGCTATATTTATAAGATTTTTTTAAAATCTATTACTAAGGCTAAATTATCCCTGTTTTGTAACGATACAATGTTTGTTTAGGCTAGAATAAAACGGTTCTTTGAAATAATATAGCACTTGCTGTAGCGGGATAACATATTTCCGTCGCATTTTCAGACAGATTTTCCCCTATTTATAAATTTTTCTTACTAAAATTGCTATTTGTTGTGGTGTGTATTCCGTTTTTAATATCTTTCTTGAGGCTATTTTAATTTTTGACACAGTCTCTAATTTTTAAAAAGATTCAAAACCAAATAAAATGGGTTCCACAAAGCTAACTCTGATAACTTTCGCAATAGTTAATGTATCTGACAGATAATTACTAAATTGTGGCTCAGATTCACCGCGAGTTTGGACAAGTTATTGAAACTCTGACGGGCGCTCGTAATGAACAAGATTATATATACACATATATAGTCCAGCCATCGTAAAAAGAGGCTGTAATTATTTATTTTAATAATCAGGAACTAGAGAAAAAGGTCTCTAGAAGAAATCTATTAGTACAAACTAATCCATCACAAAATACAAATATCCGTTACAAATGTCCCAAATCTGGTTCAAATATAACCTTTCCTTTTCATATCGAAAAACTTTTTTTATATACGTGATTAATTTTTTTTTATATACGTGAAAATTACGAGACTTGTTATGAATTATGGAACGTTTGAAGCGAAACTTTAGACCTCTGAATATTTTACGAAGCGTCGACTAGGGGCAGCCGGGCATAAATTATTAGTGTCGTCAAATTTGAATACTGTTTATTATGAGTAAGTAAATAAATTAAAAATAAATATTGTTCATTTGTTATTATTTTCTTGTATGGAGACACATATTTAAGCATTGATTGACCTCAGGTCCAATATTCAACTGTATATATGCGTAGTTATATAGATATATAATTCCTTTATTGAACCAAAATATATGAACAATGGCGAACTTTATGCTATTAAGCGTTTCCTTTCAGCTAACCTTTGGTAAAAAAAAAGAATAACTCTTTTTGGATGAATGTGGATGAATCCAAAAAAATCCCGACGTATATCTAATGTGAGAAACACACAACTACACATGAGGTGATCCTTACAGAAGTTTTCTTCGTTGAAGTCACGTAACGTGCACTGTGAATTTATGTTCTTGTTAGACTCGCTCCCCGAGCTTCTACGGGCTATGTAATTCAAGATTTATGTAACTTGAATTTCGGAATTCATATAACGCGTTTCGTCTTTATCTTTAAGATCGATCCACGTAGCTTGAGTTATGTAGTAGGTATTAAACAACGGCATTCTCTTTTAAATGAACAAAGGCAAGAACACTACGCGTTAAAATATCATTATTCATTATATTGACAATAATCGTGTGAATTTTGTGTAATTTTAATTACATAAATGTGAAACTTATAGAATAGAATGTCGGATTTTAAGGTTCCACAAATAAAATAAATGCATGCAGTCTGTGAAAATCTTTTTATGTTGAAGTAAAAAAGGTATTGTTATTTTTAATACTTTATCCTGGTTATAAAATAATAATATAGCATTTACGGTTTGAAGTAAAAAACCATCGCTGAAAATCTTTAATATTTATTATAAATACTTTTGCAAATAACAGGTTTATAATTATTAGATCTCAAATGAGATTGCTTCATTGGTTCCGGACGTCCCGGCAACCTTTCTTTTATGAAGACTTGATTAATTTTAAATTCCTAATTAATTAATTTTATGTTGTACTCTAATAAAGCTTTAATTGAGAAATTTACTGTAACAGAGGTTTATATTTATTATAAATTTAATTTATTTTACGTTTTATGTTATTATATGAATGAATGAATGAATATCCTTTGTTGCACAACATTTACATTATAGTTATGATACGTTTTACATATTAATATTATTTATACTGAAGCGGTCTTATCGCTAATTGCGTGATCTCCTTCAGACAACCTTCGAAAGATATAAATTCGTTTCTAGTAGTGGGATGGTGAATTATTGTAGTTGAATACAAAAAATTCTTGCAAATATTCCAACCCTTGTGTATCTAGCTCCCTAGGTATCGTACCCATTTTTTTATTCCTCTAGTCAAGTTCCTAAAATCTCAAAAACAAATCTTTCTTCTAAGACATGTGGCGAGTTTTCTCTTCATCGTGGTCTGACAAGAAGACACGAATTCTAAATGAATAGTTCGTACATTTTAAACAGAATAAAAAAATTAATAACGTAAATAAAAAGTATGTAGAAATTTTAACAATGATACATTCAGAGTAATAACTAAGAGAGAAGACACAACAATTATTCTAGAGCACGTGCCTCACTCATATATTCCGTTGAATGCGAGCGTGTTAAGGTTTTAATTAACAAATACAGTGTGATGTTTCGACGTAAACGTACACAGTATGTTGTCAAAACGTCACACATAAAATATAAACAATAAATATAATTAAAATTGATTGTAAGAAATGAATTTAGCATTCATGTTCACACGCACAAACAAACAAACGTTAACGTTATCGTAGGCATACGAAACAGTTTTAATCAGAACCTGCTTTTAAAAATTTGCTAGCGCAACATTATCAACCGATTTCGTCGGAACTATGATATATGAATATTTTATGTATTAGTATATTTAATGATAAATTATTTATGTAGGTATATTTAGTGTAGGTTGTCAATTATATGTATAGATTTGTTATCTTATTTGTATTTCTAACGCCATCGTCCTGTTTTGTTCATATGTGTCCTGTCCATACACAGGTTGCCTGGAAGAGATCGCTCTCAGCGATAAGGTCGCCCATTGTACAACAAACTGTAAAACCTTACTTATGTAATGCCTTTTCTTTGATTTTGGTGTACAATAAAGTTATATCTATCTATCTATCTATCTATCTATCTAACCTAAATTTCAACAAACTACCCTTAAACATCCTTTTTCATTAAAAATCATCAAAATCTGTTGGCTTGATATTGAGTTATTCGTCTATTTGTAGAACACATACTAAAAACAAATTTAAGATTTATATGGATTTCTAATTGATGCCAATGTCAGAATTGGATCATATTAAATCAGACCGATTTCAATATAATCCAATTCAAATTGGCACTGGAAGCACTAGATTTCAAATAAAAAAACAATAATCAACTCGATTTACCCAGTCCAAAGTTATTACGTAAACATAAAAACATACAGACGAATTAAGAACCTCCTTTTTTTGCTATAAAAATGCTGTTGTTAAGTGTTGAAAATGTCAAAAATAAAAGAAATTAAAACGATAAAACGCATAAAAGTACTTTTATTCAATAATATCATATAAATCGTTGTCTTAACGTTAAATATGAGTGAAAACTTTGATATGAGTGAAAACAAAGTTAGCTGTCTTTTATTGTATGGCTACTAATATATACATATGTCGTCTGTTTGAACACACTTGTAACGGAAACCACCCCAAGGTGTAAATTATTAAACTATGTTTTGATAATTTATGCAAAGTGAAGCTTACCTCCGACTGACATGAAAGCGCTTTTAGCCGCAAGTATTACAAACACAAAAGTTGTAGATATAACTTCGTTTATAATACAAGTATCAGTGTAATATAATACAGGTATCAACGTCAATTTTTTATAAGAGTGATTACAATTCCTTTGTCAATTAACAATGGAACCTTGTCATACTTATCTGTAAGGATCTAAAGTAAAATCCTTAAGTTATTCAATTATCACCGACGATGTTTTAGTAAAATTATACTTTTATAGGTTAACAGGAAAGCATTCGGTGTTAACTGAACACCGTCGCGATTCTTCTGATGTTAACTGAATACCGTCGTCCAAGAACATCTTAAGAACAGCAGGGAATGCAAGTGCGTTACTGTTGAGAACGAATTAGCTCTTTTTTGAAAATCTAAGCCCTATGGGCTTGGATGATAATAAGTGACGATGAATCGTCGTTAATATTAAAGATGCGAAAAGATGAGATCGCGCAAAATGTAAGACGAAACAATTAACTTTGTCTGAATCCGTCCGAAATCCACAAGAAAATCACAGATTTCCCACCGGGTAAGAGCTTAATTAAAGTAACTGTCTATATTCGTTCCACTGTTGAACGCAAGCATTTTGTACTTAATATATTAGATAAGAACAGTCATTGTGGCTCCTAGTGCGTATTGACAGACTTCAAATGTGGTAGAATTTTAGTTTTTCAAGTTTTTTCACAATGTTGTCCTTTACCGCCGAGCACAAGGTAAATCAGCACAGTTAGCCCTAAAGGGAAGTAACAACTTATTTGTTACCGGTATCGGGGAAAGAACTTGGGTCGCTAACGCACTACTTAAGGCTTTTTCACGGAAACACCATGTCTCTAGGCAAATTAAACGAGTACAGCATGACTAGAGTTAAAACCGAATTCAAATGAAAAAATATTATATATTTCAATTCATTCCAACAACTTAACTAACGTACTTTGTTAATTTATTAACTTACATGGCAATTTCAAAATTCTATCTGCACAGTTATTCACCCACATTATAACAATACTTAGCACAAGTGAAGACTAAAGCAAATTGTCAACTAAATATTCTGCAATGGATGAAAAACTAGTGCATTTATTATTTTGGTAATACATTATTTATTTTTAAATTCTTATTGTCGAACTGGAACACGCACAGTCTGTGGCGACGTAAGTATCGCAGTGAGAACGGCGGCGACCTACTTCCCTCCCGTTCAATGCAGAGCCGCCCGCCCGCCCAGAATAGACGTAGCACGTGCGTCGACGACAAAAGTCGCTCGCTCGCGAACGGCGCGGGCCGCGTAACGCTCGCGCCGAACGTAACTCAACAAATTGAACGTAACTAGTCGCGTTGTGATTCACCAACATAATTCAACTAAATATTAAACTCCGACCTTAAATCGCTTTACTCTATAACTTTGAACTTGTTAAATTTAATAGTTTACTATCTATGCTATCGTAATATCGTAGTGACCTTGTTGTTATCTCACTTCAGTAACGTTTCGGTTTGAATAGATCTTTTATAGTCGTAATTGTTGACAAGTGAAATTTATGTTGTTTTAGCTTTATTCTATTAGAATTTACTGTGTAATCATGTGCCTTGAACTTTAACAATCTTCGTGCGTTCTTTGCGGTAGTGATAAAGGTGTAGTAATTCTGCGTATGAGTCACTAACAACGATGCTTTGCGTGGGATTGGTATTGGTTCTGGCGTTGTTTATGGTGCCAGACTCCACATCAGCATGGAGAGCCGACGTGTAAGTATATATGATAATTATTATAATGACTAAGAAAAATATTTAGTCTTATGGAAGAGAAAATATTTGTTGTTGACGTATATATCAAATTATAATTTTATCAATACAAATTTAAAATTATTGCTAAAGGCTAAAATTAGGGTTAGGTAGTATACTAATAAATATACATCTAACGCTGCGTAAACAAATATTTCGTACTAGCTGCGCCCCGTGGTGTTACCCGCGATTAAAAAGTACGTATTTTCTGTATCCTTTGTACTTTATCTACTTTAAATATCAAATGCGTTAAAAGTATTTATTTTGATATAAGAATCAATTTTTAACTAAGAAATGTGTGCTAGAAATAAATTATCAATTATTTATTTTTTACGGTTTTATCGGTAATGGCTTACATAATTAAACATATATGTTGCTACGGACTTTTTTGTAGGACTATAATTATTTAAATTCCATCATACATTGTAACCTAGTAACTCCAACGGTTTTTCCTACGCACGCCAGAATAGCTCATGCAGATGTTTGATTTTTTTCCTACTTATCGTTATTTTTTGGATAATTCACACTATATCTTCATAAATTACAGGCTATGTGTTACTCTGATGTGTAAACTATATTATTGTAAAGTTTCACTAAAATCCGTTCAGTAGTTTTTGAGTAAAAGTGTAATAAGTCACATTCACATCCACATATTATTTCAAACTCGCGTTTATAATATTAGTAATATAGAATAATAATTAAATTTTATTGTACTGTCAATTATAAATAATCATATACTCAAGTGAGCCGTGGTAGCTCAGTGTTCGGGCGGTCGCTTCAAGTTGCATAATACGCTAGCAACCCGAGTTCGATCCCCGGTGCCGGCACCAATAAATTTGCTGTTGCAATTTTATGTGCTGATTACCACGCGATCAACGGTGAAAGAAAACAGTGAGGAAACCTACACGTCTTAGAAAATTCTTCTAAGTCATGTGAAGTCTGCCAATCCGCACTAGGGCCGCGTGGCGGACTATGCCCTTATACTCTCTTTACAGAGAAGGCCTATGCCCAACAGTGGGACATATATGAAGGCTGTAACTAACTAACTACATACTCAAGTAAGCATACTTAATATAATTATATAAGGCTTGAATAGACATATGAGAAAAGCGAACTGCCTACCATTTTCTTATATTTCTTCTATATACTTCAATTTTTTTAAATTTATTTTTTTAATAGAAAATATCATCCTCATAGGAAAGAAACCAATACTATAAAATATAACAAAAGCCTTACTTACGGATGTACTAAACATTTTCTTACAATTTTATATAGTGCCCTAGCAGTTTCTTCCATAGATGGAGAAGTTAGAATTTGAATTAAGTATTACAAATAATTTTTCCTTTACCGATAAATTATTTAACTGCAACTTATAAAATTTTTCACCTTATCTCATAACTTTAATAAATTTATATTGAAAGAGAATCTGGTTTGAAATCCTTAAAAACTAAACTAAAAAAGATAACCGTTACAGGTTGTATTGTTTTTTGAATATATTTACCGTACCTTAACATTATATGAAAAATGTAAATACATGTTTACATTAGTTGCTAATGGACTGAAAACAAAACGCCAACCGAAGCTGGGACAACGGGTTCTAGAATTACTTTATTAATACTTAAATTATTTATTCAATATATATTTAAAGTACAGGATATAAGTAATGACACCTTTGATGATGGGACGGAAAAAAATCGATCCCGATTAAAAATCATATTTTAAAACGTTTTATTCACGCTTCATCATGTTAGTATAGCTTAACGAAATGATAGTTTCATGAAAAATATGAATAAAATATCGTTTTCGGAAGTGGTCTCCTAACGTCCTGTACATTTTCGTCGTTTCCTTACATAGCATTGTATGTAGTATATGGACGTTAAATACATTTATCGAACCCGAAAAAGACCCTTCACCCTGTGACGTATTGTAGTGATATAGTGTACGTGAATGATTGGAAATTCAATCACAAAAGAAGGTGCGCATAACGTGTCAGTCATAAATCCGGGATTGTGTCGAGTAGATTCATTTTTATTATTTTTCTTTCCGGTTTCAAAATTGGAATAATATTGGCATTATATGATAATTGTTTTGACAGCGTGAAATTATGGGCAACAGACCTGGGGGAAGATTTGTGGAAATTAAGCGAGTCGCTCACAAAATCAGATCAAATCCGAAAAGTAAGTGGTGCTCGATTATTTATTATTTAATAACCTGTTAAAATTAGATAGTTAATAAGATAGTTAATATTAGATAAAAAATATACAGTGTATAGTATTGATAGTCTTTTTGTTTTTTGTTAACGAGGAGGAAATCTTCGAAAAAAAAGATGGGGTATCTTTTTGAAGATTTCTTCAAAGGGGAAAAGGCGATGGTTAAGTGGGGCTTTACCCACTAAAACCTCCTCGGTGGCCCTTCCTCCATGGTGAGGGGCTCCGGGATCTCCAGTGGAACGCACCGGAGACCCTCTGCACTGTGCCCAAGGAGAGCACTTCCCAGAGGGGGAGGTTTCACCCCCTGTGCCCTCGCAGTGCAAGGCGACACGGGCCAGCCGATGTCATCTTCTTCCCGGGTCCTCCTTGGCGGACGACAAAGGCTCCCACCCTTGTCGCCCAGTGAACCCGAGGCCCCTTTTAGTCGCCTTCTACGACAGGCAGGGGATACCGTAGCCTTATTCTTGAGAGCCCAGAACTACAGGACTGAGTATTGATAGTCTAAGGGCTAAACGTTTTACTTGCAATCTGTCGTTCAAAATCTCTACCGGTTTGCACCAATTAATTTTACGTGTTTGTTTCAAGATAGACTTATAAATATTATTTTAGAGACACAGAATTATAAATATTCCAGAAGTATAATATACCTACACATCGCTTTAGTACTCTGGCTGAACCACTGTTACATGTTAAATACATTTTGAATTAGAGACCATTCTGCTGTGGTTAATTTTCACATCAACTTAATTTCTAATTTGATAACTTTAATTTAGGAAATTTCAGTCGTACTATATTTGTATTTTTTTTTTACTTTAGAGTAAAAGCATATTCATTTGATGATGGTAAAAATTGTGTACATACTCTTTACGTTGAATTTATTTACAGAAATACAAACAAATGAATGCGAGCGTGAAGAAGAAAGATGGTAAACAAATTTTGGAATCTTCGCTAAGATCTGTCAGCACAATGCTTACACGAAAAATAAACGCCGTTAAGGTAAATACATTTATTTTTCTTTTTAAACGATGTTTACCTCAACATTGCCAGTACGATAGCGCTAGTCTACTTGCATCCTGTGGCTACGAATTTTTCAGACTCAAAATCATTAGATGACTGACAATTTACTTGCTTACCGTAAAGCCGTGCTAAGGGAAAAACAATATCGTTAATGTTATTAAAACAATATATGATATATTGTTTTAATAACATTAAAAAGGAAAATAATATACATAATTATATTTTTTGTAGCAACAATATTCGTACAACAAACGACTGAAATAGTTTGCCTACGCCTGGCGTTCCCTTCAATTACAATATAGTTGTCTTCAAGAGTAGAGTGAATAGGCACTAAGCTGTATTTTCACTTAAGATCAGGTGGGATCGTAATCAAGCACTTGCTTTGAAAGATAACAATATTCTATTACAGAATTTTTTTTAGTCTTTACTATCAAATATTATATGCGTGAAGTCTTATTTTAATTGGGTTTAATTTCCATATTGGAAGAAAGGGACGGTCTTTATTGTACAAATTGGAATATAATAAATTCTTCTTAATCCGTCCCAATTAACAGAGCCGCAGTTAGGCGCCCGTCTTAATTGAGGAAGGCACTTAATGGCTGTTTAGTTTCTCAAACCGTACCAAGTGAACATCGAGTGGTGCTATTTGTGGATCGGCTGGGGATTACTGAGCGATAACAATTTGATTCTTACTAAAAGAAATTTTTCACGTTGTCTCTTGCCAAAAATCAATAGTTACATGGCGGTCGAAACTATTTATTTTACGTAAATATATATTTTTGTGTTTAACCAGAGATAGATCTTTCTATTATATGTTGGTAGTAAACGCTAGAAATATAGTGCGAAGCGGTATTAATGGCTCAACTTAGCCTTGAAGAATGTCCTTTTTTTTGTTTACGGGTAGGAAATCTTCAGATAGATACCCCGCCTTCTGGGGGGAACGCGGCGATTATGTGGGGTGGCCCTTTCCTCGGTGCATGATGAGAGGCTCCGAGATCTCAACGTGGAACGCACCGGAGCCCCTCTGCACTTTGCTCAAGGAGAGCACGTCCCGGGGAGGAGGTTACTCCCTCCCTCCTGTGCTCTCGCAGCGCAAGACGACAAGGGCCAGCCGATGTCGCCTTCTTCCTGGGTCCACTTTGGTGGACGACGCAGGCCCCCACCCTTGTCGCCCAGTGAGGCCCCTTTTAGTCGCCTTGCACGACAGACAGGGGATACCGTAGTCTTATTCTTGAGAGCTCAGAACTACAAGGCTGTGAAGACAATCCTTGTCTAAATCGTTAAGGACTGCTGATTTCTTAGAATTCGAACGAATTAAAATCCTAAAAAATCAGATAAACGTATTCGTTCTAAAATTCAAATAATAATAATAATAGACTTTGGAACATGAACAGAGTATACATTATGCCTCTGGTGCTCTCCAGTACTGGTAATATCCCTAAACACCTCCATTATTACATTCAACAGATTGGCTTCTGTGTAAGCAGCAGTATATCAGCATGCTAAAACTGCCGTACTAAATACGTGTCAAATTGTTCGGAAGTTCTTGCAGGATGAATCCGCTAACTTAGACAACCCTCAATGTGAAACCTACTTGGCGTAGGCCCGTGGTTTTCATTAAAACCGAAACTCTCTAGTTTCGAGAAGGAGAAAATCTAAAAAACAATAATAATAATAAACCATTTATTCAAACCAGCACACAGAAATAGACAAATAGGAAAAAAGAAGAACATTATCTATTAACAATAAAAAAATTGTATAAATTATAACACATTTTCTTATACTAATTAAAAATAGGATGCGCAAATTCGTAACAATCCTAATTAATAGATTTTTTTAGAACACTTCTGGAGAATAGATACTGGAACTAGGCAGGAGCCTTTATTGTAGTACACAAATAGAACATTTTATGTACCATGGCAATCTTATCGAATTCAAATATCATATACATAAATATAGTATATATGTTAGTATATGTTCGTGTAAATTAATTATAAGTTATTAATAAGGAATGATAATTTCAGTGCATACACCGGACGGCGGAGCGACTTGCGCGTGATTTTAATTACTCAGTTGTAAATGAACATTACCCGTTCAGATATTGTTCAGCTAAATATTCGGAGTTCTACAAGGAGGGTGAAACTGAGCCGATTGTGCCCAAAAATGTGCCCACCTTTGCCGAAAACAAAACCCACTATATGAATTTGACATTGGAGAAGGACTCGCACTTCTACGACATAAATGTAAATACAAATTTAAGCTGTATACATGTGCCTACAAATATATATTTTAAAGGTAATCTATTTGTTTACATTCTAACATACAATCATCCCTACCTGCTTTTAAAAATTTGCTAGCGCAACATTATCAATCGATTTCGTCGGAACTATGATATATGAATATTTTATGTATTAGTATATTTAATGATAAATTATTTATGTAGGTATATTTAGTGTAGGTTGTCAATTATATGTATAGATTTGTTATCTTATTTGTATTTCTAACGCCATCGTCCTGTTTTGTTCATATGTTTCCTGTCCATACACAGGTTGCCTGGAAGAGATCGCTCTCAGCGATAAGGTCGCCCATTGTACAACAAACTGTAAAACCTTACTTATGTCATGCCTTTTGTTTGATTTTGGTGTACAATAAAGTTATATCTATCTATCTATCTATCTATCATACATCAGTTATCTAATATGGCTTAGAGTGCGTTCTACGAAACATAAGGTGGCACATACGAGTATAAACCAATTCGACCATAGATGTGATCTATTCACGGCAATAGTGGAATTGCGGGTTTCAAATCTCGAATTAGAGTGGTTAACCACTGAATGTGAAATTTGGTCAAAATCATTATAATATTAATAATAATAATAACTTCGTGAAGACTTGGCTCCCGAGGTGACCGCCATGTGGGATTTGGATTCTATGATCATCGTCCCGATAGTCGTTTATGCAATCGGTCTTATAGCGAAAAGTCTCGATCAACATCTTAAGAGACTTTCGCTAGATGCGCTAAATAGTTTTTTTTTATTTTTCTTTCACACAGGTTACAAATAGAACGTTACATTTATATATTAAACAGTATTTATCTATCCTTTGTGAGAGACTGGTATCTTTTTTTTTGACGGGGAGGAAATCTTCAGAAAGATACCCCGCCTTCTGGTGGGAAGGCGGCGGTTATGTGGGGTGGTCTTACCCACTAAAATCTCCCCGGTGGCCCTTTCCTCGGTGCATGACGAGGGGCTCCGGGATCTCAACGTGGAACGCACCGAAGCCTCTCTGCACCGTGCTCAAGGAGAGCACGTCCCGGGGGGAGGGGGGGGGGGTTTACTGCGCCCCTGTGCCCTCGCAGCGCAAGGCGACACGGGCCAGCCGATGTCGCCTTCTTCCCGGGTCCACTTTGGTGGACGACGCAGATCCCCACCCTTGTCGCCCAGTGATCCCGAGGCCCCTTTTAGTCGTCTTGTACGACAGGCAGGGGTTACCGTAGTCTTACCGTAGTTTTTGTTTACAATTGAACATTTTAAAATTAGGCTATTATATTTTATAGGTTTTATGTTGCATCATAGTCGAGATTCTGTATCCAAGCTGACAGTTCTAATTTGGATTTATATTTAAAATAAGCCTGTATCCTTTTTTTTTAAGTTTATTTAAAAAAGTACAGCAGTATTAGCTTACCCCTGTCCGCCTATATACGAAAAAAATGAGAAAGAAATGTAGATTTTAAAGTTATTTAATTGTTTTTTATTTCAGAACACGAAGCGCTCAAAGCAATTTTATGGTCAAAAGATTTAAATAATATTTTTATAAGTAATTACAAATCCGACCCGTCACTGTCATGGCAATACTTTGGAAGCTCGAGCGGCATCATGCGTTTTTATCCTGGAATGCCTTGGAATATGGAAAAAACTGATACGTACGATTGCAGGGTACAATCCTGGTACATCGAAGCGGCAACATGCTCCAAGGATGTGATTATACTATTCGATGTGTCAGGTTCAATGACCGGATTCAAGAACTATGTGGCGAGGAGCACACTAAAGTCTTTGTTGGACACACTCTCCAACAACGATTATGTTAATGTATTTACATTTAAGAAAAACGTGTCACAAGTTGTAAAATGTTTCGAAGGACTCGTGCAGGCCACTCTAGAGAACAAGAAGACCATCACCAATACTCTGGAGCCGACGGAAGACGAGAAGAAACACAATGTGCCTTTGGAAGGCAACGCCAACCTTACATTGGCCTATACCATAGCTTTTACTACGTTAAAAGAGGTAAGTTTTAACAGCCCTGTAGTTCTTGGCTCGTAGAATAAGGCTACGGTATCCCCTGCCTGTCGTAGAAGGCGACTAAAAGGGGCCTCGGGTTCATTGGGCGACAAGGGCCGGTGTCTTTGTCGTCCGCTGAAGTGTACAAAAACATCACCACGATGAAATTAGTTGTGTGTTGACTTTAGTGTAGCTTTAATATAACACAGATTTTATTACCCTAGACCCTAAGATTAAGAGTTTCATGCTCTACACCCTGGCCGGAACAGCCCGTTGAAAAACGTACGACACATATAGTGAATAGTGGAAACCTATTTTTAGAGGCGGCAGCATTGCAACGTGACCAGCACACAGGGCTGTAATCAGCAGGTGATGGTTATAACTGACTACGTGCCCGGCAATCTGACGGAAGTGTTCGAGGAGCACAATAGAGAAGTTGTTGACGGGAAGACTTATATACCCGTGAGAGTGTTCACCTATTTAATAGGGAAGGAGGTCACAAACGTTCGCGAGATACAGTGGATGGCCTGCTTGAACAGAGGTAAGGTTTTAAAATGACCAGTAAAGGGTTGAATGACCCCTTTTTTCTAACAATACTAGTATATTTACGAGTAAAGAAAAACTGACTTGAAATCCAATCAACAGTTAATCAAAGAGACCTCACGGGAAGCACCAACTATCAAATAAAAAGACAAAAAAATTAAAAAAAACCCTGACGAATTGTGTCCATTATAAGCAAACATGCTTACACTTATATAAATACCTCACTCATTCACATACGTACACATAATCTATAACATATTTAAAAAAGAGAAAGTGTGTGGGTTTGTTCCTTATAGGCTCCGAAACGGCTGGACCGATTTCAATGAAACTTTCGGGGAATCTGGAATGATCTAGCGAGTAATCCTGTAAAATTTGGTGACGATCGAAGCAGTCCACTTTTTGAACTGTCAAATTTTATTTACTATGACGATATTCTAGTGTTTTAAAACCCAAAATTGTATTGACACATGCGTTGTGTATTTTTATGTTCACCCGCCCGAAAAGAGAATACAAGATAATGAATACGGAGAGGAATGAATAATTTAATATATTGTATGAGTTAAATATTTAATGAAGTTTATTGTTTAAATAAAATAAAGCAAAATCTAGAAGGCGAAGGGGGCTGAAAAGAACACTTAAATTTCAATGGCTTGTTAATAAGCGCCCAAGCCGAGGGTATCCCTCACCGGGGGATAGACCGACCATAAAGGTTCAGGATAAGCGACCTACGAGCTTTATTAGCCTAGCCCTTTTTCCAATACGGTGAAGCAGTCCCAGCCAGCTTCTCTGGCAGATGCATAGGTTCGTGAACAAAATAAAAACAATATTTTGTACTACAGGTAATGAGTCTATTCGTACGACACCGCATAACAGTGCGTCAGGTTTAGTAAGATGGATGACGGTTAGGATCACACTGTAACGATTAACTAACGTAGTAGTGATTAAAATAGAAAATTTCGATTTAGAATAAGAAGCGTTGTTTTTTTGTATTTACCAGCGTTTCTGTTTTTGTAAGGGTACTTCGTTCACATCCACTCAGTGGAGGAAGTGCAGCAACAGGTGTTGAAGTACATCAACGTCATCGCCCGCCCCATGATCTTGGAAGGCAGGGAACCGCCACCGACGTGGACCCATGCTTCAATTGATTCTACGGTAACATGTTTATAATTTTTTTCTTACATATGTTCTCTTTTTCTTTTAATCGTTTATATATAGGATGCCAATAAATAAAATCTATGTCTATGTGTACCGCTATGTCATGCATAGCTATTACATATCACTTAATTTTAGGAAACCGTCCTGTACATCTCAGCGGTTATATTAAAATAAATATAAAAGCAAGTTTTTTATTTACTCTTTTGAGTTCTGTTAGCGACGTCTCATTAAAATAACTTACATAAACATCAGCAATGCAATTACTTCAGGCGGAAGAATTTAATAACTTAGCCTTCCCGGCGAATTTGTGTACACGTTTAGCTCTCCTATTAACTCGTATATTTGATTTATTTATACTTAACAATTTACGGATACGCTTTTAAAATAAATTTCCTTGAGTATTATAATAAATACATAAAAATGTTATGTTTCTTTTAACTTAAGCAGTAACAATATAGTTAGTAGTAATTGTATTAGAGATTACAATGGCTATCCTCTTTAACTATGGTTCTCTTTGTTTATTTTCACTTATAATAACACTTAAAATAACGCAATAACACTTTAAACCAAAGTTCATAAATGGCGTACTAATGCTATGATGGCAGGTGTAGAAAGGAAAAGAGAGATTGTGTCTACGGTATGTGATAAAAACTCTGTTATTATACACGCGGGAAATTTCGTAAAGAATTATCATATCTTAAAAAACTTTCAAAACATGTGAAGACCGCGATTCCGCATTAGGGCCGCGTGGCGATCTATGCCCTTACAAAGAATGCCTAACAGAGGGACATTTATACCTATATAGGCTGTGACTTTAACTTTTTTTTATTAATAAATGCCACTTCCAGTCCAGTGTCGATCTATGAACAACAATAAATTGTTACAATTTGTAATATTTCTTCCACCAGAGAACCAGCGAATGGAACGTAAGCATCGACGCGAAGGACGTAAGTAAAACAATTTATTTATCTAATCTTTACTGTCACAAAATAGAAGTGTACAAAAATGCCAAAAGCCACTCTCCCTTAGGGTTGTGTAGAGAAAAAGCAACGGATGCAAGCTTAGAGAGAAAAAAAGGAAAAATAATGGCCCCCACCCTTGTCGCTCAGTGAACCTGAGGCCCCTTTTACTCGCCTTCTACGACAGGCAGGGGATCCCGTAGTCTTATTCTTGAGATTCCAGAACTACACGGCTGCGGGCCGGTGGTAGACCGGGACCGCCGAGCGGGACCGGGATCGGCCCTCTCCCGGTCCCGTTCGGCGGTCTCCTTCTGCGTCATTAGTTGTTGAGCGCAGGAGGCACATTCATCTAACACCAGAAGCCATGGTGGCACTACTATTTGATCCATTACACTTTTGGCAGATGGATAACAGTAATAATAAATTGTAGCCTGACGAAGATAAGCTGGTGACATCCGTGGCTATTCCAGCCTTCGACTACAAGTACAACGAAGAACACAACGACGCCCGGTTGCTAGGAGTGGCTGGTACGGACGTGCCGATCGATAGCATTGCCAAACTGGCGCAACCCCACCAGGTTACTATACTCATTTTTTTCAAGAAAGGGTAAAGCTCACTCAAAACTTTTTAATTACAGATAATTTTCTTCACTTCAAATCAGAAACCAGTTGTAATGTTATTAAATGTATATATATATATACATTTTAATTTATTATAAATAAAATTTTACAATAAAGAAACATCTTCGTCTATTCCGAATATTTTTGACGTTGCCTTCTTCAATATATAACTTAACTACCCCTGAGGATACGCGAGGTTCGGGGATACGTGTCAATTATACTGGTAATAGTGGAAATACTGTCACTTTATCTCACATAATTATTATACGTTTATGTACATTATTATAATACATGATATATTATATATTCTACACATAACTGATAAAAATAATAAAATATACTGTACAACATAAAGGGACTATTACAGTAACTCTATAGATCGTAAGTCTCCCGAGACAGTAATATGAAATGTACGAGTACGAGTGAAATATACCTAATATTTCTCTGTTGGGATTGACAATAGATATAGTTTAAGAGAAAAGAAACACATTTTAGGATAAAATAGGACTGATAAATGAAAACGTTATTTTAAGGGAAGGTGAAGAGGTTAGCACTGGCGTCCCCCACTGACATTGACTTTATCGAATTAAAAGCAGCTTTCATTCTAGCTCGGCGTGAACGGATATTCGTTTATCGTGAGCAATAACGGATACCTCCTGCTCCATCCGCTGCTAATTACATCGGTAAGTAACAAAAATATATATATATATATATATATAAAAAAAAACAAACCCAAATAAATATATATATATATATATATATATATATATATTTGGGTTTGTTCCATATAGGCTCCGAAACGGCTGGACTGATTTCAATGAAACTTTCAGGGAATCTGGAATGATCTAGCGAGTAATCTTGTAAAGTTTGGTGACGATTGGAGCACTCCTCTTTTTGAACAGCCATACGTAGTACTTTTAAATCTGACATTAACTTGAGCCCGATATGTTTTTGTGTAAATGATAAGAATGTAATTGTATTTACTGATATATACAGGGGTGTAGGTAATGATCTTCCCACTCGAGAAGAGAATAGAAGAGAATGAATACGGAGAGAAATGAATAATTTTGTATATTGTGAGAGTTAAATTAAATATTTAATGATGTTTATTGTTTAAATAAAATAAAGAAAAATCTTTAAATCAATCTAGCCCGGCGAAGCGGACTGGGTACGCTAGTCTTAAATAAACTTAAATTCATTTACAGTTCTTAAGTGTACGAAAATTTTAGAAGTTCACAAAAAATACCTTTAAATTGTACTAAAAAAATAAATTTTATTGAAACAAAACAATAAGCGCAAACAAAAGACAAAAGAAAATAAAAACAAGTCTGCCTTTGTATTCGCTCGACAATCAATGCGATATTGGAAAAGAACTCCGAAGGTTTTCATCTTTTTATTTAGAAAGTTGATCAAATTATCCGCTTATTTAAGTCTATCCAGGACATGTTGATAGTTATTTTAAAATAAATTTGTCACATCACTTATCACAAAAAAAATGTAATTTGAAAGCGTTACTCTTTGTCAAATAGTAATTTAGCCTACGGAGCTATATTACTGTGTGATATGTTTTTACTCTCGAAAATATTCTCCTTAGAGTCAGTTATGTAACAAGAGTGGATCGATGGGAATAAATGAATATAAGTTGATTGAGAAGCGATGTCAGCAGGGACGCACTTAGGACTAGTTTAACCGAAAACCAATCTAACTCGCTACTCAACTGTATTTACTTTGTTATACAAAGCTTTGATCATCTAGATCAAATATATACCTACGCTTTCATATTACACTTTCCCCGGAAAACTTTCCTATTTGAACAAATCAACTTGAACGATTCAATTTTGTTACAATTTGTACTCGGTAGGAAATTTAGCTCATAATCGTGGTTGACGACAATATTTGTGGTCTAGAAAATTCAGTTAAAAGGTTAGAACCGGATATAAAAAAAATATAACTAACAGAAAATACTCTTACGTGAACCATTTCCTTTTTTTTTTTTTTTGTTTACGGGGAGGAAATCTTCAGAAAGATACCCCGCCTTCTGGGGAAGGCGGCGGTTATGTGGGGTTCTTACCCACTAAAACCTCCCAGTGGCCCTTTCCTCGGTGCATGACGGGGGCTCCAGGATCTCCAGTGGAACGCACCGGAGCCCCTCTGCACTGTGCTCAAGGAGAGCACGTCCCAGAGTTACACCCTCCTCCCCTGTGCCCTCGCAGCGCAAGGCGACACGGGCCAACCGATGTCACCTTTTTCCCGGATCCACTTTGGTGAACGACTCAGGCCCTCACCCTTGTCGCCCAGTGAACCTGAGGCCCCTTTTAGTCGCCTTCTACGACAGGCAGGGGATACCGTAGTCTTATTCTTGAGAGCCCAGAACTACAGGGCTGCAATCACGTGAACCATTTCCTAGCACAAGCTTTAGCTTAGTTGGAATGGTTAACAAGAAAGTTGTGAAAAATAATGATTTTATTAGGTCTTCATATAATGGCGGAAATTGTTTTTTTATAGTTAAAAATCTATCAAGAACAAACGTACTTGGATCCAAATTTCTTTTTTCCGTTGATTATAATCCAGCTGGAACTATACTTAGCAATCGCTACCCATTTTTCATAGCGTTAACTTTAGGCATGTGATATTTTATGTACATAAGAATGCAAAGGAAGTTTGCTGGCACGAGAAGATTGGAATTTTGTTTCCATGCAAATAATCAAGTCTGAGTATATATGCCATTACATTATTCTAGATAAACGGAAATCTGCAAACAAACTACAATAGTGTTGACTTCGTGGAAGTGGAGCAGGTGGATGATGGCAAGGGCCCGCGGGAGCTGGGTGAGGAGATCAAGTCACTGAGGGAACATCTCGTAAATGGTGATGAAGGAAAACAAACGGAAGTTAAGGTCCTTTTCCACTATGACAACATGAGGTAATCGATATTTAAAAGTGACTGTTATAGCCTTAATCGTCATCGATTTTTGATTGAAATTTTATAGCTAAAGAAAAATATATTTTATATAATTATGAAAGTCAAACTCTTTGTCTCTTTAAGTATGTCGATACAATAGCTTTCTTTTAATTGGGTTTAAACCATAAGTAATTAAATTATTACAGTATTTATTGTTACAAATGTTATCTACTCGTTAAGTCATTTGACAGCGACCTTTCTTTGCTAAACAAAAATAAATTATGTGTTAAACCGCCACGCGCCACTTCGTCACACGTTTTATGCTTTTACAGGAGGATAGCTCGTGTAAAACACGATTACTTCTTCAACAAGCTAGTAGGTACACCATTTTCCATGGGCATCTCTCTGCCGGGCGGCTACGGTGATACAGAACTCCTGCTAAAGGACAATCCACTGGAGGCTAAGCAGGGTAGAGATGTGACTGGTATCAACGTGACCAGCTATTTTAATTTCAGTTACAGAGTACATCCTGACTGGTGAGTTTTATAATGTACAAATATTTTATACAGGGCAAAGCGAAGTGGTTACTTCAGCGGTGTCTTCCATCATGGTTGGAAGGTTTCGATGTCGTGTAATAAGTATTTTCAAACGACTTTAACCAAGGAGGAAGTTCTCAATTCGTCTGTATGTTTTTTTTATGTTTGTTCCCTGATAACTTTCGACTGGGTGAACCGATTTTGATGATTTTTGATTTTTTATTTCGAAGTTGCTGCTTCCCGTGTGGTTCAATTTTGACAATGGCATCTATGAGAAAATCATATAAGTCTTAAATTTTCATCAATTATAATTATCAATTTAACGCCAACCCATTTCGATTATTTTTTTATTGAAAAGGATGTACTTCAAGAGTAGTTTGATAAAAGTTGGTTTGGTAATTCCTACAATAATTCAGAAATATTACAAAAACGTAATAACGTTTGATTTAATTTGAAGTCGGTTCTTGTTTTTGGTTTCGTAAATGTACTTGTTTATCTTATCTATTTATTACAATGAAGGTGTTGTTGTTAATGAGACAACTAAATCTGTGAAATGTATAAATAAACACAAACATTCTGCGTACTAAACAAGGAGATCAATTGGTAACATTTCTTACAGTGAACTGGGGCAAGAAACCACACTGAAGTTAGCTATGGCCGTAGTTGCTGTATCAGTAAAATAATTTTCAAATGAAGCTGTTTGTATTACGTTTATAGTAAATATATAATAAAAAAAACTTTTATAAATTACTATTATATATTACTATATTATTCCTATTGATGCTTGTGCGGTTAACACAATAGTTGAATGGTAGAATTGAACCAACGACCTAACGTTTCACAAATCTTACCCCAAACCATTGGGCTATTGACCCTTCTAATTATACAAGATAAGTTAAAGTTGATGTAGCACAGAGGCCGAGAAATTTGCTCTGACAAACGTTCGGATGGGTTTCTATTTTAATGTGGTGACAAGAAAGTAATTCATGATAGAGTAAACAATGGGAGGGTGGTACTGGAGGGTGAGGCCACATACAAATCCCCAGACGGACGAAAAAAGATCTATCGATAAATCGTGGGCGGCGAGACTACAGTAAACGATGAAATATTCCAGACAGAGAAAGTATTTGATACGAAAATATTTCTACAAAGTTGTGTACATATACTATGTACATACACCCACATAAGTTAGCAATTAGAGTATTATTTTTACAGTAGAGTAGAAGATTATTATAACAAGTATGTACGAGTAAAAACAAAAATCGTACGAATGAGACAATGTGACAGACCTACATTTTGTCTCACTAAGCATTTTCGAAAAAATATTGTGTAGTGTCTTGGGGATAAACGTAATTAAAGGGTTTAACTTAATTTAATTTGTATAAACTTAATTAAATCGGATGTAACTTGCTTGTAAATGTTCTCCTTTAAATTATTGTGCATTTTAATTTAAGTTTTTGTGCTTGTAATCCTGATAGACAAATAAAAAAACCGATTTAAAATCAAATCGAAGACGAATTAAACTTTTTACGGTATTGCGCGGAAGCTGTCTATTTCCGAAGTAGCATAGTTATATTACAAAGTTCTGAACGCCTAATAGAGGCGAGGCTTTTTATTACAAATTAGTGCTCGATTTTGGTTGAAGAGTACTTATCGAATTTTGGATTGAACCTACGAATATTTCAAACAACAAACATTCTTCTTTGATTTTTAGGAAGTACTAGCGTACCTAGTCCGCTTTGCCGGGCTGTATTTGGTTTTGTTATATTTAAACAATAAATTTACATTTAATATAAAATTTAACTCTCACAATATATTAAATTATTCATTTCTCTTCTATCCTCTTCTTGAGCTCTCTCGAGGTGAAGATCATTACCTACACCCATGTACAAATCAGTTAATACAAATACATTCTTATCATTTATACAAAAACATATGGGGCTCAAGTTAATGTCAGAAATAAAAGTACGACGTATGGCTTGTTTGACAGTTCAAAAAGAGGAGTGCTCCGATCGTCACTGAACTTTACAGGATTACTCGTGAGGTCAATCTGAAGATTCCCTAAAAGTTTCATTGAAATCGGTCCAGCCGCTTCGGAGGATATATGGAACATACCCAAATACATTATCTTTTATATGTATAGATATCTTCGGAACCCCAGGTCCTATGCCACAAGAATAATAAAATGAATCGACGTTATTACGAGTGGATAAATATTTTAGAAAATACATACAAATAAAAACCGTTTCCTTTTTTTGAATTCGGTTAAAAAATAGATGAGTTATTGTAACAATTCACGTTCGCAGGGTGTATTGTAAATACCATTATCTGGAGGGTCACGAGTCAGATAACTCTGAGATCGAGATGTACAAATTCTTAGTGAATATTTCGAAGAACGAGCTAAATATCACAAAGAAACAATACCGCGAGGAGACTGAGACCAGCTCGTTTGATTTCGACAGTGAGTATACTAATTTGATTGCTTAGGTTAATAGATAGTGTACGTTTATCATAGTCTTGCGCAAAAGTAATCACTTGCCAAAGTATTTGCATAGGAAATAACTCTCAGTTACATTTGGGACGCATTAGTCAGTTGCATGTTGTGTGTATCTACCCAGATGTTTTGGAGTAAAACTTCTTTGCACACGCTAGCCCGGCCTAGACCGACCACACTATTCGTGACGAGACCGTTACGAAAAGTGTGGTCGGTCTAGGCCGGGAGGTGTTGGGAGGAGACATAAGTTAGTTAAAGTTACAGCCTTTATATATAATATATATATATCCCACTGTTGGACGCAGGCCTTCTCAGTCCGTAAAGAGAGTATAAGGGCATAGTCCGCCACGCGGCCTTAGTGTGGATTGTTAGACTTCACATGTCTTAGAAAAATGTTCAAAGACACGTAGGTTTAGGTGTTTTCCTTCACCGCAGAGCGCGTAGTAAATCAGTACATTAAATTTCAACAACAAATTTATTGCGGCACCGGGGATCGATCTCGCGTTGCTAGCGTACTATGCAACTTGAGCCAACAACCCGGACACCGAGTTATCATGGCTCATAAGTTAGTTAAGATAAAAAGAGAGAGTTGCGGTTCGTATATTACTGTAGGGGCAAGAGAGAGAAATGCTGGCGTACTCTTTTTCTCATAGCCGGTATATATATATATATTCATATATACGTATATAAACATATTTGGTAAATCAAGATTTTTATTTGGAAATTATGTTTAGATACGAACGACTTGGTGACAAAATATGAATAATATTTTTCGATCTTACCGACATAATAATAAAAAATATGAACTGCTTATTTAAATAACAAATCACGAGTGCAATTAGTTTATCATCTTATTAGTTCTTGGTCAAACGTCAAACCAAATACTCATTGGCTCAGTGTTGCGACGCCGAAAGAAGTTATACTACAGTCGTGTGATCTAAAGCCTATGGTTTAGGGTACGTTCTGCGAATAGTAAGATTGTCAAATCCACCGTTCGACTATTGACGTGATCTATCTCTTAACACAAGCCTAAGCTTATTTGGAATGGTTAACAGGAATGTTATTAATATAATAAAAAAAATATTCAATCTTTTTTTAGAACACTGCGGCAACGAGAGAGAGCAGCTCGGTAAAGATGACTACTATTGCAACGAAGATCTAGTGAAGCAGTTGGTATTCGACGCGAAGCTGACCACGCCGTACTTCGCCACATGGCACGCCAGCAGTGAGGAGAGGAAACTTGCCAAAGAGTATAACGTGAGCGTAAGGTTCATTGCCACGTCGAGCGGGCTCACTCGTTGGCACTACATCAACGACGACTCCAAGAACGAGGTTGTTACAGAGCAAGGAGAGAAGAGCAGGACATTTGAGGGCGAGCAAGTATTGTTGTTGTATTAAATAGATTAAGTGACATCGGGTCGTGTGGATTAGTTTTAACATAATTTAATGACATCGGTTATTTTATATATAATACCAGCTGCGCCCAGCGGTGTTACCCGCGATTAAAAAGAATGTCCTTGGAATCAACATTTATGATGATCGGTTAAATAATTAGAGCGTGAAAGCGTTACAAACTCAGTTTATTTTCTAATGGTAACCATGTCGAACCATATCGCGTATCCATTGTCTGTCGTCAAAACTATTCAAATATTTATCCAAACAATGTAGTGTAAAAGACAAAGTTTATCTACTTTTAATACCAGATGCGATAAAAGTATTTATTTTGATACAGGGATAAATTTATTACTACCAAATGTGCGTGAGAAATAAATTATCATTTTTTATTGTACATATGGTTCACTATTTTGGTGATAATGGCTTACACATACACATGTAACTGCAACGGTTTTTGCGGCGCACACCAGAATAGCTCGCAGATGGCAGATTTTTTTTCCATAAACATTACTAACATTCGTATTGACCATTCCAACATAGCTTAAGCATGCGCTAGCAGACGATTCACGCCAACAGTCAAATAGTGGATTCGAATCTACGACCTTACGGTTCGCAGACCGTGTCATAAGCCATTAGACTATTGACGCATAACTAAAACATTAACATTTACATTAACATTAAAATTCCAGAGTGTTCGGTGATATTTACTCAAAAGCGATCGAGGAGACTTGGTACAAGGCCGCCGTGCTCCAGCACCTTATCAACGCGGAGTCCCAAGTGCTGGCGACCAATCTGCCCGTTCTGGATGAGACCATAAATAACAATTCGGAAGTCATGAATGAGGACGGCGACATTAACATCACGGCGAGCTACGCCATATTCTACAAGGACGGCAACTCGGAAACGCCAGCATCGGTTGTCGGCATCCAGTTCGTTTATTCCAGCTTCTACAAGAAATTTCTGGAGATAACCAATACTACTAGCGTTAGTTTTTTTTATATATAGCAAAATGGTTAAACTATATTACGTCGATCATAAGTTATCACCGTCGCTCATAAACATTCGCAACACCGGAGGACCTGCAGGTGCATTGCCGGCCTTTGAGAAGGGAGTAGGATCCTTTCTTCAAGGTCTCAAAGTTGTACTGGTTCAGAAACACTCTCGACAGTTGATAGTACGTGGAAGTATGTTACGAAAAAACGTCGTGTTACTTACTAAGGGTCGTGGAACGCCATCCATCAAGATGGTGTCGTGATCGTACCCTAATCCATTTTTATTGTAATCTCTTATTATTTGAACAACTTTTCTAACATATTTCTTGACGACAAGAATAATCTACGTAATCGTGTTTAATTTAAAAACGGAAATACGGAAATACGGAAATGGTACAAATACGTTACTGGACTCGCGTTCTTATCTTTTCTATATACATCTTTCGTCGTTCATGTCTGAGGATCGTGGTCACCATCAGGGTTGTGTATACGGAATGTGTGTATGCAAATATATTTTTAATAAAATGACGTATAAAATGTTTCTTTTCCAGGACTTCTCGTGCGACGATAATACGTACGATTGTTACGTCATAGATAGTTCCGGCTACATAGTGCTGGCGCGGGACAGGTCCCACGTCGGCACGTTTTTCGGCGCCATCCACCCGCACATACTACAGACGTTTATCGATAAACACATATACGAACACGTTGACGTATTCAACTATCAAGCGTTGTGCCCCTTATCTGCCTTACCTGATGTACCGAGTAACGCTTGGATATTCAGCACGGTACGATGTGTTCATTAGGATTTGTACTAAATAGTTATCCTTAGACTAAGTTAGTAGTTCTTTCGACTTTACGGTCGGGTCGGGACTTCGAAACCAAGCTGGCTTGTACCAATAAATTACCGTTTGCAGTTGTACAAACAATCTCTTAATAATATTTCTGGCCGGTGTAAAGCGATGGGACACCTGTCATATTTAAGACTAAATAAGTTTGCTAAAAAAGTGAAAAGCGATTGCTCCCTAACAAGGGTAAAAAATTATACGTTTTTTAAACATATATAAACAAAGCGATATAGGATCTCTTTTTTTCATTCTACATTATATTATATTCTTTTTCCAATTTGTTCTAATTTCAAATTCATGATTGTCTATGTCGTGATATTTCTTAGCAGGATAAAGATAGACACGGAATAGAGACATTAAGTGTCGTTTTTTCAAAAAATTATAAAGAAAATCAGATAAGGCTTTTATTTAATTTAAAATTAAGAAATAAAAATACTCTTTATTATAAAATGAAATGACACAACATTGACAATCGTGACATTTAAAATTAAAAAAAAGAATATAAAAATACAAGGTTATAAAAAAATACGGAATGCGATCTTATACCGCTTTTTCCACGCATAAACTTTTCATAGATGACTGCGAATGATGTGTAATACGAGTACGTATAGTTTACCGCTTTTTGTATCGTTTTAACGAGACATGACGAGTCTTTGGCAGTCATACCCGATGACTGATGACCGATGACTATGACCGATGTTACTTCCTAAGCTACCACGGTTGTGAGAATTTCAAATAAACCTATTAGCGTCTTAAATTACAACCACAAATTGTAAAGAGATTCTTACCTAAAATACATAATACGGCCTCAACAAAACTTCTTGAAACTTCTAATAAATGTAACAAAATACCATTATACCGTTTGAAATAGGATGGATTACTCCAGCACTCGGCTTCCGCGATGTTTTACAAGACTTATAGACAACATTTTTTTTTCAGCCATTCAATTCAATTACAAACTTTATGCGATGGTTGACAGCAGAATTAGTTTTATTGCTCTTCGATATTGTAAACTGGCAACAAAACGTATATGTTGCTGGTGAAGACGAAGGTTAGTAATATAATAAATCATTATATAAGACTTCAACTAATTGATACGCTTTTGCCATATACGTTACCTTTTACCGTACCGATTGTTAAGTAATATCAACGGCCATAAGCAGGTTTGTTCGAATACATTTTAAGTTTTCTAAATTCTATATCAAACCTTATTCTTTTGACGGACAAAGATTCCATTTCACAGTTTTTCTTAAAGTAAAATACTTTAACAAACACTAAAGTCTAAGCCCGGTGCGCCGGTATCATCGAGTCAGATGCTAAGGCGTTTAGAGTAACATCGCAAGCTGACAGTTCTCGGCAATCGTTGCGAAGTTCTCGAAAGTTCTCGAAGATTTCGTACACTATATCAATCCAATGAAGTTTTAAATTGTATTATAATTCTAAAAGCTTTCGATCCACCAATGGTAATTAGAGATTGATCGAAAAACAAAACAACAGCAATTGACTACAAATGTACGGTGGTGTTTAGAAGACTGAGCTCTGATTGAAGCTTTTTACTGTGGCATTGCTCTTCCAATTTCAAACATTACTATAATTTTAAAATTGGAAGAGTTACTCTTTATTATTCCCTTATTCTTCATTCTAACTTCACTCAATTCTAATCAAATAAGACTTTAAATATCTTGCAATGCAGGAACCACAGTACCGCCGCTTCAAGAGAACAGCACCTCGGAAAAAAAAACCAAAAACAGTGCCAGTTTTTTCTCGTGTGATCACCGCATCAGTCTGTACATCTTGAACCAGAGCCACTTCCTGGATTCCATGGGCCCGTCTCCCGCGGTGGTGGAGGATGAGCAGGGGGACTGTCATCCGCCGTACTGGGCCGCATTGATAACGAAGACCAACTTACTCCTTGTCGTTGTGGAGCGAGGACCCTGGCACTTTCTGGACAGCTGTGTAATGCCACCTGATACGAAGCCAGTGGCGACGTCCAATTCCACCACCAATTGGGCGCCGTGTCACAAGTTGGAGTTGGGTCAATTACCACGAAGACGGCTTGAAGATTGTTTCACCTACCACGATAAGGTTAAATATAATACGACTATAGTCTTGATTTTAAACCGACTTTAAAAAAGGAGGACTTTCTTCATTCGTCTATATTTTTTAATATTTGTGTACTGTTCATTTATGAAACGATTTGTTTTTTTCTGTGTGAAAGGTTATGTTAATTAGGGTAAGTAGTCCGTAGTCCTGGGCTAGTAGAATAAGGTTGCGGTATCCCCTGTCGTAGAAGGCAACTAAAAGAGGCCCCAGGTTCACGAAGGGTGAGGTGGGGATTCAAGGGTGGGCTTTGTCGTCCGCTACAGTGGACCTGAGAAAATAGCGACAACGGCTGGCCCGTGTCGCCTTGCAATGTGTGGGTTCTGGGGAAGGATTAACCTCCCTGGGACATGCTCAAAAGCACAGTGCAGAGGGGCTCCGGTGCGTTCCATTGGAGATCCCGGAGCTCCTCGCCATGCACCGAAGAAGGGCAACCGGGGGGTTTTAGTGAGTAAAAACCTCACATAACCCCGCATACCCTCCAGAAAGCAGAGTATCTTGTTGATAATTTGCCCTACGTCAACAAAAAAATACTTAGGAAAAAATTGCGTAAACGGTAAGACCAGCGGCACGTTCGTTGAAGTATCGGTGTGAAGTCGGGACAATACGGTACATACGGTAACGGAATTTGCAGGTGACCAATTCCTTTAATAGGTGCATGCTTTTTTGTTTCTCAAATGGAGGATGCGTATCCTAACTTATGTCTCGTAAAAATATGTTTATGTGAAGAGATTTTCTACTAATTTCTCATAAAGCTATGTTGTTGTTGTGGTTCGCCTGTTAGCTGAAGGCTTCTACGACGAAGACGAAGCATCACGTAACGCTACAAACCAATTACTGCTCGTAGCAAAGAATTTCCATCTGTATAATTCCTATTTACAGAATTTATTTGTTAAAATTTTACATGTTTTAGTAGTTCTTACTACGTCTTGAAGGCAAAATTCGAAATATATCAACAAACTATATGTAATATACTAAAACCATTTCCTATTTCGATAACCATTTCAGTACGATATATTATATTCCAGACTGGCGCATGGCGTTGTGTTGCCCACCCATACTGGCCACTTGTTACGTTGGTGCGAATAAGCTCTGGAGAAAATTATATTAAAACTACTTAAATTAATCATGTTTTAGACACTATCCTGTCACTGCTACGAGAGCGTGTATTTATTTTTAATCTACAGCTTAAATTTTCATAACGTTTGTTTTAAAATGTATTACATAAATATTCTTCTTCTTCTGCCTAGCGTTTTCCCGGCCTACAGCCTGGGTCCGCTTCCCTACTTAGTCTCCTCCACTTTGCCCGATCTTCGGCATCCTCGTTTGTTAGGTGGTTCACTAACATGTCCGCTTTAACAACATCCAGCCAGCGTTTCTTGGGCCTGCCACGGGGTCTTGGGCCTTGTACATTGAGGGCTAGGCATCTATTTCCGACATAGTCAGACGGCCTGCGGTATATGTGGCCATATATATTACATATATATTAAATTAATATATTTTCTTTCAACAGGAAAGGAACATAACAGCGTGCGGAATCGGCAGTAGAATTCGCGTAGACCCACCGGCCTTCATTGTGTCCGCTACAATCGCGATTTTCATCACCACATTACTATTACGATGAAAAACACACTACACCCAATGCATTTGTAACTTTCTTACTTTCGCAATAAAAGCTATTTACCCTTACCATGCATTGTTATTTTCCATTCCCAACACCCTTGCAACACTGACCTAGTGGCGTAACGAATAAATCGATGCCCGCCCGTAGTAGAACGAAACCGCAAGTAAAAGTAACAATACATATGACGATAACACACACTAATGCGGGAACGGATGCCGAATTGCTCGACACTAGCGTCAGTTCAAGTGCGGAAGTGGAACAGAGCGCATGTGCGACCGGTAGGCACGCGCCTGCGCCCTCTGTCCTTCAGTACGTCTGCCTTATCAATTTGGGTGTACACGAATACTCCACGTTTTATCTTAATTGAACATACAATAAAAGTTCGGAGTAATCATTGGTATTTCTCAAAATGACCTTAAAATTATATTAAACGAACAGTGCTGTAGGGGGCCAAATTAGATTAGTGTTTCTGATGTTCTACCGGATCGACGGCTTTGTGTTGTTAATTCTCCTCTTTTCCCTTGACTCCAGGGATTGTACGGCCAGTGCACAGTATGAAACCACTAACAAAATATCACTCAACAGGTAAATTATATTTTTTTTATATTACGCTAACGTATAGGGTACACAGTTCACCTAATGGAAGCTAATGCTTGTGGTCAATAGACATTTATTCCCTATACGATAATGTATAGGTGCGTATTAGAGCAAAGATGGAAAGACATGTTAACAGTAATAAGATATTCACACAACAAGACACAAGTAACATTACAAAATGAATTGATTTATGTAAATCTATTTAGGAGTAATAATATAATTTATTTAATACACTTCACATTAACCAACGACTAACGTTGGTGTTGATTATATTTACTATCCTATGAAAGACATTTATTATTCTAAACTTCTAATAAATATATTCATTTTTCATACTCGTTCCTACACATACAGTCACTCTTCAACACACGCAACCTTTTACACACAAACACACTCACACACACAAAACGATTGAACTAAATTACATTATAAGTTGTTAATTTTACTAAATTTTTATTTGTATTTAACTGTTTGGAGATGGGCGTTAATAGCTGCGACACAGTTTTTACTACTGCGGCTATTATCGTACTCGTTTGTACATGAATTTTTGGTTTGAAATAAAATCATATTATGATTATTATTATTATTATATATTTATCTATTCTAGTGTTCAGGCCTGGGCTGTTAAGCTTGGGACAGAGCTTTACCACTTTGGTGAGTTCATTACTAGGAAAAAAGAGGTGCAGGATGTGAGTATTCTAGAATACATTTTTCTTAAAAATAAAACTTGAAAGTATATTACATGTCTACGAATTATATGAGAAGACGTCTTGGTTGCTTTTTACTACAAAAAGTACATAAGAGATAGACGTGATACGTGGACTATAACGTGTTTCAATTTTCTATTAAAAATTCGATCCATTTGGTTAACATGTTTTTCAATTGTTTATTATTCAATTTCACAAAAGTCAAGTTGAAAGGACGGATTGCAAGTAGTGTGACCAATGACCACACCTACAATTAATATATATTTTACCAGTGGAGAACAATTTACACGTCTTATGATGAAAAGGATGTTTTTTTTAGTAATTATTTTATAGAAAGGCAAAGAAACATTCGGACCACCTGATATTAAGTCGCAGCCACCCACGAACACTTACCAAAGCTATTGCAGTTGTGTTACCGCCTTTTTATGAAGAATTAAACCGTCAGCACCTCACTTGCAGTGTTATGCAGTATTTTTCGAATCTTTTAAAAATAAAACATTTTTTGTTTACAAATATTACTAACATCTTTGCTAACCATTCCGACTAATATTAAGTATGTGCTGGGACAAGGGTCGGAATCTGTGGGGCCACATGTAGCTATATGCTATTTATATATGATTCTTTTTTCAATTTATCAAAAAAACTACTATGTAACTAAACTATTTAGGTGCTTAAAGTGACTATGTTACTGAATTCTAATTAACTATCGACGAAATCTGGCACTTTCGTACGAAAAGTTTGCCGACCTCTGTGCTTGAAGATGGTTCACGTCAATAGTCGAATGGTGGATTCGAAACTAGGACCTTAAGACCCTAAACCTATTCTTGACGCTATTGACGGCTACTGACGGCTATTGACGCTTAGTACTCTAGTAGGTCCACCCCTTTCTAGTGTAAACTGTAGAAACTACCCTACCTATGTTGTTTTTGTTTTATGACATGTTACTGCTACGTGTTCTAGAGTTTTAAATCGGCACAAATTGAGTCGAGAGATGGAGAAAAGCTAGTGCAGAGCATGGCCGACGATATCCGCGCCATGATGGAGCTGAAGATCAGCGCTGTCAAGAGAATCGTAGAAGCCGCTGAGAATATGGCATTTGATAAGCAAAACGAAATAGTGCCGGAGGACTTTCAGTTTTACAACAGCAAGGAAATGGAGGAGCCGTACGACGAAACAACAATAACAACAACACCGGAGCCAGATTTTAATCTTGAAAATTGGATCGTTCGACCTACCAGTAAAAGTGCTCATATGCAACAGAATCCACACTTTTCTAACATTCCAGTTAACATTAACTTTAGTAGTGTGCACGTTCCTACCAACGTTTATGCTTGGGGTAAGTTACCTCCAAGTAGTCCCTGTAGTCCTGGGATTACAGATTCAGGGAGGCGGTCGTAAAAGGCGACTAAATTGGGACCCAGGTTCACGAGCGACAAGGGTGCGAGCCCGTGTCGTCCGCGACAATGGACCCTGGGAAACTCAGGTCACACCGTTAGTACTGCGACGGTGCTGGGGGAGGGAGTAACCTCCCCCGGAACGTACTTAACGGCATATTGGGTTACTTTCCCCCAGAAGGGGGTATCTTGTTGAAGATTTCCCTTCCCAAAATTACCTTGACTTATATAATCTAGAACTAGAATTGATCGGTTATCTGAACATATTCTATCTTGAACCCTTTTAAGCCTTTTTTATCGAGGTAGGAGATATAAATTCTGACGCTTTTCACAAAGCTTATTAAATCCTTTATTAGTTTTAATAAAGACCGTTGGGACTTTGAAGTCACTTTGGGATATAACTTATTTATTGTATACGTATATTTTTATAGTATTTACTTAAGATAAACTTTGTTTTTCAGCACCAGAGGTCATCAAAGGTATACATTGGTCGGAAGGATTGGACACACATTTTATCAATAACTACCAAAGTGATCCAACACTTTCATGGCAATATTTCGGCAGTTCATCTGGGTTCATGAGACATTATCCCGGTAATTTTTTTAAAAAGCAGATTCGCAATATTTTTTTCCACAATGTTTCTAACATTCTTGTTAACTATTCCAACTAAGCCTTAGCTTCTCTTATTGGTGTTTAAGTTGATAATTAAGCTTAAGTTGAGTTATATTGAGTTTCAAATGTTTTCCATTCAATTCTTTGATCATTGAACATGCCAAGATGCATCAAGTGTTAACGTGCCGAATTTTTACAGCAATGAAATGGAGAGCGGACCCTGTTGATATCTACGATTGTCGTACAAGAGCTTGGTATATGGAAGCAGCGGCCAGTCCCAAAGATGTAGTGGTTTTAGTTGATCGAAGTGGATCTATGACCGGTCAGCGTCGAGATATTGCCAAGCATGTAGTCACAAATATTCTGGATACTCTTGGCAATAATGATTTTGTTAACGTGATGACATTCGCTGATACAGTCGAGGAAATTGTTGAATGTTTTGATGACTCCTTAGTACAAGTATGTATTTTCAACCGACTTTAAAAAAAGAAGAGGTTTTCAATTCAAATACATATATATATGTACATATATATATATACGTACATATATACGTATGAATTTGAAACTAGCGCGTACTATCTTTCGACTATATCACCACTTAACTTAACTTAACTTAACTTAACTTACATTTACAAGCGTCAATAGCCTAATGGTTTAGGGTACGGCCTGCGAATCGTAAGGTCGTGGGTTCGAATCCACCATTCGACTATTGCCGTGAACCATGTCCTAGCACAAGCTTAAGCTTAGTTGGAATGGTTAACAAGATTGTTAGTAATATTTCTCAAAAAAAATAAGAAATATTACTAGCTTTCTTTTTTAAAAAAAAAAAAAACTTAACACCAGGTGGGATCATGGTCAAGCGCTAGTTTACACGCATAAAAAACATATATATATACATTTCTTTTTTGTGTTTGTTACCTCATAACTTTCGACGGGTTGAGAACATATTTTGATGATTCTTTTTTTTATCTGGAAGCTGGTGCTTCCTGTTTGGTCCCATTCAAATTTGGTCCAATTCTTATAATGACGTCCACGAGAAAACCATATAAGTTAATCTTAAATTTGCATGAAATATCTGTGTCACAAATGGACTAATGACTCAATATCACGGCAACCGATTTCGTCGATTCATTTTTTATTGGAAATTATGTACTTCAAGAGTAGTTTAATGAGAATTTGGTTAGGTCCTGTTTCATTCTATTTCGTAATATTCTTGCGATAATTCGTAAATACAAAGATGGCGGCCGCGCGCACTAGCGTTTAATGTTTGACTAGATTTGAAGTCCGTTTTTGTTTTTGCTCGTAAATATACTTGTGTGAACATAGAATTACAACTATACGGTGAGAATATTTTTCATAGAATTTCCTTTTCAGGCAACTCTAGGAAATATTAGGGAGCTAAAATTAGCATTGGACAATTTTGAAACAACGGAGATAGCAAATTTTTCAGCTGCATTGACAAGAGCTTTCACATTACTAGAAATATATAGAAACAACAGCGGCGGTGCCAACTGTAATCAGGTAAATAAGGCTATATGTCTAATAATATATTTATATATTATACAATAGAATAATATTTACTTACTACAGTGCGCAAAGCTTCATTCAAAAAAGGCTACTCGCTAAGTGACCTAAGTTTCGTTTGGCAGATTTCAAATATTTTTTGCGGAATTGAAAGATGAATACATTAGCTTCACGATATTATCTTTGCCACCAAACATAGATAGATCAATATGTAAAATTGAAATTAGTAATTTCAGTGGTGCCGAAATCTGGATCGAACATTTCTACATCGTTTTTTTTAAACAGCAGTTTATTGAGCCGTGGTAGTTCAGTGTCCTGGCGGTTGCCTCAAATTACGTTCCCAACCTGAGTTCGATCCCCGGTGCTGGCACCAATAAATTTGGTGTTGGAATTTTATGTGCTGATATTCCACGCGCACGGCGGTAAAGGAATACATCGTGTACAAATCTACATGTTCTAGATTTTTTTTCTAAGACATCTAAAGTCTGCCAATCCGCACTAGAGCTGCGCAGCGGACTTTGCCCTAGTACTCTCTTTATAGAGAAGTCATAATCATAATAATTTATTCCTCACCATAATCCAGAGTATTAACTTAAGTGAAATTATAAAATGAAATACACATACGTATATCTTCTTTCCATCGTATACGTATATCTGCTATCCATCTTTATAATAAAATTAACAAGATCTTAAACTTTCATCCACAGAGCACATATAAAATGATAGCCAAAATTAAAAACTGGCTGTTGTCGCTCGATTATAAGCAAACGGAAGAAATTATGCTTAAAATATAAATACCACACTCATCACACACACACACACGCACATTCAGAATACTACACGTCCACATTTATTTATTTAAATACGAATATTTATTTAAATTTCTTTAAAATCTTTTATATCCCTGTTAAATTAAATTTGAAATGAAATTGATGTAAGGCAGTGGGAGAGGGCACTGATTCCTGAGATACAGGTTTAACTCCTAGTTCAGGAGTCAGGGAGTTCGTGTATTTGTAAGGAAATTTTTGAATAAAGTATTTTGTATTTTTGTATGAAACAAGAGACATAGTAAACAGATAGATTATGGTGGATTGACACTTGAAGTAGGACGAATCCTGTCAGCCCTGTAGTTCTGGGCTCTCAAGAATAAGACTACGGTATCCCCTGCCTGTCGTACAAGGCGACTAAAAGGGGCCTCGGGTTCACTGGGCGACAAGGGTGGGGGCCTGCGTCGTCCACCAAAGTGGACCCGGGAAGAAGGCGACATCGGCTGGCCCGTGTCGCCTTTCGCTGCGAGGGCACAGGGGAGGAGGGAGTAACCTCCCCCCGGGACGTGCTCTCCTTGAGCACAGTGCAGAGGGGCTCCGGTGCGTTCCACGTGAGATCCCGGAGCCCCTCGTCATGCACCGAGGAAAGGGCCACCGGGGAGGTTTTAGTGGGTAAGATCCCCACATAACCGCCGCCTTCCCCCCAGAAGGCGGGGTATCTTTGTGAAGATTTCCTCCCCGTCAACAAAAAAAAAAAAGACGAATCCTGTGTCTCAAGTAATCAACCCTCCACCCCATTACATAATCAAAAGTAGTGTTCATAACTACTTAAGAACACAATATTAAGCTATTTCGTCATGGTAAAGTATTAATTTAGAGAAGTATATACACATGTGGAGGAATATTTGTAGCCATTACATAGATTTGTAGTGTGTGTATGTGATCGTGTGTGTATGAATATGTAGATGTCTGTCTGTATGTAAATATTAGATGTGTAGTAGTAACTAACTTTAACTTATTTATTTGTATTGTAATATAAATAAATTAAATTTTCAGGCAATAATGCTGGTTACTGATGGTGTTCCATACAACTATAAAGAAATCTTCGAGGAGTACAACTGGAAATACGATACGCCCGTGAGGGTGTTCACATACCTGATAGGGCGAGAGGTAAAGGTAGTACCACTCCAGGTATTACTGTGTGTTGTAGTCATTGTGCGACCTGCATAATGTCTTCCTTAGTCTCTTCTACCAGTAACCTTGAATATGGTACTCTCTTCTTTCTCCGTCGTCTATCTCTCGCTATTATCCTAATTACCTTTGCATGAAATTCTTGCTTATAATTAACAACAATCTTATCCTATCCATCTTCATAACGCTTATGCTGTTAGTTTTACATAGATTAGTTATTTTGCATGTATACCTAGTAATTAGTACTTGATCTAGCATGTATGATTTTTAGATTATTAAGGTATTATTGATTTATATATCTCTGTAAGTTCTATGTATTTATCGTTCAATTTGATTAGTTTTTTTTTGTTCTAATAGTTTCATATTGACTGGCTGACATTGATTAATAGCAAATATGAATACTTGTTTGTATTATTAGGAGATTTAAAATATTGTTTATCAATTAGTAAATTAATTAACATTATAGGGAGAGTATGCTCTTAGACACGCGCTATAAAATTTGATTTAATATTTTAATTTTATAAAAGGCTTTTTATTTCACGAAGCGGTCGACTTGCATTATTAAAATATACACCCAGGCATTGTCCTGTCATTATCACCGTTGTAGACCTTTCACGGTCTATATGTCGACAATGTAATATTGTATGAGTTAAACCCAGGTGGCGGATGTGAGAGAGGTGAAGTGGATGGCTTGCGCCAACCGCGGGTTCTACGTTCATCTTAGTACCTTGGCCGAAGTAAGGGAACGAGTTCTGGAGCACGTGAACGTGCTGGCTCGTCCGCTGGTGCTGCAGCGAGAGAAGCATCCTGTTGTCTGGACGCCGGTCTATGCTAACGTCACTGTAAGTTGCAACATTTGTTTTATATGCAGTCAAAGACAAAAATACTTTCTTTAAAAAAAATATTAGCTCAATAATATCTTTTTTTCACAAATATGACTAACATTCTGGTTAAGTATTCCAAATATCTGAGTGGTACCTTCTTGAGGAAACCGAATTATCTTAGAAAATGTTCTAACTCATGTGAAGTCTGCCAATCCATACTAGGACTGCGTGACTTATACTGTTTTTAAAGAGAAGACCTGTGCCCTACAGTTGGTCTATAAATATTACACAGCGATACACTAAATCGAATAAACGAATGAATCGAAATATACGATATCGAAGCATAAAAATAAAAATATCATTGCTATAAATAATTAATATTTGACTTTATAATACGTTACCATAGATTTTTAATAAAAAGGAGTTGAAGGAAATTTTTAATTTGCTTTGTAAGTTAATGTTAATTATTATAACAGGATCCAAAGGTTGCGGATTACTTATGGGAGCAGAGGGAGAGAGCAGAGCAGAAGGAAAGGTTCCTTAGTCAGAAAAGGGACAAAGCACTCTTTAATTCGGAAAAAGAACAAGATCGAAGGTGGCGGATTACACAGGTAGCAATATATGAATAATACAATTTACTTTTAAAATAAATTTGACCTCTTTTGAACTGAACCATTTGCGTTCTGAACAACCCCTACGCGATTCTAACACTTTAATAAATTATTACATTTACAACTTTATACGATAAATAAAAGCATTGATAAACTAGTCGCCAAGCTTTCGAGTTTTTAGCAGCATATAGGAACAAAACCTAGTAAGTAAGGCGCATCCCAACACACATTTGTAAATAATGTGAGTTGCGAGCCCACCATTGGGAATAAAAAATTAGAATTAGTAAGTAGGTTAAAATTTAGGAAACTTAAAAATAGTATTATATAAAAATAGTGTAGATAAATATAAGACAAGTGTAATAAAAAATAAGATTAAAATAAGTAAAACGATAGAAATGTAATAAGAAAGAGAAAATAAAAGAAGAAGTGTACATTAAAAGTAGAAATAAAAATTGTAACAATAAGTAGAATATAAGACTGTAATAAATAATAATAAGAAGGATGAATGAATGAGAGGAAAGGCACTGGAGAAAAACTTTTTTTTTTTTTTTGTTTACGGGAGGAAATCTTCAGAAAGATACCCCGCCTTCTGGGGAAGGCGGCGGTGGGGTTCTTACCCACTAAAACCTCCCCGGTGGCCCTTTCCTCGGTGCATGACGAGGGGCTCCGGGATCTCCAGTGGAACGCACCGGAGCCCCTCTGCACTGTGCTCAAGGAGAGCACGTCCCGGGGAGGTTACTCCCTCCCCTGTGCCCTCGCAGCGCAAGGCGACACGGACGGGAGAAAAACTGCCCTAACCTATCCACGTTAGGGGAACTAGAAATAGCATAGGCATACTGTATACTATACTCAGATTAAAAAAGACAAGGGGCAACAAAACTCTGAATTTAGAATAAGTCAAAAAAAAAAAACTTTCGAGTTTTAGGTTTTCTTGTACTTTCGTACAAAAAAGACACAAATTAATTTTTGTCCAGTGTATTGTAACGGACTCACTCCGCGTCATATTTACGACCTAGTTATCTTTGTAAAAAGAACAAATGCTTTGTCTGTGTCTCTACCCAACTATGTGTAATGGATGTGAGAGATATTAAAATGAATTGAAATGTTTTAATCATCAGATGAAGCAGGGTCAGTATAGCGAACTGGGTAATTCTCAGTACCAACTCATGACTTCGGTGTCTATGCCGGTTTATGATCTACGATACAACGAGGTGGGTTTTCCAAACAGTCATATAGAATTAAGTGTTTTTTTTTCCAAAATTTACTTATATTTCTATAAAATTGAGTCATGGAGCAATATCTAAGCAAAATCATATAATTGTGATGGAGAGATCTGGATATTGTTCTATGTACATTCGGGGTAAGAAAAGGTTCGTCCTTTTGCTTGCGCTCAGGCCAAATATAATCTGTCGTGCCATTTCATTTTATCGAAATGATATCACATTGACATTTGCAATGGACAGTTGACCGAAAATATATAATACTGAAACACTGATTTAAATAGAACATATTTAACTTGTACGTCACAATGACAGGAAATTAAAAAAGAATTCATGTTGATATAAAACTATATAGAAAGAATATTGAACTTTGTAAGCATATATTAAGATTCAAAAGATATATCTAGGATTTGATGTAGGAAATTAATTTAAACACTGGCGAAGCTTTTCCTACCCCGATTGTACTTTATAATAGCAAAAGTATTATTTTGATTGTTTTCAAATTCCAAAATTTTAATTGTGCATGCCTAAAAAACTCTGTTAATCGAAAGTTTTCGAAAGAATCAACTTTCATAAATTGGTTTTACCTTTCTAATAATTGGGTGAAAGTAACTAATCAAGACTGCTGCCTTAACATGATCTGTTTGTTAAATTTTATTGTGTTATAATTTCATATGCCTTTTTAATAATATTCAGTTTTGTTTGATGGTTTCCCCTCAGAACATCACAGAGAATGTACTGATAAATGAAGCTTACTGGGTATCAGTTACAAAAGAGGTACTACACTTAGACAATTTTGATGATTTTAATGTAAAGTTTTTGCAAGATACGAGAAAGTTTTTATGATTTAGTTTTTTTTTGGATTTCAGTAACGGTAAAGTCTTATTTGGCCCCGTTAGCAATGCATCTGTCCTCGATAGATGTTGAAAGCGCCCGCTACGTCAATCTATAGTCGCCTACTCGGCCGGCGCCATGAGTTGTTCAACCCTTTTGGCTTTCTGTAGTATTGTAGTTTTCTACTAGATCGTAGGCGTAGACCACTAGGGTGTTATGATCGACTTTTCTATCAATTATCAAGTTAATTATTTATGTGCAAGAAACATAATCTATATTACACACACTTTCTAATAAACAAAAATTATCTTTTGCTTGAATTTAGTAATGTCTTCGTAGAGACATTTTTTTAAAGATTGACTTGTATTACGAGAAGTAAATGTAAATATTTTTAATTAAAGTATCGTGCAGCCCAAAATAAGACTTGTATGGGGCTTTTACTTGACTATCCTATTCAGTTTTACAAGTTTTGTATCCTTCCGAATGACATAACTTTTGATATATTGACGATTTAGTGTAAATATAAGTTTTCTCGCTCCTTGAGAAGACATTTTGATTTCTAGAGGAGGTTGTTACAATGCATTTATCTATATGTTATTATATTTTATTGCATTCGTTCGTCCACAACCAATCGCAGTCCGTAGAGGAGAACGGCCAGAAAGAGGTAGGCCAATGCTCTAATAGACTAGTGTGCATGTTGATGGATGAATGGTGCCAGTTGATCGTTAACCAGGACTCTTAAATTACTTGTAATATTTCTATAATCACATTCGAAATTTAAAATTTTTTAAACTTTAATTGGTTAAGAAGATCAAATTGGTACACGCCCCCATATTGCAGAGTACAATACATTTTTCATTTACAATGTTAAAATCATCTTTAAAATAAAAATTAATTAAGCATTTTCTATTTATAAAATTACCAAGATAAATTCACAATTTGACATAAATCAGTCCTGATATGACAGATTTTATTTTTTTAATAACACTTTGTTAAATAACCTTTTGTTACTGGCAATATTTAATATGACTCATGACTTTCAAACGTAGAAAATAATCGAGTGAACTTTTTATTATGAATATGTAATCAATTTGTATAACTTTGACATTTTCTTACAAGGATAAATCAATGAAGCTCCTAACAGAACATCAATTGTAGTGAGTTCAATAATGGGTTTAATAAGGATGTAGTTGTTTTATTACAATATAATCTTTAATTTTGATTGAGTAGATTTGCTAGAATCCTATAATTACAAACAAAGAATTAGTATCCTTGGAAATACGTAGTTTTATAATTGTAATGTCTATAGATATCTAACGGGGCGTAGATGCTATAAACAATAATTGCTAGAAATTAATTAAGAAAAGTTTTTAAATAATTATTATACATCGTAGATTTAATATGAAAACGAAATCATGTAGATAGTATATTGCTAACACAATAGGTTCCATATTTGAAACGAATCATTTGAAATGATTAGACATTTTTACGTATACCATTGGAAATGTAAATGAGAAAATATTATTTGTCAGTTAATTTAGTTTCTAGAATAGTTGAAGTGTGAGCGTGCAAGATTCTTCAATAACAGTTTTACAATATTTGCAGATGCGTATTGCCAAACTACTAGGCGTGGCTGGAACTGATGTGCCTCTTTCTGAAATACAAGCATTAATGACTCCATATAAGGTATTTCCCCTTCCATTTCGTTTATTTTTATAGGACAGTGGGCATATAAGCATGTGACTCGATTGCCGCTTATAAACTGGGATGGGAGCGGGGAAATTAGGGCCTGGGGACCTGATGATGTAGAATAAAGCAGTCGGTATCTGACCTCTGGTAACGGCACGTGGAGGTAAGCATATCTCCACTTATACGTAACAGTTTTTTTCTGGGGGAAAGCGGCGGTTATGTGGGGTTTGACCCACTAAAACCTCCCCGGTGCATGACGAGGGGCTCCGGGATATCCAGTGGAACCCACCGGAGCCCCTCTGTACCGTGCTATAGTAGAGCACATCCCGGAGTGGAGGTTACTCCCTCCCCTGTGCCCTCGCGGTGCAAGCCGACACGGGCCAGCCGATGTCGCCTTCATCCCGGGTCCACCTTGGCGGGCGACAGAGGCTCCCACCCTTGTCGCTTAGTGAACTCGAGGGCCTTTTAGTCGCCTTCAACGACAGGCAGAAGTACCGTAGTCAAGTAACCCAGGCCAAACCTGCAATCTAAAATATGATCTTTAATTTTAAGTAAATTTTAGTAATTCAAATTTCAAAAAAATCAAGAAATCTTTGCACCATCTAGATCTTTCTTGGCCTTAATGGCGGAGGTCTTTATTCAACTTTAATCATACCTTATTTTATGGTGCGCAGTTTTTAAAGGATTCTCGGTAGAAACGGCGGTAGATAGGCAATCGACGTCCCTTCAGATGAGATAATGACCGGATGCGTTAATCGGAAAATCGCTTATGTAAAAGGCGGCAGCGAACGGTTACTCTTATCGTATTTATGGATAATAGTAGCAATGATTTAAAAAGAATTATTTATTTTCAGATTGGCGTGAACGGATATGCATTCATTGTCACAAATAACGGATATGTTCTTATTCATCCAGATTTACGGCCCGTGGTAAGTGATTATTATTAGAAAAATTCTTAACACTTTAATAAAGAATTGTATGTTAACTTAATGCATTTCTCTTGCTCAAAGTTTCAGCAAATATTAAAACCGAGTTATAATAGCGTAGATATGTTAGAAATCGAACTATTTGACGACGATCGCGGACCGAGAAACTTTAGCAGAGAATTGACAGCTGTAAGTATTTTATTTTTAATTTATAAACTTACAATATTTTTTGCCATGTATTCATTTATTTATTTTATTGCAGCTCAGAAAGGAGGTGATTGATCAAAAGACTGGGAACAAAGCATTGAACGTTAAATATCATTTTGATGATATGGTAAGTAACTATGCCGGCAGTTGTTTTTAATGAAATAGCCGACCCTTTTGTTTTATTTTACTTGCAAGGTAATATGCCTGGGCTCATACAGTTAATGATATAAGTGAAACAAAGGTATTTTCAATTAACCTGAATTTTATTTTATAATCACATAATAGCACATCGTTTTACAGAAAACCATAGACAAGAAAAACAATAGCTGTCATGACACTAATAAATAATAGTAATTATATTGTAGTCTCTACAATTGTGACGTGATATCTATTAGAAATTATTTAAACTAAAAAATGAATAATAAAGTTATAAAAAAAGAATAAGTAATGCGTTCTTACACGGTTTTCTTTACTCATATACAAAAATAATGCGATTGAAAAGGCATGTATATTTTCCCATGTTAAATACTTATAGAGGAATAGAGATAGAGAAAAAATAAGTTTAGTATTTTAATATAAATATGTACTGTAGTTAAATCCCAATATTTATTGTTGATAGAAACGTGTGTCACGCGCAAGAAAACATCTGTACTGGACAGGCATCAGTGACTCTCCGTTCACGCTGGTGGTGACCATCCCAGAGGGCTACGGACGGCACCGCGTCACTCCGCCACCCACCGACGACATACATCGTCTCTCGCTTACTTCCAAGAACATTTCAGCGAGACAGTACCTTTCGGATAAATGGAGCGTGCACCCTGATTGGTGCGCTATGGCTTACAATAATATATACTAATATAAAATAAGCTCTCACATCCTTTTAACTCTAATTTTTAACCCAAGAGAGTTACTTAAATGTGCATATTATTAGCATTGTGAGAACTCTCATTAAAATTATGATAGAAGATATGTTTTAAAACTTGAAATGAACTTGAAATGAAAATCAGCATATAAAATTGCAACAACAAATTTATTTGCTGTTGCACCGGGGGTCGAACTCGGGTAGCTAGTGAACTATGCAACTTAAGGCAATCGCATGCCTGTTACCTTAGAGATACCTCTGATCCTCGTCATTAATTTCTATTCATTTGATAATTTGTGTACTGTTATTTCTAGGCTGTATTGTCGACACTATGAACGTACTTTTTCGACTCCCGAAGAGGAATTGCTTTACTTCCTCGAGAGAGTGGCCAAGCCGGGGTGGCGGTGGCCCGCTAAGCCACGCCCGCCAGAACACCACAAGAACAAACCCGGACATGAAAAACATACCAACGGTATTATACAAATACACGTGACGCTAAGTGACACCGCCAGACTGGGGGCCAGGGAAATAAGGGGCTAGGGACCTCTTAATGTAGAATTAAGCAGTCGCTATCTCCCTAAACAAACATAAATATTTTTTTCTTTTTTCTTATTGAACTACGCTGTTAATCCAGGCGGCCTTTACAGTGACACTGGGTTTTTGAAAGGTGGCACAGCTGAACTTGAACCTTTTAAGGAATAACTGGGCACTAGAGCCCCCGACCTCTGCTTGGGGCGGTTTCTCTATTCGCGATCAGGTTCAGGATCGCAACAGTTCCCGAAATGGCATTTCATAGCTTGGAAGTGCCATTTCGGGAATCGTTGCAGTATGTTATAAAGTTTTCTTTTTACTTATTGTTTCAATTTTAACAGGATCACCGGACGCCAAGGAACGGAACAAAGTAACGAATACAACACCGCGGGTGGAGTATTATTGTAAGTTCGCTAAATAATTAATAATTTATTATAAAATTTATTTCTTTAAAGAACAAAGTTCATATATAATGAGTTACCCGTACCACAAGAGTGCATTTAATTTTTAATTACAACTTTACTAATTATTATTGTTTATAATTTACAACAAACTGTTTATGTTTACTAACTTAATCATGATGACGTATTCTTTGTTGTTCATATATTTAAATACTTTAATTATTAAACTGATTATTGTTCGTAGCACATAACAAAAAGCCTACGCACGCCTACATAAAAAATCGTTATTTTTACGCGCTACGAAAAGAAAAACTACGCAGAATTTTTTGTTGAAATACTCAGCTCAGCATTTACACTAATTATATTGCGTCACTATCGTAGTTATGTTTGTGATTTTATTAACAACTAGCTATGCCCGCGACTTCGTCCGTGTGGGATTTAACAAAAAAGTAATTTAGTTCATTTAGGTTTTTCAGGATTTAGGCGCGAAATAAGTCGCACCTGGTTGAATCAGGGCGACACGAAATTAATTTCATTGTGTATTATTTTGATTTTGCGATATCTCCTAAGGTGAATGTGCATGGGGTAAAGGAAAAAAATACTATTCATAAAATGCTCAAGTCAACTAACGTATTTGAAATAATACCATATTTGTGTAATTAGCTTTCCAATTACCGCTTTATAATTGCCCAATTATTAAATTGGTCATATGGATATAGTATGTGATTCTTAAGAGATCGACATATGCCATCGCGGACTTTTCTGTAGACCCAATATATATAACACAATTCCACCATATATTATTTTGTTATATCTCGAAGGATTTAGGCGGAGTTTATTGTTGAAAACTCCCAGACGGCTTATATTTTTCCGAAATTTCGTTATATTTTAGTTTAGTTATTTATACGAAAACTTAGTAAATTATGTACCAAAACCTTCTTCGTAAATCGCTCTATGCATTAGTGAGCACAGCATGAAAATCAATGTAGTAATTTTTGAGTTTATCACGAATAGACAGACAGCGGCAAGCGACCTTGTTTTATACTATGTTTGAACAGAAAGTTGCAGCACTGATTTTCAGCAGAAGCCAATGTCACAATTGCTGCCAATTTTATAAATCTATGAGCATCAGATCACACAGACGTAGATAATAAGTAATCATTAAATTGAAGGTGACCACGGGCTCATGCAAGCATTGGTATATGATGCGAGAAACACGGCCTGGTTCAACAAGAGCATCTCGGATTCAGCATCCGACGAAAAAGCGTGAGTGAAATTTTTTATCCCTTCGTCGTAAATTAAAATAGACACGGCATAAACGTCGTAAACTCACTTTCATAGTAAAGGTTAAAATATTTACAACAACATATGTACATACAAACAAAATCATCGATATTACAACTGTCCACTGCTGTCTTCAACATTTTAACTCTGCCAGCTTCCAAAATTCTGACATAAAGTAGATAATATACCAATCCTGCATACCTACCGATATTACTGTTGACTCATAAGAAAAATTACAATTATATTATATTTATTTAAATGTATTCATTTAAATAAATAAACCGTATTTTATTTTTTATATATATAAAAGAATTAAAATAAGCTAAGCTTGGGCTCATACCTCAAATTTATATTTGGATTTTTATTTATTTAGGAACCCCTTTTTTTTAAAAGAAAGTGCCCGATTAAAAGGATTATTCTGATAAGATAAATAATGTAGAATTCTACCTTTATTTTACATTTAGACATTCATCATCACTCACTCGTAAAAAAAGTAATTATAACGCTACTTAATAAAGCTATCGCTTTCCTTTGTTTTTATAAACACGTTACTCACTTTGTTCCAACATTTTATGTTAACTTGCCTGGATAGCCCATTGACAAAAGTGATTGGATTGTTACCGAGGTAAAGTATTATTGCACAGCAAGAAATTACTGCATGCCTGTGATCCAACATATATTATGTGTTAAATTGATGTATGTATATCCTAGTTCGATTTCAGCTGTCCGCAATTAGGGTTTAAATTACCTGACAAACCATATATGCTCTGGAAAGAAAGAACCGATAATTGGGAAAATTCTCATTACTATAGTATGCATACTTCTGAACTCCCAACTCAATGAACGCGTTAGCTAGGCTAACAAGATCATATCTCGCAAGATGATACGCGATTTTTATAGACAAGTCTAATCACGTGATAGCAAATGAACGTTCCGGTCGTTTCGTTCCTATATATTTGAATAAATACAACTTTTAAAGCCAGAACTCTTATGATGACTTTGGCACTGAATGTTTTAAAGCCGTACTATGTTGGTTTTGATAATATTTAGGGAGTGCCATAATGAATATATTTAGATATATACCTTGTAATGTTACGCAACCGTGGATGTAAGTATCTGTTACAATCGATTATTATCATAGTTATTTGATACTAATAACTACGCTGCTTGTGGAATTGTGTAAGTATATTAGGAAATAAATGTTAGCGAAGTATTATTTTTGTTGTAAATTACATGTAATCAAAGTGAATTCCGACCCCATCTCTAAGCATAGTTTGCATTTTTAAAATTTATTTTACTAAGACAAGACGATAGTGAAAGCATTATTTTCTTCAGTGTTATCTATACATAAGCTGTCATATCCTTTTAACCCTACCGTGGAAGTCAGGGATAGTAATATATCTCCATGTTTATTACACATACATAACAGATTAAAATGGTCTTTTTATATCAAGTATTGTTGAGCCTCTAATGAATTGATTCGTTTGTCCGTAGGGCGGAATTTATTCAACGTTTCGGATACATAGTGGCTTTCCTTGCGACACACAGCGGCCTCACGCGCTGGAAAACTCACCCGCCTAGAGAACAGGAGCCGGACAAGTAAGTTATAATAAAAATGCAACCTTTTAACCTTTTAGAATGGAACCGCGAAATCTTTTTATTTCTTTCAAGACCCAAAACATCAATTATTACAAATCTCAGTCCACAATAGGTCAAAATAATTAAACCCTACAATCTACTTCGATATTTTCTTTTCATAATTCGAAAATATAATTTGAGTCCCCGTATCTAGAATATAGAAATGTTTGGATAGGTGTCCCGAAGTTAGTTACTTACTATTATTTATAAATCTCAACATACAAGTTGAATATTTCCAAACAAAATAAATAACAAAGATCATTTATAAGTATTCGAGTTATAGAATTTTGCTTTATAACTCGATTTTTTGCGTCTCGCTTGTAGTCCGATTTACCAGTTCTAAATTTTGGTTTGTTAGAACCAATAACTTTATCACAGGTAAAATGATACGATATAACACAAGTAAAATTGTCCTCGCTGTCAGGGACAGCAAACTTATATACCCGATTCCTCTGCATTGCAAACAGAGTTAAAAGTATTCCCAGAGATACTTCTGCCGTCTCTTCTCTCAGAATCACCGCTTCATTTCCAATTCTTCCACAGGTAGCAATGTCTAGTAATAGTATTGCATATACTCAATTCGGAGTATTGTCTCTCTTCTGGAATAACTTGCCAGTGAATAAAAGTTGAATAGAATGGAATGGAATATAATAGAAAAAACATCTAACAGAGTACGCGATGTGTTTAACTTCCCATAAACGTCGTTTAAAATCTACTCTAGTATATAAAATTGTAATTATGATCTTCAATCTCTCTTATGTCTTACAAGGCCAGAATTCGGCAAGCAGTTCCCACGTGCGATAGACGAGGTGTGGTACCGGCGCGCAGTCGAGCAGCACTACGCGGAGCCGCTTAGCTACGTGTACAGCGTGGAGCTGAGCACGGTCCGCACTCCGCTGAATGTCAGCGCGGCCATGGTGACGGCCGCACACGCGGTATTCCACGGCGACGGGCACAGGAAGGCTCCCGCGGCGGTTGTGGGTTTCCAATTCAAGCACGAGCGGCTGAGCGAGTGGTTTGAGAATATCACCTCCTCGGTACGTTGCGCGAAATTGAATTCATACTTTAGGTTCTATGACACAGAGGACGTGGCAGGACGGCGAGGCGTTGCCGTCACATAGCGCTCGCGACGATTCCAATAGCACAAGATACTGTATCGAGAGTAAGCGTGTAAACTACTCAGAAATGCTTCGCCGTGATGCCTGTTTCTGCCGCCAAGCAGTGTACACAAATAACTGTGTTTACGTTTAAAAACGCTGTAGTTATTGAAATTACTGGCCTAATCAGACATACCATCTTGTCTGGAAACGCGATCCAGCGGAAGATTTTGTTCAATTAAATATTGTTATATACATGAGCCGTGGTAGCTCAGTATCCGTGCGGTTGGCTCAAGTTGCGTAGTACGCTAGCAACCCCAGTTCGATCCCCGATGCCGGTGCCAATAAATTTGTTGTTGCAATTTTATTAGCTGATTTACCACGCGCTCAGCGGTGAAGGAAAAGGCATGTGAAGTCTGCCAATCCGCATTAGTGCCGCGTGGCGGACTATGCCCTTATACTCTCTTTACAGAGAAGGCCTGCGCCCAACAGTGCGACATATATAAAGACTGTAACTTTAACTATATTCATGTTTAAGTGGTACACTCTTTACTTCACTTACCATCAACTCAATGTGCTATTCGTTTCGTTAGTTTAAGTTAAAATAACTTGAAGACTTTAATGATAAAAGGCAAGTCGAGTCTAAATCACAGTATGCGTAATCCTTTTGTTTTTCAGTGTGAACATAACAAGGAGTGCGTTACCTGTTTCTCTGATAGCTGGGACTGCTATCTAGTGGACAGCAATGGATGGATCGTAGTAAGTGAGGATCCCTCTCAGACTGGACAGTTCTTTGGCAAAGTAAGTGAATTTAATAAAATGAAATGTAGGTGAAGAATTGAGTATAAAATAAATAAAAATATGTTAATTTATTTTAAAGATATTTATTTGTGTATCAGCACTAGCATCTTCATCTTCCGAGATATTAAAACATTTCATTCATTGTAGATATATATAGTATTATACATAGATTGTATTACTTGAACAGTTCAGACCGGATATCATGATGAAGTTGGTGGAGGACGAGGTGTACAAAACTGTTCACGTTGTCGACTACCAGGCGGTCTGCTTCCGAGAGAAGAAGACGACAAATCCGGCATCAATTTTATTGACAGTAAGAAAATCATATAAGCATCATTCATATACATGGTTACGTTACGAGTGTTTTGAGATACGAGCCGCCGAGCGATATTATGGTTTGATACGAGGAACACACACTACACCGCTCTAACAGAGGCGTCAATAGTGTAATGGTTTAGGGTATAGTCTTCGAATCGTAAGGTCGTAGGTTCAAATCCACCATTTGACTATTGACGTGAAAAAGAAATATTGCTGTAAAAAGCAAGTTTCTCCCACGAGAGCCCTTGTGCTTGTTGCCCTCATTTTCGAAGTGTGTTTGATTTATTGCGTTTGGTTTTTTGTTTCGTATACATTTACAAATTATCATATTAGTTTTTATGACCACGGGTCGCTAGATGATGTCTATTCGATGAAATCACATATTTTTAATTATGTTTTTATAGAATATGTATACAGGGTATTAGATTCGAAAACAAAGAAAGACGATAGTACTAATACCACTTTTAATGATGGTACGGAAAAAATCGAACTTGATTAAAAATTACAGTGAAACACAAAGTTTGACTGATAGATAGACGGTTGACTTTTTTTTAATGCTGTTTTTTTAGTAAAGTGATGTAATTTTTATGAAACTCGTTCATTTAGCTATACTAACATGATGTATCGTAAATAATGCTAATAAAACGTTTTAAAAATATGATTTTTTTTCCTCAATCAGGATCGATTTTTGTTCCGTCCCATCATCAAAGATGTCATTAGTGTTATCGTCTGTCTACGTTTTCGGAAGGGTCTCCTAATACCCTGTATTTATAAACAAATGTTTCTTCTTGTAAATACATTTTTCTTATTCCATAATACTTAATAAAAATAACTGAGGTGATGTTTTAAACTGAATAATCGTATATCAATGGGAATATTTTTTTGGGATACGACCAATTTGACATTACAAATATACAAATGTACGAGCATGTTTACGGAACGAATTAAGTTCGTATGTACCACTGTACAACTTTTTCTTTTTTCTACTAGAATATGCTCTATTTGTGAATCGAGTCAGTCCTAAAGATAGAAATCCAAAAGATACCTTTTGTCCTTTTTTTTTTTTTTTAACGAGGAGGAAATCTTCAGAAAGATACCCCGCCTTCTGGGGAAGGCGGCGGTTATGTGGGGTTTTACCCACTAAAACCTCCCAGTGGCCCTTCCTCGGTGCATGGTGAGGGCTCCGGGATCTCCAGTGGAACGCACCGGAGCCCCTCTGCACTGTGCTCATAGAGAGCACTTCCCGGGGAGGTTACTCCCTCCCCTGTGCCCTCGCAGTGCAAGGCGACACGAGCCAGCCGATGTCGCCTTCTTCCCGGAGTCCACCTTGGCGGACGACAAAGGCCCCCACCCTTGTCGCCCAATGAACCCGAGGCCCCTTTTAGTCGCCTTCTACGACAGGCAGGGGATACCGTAGTCTTATTCTTGAGAGCCCAGAACTACAGGGTTGCGGGCCGGTCTGCCCCAGCCCGCCTGCGCCATCTCCGAACAGGATCGGCCCTCTCCCGATCCCGATCGGCGGTCTCCTTCTGCGTCATTACTGACTCACAGAAGGAGACCAGCGCCTTCCATTTGGATTTCCCCGCCTGTGCAGCCGCTACTGTCGCTGGCGGGAGAGGTCTTGCCCGATCTGCTGGACCAGGATCCGTCGCTCCGCCTCCCATGCGGGGCACACGGCTAGCGTGTGCTGCGCGGAATCCCGGTCACAGCCACAGTGGTGGCATTGCGCGGTCGGTTCGCGCCCTATCAACCTTTTGTCCTATGTTATACTAACCGCTATTGAACACTTTTCAGCCGTTTGAAAACCTGCGCCTTATCATGGTATGGTTCATAGCGACAACGGTGTGGACCTTTAACTCTATAGCCTCAAGCCTGGCGCAAGCCTCAAGTTACTCCTTCGACGACGGTAAGATAGCATAATTATTAAAGTCGATGTCACTGGCTGTAATTACTAAATGAATAAAGTTTTCATTAATCCAAATGGAATCACACCTTCTATTCTTCGATGTTGCTCTTGGGCATTGTCAGCATGTTCTGTGCAATTTGCATGACAGGGCACTCAACTGATAGTCAAATATTAAGCTTAATATTATAGATATAAAGATATCGAATCTCTCTTTCCGTATCTATTACAATAAACTATAATAAACTCTTAGTTTCTAGAATTCATTAACTGTTCTAAAAGTTAAACATAGATAAATAATTTGACTGCTTTATCTGTTAAAAAACTTAGTTTGTTTTTATACATTACAAGAATTAAATAGCATTTATTATATGTATGAACAAGTATGGATGTATGTTCATCGGGAATGGTAGACGTAATAAAAACGTGACAAAAACCAAGGCTGCGAATGTAGGATGAATAAAATAATTGGATGCATATTCCGACACGAATTCAAAATACGTCAAAGGAGTTACGTTCGTAAATACACCTTATATCTGTGTGGAATGTATGTAAAAATATTTTCATAAAAACGCCCTCTTTGCGTTTTCGAATTATCGTAGAAATGGTACGAAATAGAATGAATCAGAACGTAACAAAACTCTCTAAAAATTAATAATTGAAATCGGTTGCCGTGATTTTGAGTTATTCGTCCATTTGTTGCGCACCTAATGCAAATTTAAGACTTATATGATTTTCTCGGACCACATTTGAATGGGACCACACGAGAAACACGAACTTTCACAACAAAACATAAAAATCGGTTCGTCCAGTCGAAAGTTAACAACAAACATAAAAAAATACAGATGAATTGAGAAGCTCTCTCTCTTTTGGAGTCGGTTGAAAATCCAGTCCTTTCACTGTTTTTTTCACAACAAGAAGTACCATGACCTCGTAGAACATCGACTTTAAGTAGAGGAATTCCTCTAGTGATTTTTGTGTCCGTAGACAGTGATGATTAGTCGTTATCGAGTAATCATCGATCACTCGATAACGACTAATCATCACTGTCTACGGAGTGAAATATATGTGTGGCTCAAAATGAGAGAAGAAAGTGGAAAAAATATGATGAAAAAGTGAGTGATCGTGTTGTGGGACGCTTATGGGTATATCGATGGATACGATTATGGGTAGATAGGACTGTTCAAAATGGTAAATCGCTTGTGTGTATTTTATTTATAAAACGTTTAATGCGTTTAAAATATTAATGATTATCTGTGGATAGTTTAAATTTATCGAAAAATTATTTCAAAAAATTAATGCACCGTTTTGTTTTATTTAAATAATATTACGTGTAACTCTATTAGATTCTTCAACACCTAATCAACAATGGGTGCATGTGAGTGCACAACGTGAATATTTACTCGAAAAAAAATATACCTAGTTAATTCAAAATTTAATTACGGAGTCAACAATTGGATGTAGTCATGTGTTTTATAAAAGTAGTAACGACTCCATCTTGTTTTCAGAGTATATAACACCCACTGGTGAGTTTCTAAGTCGAGCACAGTAGTGTCGCCATCTGGCGATCCTCACATGGAACATTTTATGATCGAGTTCTCTTTGGAACAGTATTCGCCTCGTAGACTCCTGAATGCGCATGCATATATATAAATTATTATATTTTTGAGTTCCCGAAATCATATTTATAATAACTATAAATTAATAGTTCATTCATATTTATAATATATTTAATACTGTGCTTACGTTTCATGAAAAGAAATAATTCTTATTAATCTATGCATGATATTTATTTATTGCAATGTTGCTTCTGTTGGTATATATGTATATATAATTATTATATATTTATTATAAATGGTGAGTCCATAGTCCAACTATACTCTTGCTTTCTCTAGTCTACTTCTAATCTTCCGCTTGTGCCTTCAATTTTTTAATTTAAGGGTGCTGTAATTTAATTGATTCTCTACCAATTATTTTCACAGCATGACTACCTTTAAAAATGTCTTCACAACAAGTTATTTTTGTTATTTAGCTAAATAACATGGCATTCTTTTAATATTTTTATGACATTTGTGTGTATCGTTCGTATATAGTGAACCTATGACAAATAAATGCTAACGTATTATATAAGGATTTATTAGTAATGTATATAAATTGTTATATAGCTAAATACATATCGCGATCGAAAATTGAAACTGCCATAGATTCATTATATAATATGGTTGGTTGACACAATCCGATTTAAGATAATATCATTCTGATCTCTCTTTTGGGCACTTTTAGAGTCAAAAAGCTATCGCGCCTAATAAACGCCGGTCGGTCCTGTTTAAAGAATTAGACCGAGCACTCTAAGTCATGTCCCAATCCGATGAAATTATAAAAGCCTTTCGGCTAACAATAGCCAACCGGCAGAAAGAAAACTAACGGCAATTGGCACATCGTGACTAGAAGTTGGCAAATTCTTCAATATCATATCTTGTTGTATATATTAATTAACTGACATGTCCATGCGCCTCCAACGCACATAGATAAATTACCTTTTCGATGCGACCTACATTATTCTATAACCAAACTATCAGTATAATAAATCTATGGAAAATACATTAAATTTATTTTCAGTTTTTCTCAAACCTTGCATGGCGTGAAAGGATTAAATGTATTTACTCTAAAAATAATTATTTTATTACACAGCTGTCTACCAGAATTACGAGAACGACGAAGAGAACGATGACACGTTTATGTCGAGGCAACCATCGAAGATTCTAGAGAGATTTCGAGAAACTGGTGTTAATAAACCGGACAAGGCCCACGCCGTGTGACAGGGAAATGTTTCTCTATCAGCTGGAGTACAAAAACCTAGACGAGAAACTAAACAGGCCAGTGAAGGATTGCGACAGGCCGTTTTACGCGCAACTGGTGAACTACACAAATATGATGCTTATAGTCGTTGACGCTTTGTGCCCTAAGGTCGAGGCTGCCATCTTGTCGATCGAACCCGCCGAGGTGCAGTACAATGAATCACTGCCGTGTTTAAAACATAAACATCCACTTTACAGACGGCAACCGACCTCATGCATAAGAAATCACACTGAAGTAAGTTAATATGTAATTATAATGAAGTTTTGTTTGGTCGAGTTAAGTAATACGCCGTCATTACTTAAAGGCAAACATCGTATAGGACTGTTAATGTTTACTTATTATGTCATAATCCTTGCGCGTTACCGCTATTTTATGGGCAGGCCCACCCCTTAGATGTTAGGAGCGTTGCTGGAGTTTCTTCGGCCACTTCTTCTCCCAGCGCCAACGCTTCCCGAAGTGGCACTCAAAGTTAGTTTAGCTTTTGAATGTCTCTTAGATTATCCGTGAAATAGCAACCGACCGAGTCGTGGTTCGGCCCTCCCGGGCGCCCTCGGATCGGCATGCTTACGCGTAACATAGTAACCGTCCAAGCCGAGGTTACCCCTCACCGGGGGGACCCTTGTGTCGAGTTACTAGCAATAGAGTTCAGGCTAAGCGACCTAAGAGCTATGCCACCTCTCAATCCGGTGGAGCAGTCAAGGCCAGCGTCTCTGCCCAATCTGTGTAGTTCGTCATATAAAAAACTTATTATGTTATATACTCTTTTTCTGTATTTATTTACCTAGATTTCCATACATATCTACATATATATTATCTATTTGTTAATATGTATAGTCAACGAGCGAGTTGAATGCAGAGTTCAGGAATGCGATAGTGATGTAACCTAAGTACAATAATTGTGAGTCTGCCGGCAAATTTTAACAATTCTTTAAGTTTACTATTTTACACTGGGTTCCCATGATGAAAAATAAAACAAAATATTCATACACATTTTCAAATAACGATATAAAAAAAATGTAATATTTGCACATGTTTAAATTCCTCGTGCTTGGGGGTGAATAACAGAACTTAATGGACTCGGATCAGTTCTTATTAAGATCAAATAAATAACACGGAATTGCAACTTCGGAAGCGTACGATAACTGTTCTGACAGCGGGGGGATGCAACCGCTCTTTATCTCACGCCCTGACTGCATTCAACTCGCGCGCTATATTTATAATCTTATATATATATATTTTTTTTTTCTATTAAGGCATTAATTCTGCATTTCTGAACCTTACTTAAAGGTGTTACAATAAGTGTAAATAAATAATACTATTAAAGCGTATGATAAGCCTTCTCGAACGCTTGTAAAATACTATAGCCTTGCTCAATGGCATAAAGCGTGGACGTCAGCAGGTAAAAACACAAACCAGAGCTACATCTCCAAATGCTTGTCCAGAGAGCATTCAATGTGCATCTCTAAATGCAACATTTTTTTTAAAAGGGAAAAGAGCTTCTGGCTTACTTGATCTTAAGTGATCATCCTTCACAACACTAGAAAGTATAAACGCATTGTCAATACCTTGATGATCTTAAATGATTGTTGAAGATTCAAGATTTCCATTGCATAAAACTATGTTTAATTTTCAGGAAAGCAACATTGACATGTGTGGACGAGGCAGTCTCCCACAAAAGAACATGTTTTGGATTCCTTTAATAGCTTTAATGTGGCATTGCTACTTGACATGAGTTGGAATAGCACTAATCCTTGTTACAACTTAGATAAATAATATTTACACGCATGTTACAATTTACGAACATGTTTATTTGAAATGAAGTAGAAATTGGAGAAACGTGTTAACAAATGAAATAGTCTATACAAAACGAAATATTATTTTAAATGTTGATACCTTACTATGTTTAGTAGAATACCGGTAAATGAACATGTCAACCCCACATATCACTAAGAGTAGTTAGTTTTAATTCCCGTTTAATAAATACAAGCTCCATAGGTGCCACAAATGTGTTTGGCTTTGGTTACCTAATACCATATCAGAAATCAATTGATATTAATTGTTTGTTAGTTAAGAGATTAATATAGATTGTCCGGCTAAACTTTGGTACAATAATTAAATATAATTAGCTTTTGTAAAATTCTCTGGCTTCCGCTTTAAGCCGTTAATATAGATGTTATTTTAATCTTTGTGTATTTTATTTGCATTAGTTATGATTGACTTATATTAAAAGGTTAATCTTCGGTTCGGTCCTGGCATGTTTCAGATATTTTTGACTGGGATGGAATATTCTTTAAATCTACATTTATTTAAAGTTCATTTTTTTTCGACCTGTACTTCGACTCTTAAAATGTTGGGTAATTTCTGATCTTAGGTATGATACTCATAGATTATAGTGTTTTAAATCTTTGTCTTTTATCATTCTCTTATCATTAAATTTAGCAGATGTCATCTATTTACTTTCTATTTAAAATATTGTGATTATTCCTTTGGTACAAAATAAATATTTATTGTAATTTCTGATTTTTATTATATAACTACATTTTTTCTATTTAATAAATAATTTTACAAATTAAATCATAAAATTGTAGGATGAAATACAAATATCTGTGGCTGGTATCAACTATTCAACTCAATTCATACAAATTTAGAATAATATGTAATAATATAATGTACTGCGTTAGTGGTGTTTGTGTAGAACTGGATTTTGAAAAAGGTAATTTAATAAAGACATTAAATATGAGAAAGCTTGTTAAACTAAACACTTGCATCAAAAGATAGTTCTTAGATTGCTCAGATAGGACTTATACTAATAATTTACACCTTCATTCAATGGTAGTAATTCGGCTCAGCTATGGCTCTGTCAGTAGCTTCACATCTGTGTTAGTTTCGATCTTTGTCCATCTACGAAGCCCAATTTTTACAGCAGTTTAACATATGCACTTCCACATTGGGGAAATCTATACGGAAACGTCATCAACAAAAACAATTGAATTGATAACAAGACTGAACAGATATATTACTGTCACTTTGCAATGACATTTAAGGCCAACTTGTAATACTTTTCTTCTTCATCAAAACTGTTATTAATGCTTTTGGCTTCTATGTAATTGATGGTTGTGAATCTCATTCTAGTCATGCAATTTGAATGCAACTAAGTCATACATTATCAACAATGAATGAACATATTCAACTAATTTTGACTTTTGTCCAAAATCTCCTTCTGTCGATTAATAAAATCATTAATCTCACTCATAACAATTTGGTACCTTTGCTGTCTGAGTAGTGAATCTTGCAATTGCTCTAATTGTTCCCCGCCTTCCATAAAAGACTTGAGATTGTGCATTGTTCCACCACCTTCTCTATGTTCTGTAACACGGTCTTGGGGATAATTGTATGTTCTGATTTTCTCCGGATTTTGTAGTAAATTCTATATAATCGTTTTTATTTCTAAGACCACAAACACTGCTATTTTAAAAGCAAAAAGAAAACCGTTTTATTTTCGTCCTATTTGTGCATTCCCGACGTTTCAAAAACTTTAAAGTGGTCATAATCCCGGGGAATTCTTTTTCATTACGCCGACAATTATCGGAACTATCAGTAGGTAAAAATTAAGTACGTATGTCAATTAATAGTCATACAAAATGGTAACCCTGCACGCTTATAATTAAAGGTCCTTCCTGTGCCAATTGTTACTGCAAGTGCAATTTAAACATTTTCTTTAGACGTGCGATTACCACATCGACCGCAACGATTCACCTATTGATAGAATTATTAGGGCGCCACAATGAGAATCCGTTGCCAACCGCAAGGTTGTCGTTTTTATGTTATTTCACATTCTTGTAGCGCACGTATGGAGTTATTAGTGCTAATGACGAACGGACAGACGGACAGGCTATTGTGTTCTTACAACCGCATCACTTCCTTTCTCCATAGAGCCTTTAAAAGGTGAGGACTTCAGTAATTTTGTAGCACATTTAACAGTAATTTCTTTTCACATCATACTAACGCATTGTGTAATGTAATTTATATTATAATAAAAAGTAAACTACTTAATTACAGATCGTAATGTACATGTTGTTAAATTTAAGTAAATTTCAAATTTAAAACAAAACTGCATTATTATTTGTGTTACTTATTTTGAAAATAATTGGGTGAATGTAATAATATCATATACAGGGTAAGGTGGAGGGCACCAGACCTAGGGGAAGATCACCTATGAGATGGACCGACCAGATAAGAACGGCTATGGATGTACCGTTGCATCAATGTGCGAAAAAAAAGCAGCGTACAGGGAGGAGTGGCGGCGGCTTGTGAAGCGGGTCACTGATACCTAATACGTGATAACCACGACGAGTCTGTAAAGACTCAAGTGACGAAGAAGAAGAATAATATCATTATCCAACATACAGCAGGTAATGGTAACATGAACTAAAGAATTCGGTATTGTGACAGTCCGAAAAAAACCTGGCAAATTATTCAATTGTTTTATTAGAAGTAGTTAGGAATTTTAATGACAGATTAGGGTTTATTCACTCTGACCTTCTTTGACAAAAATTATAAAATAAATATGGTAGATGGCTTTAACAAGGAACGACAAAACATAAAATATTCATTAGCGAGTAATCTTTTCTAACAATGTGTAATCTATATTCTAAAGTTATAGTATATTTGTCAATTAACGTCGGAAAGACAAGCTTAGTGTCAATCAAAATTGACCTTTTTTCATTCGTGCAGACTTCAATCATATGCTTATTAAATATTCATCGCTGACATTTCACATGACAGAAGAAAATATGGCGGATTGGCGTGAATTGGGCCGTCCGCCAATCCGCTCGCGGCTGTTTAAGGACCGTAACGTAGTCGATACAATACAATTATATAATTCAAGCAAATGACACAGTAGCGGTAGAATACCTGTGCGGTCGTTTGTTCAAAAGGCATTGAATTAAATTGATAGCGCTGTACGCGATAATAGAAGCTAATGCAACATAATTACAGGCAAGCGAGCTCCGTCCACCGATGCCGTAACCGTCACTCATCAAGTTAATGAATAAATTTGTCTTGTCAGTTGCGCGTAAAGAGCATACAAAATCATTGTCTATTATGATGTTTTTTTAGGTGTGAGTTACACGCACAACAAGTTAAGCATAAAAACGTATAAACAAGCGTGTAGGATTTATTTATGGATCAATATTTTTTTAATTTTTAACCCTAGATAAATTTATTATCTGTAACGTTTTTTTTTTGTAACGAACTATGATGAGGCCTTTACAGTTTGACCGGGTTTTTGATAGATGGCACTTTAGGGAGTAACTCGGCGTATGGGGCCTATGTAAGGAGACCTTTTTTTGGGTGATCGAGGCTTTAGTGGCAATAGTATTCTTACTCGAGTCAGTTCTGTACAACTATAAAAAAAATCATATCAACCAAATGGTTTAATAAAAATAGGTCCTGATTGCACAACATGTAATTAAGTATATGTAGAAAAAAATGATAACAAAATAAGCCCATCGCCTTACACCGGGTACACATTTATACTAGCTCTTAGAGGAAAAAATTTCTAGTTTAAATGTGTACCCGTTATTCTTTCAACTATTCCGAAACGTGTTAAAAGAATGTTCACGTCAACAGTTACTGCGGGGATTAAAAAGTTATTGAGGTTATGTTCTTATTTTATTACTCACATAAAGGGCTTTAATGAGGTATTAGTGTTGCAATTAACATTTTGGTATCTAATCTATACGATCCCTAAAATATCATAATTTAACCTATGTTACATGATTGTGTCTTTTAGTTTTGTATAAAAAAAAATAACTTGTACCAGACGCCATCAATAAAAGCTGTAGAGAAATAATTTTGTTCCGAACAATCAGTATAAAGAGGGGTATTTTATTTCCCCGACGTGGGTTCCAGTACATTTGTCCTGCTCGCCGAGACCACTCCGCTGCCCGCAAATATTAGCTCTAACGCTTTCCTTAGCTGTACGTTACGCTGATGTATTATACGTACTTAAGGTACGGTGAACAAAGAATTACACAAATATTAAAAAAGCAAAACCGCGATCGTTTCTTTGAAAAACAAAAATAACTCTAAATTCATTAATTTTTCCGGTGTGACAACACATGAAATTTGAATGCAGCGACCTTTGCTATTGCACCAATCAGGAGACACGTTCCAGGCAGCGGAGATAAAACTCCACTTTCCAATTTACTCCTGGGTTTAGTCCGAAGAGTGAGGTTTCGACTGCTCTTGGCAGCACCGCTTGGCAGCGCAACTGCAATTCCTCTCGTAGATGTTTGTTGGGCGGCGGTAAGTTTGTTATTCATATAATTATCAAATTAAAATAAGTTGCAAAAATGTGTAACTGTAATAAGTTGCAATTTTTAATAAAAATAATGTGTAATTATTATAATTTATAACAGGTATAGTAAAAATCAGTGCATTGTTTTTGTAAAATGACTGCTCGCATTGTCATTTGACAGGGATGATCCACTGCTAGCTTCATGCTATATTACTACGACATGCGCAACTAATTTCATCATGTCGCATTTCTATAATAGCGTGCGAGTTCGGCTTAGATTTTTTCTCACTTGTTAGCGAACTAAAATAAGTATAACTTTAAAATATACTGTCACGACCGTATATTGCGATCGTTACTGTCACAAAAATCATATATCGTTTAAATAATAAACATTCCTAGTAAGCAGAAAAGTTGATTGTGGATACTCGGCCACTTTTTTCCCAGCGCCTAACTCAAAGTTAGTTTAGCTTTTGAATGTCCCTTAGATTATCCATGAACGGACGCCCTCGGATCGGAATGCTTACGCGTAACGTAGTAACCGTCCAAGCCGAAGTTACCCCTCACGGCGAGGACCCTTGTGTCGGGTTACTAGCGATAGAGGTTCGTGCTAAGTGACCTAAGAGCTATACCACCTCTCAATCCGGTGAAGCAGTCAATCTGTGTACTTCGTCAAATGTTGAATTCTGAATTGTGATTAATAAACACTTATCTCTTTTTTTATGTCGGTTAAAACAATTCTTACTGCTCAAAGTTTGTTGTTAAAATCCGAGCAATAGCTGACGGGTGGATTGATGTGTGCGAGGGCGACGAATTGCCGCCACTCGGCATTCGTTTTGGGCCATTTCCGCGCCAATCTCGCAGCATAGCTCCGCGCCCAGCCTCACTTAGTGGCCCTTAAATAAATACCGCACGTATACGCGATATTACCGCTAACAACACTTCACACTTTAGCCTCGCTCGCTCGCAAATTTACGGCGCTCGTATGGTATAAATCCAGCGGATTTATTGTATGTACTTAGCTTTGCCGCACACCCGAGTTTTTATAGTGCCAAGTTTCCCACATAAGTAAAGTGTGTTTTAAGTGAAAATAACGATTGAATATTTATTTTATAGAAATTCCTACGTTAGAACATAACTTTAGTTATGGTTGCTTACAAATTAGTAGATTATTGTAATTGAAGCCGGGCCTTAACTTTTGAAGTACACAAGCACAACCAAGTCTGAGCAACGTTTTCGTCGAAATTTTGAAGATTTGCTTCTTTTAAAAACGTTGCGAGAAAACTGTTTTTGAAATATTTTCAACCCATGTAAAGATCAATCACGCTGCGTGACGGACTATGTAATTGTGGAGAGAAGGGTAGTGGGACATATATATCTATATTTAATTAATTATTGTTATTGTAACACCCTAATCAAAGGTTCACTGCATCGTTCACGAAGTACCCTGATATCCAAGGTATCAACAAATTAATTCTAATTGATACCAATTCCGACCGAGTCGTGGTTCGGCCCTTTCGGGCGCCCTCGGATCGGAATGCTTACGCGTCACATAGTAACCGTCCAAGCCGAGGTTAACCCCCACCGAAGGGACCCTTGTGTCGACTTACTAGCGATAGAGGTTCAGGCTAAGCGACTTAAGAGCTATGCCACCTCTCAATCCGGTGAAGCAGTCAAGGCCAGCCTCTCTGGCCAATCTGTGTAGTTCGTCATAAAAAAAAAACCAGTTAATAACCTCCTACTTTTTTGTAGTCGATTAAAAGCTTTCCAGGCGCTCTCGTCGAATTTGTATTTCAAGTGGACTAGATATGGCGTATCCGATAAGAGTACAAATTAGCTTATTTATCTAAAAGCCGTTGCGTGCCTGAAGGGCGCTAGACAGGCGAGTCCAACTAATGGGCTATTAACTTGAACAAGTAAACAGGCACATTGTTTTTTGCCGTGTCTAGCGGGCGTACGGCCGCCGACGCCGCCGGCGCTCCGTTCGCATTAAACGGCGCATCAATAATTGAAAATTGCACTCCGGTGTACTTAATGCAATGGCGTGAGCCGTGTTTATCCTTGATAGAAATTGCCTGCGAAATTTATTCAGCGCTGACGTATGTAAATATCATTGTGCAAGTCTGGAGTGATTTAAATATTTTTTTAAATAATGTTGTTTAACAGCTGAAAATTTGAATTTGTTTGATACTTTGATAGATGTCGTAACGATAACGAACACTACATCTATCGATATGAAGTCATTAGAATAATATTACTTTTTATTTCTTTTTAATTGTTAGGTAAAGTTTTACTTGTATTATTATAATAAAGGAAAATATATGAAACAGAATCTGGTTTCTTAGTCTAATCCCGACTCGAGCCAATGTGGCCTTTTCTGTCTCTTTTCCTCTATTTTGTCCAGTCTTTGGTATCCTCTTTGGACATCTTATTGACAAGTAGGAATGGAAAGAAAAACTTGTTTAAGAATTTTTCTATACTTTCTCACCGTTTCAGCTTTTAGTGAACTTCCACAAATATTTCAATTCCTTTCCTCTTGTGTGGAGTAGCCTAATGTTTGCTATCGGCTTTTTAAAATTTTCTTTCTTTTTAAATCGGTGAAAGAGCGTATCAACGCTGTATAACTCGGTCCATTATTGGATATTACACTTCTTCTCCCAGCGCCAACGCTTCCCGAAGTGGCACTCAAAGTTAGTTTAGCTTTTGAATGTCCCTTAGATTATCCATGAACGGACGCCCTCGGATCGGAATGCTTACGCGTAACGTAGTAACCGTCCAAGCCGAAGTTACCCCTCACGGCGAGGACCCTTGTGTCGACTTACTAGCGATAGAGGTTCAGGCTAAGCGACCTAAGAGCTATACCACCTCTCAATCCGGTGAAGCAGTCAATATGTACTTCGTCAAATGTTGAATTTTGAATTGTGATTAATAAACACTTATCTCTTTTTTATGTCGGTTAATACAATTCTTACTGCTCAAAGTTTGTTGTTAAAATCCGAGCAATAGCTGACGGGTGGATTGATGTGTGCGAGGGCGACGAATTGCCGCCACTCGGCATTCGTTTTGGAGCCATTCCGCGCCAATCTCGCAGCATAGCTCCGCGCCCAGCCTCACTTAGTGGCCCTTAAATAAATACCGCACGTATACGCGATATTACCGCTAACAACACTTCACACTTTAGCCTCGCTCGCTCGCAAATTTACGGCGCTCGTATGGGTATAAATCCAGCGGATTTATTGTATGTATAGCGTTGCCGCACGCGAGTTTTATAGTGCCAAGTTTCCCACATAAGTAAAGTGTGCTTAAGTGAAAATAACGATTGAATATTTATTTTATAGAAATTCCTACGATAGAACATAACTTTAGTTATGGTAGAATACAAATTAGTAGATTATTGTAATTAAAGCCAGGCCTTAACTTTTGGAAATTACACAAGCAAAACCAAGTCTGAGCAACGTTTTCGTCGAAATTTTGAAGATTTGCTTCTTTTAAAACGTTGCGAGAAAACTGTTTTGAAATATTTTCAACGCATGTGAAAATTAATCACGCTGCGTGACTGACTATGTAATTGTGGAGAGAAGGGTAGTGGAACATATATATCTATATTTAATTAATTATTGTTATTGTAACACTCTAATCAAGGTTCACTGCATCGTTCACGAAGTACCCTGATATCAAGGTATCAACAAATTAATTCTAATTGATACCAATTCCGACCGAGTCGTGGTTCGGCCTTTTCAGGCGCCCTCGGATCGGAATGCTTACGCGTAACGTAGTAACCGTCCAAGCCGAAGTTACCCCTCACGGCGAGGACCCTTGTGTCGACTTACTAGCGATAGAGGTTCAGGCTAAGCGACCTAAGAGCTATGCCACCTCTCAATCCGGTGAAGCAGTCAATATGTACTTCGTCAAATGTTGAATTTTGAATTGTGATTAATAAACACTTATCTCTTTTTTTATGTCGGTTAATACAATTCTTACTGCTCAAAGTTTGTTGTTAAAATCCGAGCAATAGCTGACGGGTGGATTGATGTGTGCGAGGGCGACGAATTGCCGCCACTCGGCATTCGTTTTGGGCCATTTCCGCGCCAATCTCGCAGCATAGCTCCGCGCCCAGCCTCACTTAGTGGCCCTTAAATAAATACCGCACGTATACGCGATATTACCGCTAACAACACTTCACACTTTAGCCTCGCTCGCTCGCAAATTTACGGCGCTCGTATGGTATAAATCCAGCGGATTTATTGTATAGCGTTGCCGCACGCGAGTTTTATAGTGCCAAGTTTCCCACATAAGTAAAGTGTGCTTAAGTGAAAATAACGATTGAATATTTATTTTATAGAAATTCCTACGATAGAACATAACTTTAGTTATGGTAGAATACAAATTAGTAGATTATTGTAATTAAAGCCAGGCCTTAACTTTTGAAATTACACAAGCAAAACCAAGTCTGAGCAACGTTTTCGTCGAAATTTTGAAGATTTGCTTCTTTTAAAACGTTGCGAGAAAACTGTTTTGAAATATTTTCAACGCATGTGAAAATTAATCACGCTGCGTGACTGACTATGTAATTGTGGAGAGAAGGGTAGTGGAACATATATATCTATATTTAATTAATTATTGTTATTGTAACCTCTAATCAAAGGTTCACCGCATCGTTCACGAAGTACCCTGATATCCAAGGTATCAACAAATTAATTCTAATTGATACCAATTCCGACCGAGTCGTGGTTCGGCCCTTTCGGGCGCCCTCGGATCGGAATGCTTACGCGTCACATAGTAACCGTCCAAGCCGAGGTTAACCCCCACCGAAGGGACCCTTGTGTCGAATTACTAGCGATAGAGGTTCAGGCTAAGCGACCTAAGAGCTATGCCATTTCTCAATCCGGTGAAGCAGTCAAGGCCAGATTCTCTGGCCAATCTGTGTAGTTCATCATAAAAAAAATGGATATTACATCAATGACAAATAAAAATTTATCGACCTTAATTTTTTGATCAACCTGGGCACATACAGAAATTTAAAATCATTAATCGTCATTATTTCAGCCGCAAAATATCCACTGGTGGGCATAGGCCTTCCCCGACCATTTCCAACCTGTGTGGTTGTAAGCGGCTTGCATCCAGCTGCGTCCTGCGGCCATTATCAGGTCGTCAGACCACGTTGATATATACCATTATTTACAACTGCCGTTAGATAAGACATTTTAAACATATTTCAGTAACCGTTCTGGTGTTTGAACTAGATCGAGCTTAACCGCTTGCACCCTTAGCAAGGACTCTTTTCTTCGTCAAACTTCGTTTGCCAACGATCATCATTTTATATAATTAATATAACAATAAAAGTCTCCAGTCAGTTTGTCAAGAGATTCCGTACAGAATTAAAATTGGCAACTTGCAAAATTGTTGTTCGCCCGCGAGACGTAATTCCATTTATTTATGGCTTACCAAAACATTTACCCCATTATTATTATGTTGTTACGGCTGTATTAAAATGCCATAAAATTTATGATGCTTGCGAATTTTCGCATAGTGCAATTTCAATTCTATACAAGACTATTACGGTTGAAATTCGCTCGTTATGTATTAACGTAAGTGGGGTAGGATGACAAACGAGACGGGGCCGTCCCCCTCGATTACATTGTCGCGAGGAGGCTAGAAGTCGCCGCGAGCACAACTCAGCATATTGTGCGAGTCGCATCAGTAGGGGATGGGGTGAGCAGCAGCACAAAGGGGTTCTGCTACGTGAATAACGACAACGTGGCAAATTGATTCCGATTAAAATCACCCGCGTGAAGGAGACGTTTGAAAATAGAACCCCGTCTCCGTTCAGATAGTACAATTTTCTACCGACTTCAAAAATGGAGGTTCTCAATTCGCCTGTAAGTTTTTGGTGTTTATGTTACCTCATAACTTTGGACTAGGTGAACCAATTTCGATGATTCTTTTTTTGTTGGAAAGCTGATACTTCCCGTGTAGTTTCAATTTAGGTTAGTGTAGTTGTGCCAATGGCATCCCTGAAAACCATATAAGTCATAAATTTGCATTAAGTATGTACGTCCCCGCCAAATGGTCGATTAACTCAATATCACGCCAATACACAATGATAAACTATTTTAACTTTCGTTCATAAATGATTCATATTGTATATTATATAAAGTTTTACAAGTTACGTACTACTCACCACAAGATGGCGCTGCTTAGTTTAACTAAATATGAAATTTTATTAGTTAGTAAATTTAATTACTTTATTTTCTTATTGGTATGTAGTTAATTTTAATTATAGGAAAAATAATTTAATATTATTTTTGGCGAAACTTTCAATTATTTCAAAGATTATGGCCTTTGTAAGCCAGAAAACTTTTACAGGCAAGCTAGTCGAGCTTACGACTTAGCCTGTAGTTTTATAATGAGTAACTGATGTTAAGATTTCCCGAGAGAAAGCTCTAGCTTGATTTTTTACTCTAAGCGCGATAGAATGGTATTTTATAATAAAAAAGAGACAGCATAAAATTCAGAGATTGGGATTTTGTCGCTTGTTAATTATGATTTTAAGTTTCCAACATTTCACTACGCCTTTGCAGGTCTCAGGGATAATAATAAAATATAAACATAATATATTAATTAAATAAAATTCAAGCCTATTTTGCATAGATCGGAACGAAAGTCAATAAAAATAAAATTAGACGGTAACTTGACAAACTCTGGGATGTCAAACATTGTAGTCCCCATCGTGAACACGAGCCCTTGAAAGGCGCTAGAAATACCCCTCACCGGGGGGATCCTTGTGTCTAGTTACTAGCGATAGAGGTTCAGGCTAAGCGACCTAAGAGCTATGCCACCTCTCAATCCGGTGAAGCAGTCGAGGCCAGCTTCTCTGGCCAATCTGTGTAGTTCGTCATTAAAAAAAAAAGGCGCTAGAAACGTCGCATATTTAAATTCATAATTATAAATACATAAACATACACAAACGCGACAAATTACGTATAAATAGTATTTCAATGTGTTAGATTCATGTAACACATGATATCATTTTACCTAGTATTTAGTAATACAACGATGTAATTAATGATGCATAAGTTGTATAAAATTGGACACAAAAAGGCTATTACCGTCCAAAAACTAATGAGTATCCTCTCAAGGCGTAACTAATCAAACAGATTTTCGAATCCCATCCATCACGTCAGGCGGCGTGTTAATCCCGTACGGGGCCCATTTTAAGGATCCACGTATCAACAAGGTAAGTCTCATTTGAAACGGGATATTCTAGTAGTAGATAAACGAGGTATACTAGCCAACGGTGGTAAGACCGTACAATATAATGTCATTCTACCTTAATTTGAGCTCAGATCATTGTTAATTATTTAAAAAATGATAAATGTATGCGGTAAGCTGATGGCTACCATATTAATCAGTCTGCATTTGAATATGCCTTTACTACCGGTTATTAATAATAATATATCTCATAAACATATATGGCAGACGTTAAATAGCATTCCGGACTTTGCATCGATAATGAATTAATAAATGATATTTAATATTAATTATTTAATATTCCTATCAATTTCAACACCTGTGCTTATAAATAATTATAACTGTAATATATTCTTATAAAATCACAGCACAAGCAGCAGGGCACAGTCGGCTCTGTCTGACTGGTTACGTTGTACTGCGTTCGCCTCAAGTTCCATAGTATGTTTATTTCAATTTTAAGTTCTGATTTGCCACCTGCTCGCCGGTGAAGGAAAAGACCATTTCTAAGACTTAGAAAATTAAATCATTTGAAGTCCGACAACTCGAACTAGGGTCGCGTGGCGGACTATACAGCACTTTACAGAGAAGGACTTTTTAGACGGGGTGAAATCTTCAACAGCCTTTTGGGGAAGGCGTGTCGCATGGTATGTATCCTATCTACTAAAACCCGACGCTGGCCCTTCTTCGGTGCATGGTGAGGGGCTCCGGTATCTCCAACGGAACGCACCGGAGCTCCCCAGTACGATGCTCTCGTGGCCTCGCAATTACACAAGGCGACAGGGCCACTCGATGTCGCCTTCTTCCCGAGTCCACTTTAGCGGACACCCCACCCTTGTCGCCCAGTGAACCCGAGGCCTTTTAGTCCCCTTCTACGACAGGCAGGGGGATACCGTAGTATATTCCTACAGACTGAAACTACCGGAGTCCATCTGGTCCAAATTTAAGCGAGGAGTAGGAGAGCTCCAGAAAACAATAGAGAATAATATTATATCTCGCCAAACATATACATGGCGGACGTTAAATAGCATTCGGACTTTGCATCGATAATGAATTAATAAATGATATTTAATATTAATTATTTAATATTCCTATCAATTTCAACACCTGTGCTTATAAATAATTATAACTGTAATATATTCTTATAAACCATTCCAACTAAGCTTAAGCTTGTACTAGGAGATGGTTCACATCAATAGTCAAATGGATTCGAACCTACGACCTTACGATTCCTAGTCCGTAACCTAAACCATTAGGCTATTGACGCTTCATATAGTATTCAAATATCAAATATTACTAAAAATTTTGTTGCTGGAGTTTCTTCGGCCACTTCTTCTTCCAGCGTCAACGCTCCCGAAGATTTTAAATGTCCCTTAGATTATCCGTGAAATAGCAACCGACTGAGTCGTGGTTCGGACCTCTCGGGCGCCCTCGGAACGGAATGCTTACGCGTAACATAGTAACCGTCCAAGCCGCGGTTACCCCACACCGGGGGGACCCTTGTGTCGAGTTACTAGCGATAGAGGTTCAGGCTAAGCGACCTAAGAGCTATACCACCTATCAATCCGGGGAAGCAGTCAAGGCTAGCTTCTCTGGCCAACCTCCTGGCTGATTAGAGTAGTTCTTTAAAAATAAAAATTTAATTCTACCTTAATTTGAGCTCAGATCATTGTTAATAATTTAAAAAAAAATGATAAATGTATGCGGTAAGCTGATGGCCTGATATTAATCAGTTTGCATTTGAATATGCCTTTACTACCGGTTATTAATAATAATATATCTCATAAACATATATGGCAGACGTTAAATAGCATTCCGGACTTTGCATCGATAATGAATTAATAAATGATATTTAATATTAATTATTTAATATTCCTATCAATTTCAACACCTGTGCTTATAAATAATTATAACTGTAATATATTCTTATAAAATCACTTAGGATTATTGGGTCGGGCACAGACAGATAAACCTACGGCTCTGTCTGACTGGTTACGTTGTACTGCGTTCGCCTCAAGTTCCATAGTATGTTTATTTCAATTTTAAGTTCTGATTTGCCACCTGCTCGCCGGTGAAGGAAAAGACCATTTCTAAGACTTAGAAAATTAAATCATTTGAAGTCCGACAACTCGAACTAGGGTCGCGTGGCGGACTATGCCCTTATACAGCACTGTACAGATAAGGCCTTTTTTTAGACGAAGTGAAATCTTCAACAGCCTTTTGGGAGGAAGGCGTGTTGCATGGTATGTATCCTATCTACTAAAACCCCGACGCTGGCCCTTCTTCGGTGCATGGTGAGGGGCTCCGGTATCTCCAACGGAACGCACCGGAGCTCCCCTCGGTACGTGCTCTCGTGGCCTCGCAGTGCAAGGCGACACGGGCCACTCGATGTCGCCTTCTTCCCGAGTCCACTTTAGCGGACGACACCCCCACCCTTGTCGCCCAGTGAACCCGAAGCCCCTTTTAGTCCCCTTCTACGACAGGCAGGGGCTACCATGGCCTTATTCTACGGGCCCAGAACTACAGGACTGTTACAGAGAAGGCCTGTGTCTAGCGGTAGCACATATATAGGTTGAATATATATGGCTATTAACGAATGCATACGTAATGGTAAATGAATACTAAAGCTAATTAATTTTATCCTATAGTGATATTGTCTTCACTTCTTCAAATGAAGGTAGTTAGAGATTGAATAATACACATTAATTCCAGATCACAGACCTATTTTTCGATGGATAAACGCCGTTAGCCCAGTGGTTTTAGCTCTTAGATCGCTGAGTCACAATCGCAATTTTCACTAACTTCGCAAGAAAGCAAGCCTCCGTTTCTAGGATTGTTAAATACAAAGAAATTACTAAAATTCGTTTCTTGTCACATATGGTACAATGTGTATCTCTCTCTCACTCTCTCTCTCTCTTCCTTAGTCCCACATAGTGGTGAAGTTAGCTTTCCTGATTATCGCTTTCCACTTCGCTCTGTCCCCGACATCATTTATAGAAATCTCGTGTCTCTCGACCTTATACTCTCCCAAATTGTTTTGGATCTTCCTGTGTATCGTCTACCGGGGGTCTTTCGACTGTGCATCTGCAAAGTTGAAAAGGACGTCAGATAAAAATACTAAAATGAACTTTGAAAGCTAGCAATATTTCTTTTTTTGTTCAGAAAATATTACTAACATTCTTGTTAACCATTCCATCTAAGCTTAAGCTTGTTCTAGGAGATGGTTCACGTCAATAGTCGAATGGTGGATTCGAACCCACGAACCTTACAATTGGTAGACCGTACCCTAAACCATTAGGCTATTGATGCCTTAAAACTAGGTTTAAAAAATATTTGAGAGTACCTAATTTTAAAGTCAACGGCTACGATGTATATTAATATGATAAGGTCGGTAGTGCAGTGTACTGCAATTATAATTTCATGCGTCGAAGTGTGATTTTTCACGTTTTCTCCCGAGACGCTAACGTGACCCGGAGCGGGCTCCATTTATGATCTGTGCACTGGAATGGCCGACAAATGGCGTCCAAATGAGAGGCTTCGTCAGCCGAAGTCGACCGCTCCTCCCTACCACGTTTCACTTAAAACGCGCCCTAATACGATCTAACACGGTACGGTGATATACAAATGTGGCTCCTGCAAGGCTCGCGTACTACAATCGTGAACGAGTTGCGTGATGGAGCGATAATGTTTATAAATCTTGTACCTTTTTTTTAATAACCTGTTACTCATTTTAACTTTGTGTTTCAATTATTGTAATTATTGTTTTCACTATATTCTGTCTGTATATTGAAAAGTGTACGTCCGTATGTATTTTGCATATGCGTTTAATTCGATTTCTGAATTCCTGACGTTTCGTACAATTTTAAGCTATTATTATACGGAACTTCACACCATAAAACCATAAAAGTATTTTTAATTAAATAAATAACTCGCGTAAATATGAAAAGCCTACTTTGAAACTATATTTTTGTTTATTTTTTTCTTAAAAAATCAGATAAAAAATTTGTGAAAAAAAATTGGTATTTACCATAATAATATTAATATATTATAAATTTTTTAAGCTATTATTATACGGAACTCCACACCATAAAATCCATAAAAGTATTTTTAATTAAATAAATAACTCGCGTAAATATGAAAAGTCTACTTTGAAACTATATTTTTGTTTATTTTTTCTTAAATGGTATATACCAATTTTTTTCACTAATTTTTTAACATTCCTGTAAACCAATTCTAAGAAGCCTAGGCTTTATTAGGAAATGCTTGACGTCAATAGTCGAATGGTGGATTCGAACCTACGACCTTACGATTCGCAGACCGTACCCTAAACCATTAGGCTATTGACGCTTAATTGAAATACTTGTTACTTTGAAATATTGACATCATATTATTTCTTTCCGCCAATATTCATGTTTGTTTTTTTAAATTGTTTGTTATTTTGATTACAAGCGTTTACTGGCAACTTAAAAGGCCTAGATTTTAAATCGTTCATTCGTTCGATCAATTTAATAACTCATATTAATAGCTGTATTTAAGTGTTCACGGACGGGCATTATGTCTGCCGACGGTGCGACCACGAGCATTACAGCGCTAGCCCCATTTATACGTCAACCTATCGTCAATACGCCCAACCAACGCTTGAGGTTTTTGTCACTGGCTGTCACAAATACTGACTTTCAATCGACTTCAAAAAAGAAGTTTCTCTATTTGTCTGTATTTTTTAATTAAATAAATAACTCGCGTAAATATGAAAAGTCTACTTTGAAACTATATTTTTGTTTTCTTAAATGGTATATACCAATTTTTTTCACTAATTTTTTAACATTCCTGTAAACCAATTCAAAAAAGCTTAGGCTTATGTTAGGAAATGCTTGAAGTCAATAGTCGAATGGTGGATTCGAACCCACGGACCTTACAATTCGTAGACCGTACCCTAAACCATTAGGCTATTGATGCCTTAAAACTAGGTTTAAAAAATATTTGAGAGTACCTAATTTTAAAGTCAACGGCTTCGATGTATATTAATATGATAAGGTCGGCAGTGCAGTGTACTGCAATTATAATTTCATGCGTCGAAGTGTGATTTTTCACGTTTTCTCCCGAGACGCTAACGTGACCCGGAGCGGGCTCCATTTATGATCTGTGCACTGGAATGGCCGACAAATGGCGTCCAAATGAGAGGCTTCGTCAGCCGAAGTCGACCGCTCCTCCCTACCACGTTTCACTTAAAACGCGCCCTAATACGATCTAACACGGTACGGTGATATACAAATGTGGCTCCTGCAAGGCTCGCGTACTACAATCGTGAACGAGTTGCGTGATGGAGCGATAATGTTTATAGTCGTAAGGTTTCATGGTGGCGGCGGCCCGAGGCTCATTTGATTATACGTTGAGTGAGGGCTAATCGCGCCGGACGGGCGAACACCTCGAGATCAAACACGAGGCGAGCCGCCAGATATTTTTGTTTCTATTAAACAACACCCGACGTAATAATGTTTAACAATCGTGGAGCGATAATTTGAACAACGACTGCCGTGGAGTCATTCAGGAATTTACTTCGGAAAAAAAGCAAATAATTTCTTTGAAGTTGCATATACTTACCAATCGACCTTCGAGATTGCTATATGTCTTAATAAAATTCACATTTGAAGGTCTAAGAGCCGAGGTAGCTCAATGTCCGGTCAGCCCAAATTGCTTGGTACGCTTGGAATCCAAATTCGATTCCCGGTAGCAGTACCAATGAAGTTTTTTGTTAAAATGTTGATTTACCACGGGCTCAGCGGTGAAGGAACGCCGCGAGGAACCCTATATGTCTTATGATTTTTTAAAGCATGTGACACACTACGCCATGATAATCTCTTGACAAATAACGCTTTTGCACGACAAAGGGAAATAAGTTTATAAACTGCAACTTTCGTTTTTTATAAGAGATTAAAAAAATAATAAATACGTTTTTTCTAAGCAAGCGCTGCGTTTAGATTTAAGAGTCGCTATTTTCCTAAATTATTAAATAACCTACACTAAAAATAAATACCATTTTTCATTAATTTTTTCATTATATCACTTTCTACATTTAATAAAATAAAAAAAAATAATTTTACGCATGTCTAGTAAATGAATATCACAGAACATTTGAACACGTTCGGAAGATTTTCGGAGAGGTTTGCAAGCCTTTGGGAGTTACTTGGAGAGCTTCATGAAAAATGTAGAATGGAGTAATAAGTCGTGATTAGAATTATAAAATATTTAAAAACAATATATTCAAATGCGTGTCCACGTATTTCCTTGTGCCCGTTGTTCAGATAAGTGGTCGTCTCAGAGGATCTGGGATTGTTATTAAATATTTGTGTTGTGGTACGATTAGCGAGCGGCCAGCTCACCGGCTAATTTATCGGTCGACTTGCACGACCGGTCAGAGTCTAGCGGGAACTAATCGATTAATAAATCGATTAATCGATGAACAAAGTTTTAGTGCTCGAGTTTGGCAATCGATAAAGGCCAGACGATTGTGAAGTGGCGTGATTCAGCAAAGCCAGTGTTCGATTTAGCAAGTTTACCTTTAAGTTCAAGTCGCAAAGTGCAATTTGTAAATGTGAGTCTGACAAAACTAAAATATATTGACATCTTATGAAATAACAATATTGACAGGTGATTAATTTTGAACCAAGTGCTGATACTTGATCACAACATGCTTGTACTTGTCGACGGCCATCTTTTTTTATCTAATACATAATTTTAAATAAAAAAAAAGTTTCACTAGAAGCGAGACGACAAATATAACAATCGATCTAATAAAATTATAAATCTTTACACACTCATTTACATAACTGATATAAAATTTCTTCAACTTAAACCTACATATTGTTTTGTTATTACATATTGCGTTTTTATATTTTACAAGGCTCATTTGAATCCAAATATGTCCGTACCTGGGCACAAATTTAATCTAGTGATTAGTAATAGTAATTGCAAACAAAATTAACGTGGGATCAAAGCAACCCTTTCAAATTGAAATAATGGTGCCATTAGTACATAAATTATTTAAAAATAATCGACAACGAACAGTGCAACGAATGCGAAAATATTTTAAAACAATATACATAGAATTGAAAACGGAAATTTTTGAATTCGATTAAAAAGAGAACAATTTCTCCCCTTTCACCGTAAACAACATGATCTCATAAATAGCAATACTTGTACAAATTTTAACAATGATACAAAACATGCAAAACCAAAACTTCACCCCTTGCCCCAATCGGTACATCAATTAAGCGGGGCCAGGTCCATACATCACTCGCAAACCGTGCCATTGTGTTACATAAATAAAAGCGCTAAACGCCGGCCTTATTGTCTATTAAGAATTACTTTTCTCGCGGCTCCGACTCACAATGGGTCGGCGTTTTCAAAGCGCTCGATGCTTATCGTAACGGGTAGGTGCATTATACGCACGGCACGCCCCAATCACGAAATGCTAGATCCATTGCGTTCCGACCTATTTGTGGTGCGGATGGCGCTGGGCGTAAGTATCGTAACTGTTGTCGACGGTTGAATCGATTAGGCATAATGTTGCACGTTGCCTTTGCCCTTGACGAAGCCATACACTTTCAACCGCCGAGCTTTGTAATAACGAAATATATAAAGCTAAAAAGTACCTATATTCGTCACACTGTTTGGTATTATACGTCACACGGTTTGATCTTCAAAATTTTCGAAGACGTCCAGGTTTCGTCACGATGTTATCAGAGCACGTGGTAAATCAGTACTTAAAATTTCAGAAACAATCTGAAAAAGCAGCGATAGCGGCGATCGGCAAAATACGGCTCTATGTCTCCTTAAATGCGGCTCTGGCACAACAAACAAACATGACTTACTGAAACTTTCCAAGGAGATGCGAGAGCATTGTTCCCATAAATAATTAATAACTATGTAATTACACATAGTTTCTAATAGTCTAATGTTTACTAAACAAGCAGATAGAGCTGTGGTAGCTCAAGATCCGTGGTAGCTCAGGGTCGGGCGGTTGCCTCATGTTAGTACGCTGGCAACCCGAGTTCAATCCCCGTTGTCGGAACCAATAAATTGGTTGTTGCAACCGGTTTTCAGTCTTTTAATTACAAGAAATGACTTACTAAATATTCGTGCCCGGTATATGTCGATGGCCTCTCCCATTATAAATAGGATCTAATGATCTTGGTGAAAAGCAAATAGCAAAAGCTGCCTCTGTCTACCCCGCTAGGGTTTAAAGAACGTGAGAGCATATTTTTTACTTAAAAAGTGCCGGCTGAGCAGTTCGAACTCTTATTATTATAGAATAATATTGTATTTGGTAAGAACTAGGCAAATAAGCCAGAAGGCTAAAGTTCAACCGGTGCACATCTTAGGTCGCTTAGCCTAAACCTCATTAGGAAACTTGGCTTGATCGGTTACACTATTCGACATAGCATACCAACCGAGGGCACCAGAAAGGGCCAGGTCTTAAATGCTACTCCAGGAAGCGTTAGCGCTGGGGTAAGTAGCCGCACTAACTCCAGCAATGATTCTAACATTGCCTCATAGCATACCCTGGCAGCCAGTACCAAAAAAATGAATAAAAAAAATTATATAAAAAAAATAGTTCCAATATTGACAATGGCAGCAGAATACATAAAGGAAGCTAAAAAAACGAAAAAGAAAACAAAAACGCTCCCAATTATTACTATGGGTATTTAAAAAAATATATATAAATTTAAAAAACATAAATTCTTTAGCTGTCTTAGCCTATCCCTCTAATAATCCAGAAACATTCTAATCATTAGCACTCAGATGAAGGCGGTCCAATTAACAAAAACATCATTCAATCGTTTTTTTATTTAAAAAAAAACATGTTTATTACATAATGAGTCCATTTTACAACAAACCTCAATGAGCCCGCACGACAATGTTCTCAGAATTCGTAACAATAAATTTGTAAACGACACCACATAACTTCTGTGCGAGAATGGTTTTACGCACACCATTAACGGTACGACTAATATCGTAAGATCAGAATACATTGCTAGCTTATAATCAGAGTGGAATCATTTCAGCTTTTGAATAGAAGCATTGGAAGTGAATGTAGAGAATAGAACATAGATATATAAGTATTTTAAGTTGCAAAGCACACCTGTTCCGTCGTTTCTGCTTTATAGCATTGCAACTATGCAATGCTATAAACGACTTAACATGGACCCTTGGGAGTAATTGGTCCATGTTTCATCAGTAACGGCTTATTATCTGAAGTGACGTGATAAATTATGATTTATTATTTCTTACACCATATGCTAAGAATAGATTTTAGCTATGTAATTTTGTTTATTGATAGGTTATATATTGCTTCCGCCAACTAGAGTAGGAAATACATCATATATTACAGTGAATTTTTACCCAAATGTTTTAGGGATCTTAAATAAAAAAAATCTTTAATAATTATACCCGCTGTACGGCGACAGGTTGGGTGAAGAGTGAATTAATTTCATTAGAAAGAAGTTTATTTTTTTTAAAAAGAAAAAAGTAAATATAAGTAACATACTTTTTACACTTCTAATAAATACTATTACAGTTTTAGAATTAGGAAACTGTTTGCCTTTCTATCTTTTATGGTATTTGTGGGATTTCTGGTTCTTTTTTTTACCTAAATGAAAACATTGGACTTTTTAATATTTCGTTTTATATTATAACATATTTATATATATCATTAAGGATGATCTAAAGGATGACCTCGACATTGAACGAGAGCGGAGGGCGCTGTCGATAAGAGTCAACATGCTGGCCCGCAGATTTGCACGCTGTTCTCTAAATGTTAAGCTCACACTCTTCCGAGCCTAATGTACAACTTTCTACACGTGCAGTCTGTGGGCGAAGTATACTCAAATATCGTACAGCGCTCTCTGTGTTCAATTTGACAACGCGTTCAGGGTTCTGTTGGGGTATCCCCGGTTCTGTAGTGCATCGGGGATGTTCGCGGATGCACAGATGGCATGCTTTTGCGACAATCCGCAAGGTGTGTATCTCCGGTACGCAGCGTGCTGACTAGCTCAACAGCATCCTGAGCATGATCGCTCAAAGGCTTGACTGTGTTTATGTAAACAGATGCTGCGCCGTCTCACATGGGGTAAGGTATTCATAAGCATAGTCAAGCCGTTAGTATAATATTATATTATATATATTTTATATTATAATCAGATCATTTAGTCTAAGGTTGTTATTGAATAGTTATTTAAAATAATGATGAGTCTTAGTTACTTATTTGAATAAATTAATTATTTTTATTTATTATTATTTCTTCTTTATATTTTTTATATTTCTTCTGATCAATGTGTCTGTGTTCCTTAAATTTCGTGAATTAAATGACACAGAAGGACACTAAATCATTTAATTCACGAAATCTAAGGAACACAAGCGATTTTAGCTGATTTTACAAATATAACGTTTTAAATATATGTAGATTAATAAAAATTTAGATTAAGACAACTATTACAATTATACAGGTCTAAATTATTTCAAATAAAATAAAGAAAAGGAATACCACCGTTCAGTTTATTATGAGAAAAATAACTGTAAATTTAAATAGTAAAAAATATATAAAACAATTCACAGGAACAATCAAATATGTCATTTTTTTACAAATTCTTCACACCAGCACAACAAATATAAGGAAAGTTTTTTTTTTACCTAGCCCACTCAACGTGGGTGCTTTATATTGGGATTCTAAGCAAATAAAAGAATCATATTGTGGTGGGCACGGGACGTCGGGCCGACAATGGCAACAATTGTCCCGGCATACATAATCCGTTGATCATTAATAACGGCTCTTCGCGCGTTTAGTGCTAACATGACAAATGACACGGAATGGCCGCCCAGCGCCACGGGCCGTCCGCCGCACAACAATCACTCTTAATACCACACACAAGGATATTGGAAATTATTTACAAATTATTTTCAATTAAAACTAAATAACTTTAGCTTACTGGCTAAACGATAGATTGTAAGAAATAGCTTGTACATATCAGTTACAATAAAAGTACAAAAAATCACTTTTAAAATTCAATTCAAGTAATTCTCTCGACGACAAAGCACGGCTAAACTGAGGTTCTTCTCGGGGAACCTTGTAATCATTTCAGCCGTAAAACATCATTTCAGCCGTAAAACATCCACAGCTGGACATAGGCCTTCCCCAACGATTTCCAAAAGGACCGGTTGTAAGCAACTTGCATCCAGCTGCGTCCTGCGGCCTTTATGAGGTTGTCAAACAATCTTGCGGGTGTCCTACGCCGCGCTTGCCAGTCTGTGGTCTCCAATAGAGAACTTTTCGGCCCCATCGTACATCTGTTCTACGCGCTATGTACCCTGCCATGGCCACTTCAACTTTCTTGGAATTACACGGGGAACCTTGTTATTAATCATAACTTAACTTCCTTCCTTTTGCGTAACTCTCTGCCGCCTTCAGTCTTTCCTCATGGGTACAATCTGGACACCTTTAAGTCCAATGTGAGCAGACACCTTATAGGCTCACGTGCTCCATCCTAGGCTTCATCTTCGCCTTCCATCAAGCAAGATAGAAGCAAAACGTGAGCCTATTTAGTATTAAAAAAAACATACGTCACACGTTTAAAAACTTTTCCAAACCATCGACTGTAAAAAAAAACTATACGTGTACGTGTGTATTCACGTAATAACAGAAATATTCATATGTAACATCTAAGAAATATTTTATCAAAAACCAACAACGTAAGAATTCAATCACCATTCTTCCATAACACGTCGAAAGAAAAATAACTTCAAATTATATTTGAAAGGAATTATAAAGCTTGAAAATATATGAAATACGGTGTACCACAACTCGACTCGACAAGCTATAACTCCGAAAGTCTCGTTTATCAAACATTTACATCTGTAATAACCTCATTAAACGAAACAAAATCCAAAGTAAACAAAATCAAAAGGAAAACTAACAGACAGACAGGCAAATAAGCGCTCGTTTTATGCAAATAACTCGTTACAATGTCACATTGCCCGGTTGCCTGTCACGGCGCTCTGCAATTAATGCTAGTAGAAAATTAAATTAGAACACGCGCACGCCGTGTAACTCGGGGGAGGGCGGACTACCAGAACATTTTGACCTCTCATAAGTATACAACAACGCAAAATAACCCTTACTTTTTAGAATTTAAGAATGGTTAGTAATGAAATTGAGGGTCTAGTTATTTAAGTCACACTGGCAGCCATTTTGCTTAGCCCGCTAATTACGGATCCCTTCGTAGTCATTTCATCGGCTGCGAGGAGCGTCTTTTTGCCGATTACACTGTGGTTTGTACTTTTCGAATTAGCGCTACCATCGTTTCCGCTCTTAGCCGTGCTCTATTGTTATAAATGATTACTGGTTGCAACGCTCGCATGTGTTGCGTGGACAATTGTCCGCCGTAGTACATAATCACACATGCGACCGGCTATTTCTGTTTACAATTGCGTCAAGGACTGCGTAAGGTCGTGGGTTCGGCACTAATGCAATTGCAATGCAATTTGTATGGGCGTCTAACGCTGGCAGCTTGAAGATTTTTACAACTTTATCGTAATGCTAGGTAGTGGTTACATGTGAGAAATAAAGAAACAAACAAATATTGAATGCACCAAAATTAATGAATCAATAAAGTAGTCGATCTTCACGTCAAAAAATTACATGGTGCGTGCAGAGAGGTCTAATTGGGTTTCAACGGACTCATTGTCCGAATATACGGAAGAATTAGGTCACAAATTTAGAAAAAAAAAGATGGTTCAGTCATTCGGTTCGTCTCTCACGGTAAGTCTCACTAAAAAGAAAAACTAAAACTAAAGAATCACTATATTTAAAAACCGACTCGGTCATACTTGTTTATAATCCACTGAGCTTTGGCAACTGATAATAAGGTGAAACGAACACGGATCCTTAATTTTACATTAAAAGGAAAACAAAAAGAACGAACTTTTTACCAAATCCAGTGAACACAGGGCTCTTCATTGGCTAATCTATAGGTTCGTCAAAAAAAAGAACTTTTCAACCAACACGCGTTTAAAACGATAACAGTTCTCAATAACTTTCCGAAGTAAACCGTCTAAAATTGAACGTGGCAATCATATCTAATCGGCTTCGTATCTTCGATACATTTTTAATGGACAACATGCCTGATTGGAACCAATCGAACGACGTTGTTTATAATCGTTTCTCGATCCTGCCGGGTGTCTATTAGTGTTTCCCTATGACCTTGACCTTGTGAGATGTGGAACTCGGCTCGGTTGGTTTAATCCTTCGTATCCAATCGCAGCTTAACCACGCTGTGTACTGATTGGACACTTTATAGATACCAAAGCGAATGGGAATAAGTGCAGCTAGTTGAACTTTGTATGGTGGACAGAAGAATATTTTCAATCTATATATATAAAAGAGAAAGTGTGTGGGTTTCTTCCGTATAGGCACCGAAACGGCTGAACCCATTTGAATAAAACTTTCAGGGAATCTTCAGATTGACCTGGCGAGTAATCCTGTAAGTTTGGTAACGATCGGAGTACTCCCCTTTTTGAACTGTCAAACATACCATACGTCGTACTTTTATTTCTGACATTAACTTGAGCCCGATATGTTTTCGTATAAATGATAAGAATGCTATTGTAGGAGATAACTGTTATGTACAAGGGTGTAGGTAATCTCACCCGCTCGAGAAGAGAATGAATACGGAGAGAAATGATTAATTTAATGTATTGTGAGAGTTAAATTATATATTTAATGATGTAAGTTTATTGTTAAAATATATTTTTTTAAAGACGAACTACACAGATTAGCCAAAGAGGCTGGCCTTGACCGCTTCACCGGATTGAGAGGTGGCCGAGCTCTTAGGTCGCTTAGCCTGAACCTCTATTGCTAGTAAGTCGACACAAATGTCCCCCCGGTGAGGGGTAACCTCGGCTTGGACGGTTACTATGTTACGCGTAAGCATTCCGATCCGAGGGTGCCGGAGTGTGCCAAACCACGACTCGGTCGTTTGCTATTTCACGGATAATCTAAGGGACATTCAAAAGCTAAACTAACTTTGAGTGCCACTTCAGGAAGTTTGTTAAAATAAAACAAAATGTAGCTCTGGGGCTGGGTACGCTAGTTATTGTTGTATTAAAATACGTGTGTCATATGTGTTGCTTAGTTATTAATAGATAAAGTAGTTGATAGTCACGTCAAAAATGCTCCACTCTATAATTTTATTTCCCAAATTGTTTTAGACAGTGGCGTTTGATTGCAATATAACATCGCATTAATATTGGAGCACGGTACTCAGTTTGCTGTCGAAACAGCAATTACAATGTTTTGTGGCAAATTAGAAATTTTCATACATCGTTTGATCGATCCGTTGGTTCCGCTTGTTTTCCAACACGTGCACCGTTTAGGAGCCGCTATCTTAAGATATTTTGGCACGCGATCCGTGCATGTTACAACTTCCGAATAAATGGCTTTTATACTATTAAATTATATCCACACTTTTATTTCCATTATTATCTTATTATTTTCAAGAGCCGTGGTAGCTCAGTGTCCGGGCGGTCGCCTCAAGTTGTCGGCACCAATATATTTGTTGTTGCAATGTTATGTGTTGATTTACCAAGCGCTCGGCGGTGAAGGAAAACGTCGTGAGAAAACCTACACGCCTTAGAAAATTTCAATTTCAATTTTGCACTAGGGCCGCGTGGCGGGCTATGTTCTTATACTCTCTTTACACAGAAGGCCTGTGCCCAACAGTGGGACATATATACAATATATAGGCTCTAACTTTTTTTTATTTCCTAGATCACGCTTAAATATTCCTAACTCTGAATGTTTAGACCTGCTTCCCAAATTTCTTTACAAGATAAACCACACATCCTCGCAAAGGAACACAGGTATTTACCAACGATGAAAGATGGCTGGATCCTGATTTTGTAATAAATTAAATTAAATCCAAGTGAGATTTCAAGATACTGTGAGTTCTGCGTGGCCTGTACTAAAAAATGGCAACACAACTAATATCAGAGCTAAGACGTAAGTAATTTAACCTATGAAATATAAAATTTAATCTTGTATATTGTATTTGTGTAAAAATGATAATAATATAATAAACGATTTATTCAAACCAGCACACAGAAATAGACAAATAGGAAAAAAGAAGAACATTATCTATTGACAATAAAAAAAATGTTTTAATTACAACACATTTTCTTATACTAATTAAAAATAGGAAAAAGATAATATAAAATAAAGAAACAAGTAAATGCGATAACTTAATCTACTTGGTTGCGATGCTGGAATAGGTACCAGCTCATCATTGTGTTGGCTGTGAAGCCAACGCTGGTATTCTGCTGGTACCTATGCCTTCCCATCTGGCCGTCTTCTGTGCTCTGGTGTTAAGTGGACAATTCACCAAGATTAAAATTAAGTTAAAAAGTAAAAGTACATTATAAACGACAGAAAAGGTAATTTCAAATTTAATACAGGATCAATTAAAAAATGTTCAACATAATTTACTGCAACATAGTCTGTGAAACTCAACTGCATATAACCTGACCAATACAAACAGATGTCGTAAAAGCAACTCGAACTTAACAGGGTTATAACAAATAATGGTTCATAAACGGTGCCTGTTAATTGAGCCGCTAATGAGAAGTGAGATTGCGGGCGGGAAGATTGTTTTAAAACGATCAGCTGTTGCGGTGTCACGGCGGCCATAAAACGGCGCGTCGGCCGACTATCGAGCGAAATGTGAAAGAATTAATTCTCAAATTGCGGTCCCGGCTTTACAAAGATGGAGAGGTTTTATACTATTATTTTTGTCCGTCCGTACACTGTTATTTGGACATCAATTTGTGGTATATTGCACCTGCTAACCTCTTTAAATATTTATTGTTTTACGGACACCGGCTCGTCAATGTTTTGAGTGTAATTTAGAAACTTCGGTGTTTTTCAATATTGAGTTATTTAATAGTTTAGCATTAGGTAAAGTTTTGAGCAATTATGTAGTTTCTTTTGGTGGAAAGGACTGATCGGCCTGGACGTCTCAACAGTATCACCGGGTTATTTAGAAGTGGTCGAGGTCTTAGAGGGAACCTTTTTGTCTAACACTGAACTTTTTTGACTAACATAGGGCAAGGGTACCCGGGGGCCTCATCTAAGGCCTTTATTCTTTTCGTGATGGCATTCTGACTCGAGCTGCTTAGGCTCGGTTTGCTGTAGTCTGTTAGTTATATTAAATTTTAATTATAAATTCATTCCATATACTGCAATTAATACATTTAGTCTTATTAGAGAATTAAAGCGTTACTAGCTTTTTACCATCTTCCCGACGTGACATATAAGTTATTTTATCTTTGATTGTCCCATTTAATAAAGTAACTACCGACTGAGTCGTGTTTCGACCCTCTCGGGCTCCCTCGGGTCCGAATGCTTACGCGTAATAACCGCATAGTAACTGTCAAGCAGAGGTTACCCCTCACTGGGGGAACCCTTGTGTCGAGTTACTAGCCATAGAGGTTTAGGCTAAACGACCTAAGAGCTATGCCACCTCTCAATCCAGTGAAGCAGTCAAGGCCAGCTTCTCTGGCCAATGTGTAGTACGACATTACAAAAAAATCGTAAATGCACTTTTATTTATATTAAGAAAGAAATAATAAATGTATTGAGGAATTATCCATCATATTATTTAAGTTCACAGTATATATTCGTGTCCTTAAACAGTATAATAATTTCATTAGCGTTGTTCACATTGTACCCGCCCATACGTTTTGTAATGTTTCCACTGTCTCCCTTTTTCCGGACGCGGCAAGGGGACCCTTCCGTGGGAGGGGTTTTATCATGACAATCATTCCTTAACGGTGAGTGATAGTTACATTATTAAAATTGATACAGTAAATAATTAAACAACTTTGTTCTTTTATTGAAAATGACAGTGGAGTTGTAAACAAAATCGTATGTACTTATTACTTAGCCTTTACATACAAATTAGTTTTACCGCGCCATACCTTGCCTTAAGTTGCATTTAGAGGACGTTTTAAATAAATATAGAGCCGTGATAGCTCAGTGTCCGTGTGGTTGGCTCAAGTTGCGTAGTACGCTAGCAATCTGAGTTCGATCCCCGGTGCCGGCACCAATAAATTTGTTGTTGCAATTTTATGTGCTGATTTACCACGCGCTCGGCGGCGAAGGAAAACATCGTGAGGAAACCTACATGTCTTAGAATATTTTTCTAGGGCTTGTGAAGTCTGCCAATCCGCACTAGGGCCGCGTGGCGGACTATGCCCTTATACTCTCTTTACAGAGAAGGCCTGCGCCCAATAGTGGGACATATTTAAAGGCTGTAACTTTAACTTTTGACTTTACTTTAAATAAATAAATAAAAGATAACAGATATGCAACGAGCTAAAATAGAGGTACGGACAACCCAAGACCGTCTGTCTTGGCGCCGCCGCATGGAAGAAGAAGAAGAAGCTTACAGAACCTTTTAACCCCAGCGGAATAGACAAAGGTAGATTTCTGATGTTCTTATGTGACACGTGAAGAGGTGAGCTCATCGCCGTCGTGCACAAATTTTTAGCAAATGCTGAGACAGCAATTCACCTTTGTTAAATCTTACCAGGGAGCTCTAATGTAAGGCGATTGTATCGACATCAGGAAATCGAGGTTATGAGAAGTTATTTCGTTTTTTAATAGCTAGTTTTCACGCTTTTTAGTGTCCATGAAATGTTCAGTTCGAATACGGGATATACAAAATTAAATTAAAAAGACAATAAAGCAACGATTCATGCGGACAACTGTAACGTTTAATTTAACAAACGGTTCTCAAATTTAGAAAGTACACCATGACAAATACAGGTAATTCAATATGAAACGGAATTCGAAGTTTCAATGATCTGTAACTGGAACAACGCATGTAAAGTATACGTTCCCACCCACACAATAACAAAGAAGATAATAGAATTTCAATATTGCTCTCGCAAGCAATCATTGTCTATCGAATCGCTGATTACCGCCGCCGTACCTAGCCATCGGCCGGCGGCACGCGAGCGACAACGGACGGGCTTAGAGCCGCTCCAAATTACCGGTACTATCCACAAAACCGAAACCAACCGGAACTCGATGTTCGAAAACATCGTACTAGCACGCGTCCGCCACCAAATCGATTAGGAGAGCTCGTACCGAATCGTTCTAGCCAGTGCGCACACTCGCGCCTCGCACCACTATTAAATAGAACGTTTTCGTTTAAATCCGAATCGAATCGTAAATTCGAACACTGTTGTTATTCCGGATCGTCTCGTATTTACGGTTTTTATCGGACTCTATCATGCGACGGGAGTGCGGAATGTGTTTATTGATTCACGCATCGTTTTTGAAATTCCATATGATCGATTTTACAAGCTAGTATAATGGATGGATTTTATATTTTGAATTACCTATTAGGCGGGAATAATTCCGTTACGTTCGTTATTTTTTTTTCATGTTGATAGAATTTGTAATGATAAGTTTTCATCACTGATGTATTGGTTTTTTGTTTTTTACATACCTTGAAAAATCAATTTCGTCAATATTCCTAGTTTCAAGCGCAATTATCGTCTCTATTATATCTAATAATCTTAGTACAAACTTCATATCAGCAATTCGATTCGATTAGATTAGTAAAATACGATTGTATATTGATTGATATTGTATATTGTACGAGTATACAATATACAGGTATCTCGGAAAGTGCCCTAACGATTTAGATTAAATGTCGAAATTACGTCTCTAAAAATAAACGTAAAAATTACTTTTCAAATGTGTAATGTAGGTTAATTAAGGCTAGACTATTACACGCTGTGTCGTGTCCTGTCGCTGACAGATCGAGGGCACCCCGCTCATAACGGCTGATGGCATTCGCGGAAGGTTTAGTGGGTAGGGGCTGCCCAGGCCGAGTCCCACACATCCCTCCGGGCCCACCCAGGGTACCGGAGGATGGTCTATAAAAAGATTCCCCCGACGTGAACAAAAAAAAATTACACGCTGTGTAATAATCTAGCCTTAATTACACACACGGCACAGGGGGGAGGGAGTAAACTTCCCCCCGGAACGTCGTCTCCTAAGAGCACAGTGCAGAGGGGATCCGCTGCATTCCTCTGGAGATCCCAGAGCCCTTCACCTGTTCTTATTATACCCTCTGTGTTGAAGGCATATATTATTATATACGTGTTTATGTATATGTCAAAAATGCTTCTTAAATCTATCTCCCAGTTCTGAACATTTAACTTTAAAGAGGATATTAGGACAAATCTTATTCTTGCCTTGTTCAGACAAGAATAAGATTTGTCCGCAACAGAAATCATCATCATCATTATTTCAGCCCTAGGACATCCATTGCTAGACATCCGCAACAATTTTTTTATAAGCTAGTTTTTTTTTAATTTCTTGTAAGGCCGTCAGACCACCTTGGCGGACTTTAGTCTGGAATAATAATACAAAGAATAAAATTATAAAAATATATAGTAATAAGGGATGTTACCCTTACAAAATTTTGAAAACATTGTAAATCTTTGCACAATGGCAGTTTCCAAAACGCGTCGCTTCACGGCGCGTTACGAAATCATAAAAATAAAATGAAATAATGTGTGTTGTGACAACGCTTCCTGCATCACAGAACGCGCTCATTTATTCCGAACAACAATGTAGTAAACATCGGTTTAACAGCCGTGTCATACAACTGAAATTACCCTTTCGATTCGTAACGCGCGCGGAATGACTCCACCGCCATAGTTACTAACCACTCATTTTTCACAGTTGCGTTCACATGACAGCCAAGTGTTCTCAATTTTAGGCATGTATCCATTATATAACTGACTAAGAAGTTTTGGAAATACAGTAGAATCTCCGTAAACATTCAGGAAGACGCTAAAAATACGAGTAATGGAGGTTTCGGCTTATAGAAGATTTTGGCAAATTCTTAGTCTTGTCGACATTAAGAATTTGCTAACTCTAGAATCTAAATCGAAACTGGAAAAATTTCCAAACATAGCAAATTTTTGAGTTACAAAAGTCCATTTTAATTTTTTAAGTTGGAATATGTACTTATCTTGTGCTTAACATTTTGAGTGAAGTTTGAGTTGATTTGTAGAGAAGGTAATAAAACATTTTTTGGCTTGTGCAGGTTTTTATTTATTGAGGTATTCAATTTACAGAGATTCAACTGGCGTATTAAAAAAATTTAAAAGCTAATACTATTCTTTTAATAAAAATACTTTTAAGAAATAATTTAACGTCGTTTCGAGCTCTTCAGGCAATAAGCGTCTTCACGTTAATCATACTACATACATATTACATAACCATATTTATATAAACCAAGATTAAATAACAATCCATAGATTGCAATAGACACCGATACTAATCGGATGATTCGTTAAGCTGTTACAATAAAAAAAAAATTTAAAAAGAGAAGATGGCTAGATGGTGTCACATGCTTAGGATATTGTTGCGGCTGTTTGATTTTAAGAATCAAGTCGAATGAAATAACTATACTATATATATCGCGAGCAAAAATAAAGGGTCGGAATAAAGGGTCGGTTAAGAAAGTTTGAATATCTCATAATATAAAGACACTAGCTAACTGAAATAAATTGTGCACGATGAACAATTAAATATCCTTAAATAAAATAAAATATTTTATTAATACAATATTTTCATTTAATTTATTTTAATTTAAATTTTAGTACTTAGGTGATACTAATTTATTTTTGCTCACGGCTATATAAGTGTGACAAATTTCTCATATTTTATGTACAGTTGTATGAGTAATATCTTCATGTATATAAATGCATCTATTCTGAGTGTGTAACTTCTTTGTTTTATGCTTTTTAGCGTAATAAATGCCAGTATAAAAAACAAACTTAAAAAAGTCACCCGCATGACGGGATTTGGATTGGCTCACGATGATTTGTCGCGAGCGGAGAATACAGAGTAAAAATGAAATGGAATTGAATTTATTTTGCCCCGATGCGGTATAACGATCTAATAAATCGGGAGGACGCGGCCGTAAGTCAGGGTTCACCGCAGAGCTCGTAACTCACGGGACCAATGTGCCGCGAAATCAATAGAGCTGACAGTATGCTGTTCTTTATGTTGCAATTCATATATATATATATATATACATATATATATATGCATATACCGACGCTGGAAAACTTTTTTTAAAAAAATTATATAATTCGTGTTTGTGGACCGAGCTGTCGTTTTTGGACACAATATTTATAATTTTTTGCTGAAAAAGTATTGTACCACGGCATTCACTTAGAATTGCGAGTGCCGCCCAACTGTTTCATCTCGCAAGAGACAGAAAGAGATATGGTGGACTGACTACTAACCTTCGCTAGTCGGAGAGGCACTTTAAGAAGAAGAAGATTAACCTAGAGTTTTACTAGATCTAGAAGAAAATCGTTTTACGGAACAATAAATAAAAGAGAAGTGTTAATCTTGAAAATCCTATTTTCGCTATTTTCATCTAATTGTTACAAATCATATATCATTCGAAGCGTCTTTTTTTCTGCTTCCAACGACGTAAAAAAGAAAATGGACATATGTGTCACTACGTTTTAGCTTTTCAGTGTCGATATGTATATATATACATGAATATATGCATTCGTATACGCCATATCCATAGGTTACAAGTAATTCAGAATCGATTTCTGCGACGAGCCACGGGTGCGCCGTGATTCGTACGTAATCGCGAGCTCCATGTTGATACAGGGTTGCCGACAATAGCCCAGATCTTTAAGCAGGCATCTCGATGGTTTTTCGAGACTGCCACCAACAATCTAACAAACTTCTTGTAAGTGCCGCCACTTATAAGCCATCCTCATTGGTAAAAGCCGGCTTGGTTCGAACTCACTAAAATAAAAACAAAAGACAAACGCTTAGCTACTTGATTATCCCTACTATTGTTTATAAAAACTAAAAATTACACGCTCACACACCCACGAACATCCATGCTTACGCACAATCTATCAAGTACATAAAAATTAACAATTATTGTCAACAGTTGAGGGCTTGGTAACTTCTCAATATAGGCTATTAGGTAGTCTAGTAAGGATATTAGAGTCCATCACTCTTAAAAATGTCATAAAATTCAAATAGTATGCGAATTTATAACCGTCTTGTGCATTGTAGACTACAAATTATAAAAACAAAATATTAAAATAGAATTTATTTTGATTATATCATAATTATAACACTTTCAAGTAAGTTTTAATCTACCTCCAAATCGTTTATAAAACTATTTTTTATCTCTACAAAGAATAAAATGGCGCGTATTCAAGCATGATGTCGGTTGTCATAAACACGATAATTGTTATCGTTTAAAGACATCGGCGGGTGTCGGTGAGTGCCAGTCAGCCGTGAATCGAATAAAATTAATAGAAAACACGGCGTGCAATTAAAACGAGAGAACAAGCATACATTTATTAACTACGCTAAAATATCATCACATAAATCGATATCGGAGCTGTCAGTTTATCGACGATTATTCTTAATTGGATTATGAAAGCTGTGTAGTGTCGTGTCTTTGTCGAGTGACAAGAAACAAGCGTGTGAGCAAAGAAGTTATTATTTCCTAACACTAAAGCCAGTCGGCCCGGAGGAGTAGGCAGAAATCAAGAACTTCCACTTAGTAACATCCTAACACACCATTTACTTCTTCACCGAATTGAGAGGTTGCATAGCTCTTAAGTCGCTTTGCCTGAACCTCCATTAGGTGGTAACTCGACACAAGGGTTCCCCCGGTGAGGGTTAACCTCGGTTTGGACGGTTACCATTATTACGCGTTATCAGATCTGAGGGCGCTTGAGACGGCCAAACCACGACTCGGTCGGTAGCTATATAATTAACAAAACTCTATTGGGACAATCTAAGCGTTAGCGCTACGAGAAGAAGTGACCGAAGAAACTCCAGCAACGCTCCTAATCCTATCGAGGGGTGGGGTTTTCCCATAAAATACTTATATCGCGCAAGGATTTTTCGCAACCACCGACGGTCGCGAATGGACGCTTAAACCTAATACACCTTTTTCACTGTTACTAAATAAATAAATAACCTATTTTAAAGGTATAGAAACAGCTTTTGCTATCTGCTTTTCACTCATCTTATTAGGTCTCATATATGACAGGTTACAATATAATATACCAAACACAATCTTTTGTTTTAAATAGATCTATTTAAAATCGTTCACATTAAAAACACAAATAATTGCCAATAGAAATGAAAGTTGTTTCTATTTGATTTCGTTTTAAAAATTAATGCAATAACTATAGCGGAGTAGACAGAGACATCAATCGGAGTCTACTTTCCAACGAGGTTATTAGGTCCCTTATGTGACACTGGAACAAATGGTTTTTGTTACTAAAAAAGGAAAGTCCTGAGTACAATTCTACGATGAAACGAACCTCCGACCATCAGATCTTAAGTAGACTACTAGGCCCCCGTTAAGTATGTAGATATCAGCCATTGTTTCTTCGTGGAGAAATTATTACATAAGAATAAAATTAGTTAGCTCTACAAACAGATATACGTATACAAGAACAAGTGATATGTGGTAGTGGTTAAACGTTTGATTTCTCGATTTATGGTTGTGCTGTTTGAATTTTGCGTTACCGTTTTTCGAATGCTGTGCGAAACTTGTACATATGAGACAAATAGAAAAAAGAATCAAGATTAAAAGGACGTCAAAGCTTATTTTGTCTAAAGCGTATTTGTTTTACAAATCGTTTAATAAATGACTGAGCCATTCACATATGACGCACTTTATAGATCGTTTTTTTTGAAATCACTATTTCAAGACAGCCTAGTGTACAAAACACGCGACAAAATTAAACACGCGTGTAGGCTTTAACTTGGGCCCCACAAACGCAGAATCCTCCGCCCGTACCGTGCTTATCTCGAGGAGACAAGCGGGAGGCATCCGATTGGCCGCAAGGAAAGGGGCGGCCCTCTCGTTTCTCGCCGCCTTCGCCTCCCATATGCAACGAGAATAATCTCAACTTTAATTAACCATTTAAAATCTCAAATGATTCGCTATGAAGATCACACAACAGTCTTATTAAGCTGCCGACAAGTTCCCAACGACGTAAGTATACGTAAATTACGCTTCAAGTGCGACTCGTTTTGTACCAGTCGAAAATTAAGTGTGAAATTAAAAAAATTAAATTCAATCTAAATTAATCAACGGCTATGAGAAGTTATTTAACAATCATACGGATATTGTGATAATGTTTTTTAAATCAATTTTAATTTAAAAGATTTCATTTTTTTTTTTTTTATTGACGAACTACACAGATTGGCCAGAGAGGCTGGCCTTGACTGCTTCACCGGATTGAGAGGTGGCATAGCTCTTAGGTCGCCTAGCCTGAACCTCTATTGCTAGTAACTCGACACAAGGGTCCCCGGTGAGGGGTAACCTCGGCTTGACGGTTACTATGTTACGCGTAAGCATGCCGATCCGAGGGCGCCTGAGACGGCCAAACCACGACTCGGTCGGTTGCTATTTCACGGATAATCTAAGAGACATTCAAAGCTAAACTAACTTTGAGTGCCACTTCGGGAAGCGTTGGCGCTGGGAGAAGAAGTGGCCGAAGAAACTCCAGCAACGCTCCTAACATCTAAGGGGTGGGGCCTGCCCATAAAATAGCGGTAACGCGCAAGGATTATTCGCAACCTCCGACGGTCGCGAATGGACGCTTTGTTGATTTGTAGAGATCTAGCCTGTGCAATGGTAATCGCGTCGTCCGGATCGTCAAGAACGTGTCTCGGCCTCCGGGCGACGCGACGGAATTTATTATAGGAAGGCTTATAAGTGGCGGCACTTACAAGAAGTTTGTTAGAATGTTTGGTGGCAGTCTCGAAAAACCGTCGAGATGCCTGTTTAAAGAATTGGGCTATTGTCGGTAACCCTGTATCAACGTGGAGCTCGCGATTACGTACGAACCACGGCGCACCCGTGGCTCGTCGCAGAAATCGATTCTGAATTACTTGTAACCTATGGATATGTTTATAGGCGGCATGCGCGAAGACCGGGCTCGCGTACGTCATAACGGGACGTATAACTGCTTTGTAAAGTGTCACCTTATTACGGAGGGACATTTTACTTTTCTTATTAATGAGGTGATATAGGCGACCCATAACGTAGGCCGCCCGGTTCCTAACTTGATCTACGTGAGGGCCGAAGCTGAGTTTGGGATCTAATACGACACCAAGGTATTTGGTTTGTGTAACCCATGGAATAGGGGTACCTAGAAGTTGGACGCAACGAGGTGGAGACTGAAGACGCCTCGTGAAGTACATGGCTGCGCTCTTAGCCGGGTTGATTTCTATTCTCCATTTCCGAAACCAATCCCTAGGGCATCGGCCGCGGTCTGGAGTTTTTAAGAATGACTTCGGGAGAACGCCCGGAAGCATAAATGCCGGTATCGTCGGCGAAAAGGGCTAGCTCTGCTCTACGTGAGCGCGGAATATCGTTAGTGTAGAGCGTGTATAGGACAAAAAGATTTCATTTAAAATTCGAAAAGAAAATGACGTTTCGAATATTTTACAGTGCATGTGTCAAGGAGGTTTGTTGGTAAATAATATTTTACAATTGGCTACTTCTTCCAATACCTCTCCACTATAGGTGATTGGCCGTCAGCTCTGTGAACTTATCTCTGTCTTGTGCCAAGTGCAATATCGGCAACACTGGTTCACTCTCAGACGTTTCATAACTTAATAATTATGTATATTTATTTATCAAAATAAGATTATTTTATCGACACTCCTATGCCACTACGACATTTAAATGTCACGGTGACACTACCCTGGGCCTGCTCTTAACCATGAAAGGTTTACTAGAAGAAAATGCTAATTTTTTTTTATGACAAATTACACAGATTGTTCGGAGAAGCTGACCTTGACTGCTCCTCACCGGATTGAGAGGTGGCATGGCTCTTAGGTCGCTTAGCCCGAACCTCTATCGCTAGTAATTCGACATTCGATATGCTCCCAAGAGTGCAAATCATTAATGACTTTAATTTTTGATTGTTAGTTTATGACTCACAAAATAATCAGGCAAATGACTAGTTTACTGCTTTTAAAACCACCAGATGGCCTTACTTACTGCACGTACTACGCTCAGCCTGAACCTCTATACCTATAACTTATTGATAAGAGAACATAATTTATGAACCAGATTAACGACGTATTGAAAAAGAGGTGTGTGAGGTGAGGAGCATGGGTTGCTAACGACTATGCATGTAAGGCACGCGAAAGAGGTGTATCAAGGTCGTACAAGTTGAAGTCATAATCTCACAAAGGCAATGGCCGCATCAAGGGAGAGGATAGTGAGCTACAACCTGAAAATGGCCATGAGAAGCAGGGACACAGCGGTCGCGGAGAAGCTAATAGCAATGCAGCGGGGCGTCTGCGACGCGTGAACCCAAAACGATCTCTGGCCACCTCAAATTCAGGCATTATATTATATATTATATAAAAAAATAAGGAAAATAGTAACTGTAGAAGTGGCACTTTTAACAAATGCAGAGTAAACAATTTAAGTGTATTGGAAAGAGCACGGACACAGGTCTGTGGTTGCAATCTAAGAATAAAGAAAAAAGTCTCTGATCTTTGCTTACCTCTCTAAGTGTTAGTGTCTATGTTATGTTAATAGGCAAAAAATTATTCAAAGCATTAAACGCGTAGCATATGAAATATTTATTTACTTTATGAATAGAGTCAATTAACTCCTTTTTGTACTAGCTGAATTAAATTATTTCTTCTGTAATTACAAATTAACAGTGACAAGTGATAATGACAAGTTAAATCGTATTTTATAAGCTGAATGAACTGGAATTTTTCCATTTCATTTACGGCAACAGATTTGAAAATGTTAGATCTGTCGCCAATTAGAATGACTCTTTTCCCTAAGTTTTAAATTCAGTCTCATTATTTCCAAATGTACACACGTTATAATGTTACAAATTGTGGGAAAGTAAATTTACTACTTCCCACATAAATATGGCGCATTACTTTACGTTTATAGGCAATTTTGTGCATTGTCTTGTGTGTAATTGTCTTGTAAAACATGTTGTCAACTAATAAGCTGGCTGAAGGCTAGCGCGATCACATTATTAGCATGATTGTTCTGTTATCTTAATTTACTATCCATTCTTTGTAGACGTTTACTGTAGAATTGTTGTAGAAACAAAGAGGAATTATGTAGAGATTTGCCAATTATTACCTTATTATATGTTAGTTATTTTTGTCTGCTTACCTTTCACGATCATTAGCAACTTGTCATTGCGAAACCAAGTTGTTCACATACTCATGGCGTTAGCCAGTGTAAATGAAAATGTGTAATATAATATGAAAAAAATGTAGTTATGAAAAAGTCGTCTAGAACATTATGAATAGTAAAATTGCATAAGCACAATTTTTTCACTGTAGATTCAACCTGTTACTGTCATCATATTTTCATAATGCGCCCAAAGAAGTGTAACTTCCAGAACTTTTGCGACATTGCGCAAGAGATGTGCATCTCTGGTGCGCAGGGTGCGGACCAGCTCAACAGCATCCTGAGCATGATCACTCAAAGGCTTGACTGTGTTTATTTAAACTCACATGGGGTAAGGTATTCATAAGCATAGTCAAGCCGTTAGTATTATATTATATTTTTTATATTATTATTATAATCAAATAATTGTAATAATAATTTTATATTATAATCTTATAATTTAGTCTAAGGTTGTTATTTAATAGTTATTTAAAATAATGATGAGTCTTAGTTACTTATTTGAATAAATTTATTATAAAACTATACCTTTAATTGCAAGCGTTACTATCTGCAGCTATACGTACTGTTTAATTCTTAATAACCAATCTGATGTGAACAGTACTCATGTAAGGCCATACTTGTGTAATAACTTTGAAGCTTCATTATTTCTGTTATTTCCTTTACCTTAAGATTTCTTACTTAGGTTATCATTGTATCGTTTACCGTACGGCATATAGCTATCTAAATGATATTGCCTTCATCAGGTGACCTATTGACATTAGAATCTTATTTACTGAACTGTTTTCTAACTGTATACAGGCGGTGTAAAATTTTGTAGTATGTTGTAAAGTATGGAATAATGTTTAATAACGACTTGCAGTCTAACAGTGCTTCCTTAGCATTTACAAGTATATTTACGAGTAAAAACTATTACCGTCTTCAAATCAAACGAGACGGACCGAAAATTAAACGACCACTTCGCGCGGATAGTTAAAGTTAAAGTTACAGCCTTTATATATATAATATATATGTCCCACTGCTGGGCAGAGGCCTTCTCTGTAAAGAGAGTATAAGGGCATACTCCGCCACGCGGCCTAATGCGGATTGGCAGACTTCACATGTCGCAGAAAAATTTGTAGGTTTCCTCACGATGTTTTCCTTCACCGCCGAGCGCGTGGTTAATCGGCACATAAAATTGCAACAACAAATTTATTGGTGCCGGCACCGGGGATCGAACTCGGGTTGCTAGCGTACTATGCAACTTGAGCCAACCGCCCGGACACTGAGCTACCACGGCTCGCGCGGATGCTCTCTTTAAATTTCGTATCTGTCAACGAGCTTTAAATTCTTTAATTACTGGAGTATCGAATAAAAAAAATTATTAATAACGAACTAAACCTTTTTTTTGTTCACTGAGAAGAAATCTTCAAAAAGATATCACGCCTTCTGGGGGGAAGGCGGCGTTTATGTGGGATTTTTTCCTCGGTGCATGGTGAGGGGCTCTGGGATCTCCAGAGGAACGCACCGGAGCCCTTCTGCACTGTGCCCTTAGGAGAGCACGTCTCGGAGGGGGGGAGGTTACTCTTCCCACCTGTGACCTCGCAGAGCAACGGCCACGGGCCTGCCGATGTTGCCTTCTTCCCAGGTCCATCTTGGCGGACGACAAATGCCCTCACACTTGTCAGCCGCCTTCTACGACAGGCAGGGGATACCGTAGTCTTATTCTTGAGAGCACAGAACTACAGGGTTGGAATTAACTAAACCTAATGGATCGAAGTGTGATCCAAGAATGTAGGATATGTAACAACGATGGCACGAGGCTGATACTTGTATCTAAAGTAAACGGCGAAAATGTAACGTCGGGACTCCTTATCTAGAAGGTATATGTAACTGATCCTAATTAATATATAAAATGGAATGTTTGTCTATATGTCCTTTATAGAATCGTAAACTATTCATTTCATCATGTGATGTTCTTTAGCAAAGTATTGTGCACGAGTCTACGAAGGTTTCTGAGTTGGTATTGACACATGGCGTAATTATCATTCCAATGAATTTCATATATTGCCGTGACAGTTAAATAGAAATGTAAAAAGCAAACGAACAGCGAATGTCCCCCAGTACTTGTGTCTTTCCTTCAAATTTATTTTAGTTAGTGGCGTAGCAAAGCGTAAGCGTAGCGCTGGGTATAGCAAGTAGTTTATATAAATATAATAGTATAATTTAATAAATTTTATATTTTTATTATTATGGGTCGGAGAAGTGTAGGGCGCCCTCCCTCCAGACGGACCGACGACCTTGTAAGGATAGCCGGAAGTGGCTGGATGCGTAAAGCGGAGGATCGTATATGGTGGAAGGCATTGGGGAAGGCCTATATCCAGCAGTGGGTAGACACAGGCTGATAATGATTATTATGTAATTTCATTATTAATTTAATCTTTAAAGGAAAAGGAATAAAAATCTTAAGATGAAGAAGAGAAGCCACTGGTTGAAACCGGTTTGAAGTTTGTTATTTTAACACTAACATTTTCATTAACCGGCCGTGTTTTGTACCCGAAACCACAATTTATTTAAACATTTTAAATTTCTGTTATCTGTTTATGCTTAAATAAATCTAAATAATATAGGGATGTAATAAAACGAACCATTAACCTCACGATTAGGGTCTTTTAAAGCCGTGGTTCGGCCATTTTGGGCGCTATCGGCTCAAAATGCTACTACGCCAGAGCCAAAGCCAGAACCCAAACCGATGCTCGTGGGAGCCCTTATACTCAAAAATAGAGATTTAACCCTAAGAGATCCCTTCTGAAGCTCGTCAAGTTGTAAAGCCTCCGTTTGAATCAATAAAAATTAGTTTATTCTATATTAATATTAACATAAAATACAATATTATCATTGTAATATCTTTGTTTGGACTTCTGATACTTTCGTATGCCCGCGGGTTTGGACTTAGCTCGATACAAATTATTACTTAGTCATATGTTTTATTATCTATGGTCCTCGAAATAAATAATTTCGATTCTAATTCCAGATTATCATATGCAGATACGTATTAGTGCCGTTATAATATAAATTGTGTGCATCTTACAACATAGTTTTATATGCCCTAATCCGGCCTTCGTAGGTTTAGTGACGCGAAAGCCGGGCGTTTTATGTCGATATTAAACCCTCGGACGGATCGTTCACAATTAATAGTTGGGTAATAAACGCGGCTCAAAGGCAGCCGGCAGAGACATAATATTAACTGCCTAATGGGTTATGATTATGATATTTACTACATGCGACGGCCTTAAGCCTCAATCCCGCTACCACCTTTATTGCTCTAGGACTTACGTAGACCTTATAACGTGTCAGCTAACTTGTGAGAACGTGAAATTTATCTCTTTACTTATTTTCTTATCTCTCCTTTATTACTATGCGATGAAAATCGTATTATTGTATTGTATGTAATATTGTGTTTTCTTGAACGGAATGCGTCTTTTGTAGCGTAGTCAAGGCATGATTAAATAAGGATATCGGGGGTAAAGTGGACCCGCGAAGAAGGCGACATCGGCTGGCCCGTGCCGCCTTGCACTGCGAGGCACAGGGGGGGAAGGGGTGATTAACCTCCCCCGGGACGTGCTCTCCGAAGAGCACAGTGAAAAAGAGGCTCCGGCTAGTTGATCTAGAGATCCCGGAGCCTCTCACCACGTACAGAGGAAGCCCTCCCACCTCCACCGGGGGGGTTTTAGTGGGTAAAAACCCTATATAACACGGATAAGGAAGGCGGGGTATCTTGTTGAAGATTTCCCCCCCGTTTAAAAAAAAAGGCTATCACTTTGAAGGAGAAAACAATCGATATCGTTAAAGACAACACAGGACCTATTTTGTGAAACATATACGATAATCGTCCACGGGGCCGCTACGGTTATTTACAGGATTTTTAACCTTGCCGTAGCACAACAAAGCTAGGCTAGGGGTAGAATAACTTTCTTTCGTTATTATGTGCTTCCACATCTGAAGGAGGGCCTTTGGTGTGCTTCTTTGGTGAAACCAGAGTACGTTTTAATACGGCAGGAAGACATCAACAGGTTTTAATGGCTAATTACCGTCCCATCCCAGGAGGCTGGTTAGCTTTTCGAGATTAGTTAGCTAGCCTTCAGGGTATACTTGGCGGAAGTAGTTGGAAATCGTATGTGTATACTCTAAAGAATTCCCATAAATGGAGTGGATTGATATTTTTTATAAAGTAGATTTACAATGACGAAAGAGAATTCTAAAATAGACAACAGAATAATTATAGTGCTTGTTGAATAATGCTTAGGGATCACAATATTCTATTTAGTGAATAACTTTCCGCTTCTATTGAGTGGAACCGCACCTTATTCAAATGAGGCGGCTTCGAGCAAAGCGTTGCCTAAATATTAGTTTAATATTTGGAAGATTGTATCATAGCATGAGGGGAAAAGCATTGTAACTTGTGTTAGCTAGAACGTACAAAATTTGTACTATTTTTGTCTTAGATTTAATGACTTCTTAAAATTTCATGAATGGTAAATAAATTGTATGTATGTAATAGAATTTATTTTACGCATTTTATCCGAAATTAAAATTGAAAAGACGTTTCGTCGTAACGTCAGAATCCGTTTCACCTCGGAAATTTAAAATTATAATTTATGTTTTAAACATTAATGTGGCGTAAAATGTGAAAAAATACTATTATAGCAAAATTTATATATATCATTGATAAAAAGAAATTAAATGTTATTTGCTATTGAATAATAGTCGTAAATATTTCTTGAAATTATCAAAAAAAATTGCCTTAATATAAAGTAATATTTGTAATTTAAATCAATGAAAAAATCAAATCAAACGGATATTTAGTATATAAGAGAGCCGAAACTGTCAGAAGGTTCCAATATATTTACAAGTTACAATGCTTTTGAGTGAACTGAATAAATTATGTAAATAGTGCGAGGCGGGTTCTCGCTTTCTTGTAAATGATTTGGCGTTTTACGTTTAATGGTCGTTCGGATCCACGCACACGGCTCTCCACATTAGTCCCACAAATTATTTAATTACTATTTATAGTTCCTCCACGTTGTCCGCACGCTACTTACGTACAGACTTCAATGTTTACAGTACAACCCATACTCTTTACATTTTTTAAATTAATTATTACGTAAATGTAATATAAGATCATTAATTATTTTATTTACGCAAATTGAATCTGTAAATCATTTTAATTTCCCGCTGCGCCTCGACCCAGTATAGTCATCAGTCCGTCTTCATTTATTAATTGTTGAAATAATTATACGCTCTGCAATTTATTGTAAATTTATGTTATATTTTTCTTTTACCCCTTTTTATATTTTTATGATTAATAACTATCATTTTGATAAAAAAAAAACTAATTTGAAATTATTTTTATAATAATTAGTAAAAAAAAAGATTATAAGTTATATAATTTGTCAGAATGCTTTAGCGGAATAATATAATACATAAATACATTTTAAAAATTATTTAGATGTTACTATACAAAAAAATGAATAAGTGTGTTAAGTATTACTTTTGTAACATGAATTATTTTTAAAGTTGTTTTTTTTTTACAATTTCTTTCAACTTCGCCATCACTGGGAAGACAAGGTTAAATAGAGTGATAAAATTGAATTCATTCAAAAAGAGACAATATCAAAATCGAACGACGACGACTGACGAATTAGACCTCCCTCTCCTCTTTTAGAAGTCGGTTAAAAACAATTAAAAGACAGAGAGAGACAAAATAAAAGACAGATAATAGACACATGCGCATGTATGATAATACCGTGGACTGCCAAGCGCACAAATACATCCATTCTTTATTTTTGGCGGGGGGGAAATCTTCAAACAAGTTACTCCGCCGTCATGAGGGAAGATGGGGTTATGTGGGGTTTTTACCCACTAAAACCCCCGGTGGCCCTTCCTCGGTCATGGTGACCCTCTGGGATCTCCAGAGGAACGCATCGGAGGCCCTCTGCACTGTGCTCTGGAGAGCACGTCCAATATTTGCTCAAGGCATATGTATGCCTTGAACAATAATAATAATAAACGAAATGATATTATAAGATCCCAATTATTATTTAGTATATAAAATGAGCAGATATTAACCCTACGAAAAAATAAATTAACCAACACTTATCACATACTTTTTGCTTTGCTAAAAATGTTTCCAACCGGAATTTCGCTTAAAACATCGGGCGTAATGTTTCCTTAATTTTGATGACGGAGTGATTGGCCACGGTCCCAAAAGCGAAACCATTAAGTTCGCATTCCAACGGCGGAGAAAAAGAGGAATGGAAGGAGCCCGAGGTGCAAACAGGGCGGGCCGGTACTTTACTGCGCCACCTCGTTCCGAAACTAGTGACAAATGGTGGCGGCATCTTTCATCTCCCGACGTCCTGAATTATGTTACAATGGAATATCGACCTAAAAATAAGTTGTTTCGATTGAGATTACAACGATGGTTGTACATGATTAACGAAATGATAACGCTATAATGAAATTCGGAAATAATCGCAAATCGTTTTCGAAAGCCTCCATGTAGGGCGATGTCTACCTGAATTGAAAAATGCATTGCAATTCACGATAACTTAGCAAATATTATTTCTTTTCAATTTGTTAAGATAAAAGACGTTTCTAATTTAAAATATATATTTATCTTTTATTGACTTTGCACATATTTCTTAAGGCTAATATAACTGCTGTAATTAATTTAATGTGTATATTATCGATTTTTTCACAAATCCAATACAATTTTTGATTTTCAAATCAAATTTTTTGAATATTTTTTTTTCACAACATAAGTGTACAAAAAGTGGACTAAAAGCATTCTCTGTTAGTCTGGCTTGGGTTCGTGTATAGGTTATGTAATAGGTCCAGACTTAGTTTTATTTTAAAAATGAATACCACAAACTAGAATGAAATACTACAAAATGATTATAATAAATCTAAATGAAAAATACGTTGGATTTTGTGAATTAGTGCTTCATACTTGATCTCTCTTACTTAGTTCCTTATTATTTTTCCTATGTTTATATTTAACTTACAATTTACTTACATAGCTTCGTTTAAAAATGGATGACTGTGGTACTAAAAGAGATGCGTAACTGCCAAGCTACTAATGAAGATGTATAGAGCAAATTGGGGAATAGGTTAGGTTAGGAATATACATTTTTGCAGCCCTGTAGTTCTTGGCTCGTAGTATAAGACTATATTATCCCCTGTCGTAGAAGGCTACTAAAAGGGGCCTCGGGTTTACTGGGTGACAAGGGTGGAGGCCTATGTCGTTTGGACCCGGGAAGAAAGCGACATCGGCTGGTTTGTGTCGCCTTGAATTGCGAGGGCATAGGAGGGAGGAATTAACCTCCTCCCCGAAGAGCACAGTGCAGAGGGGCTCCGGTGCGTTCCTCTGGAGATCCCGGAGCCCCTCACCATGCATCCGAGGAAGGGAAATCGGGAGGGTTCTAGTGGGTAAGATACCCACATAACCCCACCATCTCCCCAGAAGTCGGGGTATCTTGTTGAAGAATTCCCCCACGTGAAATAAAGGAATATACAAGATTGAGCACGTTAAGAGCTGTAACTTCTTTCAATCTATATTGCCACGAAAATTAGTTATTAAAACCTCCGTTATCTCATATAATAGTTGCGTAGCATAACTCAAACGTGACCAGTAAAAACGGTGCTTGGTGCTGGACTCAAAATTATAATTTCACAAATTTTAACTGAAAAATCATTTTCTCCGCCAAAATTAATCGTTACATACTGTGATGTAAAAAATTCAACGTTATATTTTGCTTTTTGTATTCCTAGATTTTTCCTAGAGAATTTATTATTCTGTACGGTTAACAGTTAAATTACTATCGTATAAAATCGTTTCTATTTCACGCAAAAACTAAGCGAGTTGCATTTAACCCATACATAATTGACGGTGGGATTTTTGTGCATATCCAACGTAATGCGTGCGCTATCCAGTCGCCATTGTCTCAACCTATTATTGTAATGGACTAGCATTACACTGATAGTACATCGTACAAGATAATTCCACCTTATACTATGTTATTACATAGAACAAAACTGCACGCGCACAGAAGCCGATGAACTTATTATTCATTGAATTAATAATTTTTTCCACGTTATTTTTCACGTCGTTTCATCGCCATTATGTCATGTGTCGTTAGAGTGTCTAGATTTTGTATTACACAATTTTATCGTAACAAAAAATATATTGTATACGGAGATGTAGGGATGCGAATGAAACGAAAGATTTTTTATTGACGAACTACACAGGCATACATTGGCCAGAGAAGCTGGCCTTGACTGCTTCACCGGATTGAGAGGTGGCATAGCTCTTAGGTCGCTTAGCCTGAACCTCTATCGCTAGTAACTCGACACAAGGGTCTCCCCGGTGGGGGGTAACCTCGGCTTGGACGGTTACTATGTTACGCGTAAGCATTCCGATCCGAGGGCGCCCGAGAGGGCCGAACCACGACTCGGTCGGTAGCTATTTCACGGATAATCTAAGGGACATTCGAAAAGCTAAACTAACTTTGAGTGCCACTTCGGGAAGCGTTGGCGCTGGGAGAAGAAGTGGCTGAAGAAACTCCAGCAACGCTCCTAGCATCTAAGGGGTGGGGCCTGCCCATAAAATAGCGGTAACGCGCGAGGATTATTCGCAACCTCCGACGGTCGCGAATGGACGGAAACGAAAGGTATGTGCGAGAATCATACTAAGGGGAAGTCCGTGACCTCTGCCTACGCTCCTGGATGACGGGAATCTTGATTTTTTTCATAAGAATTACTGTACTGTTAATGAATTACTGAATTATGAAGTACTTTTTTAACAAAGAAAAGTAACAGGCGCGCTTGTAATCGTCTGTGATCGTGGCTCTTCTGACCTTAATGGTCATCCATGGATACTCATGGATCACCCATGTTGCCCATGAATATTCATAGCATCAAAAGAGTACCAGGTATGTTCCCGGCCTTAAACAGGCTAAGGCTTCTTTAATTTAAGAGTTGGCTCTTATCTTAAAGTTCCCGGGGTGGTACGGGTTTTTAGCTTTAAGTTGAAAATTTATAATTATGAAATGGTAGAATTTTGAGTTCTGTCATGATGAGCTGCTCTGTACCAGCCTACTTTATTCGCCATATCAAGTCTCAATTGCTCGAGCCCATGTGATGCTGAAGGGTTTTGCTGAAAAATGTCTTTTTTTAACAAGTTTCTAAGCAAATGCTAGACCCTAATGTTGAGTGGAGATATAGTCCATTAAGTGCTTATGGTAGGTAAGGCACCTTGGGAAGTGCCCACTCATGTCTTGAACAAAATTTTTAGCCTAACAATCTAGAGTACGGTCAGCGAAACGTAAAGTTGTTATAATTTCAAGTATCTTCTAACACAAGTTGAAGCTTATTTGGTTAATAAGAATGTTGGTAACATTAATAACAATATAGTCTAGCCTTTAAAGAAACTGATAAGGACAATTTTTCACAGTCCATGCCTATGACATTTCAAAGCTCTTCGGTGTAATTCTGGCTTCACCACTAACTTATAAGGCGTATCGCTAACTATTAGGAGAACGATTGCTCATTTCGACTCTTAATATCGTTATCTTACTGAAATATTGATATCGTAATGAAATTATTTCTTATGTACTTCAAAGGAGCAAAATTTTTTTAATTCAAATAATGGTCACGAGGGCTTCAAAGAGAGCGTCACTTTCCCACTAACTACCGACTCTCACGCCACTGGAATATATAATCACGATTACAAATCGACTCTCCACGTCAATATCAAAGTTGTTTAATAAGTTGTCGCAACCGACCGACGGAAGCTCGGTGTAATAAAAGCTGTTTTACTATAATTAAGAAATACGCCCGACGACCCGAATCTTTAAACTTGTGTCGGCGGAAAGTTCGTTACAAGCTATTAGACAATTGTTTGATTTAATTAATTTTTGGTTAATTATAATTCCAGTAGGAGCAGTAGCAGTTCTTAACCAGACCCTGACACGGACATGAGTTTCTGGTTTGATTGATTATCAGCTACATTTTTTTTATAAATTAAAAATATTTTTGTACATAAAATAAAACTGCTGTAAGGCCCTTTAATTCAAAGCTTCCGCAAGCAGCGATATTGCATGAATGGGCTAAAAGACTGCGGCTCAATTATCTACTCTTCTCACGTAGAAGGTCTGTGCCCAGCAGTGGGAAATATAGGTTTTAACTTCTTTTTATTCCACGATCTCGCAGAATACTGGCATAAAAGTGGTGACAGGCTTAGCTTTCTACAACTTTACAGGCGTTCCAGAGAGACGTTAAGTATGCATGGAATTTGACATTTTAATAACAATTTATTGGCCGTTGTGCCAAAAATCTTAATCTACTATTTATTTAATGTTCGACCACAGGCTTATCGTGTGTCGATGATGGAAGCCTCTAGGGGCACAACTGAATACCACACTCAATCACACCCGTACACACATTCAAACTCAACACGTGTACGCACACATAGTATATATATATTTATATATATATATATATATATATATATATATATATATCCTGTGTGATCATTCTTGTTAAGCTTAAGCTTGTGCTAGGAGATGGTTCACGATATTCGAATGGTGGAATCGAACCTACAACCATACGGTTCGCAGAACGTGCCCTAAACCATTAGGCTATTAACGCTTCGAATAAGACGTCGGTATTCTGCAAAGACGTGATATCTCGATAGAGCCAACCCATCCGTATAACAGCCGCTGCAGTGCACCATTAAGGATATATACATTACAGAAGCAAACGTGAAACAAAATCGTATTACAACGCGTAAAATTTATCACGCAATAAATATAGCACAGATTAAAAACCCAAACTCACAGATAAATAATTACGAAACCGATATAGATTATGCGTTCATTAGCATAATTTACGATAGATTTCTTCTTCGCGCCATGAAACCATTTCACAGGGCCATTATGTAATCGCGTATAACTTCGATCGAGTATGCTTTTCGCATCGCATATATTAATGTTAATGCAGCTTAATCCCGTGCACGGACGTGTTACGTTGGCTATTAAAAGCTTTGCCACGGTACGTGTAATCTCGCTGTAATTGCCGCTTTACCCGGCGACTTCGAAATTTTAATTAGTTGGCGAAAATGAACGGGCGTTCGACGATTCATCCATCAAACGCACGGACATGTTCGATTTGTATGACGGTACACTCGACGGCGAACTACTAGCAAAAGATACTTAGAGTAAATATTTCCAAGAGTACTGTAAGTACTTAGCGCTTTAATGATTATGAGTTATGGAGCTCTTATCTATGGGTAAGTAAGCGTTCGCAGTCCGCACGATGTTATGGTGGGGATTCAAATCTCGATCAGTCGACTAGCTTTTGTTTTTTAATTTTACGAACACAAAATTATGGCCTGTGTCATACACAGATTATATACAGACCTTTGAATTATTGGAAGCGTCAATAACCTAATGTATTAGGGTACGGTCTGCGAAACGTAAGGTCAAATCCACCATTTCATTCATCCACCGACTATCGTGAACCATCTTTCTTTTTGTTGACGGGAAATCTTGAATAAGATACCCCGCCTTCTCGAGGGTTGGCGGGGTATCTAGGGTTAAGGGTTCGAGGGTAAGAACCCCTCGTTCTTACCCACAAAAACCCCCCGGTGGCCCATGGTGAGGGGCTCCGGGATCTCCAGAGGAACGCACCGGAGCCCATCTACACTGTGCACTGCAGAAGGTGACACGGGCCAACCGATATCGCCTTCTTCCCGGGTCCACTTTGGTGGACGTCGAAGGCCCCCACTTTTTCTGCCCAGTGAACCCGAGGCCCCTTTTAGTCTCCTTCTGCGACAGGCAGGGGATACCGAAGTCTTATTTAACGAGCCCAGAACTACTGGCCTGTTCGTGAACCATCTAGCATAAGCTTAAGCTTAGAATAGTTAAGTTAACATGAACGTTATTATTTGTAAAAAAAATGTTATCACATTTTTTGTAAAACAAAAACAAATCATTTCAAAAAATTATTAATGAAAAGCAGATGGCGATTGCTGTCTATGAAAGTTATAATGAGTTAAAGGATGTAAGAGCTAGTTTTTGACCCAATTGGGAGTTTCTCCGCCGGCTTCCACGACTCCACCCGACTGGTGGGTAGCCTCGTGAGCAGGGTCCCACAGGCACAGAGCCGGTTTTTGTAACCGAGCCTGTCTCCGGGGCAAGATGGTGAATGCTAACGCGACCCTATCTCGCCCATCACAGCGAAGGAATGCTCACCATGGGAGGTTTTAGTCGGTAGAGGACTCTAATAGGCCAAGCTCGACATAACTTGTATGAATTTTCTCAAATTTCTCTCGCATTTTCTCAAAAATCTCCTTTCAACCTGGTGAAATCGTAGAAGATTTTTGAAATGCTTTGCACGTCTTTGATAAAAGTCACGCCAGATTTCTTCACGATATTAATAGCGTTAAAAATAAAATTTCCAAATGTAACACATTTTTTATTCAAAATCTATTTCAATTCTAATTACAGCTTTACTTACAGTCAAGTGGAAAGTACTTGTCGTATCCTAGACAGACGTCCACTTAGTATCTATTAAAGGTTATTTATTTGCTGAGCTCGTTGGAACCGTTTAGTTGCGGGCGCACTCCGGGCTTTCATTTAGCAATCTGAAATATGCTACCGGCGATAGGAGTTATTCTAGACTTGTAATTGGACGAGATGCAAGGATTTATGGAAGGCAATAAGTAATCTACATTATATTTACTTCACGAGCGCTTTAAGCTCGTTTGACAAGAGCTTCTCGGATCGGAATGCTTACACGTGCGTCTATATATATATATACATATATATAACATAGTAACCGTCCAAGCCGAGGTCACCCCTCACCGGGGGCATCCTTGTTTTGAGTTATTAGCGATAGAGGTTCAGGCTAAGCGACTTAAGAGCTATTCCACCTCTCAATCCGGTGAAGCAGCCAAGGCCAGCTTCTCTGGCCAATCTGTGTAGTTCGTCATAAAAAAAGCTCTTAGCTTGTATGGGTCGTCCGTTTTATGTATTGTCCATCGTTTCGGTAGAAAAATCTTCCACGACTAACTTAGGTAGACAGAGATACACACCCCTGTAAGCTTTTCACTCACGTCAAATATTGGCTTGAAATCGAACTCCCAACCGTCCGATCATAAGTCGATCCACTTAAGTAACCAGTAGTTAATGATTTTGCAAGAATTAATAATTCCGTAAATACGCTTTGACACCGCCATTTTGTTTTAGCACAAATATAATAATAATATTTTAGCATTGAAAAGGTTTCCCATGTCCCATGTCAATTTTTCAATAAGATTATGGGTTCTGAAGATATACCTGAGAACATCTAAAAATAATCAATAAAAATGTTTGTGGATTGATATTTAAAGGATTGAATTGGTGGGTTTATAGGACTGTCAAAACTAGTTAATCCTTAACGACAACGAGCATGAATGTGGAAGAAAAAAGAGAACATAGACACCGTAACTTCTTTATCTGACTTCTGTTTCCGATCACGCCATACACACGTTTACATGCCGAACTAATCTAAAAAATTTGCCGATTTCGGTTTTTTTTTACCGAGATTGATTCAGCATTTTCGTTCATTAGGATCGCTGATTAGCTAGAAAAGCTAAGAAAGCATTAAAAAGCTAGAGGACCGCAACTGTTTTACTGGATTTTCGTGGTATATATAGCACTTAGATCGCATAGCCTCCACCTTATAACTTCCGTACTACAATAGAGTATTGTATATTGCAAGGCGTTTGGAGAAGAATAATTAAGCAACCCATTAAGAACGATTTGATTGTTAGCAACGGCGTACCATTTCGCGATTCAATCTATCAATATCGTAAAAACAATAGGAATTCATTGTAACACGAGAGCGGGGCGAATGGCGATCGCGTGCCGATTCGACAATTAAAAAAAACAATGCAATTATAAAATTACACAGATAATGTTATAATAACAAGAGTGCTCCGTAAAGATATCGGTTTTGTATTGTTCTGGACCAATCGCCCGATTTGCACTTTAAATGGTACCTGATACGCAGGGTTGGCTTTTTTATATTTGTGATACGATTGTAAAGAATGTGGGTAGCGTGCGTACTTACAATCTGAGGGTCCGCAATACAGAAGCGAAACGGTGTTGTTCTTTTTGCACCCAACAGGACTTTGGGACTTCGGGGACAGTGGGATTTCGGCAAGCACACTGGCAAGAGGAATGGGATATATCTAGAAATGCAAGGTGGATACACAAATTAATTAAAAACATAAAGACATGGACAAACAGAAAGTACAGTGAGGTGTACTAGCGGATGACACAATGCTTGACTGACCACGGAGTCTTGATGACAAACAAAACAAAGATTGGCAAACGTTTCGCTATGTGTATTGTAAAGACGCGATTGACGATGCAGAACATACGTTATTCGCATGCGTTAGCTTTGGCGAGAGAACGAGAACATAAAGGCTGAATTAGGGACTAGCGTGACGGTGGACAGTGTAGAAAAGTTGTAAAATATCAATGGTAGGCCGCAAGTTGGAAAAACACGCTACCCGATCCCCAGTGCTGGAAACAATGTAATTGTTTGTTACAATTGACTGCTGAATTACCACGTGTTCAGCGGTGAAGGGATACATCATGAGGAAACCTATGTCTTAGAAAACTTTCTATGTCATGTGAAGTTCACCAACCCGCACTAGGACCCCGTGGCGCACTTTGACAGTACGACTTATATAGGCTGTAATTTTAACATAAATAAAAAAGCATTAAACATTAATAACAGTAATTAAAAAAATATTATTAAGTTAATTATTATTTTTTATTACTTACGTCAGACACAAATCTACCCCGTGACAACCCTGTGACAGGTGGTATGATTGTACGTCGATGTCACTCGCGTACACTCGGCGTTGGCCGGTGGGTTATGGCCCCTTCACACGGAACCATCGCCGCCGCACCACCGTTTCGAGCGCGTTAATCGCAACGAACAAAAGCGAGCTTCGTCTTAATTAATGTGATTAATGGCGCGAAGCCACGGCTCGTTTTGAACTTGTGATACAGCTCTAATCGAGAAATAAATTAATTTTATTAGTAGTCCTTTCTAATAGAATACGATCATCGGTATCGCTCCCAAGCGCTGGATCGTTTACTCCGCACCGTTCGTTTCTCTAATTTGAAAATTGGGCGTTAAAACTTACCGATTATAATTGAAATTTACGACTTGGATAAAAGCTTATAAAAAAAGCAACGGTGACCGTTATAGACGCGCCTTAACAAGATAGATGTTTGTATCGACTTTAACGATTTTAACGAAACCATTCGATGGTGCTTTTAAAAGTGTATTTTCGAGCGTCTTGATTGCTCAGCTTCATAATAGTCGCTCAATAGTAGTTCAAAATAATTAAAGCTATTAACGGAGAATTCGCGTTAAAACAAATAGAATTCGCGCGAACACGTTGCCCCTTCAAACAATTTCTCGTGATTCTAACACGCTTCGCAGATGAAGTATTCAATTTAAAACTTTATGCCGTTTTTAGTAGAGTGTAGTCTTGTTTTTACGGTCCCCGTAGTCCATGCCTCGGGCCGTGATCGTGGCGGAGATAATTAGAGGCCGCGGCTCTGTGGGAGCCATAAAAACGGCAAATTGACCGGCGGGATAACCAGAAAGGCACAATGTGTTAGATAATAATTTCCAAATTACAGGTTGCGTCGGTTCGCGGGCGAGACTGGACGGGATCCTTTTTTCTCGTGCGCCGGCCGAGGTGCTAAGGGCAGCCTAATTACTATTTGGGTATCGAGCGAGGTTTTTAATGCATCTGCTACCTGTATAAATATTTATTATTAAAAGTTCAAACGCCAATTTTGATGGAAACCAATTAAATTTGTTGTAAAGTTTCATCAGCGGCGTAACGACTCGCCCGAAACCCGGTTTATACGTGCGCTTGCGTAATTAAATGAATTTAACTACATATAAATGAATCATTTTGTACAGTTTCAATTAACAGTTTTGAGTTTATTGTAAAAATACGATATCATATACCAGTTCGGAAGTCATGCAATTTGTTTTTTATGTTATTCTAGTATATTATAAAATAAAATATTATAAAACAGTTGTAGATTTAAATAATAGTCGGCTTATTGGCGATTTGTTTGCCCCCGTCAATGTAGTAACCTCAAAGCTTAGTGCAAAGCAGATAGGGTCAACTCCGCTAGGATTGAAATTAGGTGAAAAGAACAGTTACTTTAAAACGATCCTGAGACGTAGACAATTAGTATTTATATTTATTCTAGGCTCGTCTTTTAATCAAAGTCTCGGTAAAAATAAAAAAATCTGTTATTTAAATTCAAGATTTTAAAAAAAGATGTGACACCATACATAAATCAAATTGGAGTGTTTATTTTTAAAAATATATATTTTTTTACTACATGCACATGAATGTTTTTACGGTACATATAACAAAATAACATTTTTTTTACAATTTTTGAATGTCTGTTTGTTCCCCGCTAATCTCTGGAACGGGTGGCCCGATTTTGACGGAACTTTCACTGGCAGATAGCTAATGTAAGAAATAGTAAATTATTAATTATTTGGATGGTTTAGTTCATCCCACCAATTCCTCTAAAATTATCAACAGCGAGCGGAGCCTAGCGGCAACGGAGCGCTGGCGTGAATTTAAGAGTTGTAATGTATCAGTTAATATGGAGATAGACATAGAGCCGTCGCGTGCGACGCTCGACTAGCCGCTGCGTCCGGCGAGAATACAAATTGAGTTCGATGGGGCTGGGCGTAGTTTGTGCTGTATTCTATAAATAATCATTGTAGTGGTCACACGGGTCACGCGACGGGACCATTTGCGTCTTATACACCATGAATACAAATTTAATAAAAAAGTTATTCGTCAACTTCGACGTGGAATGAAGTCGTGGGCTCAGCTAGTATGTAACATATATACTTTAATGTATATTATATAAATATTAGTGAAGGTGTTTAATCCTAGTAAATTATCTCGGGTCACTTCTCATTCCATCCTCTCAACAAATCCTCGTCACCTTGTCTCCTCCTGTCTTATCAATATATTGAGCTAGTGGCTATATTCCTTCGTTGTTATCTCTTAGGGAACCAGACCATCTACTTTCCTTAACCGAGGTGGCTCACTGAACTGGCAGAGTTAGGTACTATCACCAAACATCATCATCATTTCAGCTAGCCAGCCAGATATAGGCCCCAACGACTTCCAAAAGGACCGGTTATAAGTTTCTTCTTGACACCTTTGTCGCCTTGCATCCAGCTGCATCCTGCAGCCTTTATGGGGCCGTTGGACCACCTTATGGCTGACCTACGGTGAGCTTGACGGTCCGTGGGTCTATTAAGAACATTCCAGCCCCATCGGCCATATGTTCTACCCGCTGCCCTATCTATTGTTACTTCAACTTGCTACTCTTTATATTTGGAGTTTTTTCGGCCACTTCTTCTCCCAGCGCGAACGTTCCCGAAGTGGCACTTAAAGTTAGTTTAGCTTTTGAATGTCCATTATCCGTGGAATAGCAACCGACCGAGTCGTGGTTCGGCCCTCTCGGGCGGTCTCTGACTGGAATGCTCACGCGTAACATAGTAACCGTACAAGCCGAGGTTACCCCTCACTGGGGGGACCCTTGTGTCGACTCCCTAACGATAGAGGTTCAGGATAAGCGACCTAAGAGCTATGCTACCTCTCAATCCGGTGAAGCAATCTCAAGGTCATCTTCTCTGGCCAATCTGTGTAGTCAAAAAAAAATCTTGCCATCTCCATTCGCCGGTTATTCATTGCCAGAGTGGTACAAATTACAACGACAAAACTACTTACCGGTGCCCGGGATGTGCACATTTATTTGCATTAACTACATTTACTTGTTGCCACATGCTAAATAAGTTGTCCCTCGCGTATTAACAATGTTGCGGGACAATCTGGTGGTCCCACCGGATGCCATGTCTCGGGGATCTGTCATTGGACGCGTAGTATAGGGCGGGCGACGAATAGGGGACACGCCCCACAGCAGCCCCGTTGTATACGGTCCTAGATTAATTTAACGACTTACAAAACAGCCATGATATCATTTAATGGACAGTTCGTAGACGCTTTTACGACTTTAAGGTTGACTTGTTTTTTTTTGTTACTGTTGTTGTAATTTTTATGAATCCTGAAGACATTGAAATCGACGGGAAAATCTGACACAAGTTAATTATTCTATGTTAAAGCACTTGTAAATAAAGCAAAGCAATTCACCCGTATACTTTCAAAACTAGAAGAAGGAAGACCAGTGTCAGCAATGCTCCTTTTATTAATAGGGTAAATAGGAAACAAAACGTGATAGAAATGCGAAAATATTTATTGATGCTCAATAACGAATGCGATAGGACTCAAATGTCTCTCTACTGACTGCAAAAAAGGAGAATTCTCACATAGGTTAAATTATTTGAGCATTTGTTTTTTTTTATTACTTGCCTAAGTCGTGTACATTTTAACTACCGTATATGATATAGCCACTGAATTGAATTGTACAGTAACTCAGCACTCGAACTTCCAGCAGAGAACCTCGGATCAGTCATTCTTAAAAGTTAAATTTACCTTTTACATGTCCCACTGTTGGACTCAGGCCTTCTCAGTAAAGAAGGGCATAGTCCTATTTAAGGGCGGCCTGTGTTTAGAAATGTTTAGAACATTTTTAAGTTTTTAGAAAAATTTCCTCACGATGTGTTCACTGCCGAGCGCACTCAAAATTGCGCCAAATAAATTCCTTGTTACCGGGGATCGAACTCAGGTTGCTAACCTACTATGCATCTTAAGGCAATCGCCCGGACACTGAGCTACCACGGCTCTTGGTGTAATAGTAGGTGCATATTCTGTTTACAATGTAGCTATGAAACCCCGTCTCCACCACGCTATGATGATTGGCTATACGAACGTAATCATTTCTAGTCTTTTTTTAAGAAAGCTAGCAATATTTCTCTTTTTTTTTTTTTTCATGAAAAGTTACTAACATTCTTGTTAAGCTTGTGCTAGGAGATGGTTCACGTCAATAGTCGAATGGTGGATAAGAAACTACGACCTTACGATTGGCAGACCGTACCCTAAACCATTAGGCTATGGACTCTTGCAAGCCTGCGAGATTTGTTATATCATTCGAGTCCATTAGTCTTCTTACACTACAACCAGAGATGGTGTGCGTAGTTAACTCGAATAAGCATTGGCCGGATTTAATCACAGAGCTATGATGTCAAGACGCAAAAATCAATTTGCAAATGCATTATTGAGGACTAAATAATATCAACTTTTACAACTAATAAGCATCTATGTTACCTTATCTTTAACTGATAGGATATTAAGAAATACATTTTTTTATTAAAAAAATTGAGTAAGAGATAAGTGGGTAGAGTTTCGAATGGAATTGAAGTAAAAAATATAAAATCAATCATAAACATGTATGAGGCTTTTCAAATAACAACAGGTATGGCAACATACGGCCATAGAGCCTATTACATTCTGAATTCCAGTTTGTTTGTCCACCAATTTCTGTTGCCGTGTCCCTATACAATTGTGTTTGTCAATGATAAATGGTCGCGCTCAGTGCTTTTCATCTCGTACGGTCAAAGGCGCCGACGTCAGCGATGTCCAGGCAACTTGAAACCTTATAACAAAAGAGTTACAATTGCAAATTGAATGTTGCTTTTTAATTACTACACAGGACTAAATGATACGGTACTAATCAAGTCCGGGAATAAACGCGGATAATGCGGTTTAATATCGTTTGAAAGGAACCTTTCGGCGGGTAGTCGCATTCACCAGTAATGAGTTTATTCAGGGATTTAATAGAATGAATCGTAGTGAGCAAATAACACTCGAGGTGAGGGTGTCGGAATGTGACGCGGATCAAGGATATTTTTGATTTTTCATCCATTGTATACCTATCAATCAAGTATAAAGGGTAAATGGCAACAAGTCTCTCTCTCTCTTGCTATTGGTCCCACAAGGTGGTGGGGTCAGCTTTCTGGATTTTCGTTTTCGATTTCGCTCTGTTCCCGACATCGTCTTTGGTAATCTTGCACTCCCTCATGTCTTTCGACACCACACTCTCCCACGTTGTCTGGATCCTCGACCGGAAAGGGAAAGTTGTAGCGCGAGGTTCCTGGCGTAGTCGGGGGCCTCATCAAAGGTGTCATACCATCGCAGCCTACTCTCCTGCATCTTGTCGGCAATCTCGCTTACACCCAGGCTTGCTTGCACAAATTCGTTGCATATTTTATCACGTCTGGTTACGCCACACATCCATCTCAGCATTTTGATTTCAGCAACTTGGATGGCATGCACGTTTCCGCGTCACGGCCCATGTTTCTCTGCCATACATAAGGACTAATCGTATTATAGTTTTGTAAACCAGACCACGCTACAAGTATATTTACGATTAAAAAACACACCTACTTCAAATAGAGTAGGAGGAATATTACGAAATAGAATTAATCAGAACTTAACCAAACTCTCATCAAATAACCCCTGAAATAGATACTTTCCCAAAAAAAATCAATCATCGAAATCGGTTGGCGTGATATTGAGCTATTCGTCCATTCGCATACTTAATGCAAATTTAAGACTTATATCGTTTTCTCATGGGATGTACCGGCTCTCAAATTAAAAAGAATCATCATAATCGGTTCACCCAGTCGAAAGTTATGACACAACAAACATAAAAAAAAGAAAAAACATGCAGACGAGTTGAGAACCTCCCCTTATTTTGAAGTTGGTTGAAAAGTACAAAAGTATTGGATGGCATTTCGAATATTTAGGTAGTTTATTTAACTTTTTAGGAAAGAATAAATAAATAAACTAGCATTCGGATTACGATCGGTCTAATAATCAATGATCAATCATTTTTAGCTTCTAGGGTATATATGAGCAAAATATTTCTATAACTTCTGCTCTTTGTATGGCGATGGGATCGCTTCCTGTCATGTTTGGGTACCTAATAAGCGTGGTAGGCGTTTACTATCACTAACCTATTTGGGTTAAAAGAATAATAATTTAGCCTTCAACGTTTGAGACCAAAAACGGTGAAGATAGAGACTGCTACATCTGTCTACTCCCTTTATCCTATCCTATAATCCAGCATGCACGCAATAAAAAGTTATTAATAGTAAAACAATGATTTAAATTTCACAACTAACGTCTAGCTTATGAAAATAAAAATCCACCTTCTAAAAATAGACATCGTTTTACAACTGTCGCGTGCATATAATTCATATATGCTTTAACAGTCCGACGTCGAATACTTAGACAGTTCAAGGGCAACTATTTCTAGAAAGCAAATGAATCTATTGCGTGGTTGAGTAACCGATTTGACTGATTGATTGATTGTTGGTCGTCGACTTCTACGTAAAAAGAACTCATATCTACGTAAAAGCGGATATTGCAATATTTGTCTACCGATGCTGAATTATCAGACGTTCAGTTTTCCTTACCACGGTTAAATAAAGTTCCGCACTTAAAATTTCAAACAAAAAATGTCGTTCATAAATAGACAGATAAATTCTTTATTGCACCGAAATACATGTACAAAGGCGAAGTTAATGCTATTTAGCATTTTCTTTCAGCTAACCTTTTTTATTTCAGAAATATTAGCAACATTCTTGTTAACCATTACAACTAGGCTTAAGCTTGTGGTGGAATGGTGAATTCTTAGACTAGGCTAGGGGTAGTGCCAGCCCTGTAGTTCTGGGCTCTCAAGAATAAGACTACGGTATCCCCTGCCTGTCGTACAAGGCGACTAAAAGGGGCCTCGGGTTCACTGGGCGACAAGGGTGGGGGCCTGAGTCGTCCACCAAAGTGGACCCGGGAAGAAGGCGACATCGGCTGGCCCGTGTCGCCTTGCGCTGCGAGGGCACAGGGGAGGAGGGAGTAACCTCCCCCCTCGGGACGTGCTCTCCTTGAGCACAGTGCAGAGTGGCTCCGGTGCGTTCAACTGGAGATCCCGGAGCCCCTCGTCATGCACCGAGGAAAGGGCCACCGGGGTGGTTATAGTGGGTAAGAACCCCACATAACCGCCGCCTTCCCCCCAGAAGGCGGGGTATCTTTGTGAAGATTTCCTCCCCGTCAACAAAAAAAAAAAAGGCTAGGGGTAGTGCCGCTTAAAATAGTTTTATAGGTATCTTATATAGATAAATAAATGTACATTTATATTTACATACACAGATAACATCTATATAAATGTAATAATACACATTGAATAAATAAACGATAAATGTATTTATATCAGTTAGTCATTTTTACTGTTTAGTTTTCATTAGTATACGAAGCATCTCTAATCTCAATAGGCAAACTATTCCAGAATTTAACTGCTGAGCAAGTAAATGAATTGCCATAGTTATTCGAGCGACACTCGGGATAGTATATAGGGATCGTCGGTGGCCGGCTCCGAGGATCAAATACGGCTTGCTAAAGTACAATTTGAGGTGAGCGAATCCTAAGTCTAGCTCTTAAATCGCGTATACGGGTTACCAATTGACAGTTTATCGTTATTATTCGGGGCGATCGGTACCCCTTCTACTACAATTAGAGACACGTGGCTTAATATATTATGCTGCCTTTACAGCGCCTGAGTCCAACAGTGGTACATATATAGGCTGTAACCATCGATTAACTTCTAAACGCGCTTCAATTAGGAGCGCATGAAAGTTAAAATGAACGAGCGTCTCGCGAGGTGGTCCCAGCGCATCGTTAATCTCTCATCTAACGTGGTCCGTGGAGGCTGTGTCACGGACGTCCAAATCCGTCCGTGAACAATGGCGAACATTTCCCTCGACATGTCCCCAACTATTGTGCTTTACAACGCCGCCAATTTTTAACGCCTCGCCTTTCTTAATGGCTAATGTTTGTTGTCATTGAACATTAGGAGTGAACAACTTTACGGTTCGATTTAATGTCGCTCGTAAAAGATTGTCGAGGGTTGTCAGGTTATTTTATTCTGAGTAAATTATATTTACCTAATTAAATGTTCTGTCGAGTCTTTAACGGCTGATGGGAAAGGAATAGAGGCCGAACATGGGTCGGAGAAGCCTAAGGGATCGCTGGAATTTCTTCGGCCACCTATTCTCCCAGCGCCAACGCTTCCCGAAGTGGCACTCAAAGTTAGTTTAACTTTTGAATGTCCCTTAGATTATCCGTGAAATAGCAACCGACCGAGTCGTGGTTCGGCCCTCTCGGGCACTCTCTGATCGGAATGCTTACGCGTAACATAGAAACCGTCCAAGCCGAGGTTACCCCTCACCGGGGGGACCCTTGTGTCGAGTTACCAGCAATAGAGGTTCAGGCTAAGCGACCTAAGAGCTTTTTTTTTTTTTGGTTTACGGGGAGGAAATCTTCAGAAAGATACCCCGCCTTCTGGGGGGAAGGCGGTGGTTATGTGGGGTTCTTACCCACTAAAACCTCCCCGGTGGCCCTTTCCTCGGTGCATGACGAGGGGCTCCGGGATCTCCAGTGGAACGCACCGGAGTCCCTCTGCACTGTGCTCAAGTAGAGCACGTCCCGGGGGGGAGGTTACTCCCTCCCCCCCTGTGCCCTCGCAGCGCAAGGCGACACGGGCCAGCCGATGTCGCCTTCTTCCCGGGTCCACTTTGGTGGACGACTCACGCCCCCACCCTTGTCGCCCAGTGAACCCGAGGCCCCTTTTAGTCGCCTTGTACGACAGGCAGGGGATACCGTAGTCTTATTCTTGAGCCCAGAACTACAGGGCTGCGGGCCGGTCTGCCACCGGCCCGCCTGCGCCATCTCCGAACGGGATCGTCCCTCTCCCGATCCCGTTCTGCGGTCTCCTTCTGGGTCATTACTGACTCGCAGAAGGAGACCAGCGCCTTCCATTTAGATCTCCCTGCCAGAGCAGCCGCTACTGCCACCGGCGGGGAGAGGTCTTGCCCGATATGCTGGACCAGGAAAGCGACCTAAGAGCTGTGCCATCTCTCAATCCGGTGAAGCAGTCAAGGCCAGCTTCTCTGGCCAATCTATGTAGTTCGTCATTAAAAAAAAAAGACCTAAGGGCCACCAGATGGACCTTCTATCGTATAAGGATAGCCAGATATGGCTAGATGCGGTAAGATTTTATGTCGGTGGGCATAGAAATGATTCTAATTTCATCAATGGTACGAGTCTTTCGCTTCTTTTTACTCTCGTCTATTCCATAATAAATGACACCTCGAGAAGTCATATCTGCAAAGGAGTAAAAATTTTTTTTTGGAATGAGACTTTAGTTGAGTACTTGGATTGTAATAAAGTTCTCAGCAACAATGTTATTGTGAAATGTTACTTACATAATTGAGATATTAGTAGGTTTATGACAAGACTGGGACTTATTTATTATCATTTCAGACATCAAAAAATCGGTATAGATTCAAAATGGCGGTACACAAACAATAAAAAATCAATTCATCTGGAATTGATTTTTATATAGACGAACTACATAGATTGGCCAGAGAAGCTACCCTTGACTGCTTCACCGTATTGAGAGGTGGCATAGCTCTTAGGTCGCTTAGCCTGAACCTCCATTGCTAGTAAATCGACACAAAGGTCCCCCCGGTGAGGGGTAACCTCGGCTTGGATTTTCACGGATAATCGGAGAAATAGCAAGTAAGATAATAAGAAAGTATAAATAAAAAATTAAAAATAGAGATAATGTGAAACCAAAGGTATATTTCTTCGAAATACACCAATGGTTAACAAAAATAGGATTAATTCAAAGTTGGATAAGCTGAAAATAAAATAGCAGATAAGTAAAAATATGTAAAATATGTAGAGTAAGAAGGTACATGTAGAGTAAGGAAATATAGAATAAGAAAAAGAAGTAAGGTAGTAGAGTAAGAGACAGTAATAATGTGGTGAAGTAGAGTAAGAAATGTAAAAAACTGTAAATGTATGTAGTAGAGTAAGAGAATGAAAAATGTATAGTATATAAAAAATTAGTAATTTTAGTAGAAATTAGAAATTGTAAAAAATGTGTCACTATTAAGCAGTAGAGCAGTAGTTGTAAGACTAGGTGAGTGAAAGAGAGTAGTGAGTTGAGTGGGATTGGAAGACGAAGAATGGAAAGGGAATGCAAGCAGATAGAGCAATAAGGTCCATAAGTTACAAAACGTTGGGGGAATGATGATAAAAAAAAATGGACATTCAAAAGCTAAACTAACTTTGAGTGCCACTTCGGCATCATCCCGAATTAAATTGAGAACATTATTGAAGTTAAACTTAGGCGCGTTATGAAATAAGAAGAGAAGTTAAAGCGGCAGTAAAAAAAATTGTGCTTATATTCTTTTCTAGTGCTCCAATATAATTGAGGTTAACTATCCGTATGTATAATTTATTATATATTTAATTATATTTGAAGCGTCAATAGCTTTAGGGTACGCTCTGCAAATCATCAGGTCGTAGGTTCGAATCCACCATTCGACTATTCACGTGAACGTCCTAGCACAAGCTTAAGTTTAGTTCGAATAGTTAACAAGAATTTTAGTAACATTTCTGAAAAAAATATTGCTAGATTTCTTTTTTTAAAAGAAATAGTAAATTAAATTGATTTAAATTAGTAAAAATATAATTTAACAAATGTTTCAAACTTTAACTATACTTTATTGACTGTATTGACTATCCATTTCCAGTCCTATTATTAATTTTATTTTAATACAATTAGAAACTATTTTTAATAAAGGCAAAGTAATATAACTTCTCACACGGGTACAATACACGCACCCATTTTTCAAGTCGGTTAAAAATACTGTGCATGGCCGGTACGAAAACACACAACAACACGCCTGATAAACCATACACATATAGATAGTTTTATTGGAGAGCGTGCAGTAAAATTAATAGCGGCGAGCGCCGAGCACAATGGACGGCGCAGCGCTGCGGTCGCGACACAATGCGGGTGCCGGCACCTCCATTCCACTGCCGCCAATTATGCTTTAACGCTATTATTATCGGCATCGGGTATTTAGTAAACATTGTCTTTTGAACACTCGCACTCACCTGGTACTTGTGGCGGGGAACGAGTCCGGTATTAACGACAAAGTAATTGATTGAGATCAAATGATCTGGGTTTTGAAGAACAACTCATAAATGCCTAATTTCTTTTAAGTAGTGAAGTCGTCAATCGGTCTTAACTATTATGAGACCGAAAAGGTCCTCGAGTAGATGAAACAAAAAACACACACACAAGACCATATACACAACCACACGAATACAATACACATACGCTCCTGTATATGTATATATCTATATATATATATAGAAAAAAAAACTACACATTGCGTTAACGTCTACGCCAGATGTACCATAATGGTGTCGCATTAAATCATTCAAGCCGTCTTACCATAAACTAATTTACAAAACTTTACCCGCCGTTTCCACGTTCAATCATGAAAAATAACATGATTTTATATGGACCCTATAATTAGAAGGTTCAACCCGCCGCCAAATGGTCTGCCGGCAATCAATTAAAACAATATTTGAAATAGTTTTCGAAAAAGTTGAAAGGAAGTACTGCAGCTATAAACCTTTCGTGTTATGTCCGAAGGGTTATCTTTTATCCTCTTCTCGCGAATAGTGTCGTCTCGCTCGGTGCGCCGATACGTCTACGCGTTCCGCCTTTGAGAAAAGGATACGCATAGAGTGAATTATGGCGGGCCAAGTTACCGCCAAAGTCTCGTTTGAGAGCTTCAAAAGTAATTAACTTCAACCGAGCTAAAGATACGGTTCAATATCTCTTAAGTACTCGTAATAAATAAGTGGGAAATATTAATTTGGAGGCTTGTAAATTATGCAAGGGCACCGCGGTACTTCAGTTAATTCGTCCTCATACACTCCGAGGATTAAAATTTCACATAAAGTAACACCAACGTTTATGCATGTGCTAAAACATTTTTATATGGACCCTATAATTAGAAGGTTCAACCCGCCGCCAAATGGTCTGCCGGCAATCAATTAAAACAATATTTGAAATAGTTTTCGAAAAATTTGAAAGGAAGTACTGCAGCTATAAACCTTTCGTGTTATGTCCGAAGGGTTATCTTTTATCCTCTTCTCGCGAATAGTGTCGTCTCGCTCGGTGCGCCGATACGTCTACGCGTTCCGCCTTTGAGAAAAGGATACGCATAGAGTGAATTATGGCGGGCCAAGTTACCGCCAAAGTCTCGTTTGAGAGCTTCAAAAGTAATTAACTTCAACCGAGCTAAAGATACGGTTCAATATCTCTTAAGTACTCGTAATAAATAAGTGGGAAATATTAATTTGGAGGCTTGTAAATTATGCAAGGGCACCGCGGTACTTCAGTTAATTCGTCCACATACACTCCGAGGATTAAAATTTCACATAAAGTAACACGAACGTTTATGCATGTGCTAAAACATTTTTATATGGACCCTATAATTAGAAGGTTCAACCCGCCGCCAAATGGTCTGCCGGCAATCAATTAAAACAATATTTGAAATAGTTTTCGAAAAATTTGAAAGGAAGTACTGCAGCTATAAACCTTTCGTGTTATGTCCGAAGGGTTATCTTTTATCCTCTTCTCGCGAATAGTGTCGTCTCGCTCGGTGCGCCGATACGTCTACGCGTTCCGCCTTTGAGAAAAGGATACGCATAGAGTGAATTATGGCGGGCCAAGTTACCGCCAAAGTCTCGTTTGAGAGCTTCAAAAGTAATTAACTTCAACCGAGCTAAAGATACGGTTCAATATCTTTAGGGTACGCTCTGCAAAGCGTCAGGTCGCAGGTTCGAATCCACCATTCGACTATTTACGTGAACGTCCTAGCACAAGTTTAAGCTTAGTTCGAATAGTTAACAAGAATTTTAGTAACATTTCTGAAAAAAATATTGCTAGATTTCTTTTTTTTTTAAAGAAATAAATAGTAAATTAAATTGATTTAAATTAGTAAAAATATAATTTAACAAATGTTTCAAACTTTAACTATACTTTATTGACTGTATTGACTATCCATTTCCAGTCCTATTATTCATTTTTATTGTTTTTATTTGAATCCAATTAGAAACTATTTCTAATAATGGCAAAGTAATTTAACTTCTCACACGGGTGCAATACACGCACCCATTTTTCAAGTCGGTTAAAAATACTGTGCATGGCCGGTACGAAAACACACAACAACACGCCTGATAAACCATACACATATAGATAGTTTTATTGGAGAGCGTGCAGTAAAATTTATAGCGGCGAGCGCCGAGCACAATGGACGGCGCAGCGCTGCGGTCGCGACACAATGCGGGTGCCGGCACCTCCATTCCACTGCCGCCAATTATACTTTAACGCTATTATTATCGGCATCGGGTATTTAGTAAACATTGTCTTTTGAACACTCGCACTCACCTGGTACTTGTGGCGGGGAACGAGTCCGGTATTAACGACAAAGTAATTGATTGAGATCAAATGATCTGGGTTTTGAAGAACAACTCATAAATGCCTAATGTCTTTTAAGTAGTGAAGTTGTCAATCGGCCGTAACTATTATGAGACCGAAAAGGTCCTCGAGTAGATGAAACAAAAAAAAACACACAAACACAAGAACATATACACAACCACACGAATACAATACACATACGCTCCTGTATATGTATATATCTATATATATAAAAGTGTGTGTATATGTTCCATATAGGCTCCGAAACGGCTGGACCGATTTCAATGAAAATTTCAGAAAATCTTCACATTGACCTGGCGAATAATCCTGTAAATTTGGTAACGATCGGAGCACTCCTCTTTTTGAACTGTCAAACAAACCATACGTCGTACTTTTATTTCTGACATTAACTTGACCCCTAAATGTATTTGTATTTACTATGTGGGACATGGGTGTAGGTAATGATCTTCATCCGCTCAAGAAGAGAATGAATACGGCGAGAAATGAATAATTTAAAATATCGTGAGAGTTAAATTAAATATTTAATGATGTAAGTTTATTGTTTATAGTTTATTATATATAGTATATATAATAAATATATATATATAAATAATAGAGAAACAAACTACACATTGCTTTAACGTCTACGCCAGATGTACCATAATGGTGTCGCATTAAATCATTCAAGCCGTCTAACCATAAACTAATTTACAAAACTTTACCCGCCGTTTCCACGTTCAATCATGAAAAATAACATGATTTTATATGGACCCTATAATTAGAAGGTTCAACCCGCCGCCAAATGGTCTGCCGGCAATCAATTAAAACAATATTTGAAATAGTTTTCGAAAAATTTGAAAGGAAGTACTGCAGCTATAAACCTTTCGTGTTATGTCCGAAGGGTTATCTTGTATCCTCTTCTCGCGAATAGTGTCGTCCCGCTCGGTGCGCCGATACGTCTACGCGTTCCGCCTTTGAGAAAAGGATACGCATAGAGTGAATTATGGCGGGCCAAGTTACCGCCAAAGTCTCGTTTGAGAGCTTCAAAAGTAATTAACTTCAACCGAGCTAAAGATACGGTTCAATATCTCTTAAGTACTCGTAATAAATAAGTGGGAAATATTAATTTGGAGGCTTGTAAATTATGCAAGGGCACCGCGGTACTTCAGTTAATTCGTCCACATACACTCCGAGGATTAAAATTTCACATAAAGTAACACGAACGTTTATGCATGTGCTAAAACATTTTTTTATATGGACACGTGAAGGCAAGAATATTAAGCGAATTTTTCGTGTCATATTCATGTTGACATGGAGTTTACAATTACTTTGTATTTTTTTCAGTTTTTGACGTATATAATAGAAGAACATAATATGGTCTTGAATTCCGACGCATTATTCTTGAAGCCTGCTGAAGAAATAACCGTAGTAGCCCGTCGGGCGATCGTCTCTTCTTCCCGAAGTGGCACTCAAAGTTAGTTTAGCTTTTGAATGTCTCTTAGACTATCCGTGAAATAGCAACCGATCGAGTCGTGGTCCGGCCCTCTCGGGCGCCCTCTGATCGGTATGCTTACGCGTAACATAGTAACGTAAAAGCCTAGGTTACCCCTCACCGGGGGGTCCCTTGCGTCGAGTTACTAGCAATAGAGGTTCAGGCTAAGCGACCTAAGAGCTACACCTCTCAATCCGGTGAAGCAGTCAAGGCTAACTTCTCTGGCCAATCTGTGTAGTTCGTCAGTAAAAAAAAATATATATATTTTACTTTAGTACAGATTTGCATAGAGTACAATACGACGACTTTGTTTTTTTTATTTAAAAAAAAACGTAATTCAGCATGTAAGCATAACATGAGATGGATTAAATAGATGAGTACGTATTGTCTTGTTTAGACTCATAATACATCGATAACGCTCGGTAACAGCAGAGCGTGTGGTCTAAATTTATCCTATAAATTGAATTCAAGATTAAAAAGTATTTGTGGTTCTGATTACGGGTCCATCTTGAAGGATAATGATTGCCATTTACTTGTAATTGAAAAATTGATATAATTTCGAATTCACACAAGAACTATATTTAAGAACAAAAACAAAAACCGAAACAAAAATCCCAGGTGTCTGGGAGCAAGGCGCTCGAACGTTAAATTCGTGACAACGTATCCTAGGTTTTTTTAATGATGAACTACACAGATTGGCCAGAGAGGCTGGCCTTGACTGCTTCACCGGATTGAGAGGTGGCACAGCTTTTAGGTCGCTTAGCCTGAACTTCTATTGCTAGTAACTCGACACAATGGTCCCCCCGGTGAGGGATAACCTCGGCTTGGACGGTTACTATGTTACGCGTAAGCATTCCGATCCGAGGGTGCCCGAGAGGGCCGAACCACGACTCGGTCTGTTGCTATTTCACGGATAATCTAAGGGACATTCAAAAAAAGCTAAACTAACTTTGAGTGCCACTTCGGGAAGCGTTAGCGCTGGGAGAAGTGGCCGAAGAAACTCCAGCAACACTCCTAACATCTAGGGGTGGGGCCTGCCCATAAAATAGCGGTATCGCTCAAGGATCTTTAACGTGTCCTAGATACACGCGTTATTCATATTATTGAAATCGTAACAAAATTGAAGTATTTTTTAGTTCACTGAGCACAATTTTGCGTTCTATATCTCTCTCATACCGCGTTCTCGCTTACACACTTACGCTTACACGAACACTTACAACGATACGTCGTCGTGCACTATCGGCAATTCTCGGGAACTCTAGGCTCGAGCGTAACGGGACATTTTGCGAGAATGACATCCATTATTCATCAATTTATAAGACGTTGTCACGTCAAAAAATATTATAGTATATGAGAATATTGTTTATTTTTACAGCATGTCCCACCCATCTGTGATCTACATTTTAATAGTTGAAAACTATTGCAGATTCATTCGACTGAGATGTGATTCCATTGTATATTATGTATTTGCATTTTTTATATTTTTAAGAAAAAAAGAAAGCTAGCAATATTTCTTTTTTTTCCAGATAATATTACAAACATTCTTGTAAACCATTCCAACTAAGCTTAAGCTTGTGCTAGGAGATGGTTCACGTCGATAGTCGAATGATGGATTTGAACCTACGACCTTACGATTCGCAGACCGTACCCTAAACCATTAGGCTATCGACGATTCATATTATCAAATTTGACACTAAGTATATATCCATTAAGTAAATAATATCAACGTAAATCATACCTAAGCGAAAGGAGGGTTGATTTCTAGTCTAAGACGAATGATTTAATCGACGATAAGATCTCGCATCTCTCATGTCTCGGGCCACACGTAATGGAGCCACGCTGGCCACTAATCGAGTTTGTCGGCCGATGTTATCTCAAACTGTACGTTAATAGTACTGACGCCTCTGCCGCCTCCACGCCCCCCGACCATTACCCCGCACCCTTTATCACAATGAAAACATGTTTAATTCATCCGAAAACATAACGCATTGTCAAATTATTAATCTCTATATCATTGTTCCGACTCTTTCCTCGTTTGCTTTTTTTATTCTTATAAAATGATCACATTTATATGATATTTTATAACACATAGCTGTATTATCAAAATGTCTTTGACTTTTTCATTTCTATAAATCAAATCATAATATAATAATTAATTGATTTACCAAGTGTCAAATTGCAAAATAAGCAAATTTGTGACAAACTAAACAAATATAATAAATAAATAAGCTCCAACGTCTATTTAATCCTATCTGGGAACACAGAGACAGCTTTCGCTGCCCGCTTTTCACCAAGCTTATTAAGTCCCATATGTGACTGAGGGTGAGTCCTCAGGACATCGCCATAAGGACACAATTTTTTAGCAACAATTTCTTTTTCCCAAGGGTATCGATATGGAAGGTCACTTGACGTTAAGTTACCTTTCGAATACGATTTTTAGTACCTATCACGCGCTCGGCGGTAAAGGAAAACATAGGAAGGAGGAAACCTGTTGAAATGTGTTTTTTTATCAATAAAATTTTTATCACCCCAGTTTTAGGTGATGTGATCCTGTTCCAAAGATTATGCAACCATTTCAGTATTTTTCAGTTTTTGATTGTTTGTGTTTTTTAAAAAAAACCTACACGTGTCAGAAATTTTGCTACGACATGTGAAGTCTATGCCGGGTAGAGAAGAGGGTAGAGAAGGCCTGTGCCTAATAGTCGGACATATAAATGTATGCGCTGTAATTTTTACTGCTATGTGTTACAATAAAACATTGCATAATTTTTAATTCGACTTAGCAACCCTAACGTTATTGACCCATATTGGCCGGAAGCAATACTTTATCATGATGGCACAAAAGAGTCCATTTACTTTGAATATAATAGCTATTGTTCTATCTATTACTAAATATAATTACGGGATGTTACCATGATTTATTGGATCGGTGTTTTTGATCCTAACGTCTAAAAAAACGTTTATGTCCATAAACGTTTTTCGTCCTATTCATTCATTCAGTTCATTTAATACATTCATTTTACTAATGTATATGTTTATATGCTCAAACACAACACTAAACACAGCACTAAAAACTGCACTTAAGTTAAATATAGTACCAAACCGCCTTAAGTAAACCAAACTGCATAGTATACATGAAACCCGAGTTCGATTCCCGGTGCCGGTACCAGTGAATTTGTTTGTTGCAATTTTAAGTGCTGATTTACCATGCACTAGGCGGTGAAGGTAAACATCGTGAGCAAAACCTACATGTCTAAGAAAATTTCTTACACGTGTGAAATCTGCCAATCCGCACTGGAGCCGCGCGGCCGACTATGCCCTTTTATTTAACCAAAATAATAAACACCTTCACCGTCGAGCTGGATCTCTGCTCGGGGGATGTTGCGGAGTTGCTTTGTCAAGACGAGGCTACCGTCCGTATTTATACCGACGGTAGAATAGACGGGAAAGTAGGAGCGGCACTGCACATATGGACGAGACGAGTATCCAAACTACTGCAACGTCTACCAGGTGGAGCTGCTCGCACTCAATGAAGCGACCAAGTGGGCACTTCGGCACTCTGCACGGCCCTGTTGTGACTCCAGTACCGCCCTTCAAACGGTGTCAAACCCGGATTTCCTCCATGCTCTTGCGGCCAACGCCCGGCATAACATCAGCCTATATAGGCTGTTAGTTTACTTTACTTTTACTTTATAACGTCTAGTTTATTATATGTTGTCATTATACAAATGGTGAAGTAAAGCACTGGCAATCGCCTCACAGGAGCGTGTACTAACTGGTTGTTCGTTTGTTCGTATGACCATGTAAATAAATAACCCAAACAGTACTATTTACGCTGCCAGACAACGGCGCGTGTACCGCTGTGTTCCGGCTAAGCTGCGATAGGGAGTGTAATTGCCGGGTGTGAGGACAATTAATCTTAACCTTTACGGACGGACGGCATGTGTACGTTATACTCAAAAGTTGAATTCCTATTCGTCTTTGTTATTGAAGAGAAATAAGCTTTTTATTATTATTTAAAAGCAGTTATAACAAAAAATTGTGACTGATCACTATCCAAGATTTAAATCCGAGCCAAGGTTTCGAACATCCCGAGATTCAAGTAAGTAAAACTTCTTAGCCACTAAACCATCACTGTTATTTGCGTGTTAGGTTTAGGTTTAAGCTAGTAAATAATAGTAGAAAACAATAAAGAAAGCCTGGAAAAAAATAATTGAACACTAAAGATGAAAAAAGTTACTAATTTACTAAAGATGCAGTAAATTACTAATTTACTTCATCTTTAGTAGTCATTGTAGAAGAGGCCTTTGCCCGAAAGTGGGACTAAATACATAGTAGAAGTAATAACGTAATGTCCCACTGTTGAGTACAGGCAATTTTGTTTTTTAAAATAGGTATCAGGGACTTGTTACTTTTATTGTATCTTTTATCATAAATAATACACGACGCTATACAAATGTTAAGAAAATTGATGCAAAGAAACATTGCATAAAAAAGTTACTCAATACTTACGTAACAAAGGAAGCTCAAGTTATAAAAGGCGAAATTTCTCTCCGCTCCCTTCCCTTTCCTTTCAGCTTGGAACATTACGTTCCGCAAAAGTATTTTTCTTGAAATATTTAAATTTCAATTGTTTCCATTCTTTTCGCGCCCCCGCTCTTGTTATGGCTTAAAAAGAAAATGGATAGCCGATGTTCGTGCTTATTATTCATTGTTCTCGGGGGGGAGGGATTGAGAGCTTTTCCGTGGCTCCGTGATTTGGCTCATTTTTAAACATGAAAATTGACGGCTTCGACAATGTTGCCCATTATAACAATGAATGATATTATAATGTTCAAGTCGCTTTCAATTTTATAACAACATTTTCGTGTCTTTGGATTCGATTCATAATTCGGATACGTATTTCATTTTTGGAGAAATATTTTATTGCATACGAAATTTTTTCAACCGACTTCAAAAAAGAAAGAGGTTCTCAATTCTCTGTATATTTTTTTAAGTTTGTTGCATTTTTTTTCAATAAAGCGCAACCACAGGTGTCCGTGCTCTTTTCTGATGTTTACTTAAATTGATTACTTTGGTTTTATTAATAAGAGTGCTACCTCTACAGTTACTACATTTTTTTTATTTATGAAGCCTGATTTTTGAAGGTGGTGTTGGAGAATGCTCTGGTTCACGCGTCGAAGACGCCCCGTTGCATTGTTATTGGTTTCTCCGCGACCGCTGCGTCCCTATTTCCTTGTTGTTGCATGTTTGTTACCTTACAACTTTGGACTGGGTGAATCGATTTTGATGATTCCTACGATATTTTGGAAATACAAAGAGAGCGTCCGCGCGTAATAAAATTTAAGGTTTGGTTAGATTCGAAGTCGATTTGTGTTTCTACTCGTAAATATACTTGTCGTGTCCTTGAGTTGATTCATAATTTGGATTTCAATTTAACATTCATGGACTATGCTTTTTGTGACTGAACGGCATTGTTAGTTTCTAGCTTCTCTTACATATCTTGAACCCAATCAAGATATTTTTTAATTTTTTTTTTGTGGATATTTATAAAATAATTCAGCTTTTATTGTATTTTTAGTGTTTATTAACAACTGCATGTGTTTCTGTTTAACGCAGACGCATTTAAGAGGAAGTCCCAATAAAACAATTCAAAACAAAGGCCCGGGTACTCAATCATATCAAAGGATTTAATGAAGCCCGCCATATTTTAATCCAAATATTCAATTCAAATCAAAATGAATCGATCGGTCACGCTCACAGTCCGAGCGCGGTGTTGCAACAAAAAACTAATTGACAACAATCAACACTGTTGTAACAAAAAACAATATTTTCTATCATTGTCATTAATAATGGTTAGGAAAAAGTCATTCACACCTTTTGGTGCGAGCTAACTTGACAAATGCGCGGATGGTCGGCGTAGCACAAAGGCGGGCGGTGCGCCGACGCCGCGGGGCGCCTCGCCAGCCCTAAATATTAATTACCTACGCCGCTACGAACACCTTTTAGGAGATTATCGCACTTTTGTTTGGTAGAATGCAACGATCTCCAGATCAAGATAGCGCACTCCACTTTTAACTGCGTTAACACCCCGAGATACCGTCACGGAGGAACATCTTGGCTTTTTTTAACTTTAAACTATTTGTTATTGCATTTTTAGCCTGCTACTTAAAAATATCGATAGAGTCGTGGCTAAACAATTCGACTTACGATCTGATGGTTGCGAGTTCGAATACCAATATACAATATAGCGGCTTGTACGAATAAATTGGCTTTTAATGGACGAACCAACACAGAGCCAGAGAAGCTAACTTTGACTGTTTTCGGATTGAAAAGTGTCTTACAGCTATTGTAAGGAAGAACACGTTAAATTTAAACTATTAAATTATACCACTGGCTTGACTATGGTTATGTTTGTCGCGCTCTTATCAAAACAAATTCACTTGCTAAGCTTGCCTGGTGTCTCTCCAAATGGGACCCAAATAAAATTGGTAATAAGCGGTCGCCGTCTGTCTATGCGTACCCCGCTAGTGTTGAAACGGCTTGAGAGCTTATTTTATTTTTACTAAATTAAGTATAGGTCTGTAGAGATATTACATTTATTGGAGATAAAATGAATATTAAAAATAAATCAATTATAAATGGTGATGTATGTTATATGACTATTGACTCCGAAGCGACTGGTCCTATTTTGGTGAAAATTTCATGAAATGTTCATATTGGACTAGCGGAGCTTATATTTCATCAAATGCTAAGCCACTTTATAACAACAAGAACTATGTTTTAATTAAAATATTCCCATTAAATAGCAATAAATATAATCTAAAAAATAAATAAATAAAAATTAAATAAAATAAAAATAGCCTTTATATATGTAAAGTAAAGATATGAAACCTCTTTACTTAAATTTATTTCTTTTGTATTTTTATAATTTTAAATGTAAAATGTCAATGTAATGTGTCATGACATTTATATATAATAGATAGAATTGAAATACGGACATTAAATGTTGTTTCTCTAAATATTATAAAGAAACGCAGTTTAGTCTTTTATTTCAAACAAAAATATATAGACTTTATTATAAATATTCTGACCTTATTATACTAAACATAAAACCATACCAACTCACATCATTTCATACTTCATTATACTTTGGGTTTTACCTACTAAAACCTCCCCGGTAGCCCTTTCCTCGGTGCATGACGAGGGGCCCGCCAGTGGAACGCACCGGAGCCCCTCTGCACTGTGCTCAAGGAGGGCACGTTCCGGGGGGGAGGTTACTCCCTCCCCCCCTGTGCCCTCGCAATGCAAGGCGATACAGGCCAGCCGATGTCGCCTTCTTCCCGGGTCCACCTTAGCGGACGACAAAGGCCCCCACCCTTGTCGCCCAGTGAACCCGAGGCCCCTTTTGGTCGCCTTCTAATATACCGTAGTCTTATTCTTAAGAGCGCAGAACTACAGGGCTGACATACTTAATTATACTATACTAACTATACTTAATACTATTTTTTCTTTCGGTATGTACGTAACTTAACATTTATTATCCATCCAGGTCAGGCTTTCTTGCGACATAGGCCTCCATTAGTTCCCTCCTTCCTTCTTTGTCTGTTTATAGATGTCCTTCTCCGACCTTTGGGCAGATCGTGTTCCCATCTTTTTTTCAATATAACCTATAGCTAATACATATAATTAACAATCATTATAACTATAGAAGTATGGAGGCACAAAATAAAGCTATTAATTAGTAGCATCAGTTAAAACACCAGTTCAAACATCTAAACTGCAACCTCTATATGTTCCACAATTCCATTTAATCGAATTCGATTCACTGTTAATTAAATTTTGTGGTAAATTTGAAATGAGCGATTCAGCCTCAGGCGAAGGCGCCATCTGTTGGCGGGCTAACGGCAAACAAGTCGTACAGTAACGTTAAATAATAAACACAATAGCCATGGGCAAATTGAAGCATCCTATTGTATTGGGCTGAGCGATACATCGTGTATTCATAATGTTGACCTTGCATTTAACCGCTAAATATATTCTAATGTATATATAAAACAATAAACTATAGAAACTGTGGATGAAAGTCAAAATTTGTTAATAAACTCCCATTTTGTTTACGAATCTATACAGAGTAGCTGACTTTTTTAACGGATTGAGTGGTGGCATAGCTCTTAAATCGTTTACCCTAAACCTCTATTGTAATAACTCGACACAAAAGTCCCCCCCCGTGGGGGATAACTTCAGCTTGAACGGTTACTGTGTTACGCGTAAGCATTTCGATTCGATGGCGCTCTTGGGCCGAACCATTGCTATTTTGTGGATAGCATCGATTATATAAAGATAAATTCTCACATAGCTTAGCTATACTAGCTTAAAAATAAAATATTTATTATCGGGTACAAAGAATTTCATATTTTCTGGTAGAAAGAAACTGAATGGAAATTCATAGGACAATCCGAGTAAATTCTATATAAACTACCAAGCGTCGGATCAAAGATGAAATAAGATTGTATATACGTAGGACTGAAGGACATTTCCTATTTTTGTCTTTTCAACCCACGGAATGAAAGCATCCTAAGTAGAAAAAATCACAAGTATTGGTAAATGATCATTACTTAGTCATCTTTTTCATGGTTACTTTTTTGTTACCTTCATATATAATTTTTTTTAATAGGTAAAGCGGCAAATGAGCTTACGGCTCGCTTCATCTTAAGTGATCACCGCCGCCCATAAATATCTACAACAGCGGAGGAAACACCGCTGGTGATAATTAATTCCACAAGTTGACGGCGCTTGGAAGAAAGTTACGTTACTCGTGGAACGCCAACCATCAAGATGGTGTCGATAGAATTTGTAACTCTGTCGAGATGTGCGGTAATGGAAATCGGTCGCTGGGATGATTCTGAATAATTCCTCAAAACACTCACAAATTGTACGGATTCGAACACGATAGTCGCAACGATATTCAAACGTTTTAAGAATATAATTTAATGTACGAATTAAAAATATAATTTTCCCAATAATCGTCTCAAGATTATTTTGTAGTGGGAGTGTAATAGAATATTTTATTCCTTATTTTATGACCGTCTATTGTGTAGACATCGAATTGAAATAAACGAAACGTTGTATAATGGAACAGAAAAAAATCTATTATAATCATATTCCACTGCCGCAGTAGTTGTTTGGTTTGCGTGATTAATAGCTGCTGGATTTACATTTACATGTAACATACAAATACTTCTGTTGGAGACCGCTCAGATCAACGGCACCGATGCCACACAGACGGTGCCGACAACATAATCTCTGACAACTAGTCAAATAAATAACCTCCAACAACAAATATTGTAATAACTGCACAACAAACGTCTCGCGTACGATATCAGCCGACAAAATTAAGGAAAAATAACCCTTATAATGATTGTTTTAGGAATTGAAATTGTGTCTCTCTGACCACTGTCCGGACTAAAGTTCCTTTGAGTCCCGACCAAGTGATATACATCATTTAAAACTTAAGCATTTTGAGTCCTTTTCGCTCGTACGTCAAGGATCGTTTTCAATTGACTTGTTAAGAACGTAAAATTTTACGAGTGCATTAAAGTTAAGTGGGAAATCCAAAAAGGAGTGATAAAACCCAGGGAAACAGATGGCGGCGCGGACTTGGTACAAACTCAATTATTTACACTCAATAAAAAGTACATCTTTCGTTTATTAGAAAATAAGTATTGAACACATTCAGGCCAGGATGAAGGTTATACAAGGCTGGCAGAGACAGGGCGAGTCTGCTCTTTGCTAAAGATATTTCACTATCGAATCTAATCTAAAACTTTTTGAAATATTTTTTTAATTTAATTTGTTGATTCTTTGACGTTGATTGAATACGGCATATTTGAAAGAAACGCCATTATGTACGAGATTTATAAATAGTAACAGTTGAAACATTTGGAGTGTCTGTGATACACCATTTAAAACCATGTTGGTGTAGTACGATCGGTACCGAAGATTTAGTTTTTATGCACGAAATATTTTGTGCAATCCTTTGAAAATAAAATCACAACATTATTCTCACGAAGCTTTCTTAATCGCTTTTTAGATGAGGTAAAGAGGTGCTCCAAGTTAATTATCTAGCATTGTCAGGTTAATGAGGTAACTAATTACTGGCCAAAAGAATGGTTGTTGAGCCATGACTCGCACAAATTATGTTAAAAGGTAGTTTATAGCGACATCTAGGTAGACAGCATTTAATTTATTTATAAAAATATAAAAGCACTAACAGACACAGAGGGTTAGTAATTACGAATTTTTACAAAACATTGCAATATGCGCTTACATGATCCTTGGTTCATCCCAGAGGGACACGCAGTAATAACGTTTTTTTACTTTCACAGTCCACTTGTGTTGATGTAGTAATATATACCAGGTAGATATAAATAGCCATGGTGCCTCAGTGTCCTCAAGTTACGTAGTACGCTAGTAAGCTGAGTTCGATCCCCGGTGCCGGAAACAATGAAATTGATTGTTGAAATTTTAAGTGTTGATTAAGCACGTGCTGGGCGGTAAAGTTTGGTTGTATCTTCACCTACATATTTTGTGAAGAAATCTGCTCATCTTAGTAAATTTTCTAAGTCATATAATGTCCACCAATCCGCAATAGGGAACTTTGCCAACAGTGGGACATATTTAGGCTGTAACAAGATAAATATGAGAAGATAGAAGAAGGGCGTTATCGGCAGTGCCAGTTACTTTTGCAATATAAATTAAAAATGTTCACTTATAAAATATTTATAATATTCCCTATTATAATCAATCTTATATTTACCTACTCATTCCTGATTTCTGACCCTATGGTTTTTATTTAAATCTAAAACCGAGCACGCTACTATAAGACCGTAAATTATTACGATTGTGGGACGACAGTCAAATTAATGGTAACATTAACGTCTCCCACCCCTTAGATGCTAGGAGCGTTGCTGGAGTTTCTTCGGCCACTTCTTCTCCCGGCGCAAACGCTTCCCGAAGTGGCACTTAAAGTTAGTTTAGCTTTTCGAATGTCCCTTAGATTATCCGTGAAATAGCTACCGACCGAGTCGTGGTTCGGCCCTCTCGGGCGCCCTCGGATCGGAATGCTTACGCGTAACATAGTAACCGTCCTAGCCGAGGTTACCCCTCACCGGGGGGACCCTTGTGTCTAGTTACTAGCGATAGAGGTTCAGGCTAAGCGACCTAAGAGCTATGCCACCTCTCAATCCGGTGAAGCAGTCAAAGCCAGCTTCTCTGGCCAATCTGTGTAGTTCGTCAATAAAAAAAAAAGGTAACATTAACTTGTACTTACGTATATATACGTACATATATATAGTTCTTACTGAATGAAGCCAGAATCAGCGGATTCAGGGCCAACTTCTCAAGTCAGATTCTTTTTCATTAAGGATTAAAAGTTGTACACAATTTTAAAGTCATTACAAATTTTAAAATAATTTGTTGGTGTTTTCGCCATATCGTAGTCGACATCTAGATTTATTTGTACCTTGTAAAATGCGCTGAAATAAGATAATATGACGCAAAATATATTCCCAAGAGCACATTTGTACAGTAAATATTAAACACATCATGGACCGGGCGAAATTGCGGATTACGTTTCTTAATTCACCACACTTAATCGAAATACTTTTATGGCACCCTTGATCCACTCGCTGCGTGTAAAACGATTGGCATTAGAAAAAAAAAATAAAACAGGTAGACGCAAATATTTGTGAACAATTTGTAGAATTCACACATAATAACAAGGTGGCGGTTGTCTGTCTGTCCGTACATCCATCCCGCGGCGGCGGCCACAAAGAGGATCATTAGACTGGCATGGGAGAGGTGCTATGATTGCTTCCATACAGTATCGTCGTTATTCAAAAGTTTAGAAATTTATTGGATCTAGTAAAATTAGACTTCTTTATGCCCTTATAATTGTTATTTATTTTTATAACGTCGGTAATACGTCGGCTATTCGAAACGAGACTTTATGTGGTCAATATAAAAACTATTTCTCTTCATAGTTTAGGTCCAATAATGTTTTAAAATTTTAACACATGTCGTCACTAATGACAAGTTTAGTTTAAAGACAGTTTCGTTCAAATTATTTAGTTGCTTTGCCCATGCTTGTATCTTATATTATAGTAAAATGAAATCGAATTAAATGCATTGATTTAATAAATATATAATTAGGACATATTGAAAGTTTGTGAATTTTTATCGTTTTGTATCATCTATGATTAGTAGCGTAGCATCCATAATAGAAAAAAAAATAAGAAATAGAATAGTGTATAAACTACATAGAGTTATTATATACAAATAATTGCCGTTGTTAGCCTGGATGATGCTTCCCGAAGTGGCAATTTTTTTTTTGTGCCTCTAAACTAGCGCTTGAATATGATCCCACCTGGTGTTAAATGGTGATATAGTCGAAAGATGGTACGCGCTAGTTTAGTAAGTGCCTATTCACTCTACTCTTGAAGGCTCCCACGTCGTACTTGGACGGAAAGACTGAGGCAACTTATTCAACTCCCTTGCTGTACGCACGATGAACGATGACTCAAATCGCTTCGTTCGGACGCGCGGAACATCGACTATAAACGGGTTGTCTAAACGTCCGAAGGTAGAATGGGGATGGGGGAATTAACTCGTGTAATTCCTGTGCACACTCTCCAAAATGTAATCTGTAAAACACCGAAAGGCTGGCCACCTTGCGCCTGTGCTCAAGACTATCTAGGTGTAGATCTTGGTCACCTATCAACTTTATTTGAGGTACTAAAACATCATACGTATACATCACACAATGAGTAATAGTGCAAAGGACATATATCTTATACATATGACATAAAGGTACACAGCACTCACAATTAAACTTTATACAATCAAGAAGTTACGACTTAAAACAACACAGAAAAACGAAGAACTATTGAGCATCCCGCAAATACCGGATAATCTCATCTCATATTTGAACTGTGCAACGCTATCATGGATGATATCGATTTTATTAACTTTTACCATTTTGTTGTAGAGGGAACATGTTCTTACCAAGGGAGATTGTGGGCCCAGGTTTGTTTCGGTCAGAGGAGTGTAAAAAAGTTTCCCAACTTTTCGATTATTACTTAGTGGTATTAGAAATATTAAGTTTGCAAGTAAGTGGCTATGGACGTACCCTTGCTTCAATGTGCGAAAAAAGCAGCGTACAGGGAGGAGTGGCGGCGGCTTGTGAAGCGGGTCACTGATACCTAATACGTGATAACCACGACGAGTCTGTAAAGACTCAAGCGACGAAGAAGAAGAAGAAGGCTACATTGAAGTGAATTATGAAGGAGTTTGTAAAGGAAACAAAGATCCAAAATCCCTCCTATCACTCAGAGAAGTTATTCCAAAGTAGGTCAGCCTATCACTATATGGGTTTCTATGTGAGAAACCGTTGCATTGAAATGCCAAGTGACGGGTAAAAGCGCGTTGTATACTCTCAATCCGTTGTGAGTGAGTCTTGTAGAAAGGGTTCCAGGTCGCACTGGCGTATTCGAGATGGCTGCGTACAAGAGCGTTAAATAAGGTTATCTCTGTACCAGGAAGATTGAAGTCCTTAGTGTTACACGCATTATACCTCTTAATCCGGTGGCAGTCAAGGCCAATCTGTGTAGTTTGTCATTAAAAAAAAATGCTAATATTCTCACGCTATATATAACTTATGTTTTCCACCATGTCCAAAATACCCTCGGCAAAGGGTTACGATTCATTCATTTAAAATTAATTTTTAATTTTACATTTATTAATGTTACAACCCCTTCGTTACGTACATTTGTATTTTTATATGGTTGTGACGCAATTTGTCAGGGTACTAAAAGAGATTAATGTTTTTTGTACACTTCCTTGCCACATAACAATACGCGGACGGGGCGAGCAATGATACCCCTTGATATCGTAAATTATTGAAACCAAGTGTATTATAATACATTGCTCGTGAGCTACGTGTTATTTTCAATCTGAATTCATTTATAAAGGTTTTCATTCAAACTATAATTTATCAAAGCGACATTTCGAAAAATTCAATAATGCCTAATTGTTTAGTTCGCGGTCTGCGAATCGTAAGGTCGTAGGTTCGAATACACAATTGTCTATTGAAGTTGACCATCTTCTAACACAAGCCTAAGCTTAGTAGGAATGGTTAACAAGAATTTTAGTAATATTTGTGTGAAAAAAATTATTAGCGTTCTTTAAAACAAAAAAGGAATAACTTTTCTTCTTCTTCTTGGTCGCTTCACTCTTGTCAGAGTGGTCGTGGTTATCATGATCCGGTGGGTTTAGCAGCAAACAGCACCCGCCGCACGACGTCTCGCCACCTCCGCCTGCTGGTCGTCAATCGGGCACATTAGTGGAGGGGAGCACCCCCCATACTTCGCACCTGATCCAACCATCGCATCGGCGATCTACCTCATGGTCTACTTCCCGCTACTTTGCCCTGCACGACAAGACGGTCTAGACAATCGCTTCTACGACGGCTGGACGAAGGAATAACTATTACGGCTTAATTCATTTCGATATTTTGCGAGATCGTGTTAGTATTCCATACGTGTAGAAAGATTCGTGAATTACTGCGTTGGATTTACCTTTTTAATATTAATAGTCAAAACTCGAAAAGTGGGTTTGTCTGGGTTTTTTCTTACACTAGCATTGTGTTTATTTTTCTACTATCCCATTCCATTTTTGTTTTGTTGGTCTTGAGCAATGGCTTCCAAAGTTCCAAAAGAGCCCCGTATCAGCTATTTTCCAGTGATGTTCTATTATGAAACCAATCAATTACAGTCATATCAAGTATCATTTCATCATAACTAAATACGTCAAATACAAACAGACACAATTGTCATTGATACGACACCGATAAACCATTGAACCAATCAACTAAAAGATTAGTGAAACTTCCAAATGTCGACCACTGTGATACCAATGAACGTTCATTTTGTACATGATTGGTTTAGCAAAACTCGGGGGCCTAGGAAGTCCTAAATCAGCCCTGTAGTTCTGGGCTCTCAAGAATAAGACTACGGTATCCCCTGCCTGTCGTAGAAGGCGACTAAAAGGGGCCTCGGGTTCACTGGGCGACAAGGGTGGGGGCCTTTGTCGTCCGCCAAGGTGGACCCGGGAAGAAGGCGACATCGGCTGGCCCGTGTCGCCTTGCACTGCGAGGGTACAGGGGGCAAGGGAGTATCCTCCCCCCCGGGAAGTGCTCTCCTTGAGCACAGTGCAGAGGGGCTCCGGTGCGTTCCACTGGAAATCCCGGAGCCCCTCACCATGCACCGAGGAAGGGCCACCGGGGTGGTTTTAGTGGGTAAAAACCTCACATAACCGCCGCCTTCCCCCCAGAAGGCGGGGTATCTTTTTGAAGATTTCCTTTTCGTAAACAAAAATAAATAAATAAATAAATATCATTTAAAAAAATTATTGACTGAGATTATTAACTAGGTTTATGTCAATCTAAGACATGTTAAGTAATCTTTATCAATTATGAGTTTAACGTTTGACTCGATTTGAAGTCTGTTTATATTTTACTGGTAAATATAATTGTTACTTGTAAATTCTATACAGAAAGTTAGAACAAAGTATAGCGCGACTAGACGTACACGAAGTCAATGGAACAGATGCTGCGTAGGCATTACCGTAGCGTAGAGCTACGACTGTGTATGTATTGGCTTTTAAATCCCTCTGTAGCAACTAACCAAGTCGTAGTAATTAAACAAGGATGCATATCGCATTCAGTGTAACGGAAATCTTGAGAACCAGTAGACTTTACAAAGGTTTAACCTTCGTGCTAAGGAAATTCGCCGGAGAGCCGGTATGGCCAGGTGTGCTATGACTAACCTCAACAAAATATGGAAGAACAGGTATTCGACGTACAACCAAAGTGCGCTTGGTCCGTACTTTGGTCTTTTCCATATTTCTATACGGTGCCGAGACTTGGACTATAAGAAGTCGGGATAGTCGTGTCATAGACGCCTTGGAGATGTGGTATTGGCGAAGACTGCTCCGTATACCTTGGACTGCCATGAGAACCAACGAGTCCATACTGAAGGAGCTTAAGATCTCCACACGGCTATCCGAAATTTGCCGCCAAAGAGCCCTCAGCTTCTTTGGACACATCATGAGGTCTTCCAAGCACTGTCTGGAGAAACAGATCATCCTAGGCAAAATGGACGGCAAACGTGCCCAGGGTAGGGCGCCTACAAAATGGTCGCACATGATCATAAAGACGTGCGGTCCACTCGGCCTATGACCGCACTCAATGGAGGCTGCTTGTACGTGGTCGCGATCCTCAGCAGTGAGGGAACGAAGAAGAAAAAGAACCTTCGTGCCTTAAGCGCATCTTTACCTCCAAGGCGCTGAAGATGATAATATTTACACAATTTTTTGACATATTCTCTTCTCGAGCGGATGAAGATCATTACTTTATTTATTTATTACTAGATCATATATTTTATTTATTACATGCCATATACTTCAATGTACTTCAATGTGGTTCATAATGACATAAATATACACAACGCATGTGTCAATACAAATTTGGGTTATAAAACAATAGTCAAAAATATCATCATAGTAAATAAAAGCTGTATTTGACAGTTAAAAAAGAGGAATGCGCCAGGTCGATCTGAAGATTCCCTGAAAGTTTAATTGAAATCGGTCCAGCTGTTTCAGATTCTATATGGAACATACCCACACACTTTCTCCTTTATATATAATTATAGACGTGTGTCTATATGGTTGCTTAGTGATGAATCGATAAAGTATTCGACATTCACGTCAAATAAAGATATAGCGCGCGAAGATAGGTATTACTTGGTGACAACGGACGATGGCAGACCATACAGAAGAAACACTCGGCTAAGGCTCATCCAAGTACTGTTTGTGTATGTATGCAGGATTGTGTGCGTATTGTGTCTGTGTGAGTGTATAAGTAAGAGCGTGTTTATGTATAAGTTAGCTTTTGAGCTAACAGCGACCATCACGAATAAACTGGTATCTTAATGGATATATCGTGTAGGTAATAAGCAAGGAAAAAGGCCGTAAATGTTTCCTTACATCTGTACATCGTCTGAAACATGTCAGCGGCAATAGACGCGACACAAGCGGCATACAAAGGGCAACACAGCCGCGCCGCTCTAATGCGGTATGTTACTTTAATATCACTAAATTACAGAGGCGGTGGAGTGTGAAGCTCCTGTGTATAGCTGCGACCGATTGATTTTAATGAACCTATTGGTGTAGACGCCGACAATTTTGAACTACGTGAATGGAATGCTGCTGTTGGGATCCTGCGAATGCACAACATTTTGGTGGCACATGAACTTTTTACTCCTATTACAAATATTTTACGTATTATATATAATATGTAATAGTATAATAAATGATGGCGTAGTGGCTAACCGGTTTGACTTATCTGATAATCTGCCGGGAATTCGAATCCCAGTTAGCTTGTAACAATGAATTGCCGTTTTTACAGTTTTTTAAGTACAAAATAATTACTTGCTAAATTTCTTTGCCTAGAATAAAGGAAAAACGTTGCGCTGCATCTAATCTTGGTTAAAGCTCCGTGTGATAGATTACAATCCTTCTTCCCATGGCTATGTATTGTTTAACTTTAGAATAAGGTTTTGAATTTAAAATATACTTTCGTTTCACCAATAAATTTGAATAAGGAACCGTCGGATTCGGTAAATCGTGAACATTATCGCCCCATTCAGTCTCCTTCAATCCTTACTCACGGGGGCGTAATGTTGATACACGGGCCGTTGGATTCGAATAAGTGATAGTTAGCACCCCACACATTAGACGAGGATGATTTGCCACGAGAGTGCACAGGCCAAACACATCGCGATGTCATTAAACGATGAGTGTAGGCGATACTACTTCTGTTTCAATTTATAAGATAAGATTTAATGTTTCATGATTATCATCTGGGGAACGGCTTCCCACTGCAATATTGAAATACTGCAAAGGTTCCAAAACAAAATATTACGAGCGATAACCAACGCACCTTGATTTGTCCCAAATGAATTGTTACACAAGGACCTCAATATCCCTACAATTAAACAGGATATAGTGCGATATGTCAAGACACACAAAGACCGTACAGCCAACCACCCCAATGTATTAGCACAGGCATTGATGGACATGGAACAACCAACTAGACGTCTCAAACGAAGAATACCACAGGACTTTCTGAAACAGTCATATACTGAAAATAAAATCGAATGCAACACAGGTTGCATACCGAACAAGACAACAAATCCTAATGCCATACATACTGCTTAATGTCCCTACTAAAGGAGACAGATTGTAGTAAAAAAGAGAATTATAAAAAAAATGATTATCAAGGCTATGTACGCGCTAAGCAGCCATCTTAGTGTCTCAAAGTTCAAAATGATGAAAATAAAAAATTTGATTAGGAAGTACGCATAATCTTAGTGTCTATCTAACTATGACTAACATTTCACGATGTAGTAACATTAACCGAGTACATAGTTTTGAAGATATCGTGACGAGTTAGTCAGTGAGTGGTATGTACTCGTAATCCATATTTAGATGAATTTATATACCTATAGTAAATATTTTAAGATATAGCTTGGTATAAATTTATTATGAATATTTATTTTAATATTTACAATTCAACCACAGCATATTAGATAAAAAAAAATGTGAAAAAAGACTTCATAACCACGCCTTTAAATATATCAATATATGAGTTCTAAATTGAATTAATCGAATAGAAAAACGCAAGAAAACTATTAAGACGTATTTTAATTAAAAAAAATTTAATTAAAAAGGAACTTGTTTTTTTTTTCAAGATACCTAGGAAGAATGTGGAAGAAGAAAAATCTTTGTATGCTTTTTACATCGTAAGCATTGCACAGATCTCAATTTGTTACAAAAGTAATAACAATGTGACGGTGATGACACCCAACAGCACCACATCTAGTTTTCACATAGAGCAGTGGGCGGAACGTACACAAAACTCTAAGCACCTATTTACAACGATCATCTCAGATGATTCCGACTCTCGCACCGACACCAACATGTATTCCACTTCTTTAATCATTGCAATTTCGAAACAAGCTCAAGTGCCGTTGTCGAATAAATTTTGTATAATGTAAACGTGATAACAATTTAAATTCTTCTGTAACGGGCCCGGCGCCGACAAAAACAACAAACAAAGCCGGCGCGACGCGATTGGAGAGCGGCGCGGGGCGGCGCCCGGAGCCCGGCCACGGCCCCTCCCGCCGCGAGACCTGGCGCTCGCCCAGTCCATACCCTCCATTAGTCTGCGAGAGACGTGCCGCCCAGGTCCGCGGGACGTCGCCACCGCGACATACAGACAGTGTGAGAGCCATGCCGCGACCCACACGCGAGTCCTACGGAGATCAGAAGCCGCCGTTCTCCTACATCGCCCTCACCGCCATGGCCATATGGAGTTCTCCCGAGCGCATGCTGCCCCTGTCGGAGATCTACCGGTTCATCACGGACCGGTTCCCGTACTACCGGCGCAATACGCAGCGCTGGCAGAACTCGCTGCGCCACAACCTGTCCTTCAACGACTGCTTCGTGAAGGTGCCGCGGCGGCCGGACCGGCCCGGCAAGGGCGCGTACTGGACGCTGCACCCGCAGGCCTTCGACATGTTCGAGAACGGCTCCTTGCTACGTCGCCGTAAGCGCTTTAAGTTGCACAAGGGAGAGAAGGACAGTTTGAATGCAGAATTAGCAGCGTTAGCCAGTTTTAACAGGGCGTTTCTAGCGCGTCAGGCGAATCCGCTCCCGTCACCAAGTTTATCGAGCGGAATGTATGGCCCCGCTGTGACTATCGTTTCGCGGCCGAGTCCGGAGCCAATGGAGCCGCCGGATACGGCAGCGCTGTTGCCAGCTTGTCCCCGGCCGCGGAGAGCTTTCACGATAGACGCCCTCCTCGGACCGGAGCCGACCAGATCATCGCCGTCTCCACCGCCGCCTCCCCACTGTCCCCTAGCTCTGCCACCCGCGCCGTACTTGCTCGCGGCGCACAGGTACCATGCCGAGCTCCTGGCTGGTCTCCAACAGTCTTGCTTGCCCCCGCTTTGGACTTGGCGCGATACTAGCCAATTCTCACATTATACGCTCAATTCATGAATGGTAAGTTCATTTCTTGTTTACTTACAAAAATACTTATCACATTATAATTTTATTGAACGATTCGATGTGTGAAAACACGCAAAATTGGTATATGTGTAGTAAAAACTAATTTTACTCGTTACCTTATAATAAGTGATTTTATTGCAATTGGCCATATAGAAAAGAAATAATGACAATATGAACTGTTAAAAATAACTGTGTTATTAATTGGAGAGACATTTTTTGTCACCTTTTACTGCAAAAACTACGAAAGGGATAGATAAAACATGGTATTACAATAAATGCAGCGTGTTTCTAAATAGTTTTAGTATTTGTAATATTTTTGAATAATATATATTTTTTTGGTTTAAAAATATATTTTTTTTGTTAAAATTTCGTTCCATTCGATAGACATATAATTCTGTTGTATATCAATTATAAGGTAAAATAAGCTAAAAGGAAATGAAGGCGGATCGAAAAACTGCAGCATAAGTTGCATAACATAAACTACTACCTAAGTCTGCTATTGCCATTGTATTTTCACTGTGACATCAATGCAACTACAATTCAATTGTCAATGTGTTAAACATCGTAATCTTCTATCGACAATAGATTTTTTGAATTTTGATTAGTTGATTTTTTAAAACGCAACAACGCCTTTGTTTTTCTGAATTATCGTAGGAATATTACGAAATAAAAACTCAAATATAACTACCTACCCTTGAAGTACATCCTTGCTAAAAAAAAATACCGAAATCGAGTGGCGTGATATTGAATTATTCGTCCCTCTGTCACACACATACTTAATGCAGATTTACAGCATTATGCAGACATGTGGTTTTCTCATGGATGCCAATTTCAAAACGTCCAGTGCAAAATGAAATGGGACCACAAGCTCCAGCTTTCAAATAAAAAAAGGATCAAAATCGTTTCGCCCAGTCAAAAGTTCCGAAATAACAAACATAAGAAAAAATACAGACGAGTTCCTCCGTTTTGAAGTCGGCTGAGAAACATGTTAAGTTCATGAAAATCCATTAAAATAAATTACATACATAATTTTTAATACATTTCTCTATGCTCCAACTTCTCATGTGCAAATAACACATAAAAACACAGTATGCAGTAATAATTCCTTTGTTAATAATATTTTAGTATTTTATCTTGTCTTGAGTTGCTTGAGTTTTTCGGTCACTTCTTCTCCCAGCGCCAACGCTTCCAGAAGTGGCATTCAAAGCTAGTTTAGCTTTAGAATGTCCCTTAGATATTCATGAAATAGCATCTGATCGAGACGTGGTTCGCCCTCTCGGGCGTCCTTGGATCGGAACGCCTAACATACTAACCGTCTAAGCCGAAGCTCCTCGAGGGTCCCTTGTGTCAAGTTACGAATACAGAGGTTCAGGTTAAGCGACCTAAGAGGTATGCGACCTCTCAATCCGGTGACGTCAAAGTGAGCTTCTCTGACTAGGTTAGTCAGTGTTTACTATTCGTCACAAAAAAAAGAACAAGAATTTTATCATGGAAATGTGACTACATTATAGACATGGACATATTCTTAATTGGCATAAAATAAACACATCAAAAAGAGAGAAAAAAATACAGTTAAAGAAAAAAAAATTGACAAATAGTACATAAGATTTGATGCCAATACTAGACACCGTCTCAGCATATGCCGTCGCATGTATGCGACTTCGCTGATTTTTAGCGATGCCTAGAACTACCCAAAGTAGTGTGCGAAAATTGTTTTTTACTAGTGCATTTCTTTTTCCTCTTCACTTTAAGAATTCTTCTTTAATTGCCTCTTAATATATTGGTATCAGCTTATTTCTCGATCGTGTAAATTGTAAACCCAGAATTCGAACAAATAATTCGTATATTAATTTTCGTATTTCTTTGTCCACAGGTAGCATCTACGTTAGTGAAAGATCTCAGGATTAACTCTAGTTTTAAGGAACTCTAGAGGCAATTAATATTATGCCTAAAAGTGTTAGAAAATTAGTGAACAAAAATTAGAAACGAAAGAGTTTGATAAAGTTATCGTCGATTTTGTTCAACAATGCGTGTGCAATTAGTACGAGGTAAGACAAAACAATTATTTCGATTTATCATACTTACACACTTATCCTCTAATGCGGCAGTCACCATTTTGATTATTTCTAAGCACCCAAAACAAACAGCGCGTGTGGCTTAATCCCGCTTCGGGAGTAAACCTTATTTTAAACAATAGTTGGAAAGTATTTGACTTGAAATATTGGTCTATTTTAAAAACATAAACAATTATAATTATGTTATGACTCATCATTGTTCAGATTCAAATTATTTTACTTAAAGATGTTCCGTTCCATGTTCCAAAAAATTGGAAAAAAACATTGCGTTTAACACTACAATAAGTACGAAACAACGTATTTTCCACACATAGCAAAATTACAAAATGGCGGCCACCATACAAGCATTTTTACTCCAGGAGTGGAGTTATGTGCGCCCGCAATAGGCGCACGTAAGCACATCGTTACTGTAGAAACAGGATATGGCAGATGGTGGCCGGGCTTTCAGGGTGTCACGCTTTCGGTCAAACTCAGATAACGCTTCTGCCCAAAAGCGCACACCCTACCCCTTACGAGCTTCCGCCACTCAGATCGCTGAGCTGCCATATCCCTTCAATGCCGGACTCCTGCATTTTCATCTACCAGCGCCAATGCTTACCGAGGTGGTAATAATTATTGTAACTATCAGCATTCAATCTTATCGGGAACCCTCAGTCAAAATACTATCGCGCTTAGAGAAAAAAGCAACAAAATTAGCACCTTGAAATACTTTCGCTCAAAAATTTTAAATTCTTCGACAACAATCTCCACTCTGTGCCTTTGTTTAATCCAAGTATTCTTGAACATTTTCATTTTTCAACTTTCAAATTCAATTATATTTCATTTATATGCAATCGTTTTTAAACCACTATATAATAAAGGTATACAATGCATATTCTATTTTTATAATGTAATGATATGTTACAAATAAAATATAACTACTCCATAAAAACATCAAATATGCCGGATTTCGCACTCCTTCGTGCTCAACCGTAAGCTTGACTAGATCCAGATCCAGTCATCATTATCGTTCATGTACAACCACAACAGCAAAGCTGTGGGTGCGTTGCCGACCTTTGAGAAATGAGTAGGCTCCTTTTTCGAAGATCCTGAAATCCTATCGTTGCGGAAACACCATTTGTGGTTAAGAGAAATAAAAAAGTTTTCTTGTATGTATACATGTAATAATGTCTTTATGTTTGTTTGAAATAAAAGACAAAACTGTGTTTCTTTATAATATTTAGAGAAACAACATTTAATGTCCGTATTCCAATTCTATCTTATATATAAATGTTATGACACATTACATTGACATTTTACATTTAAAATTATAAAAATACAGAAAAAGAAATAAATTTAAGTAAAGAGGTTTCATATCTTTACTTTACATACATACTATATGTATTAAACTGTTCAGAATTTGAAATACGATAAACTAAGTAAACTAACTAACATGTTTCAATTTTCAGGTCATTTACCAACGGAATATTCGAAGATTGCCGACTTTTGATTGACGATCACAACAAAAATTTGATAACTCTGCTTTATTTAAAAGTGTATAGTGTTATTAATTTGTGTTATTTATAAGAACTGTGATACTTGTGTTAGATAAATTTGTAAATATATAATATATTAAGATATAACGATATTATAAATAACCATAATTTATTGTAGAGTTAAGATATTAAAGAAATATACAGTATGTATATTAACTGTTTGTATTGCATTTTAATTTAATCATATCTTCTTTTATCTGGGAAAGGAAAAACGAAGAAACCATTTACCTCAAGTCATTCTCACTCAAAGACCTGACTCTGCTATTACAATTGAGTCAATTGAATCTGACGTACCACTGACGTTCATTAGTTCAAAATTCTCTATTCTAGGCAGCTTTTGAACAGCTAGGCTTCACCTCGCACCTCAACCGAGATCGAGAGGTCGGGAGAGCTCAGTCAGTCAATAGATTCGTCGTGGCTGACGCTTGATGCTTCTAAGCGACCTAAGAGTGGCATAGCTCTTGGGCCGCTTAGCCTGAATCTCTATCGCCAGTAACCCTTTTGTCGAGTTACTAGCGATAGAGGTTCAGGCTAAGCGACCTAAGAGCTATGCCACCTCTCAGTCCGGTGAAGCAGTCAAGGCCAGCTTCTCTGGCCAATCTGTGTAGTTTGTCATTAATAAAAAAATTAATAAAAAACGCCTCAATCCCTCAAGGATTAGCCTTGACGTAAAAATAGCTATTCCTAAAAAAATCGACTTAAACGGTACCCATGACCAGGGGAGCAGTTGCCCCCTGAGTTGATTACCCGGATAATGGGGTCATACGACCCGACTTCACTTGACCACTGACGTCCACACTGAAAATAGTTTTAATTGTTAACACTTAATAATTTATCTCTAAGTATATATTCCAAATATGCCGTTACAATTCAATCCATTGATCAATATCAAATAATCATCAAAGACTAAGATAAATGGCAGAACATTGGTTGATCTCCAAGCCGAGGTTCCCTCTCCCTTGCGCCGTGTTACCCCCAATAGAGCTTTAGACTAAGCGACCTAAGAACTTTTCAAATCCGGTGAAACTGTTCCGGTCAGCGTCTCTGCCGATCAGTGTAGAGTTGTAATAAATATTGGTCACTCATTATGTAATTAGATTACAGTTTTTGTCACAATGACAATCGGATTATAGTTGGTCGGTCGTCATAGTGAAATATCAGTGACAATTGCAAACTTGGAACACTGATGAGTGATGGCCGCTGCGCACGCTAGCAAGCAGTACCAGAGCAATGCGCGTGTGTTGCCTACATTTTTAGGAAGACTTGCTCGTCCGTCACGTTGATCTCCTGTGAGATCATAGTTCCCTATCATGCATCAATAGAAGTAAAGTTTCTTAATATTGTAAAAAATACCTTAAATAATATTTTTATCCGACTTCAACAAAGGAAGGAAGGTTCTCAATTCGTCTGCATGGTTTTTATGTTTGTTACTTATAACTTTCGACTGACTGGACGGAGTTTAATGATTCTGATTTTTATTGGAAAGGACGTACTTCAAAGACAGTTTAAGAAGAGTTTGGTTAGGTTCTGTTTAATTCTATTTCGTAATATTCCTATTCCTATTTGAAGTCGGTTTTGTGTTTCTTCATGAAGTCTTGAACTTTATGAATATAGAAATGGTAAATTATATAATGTAACATCTAAAAACGATTAACTAAAAAAATATAAACATAATCACTTTGTATCGACATACAATACTCTTGTAGTGCGTTATAAATGCTAATAAAATTCATGTTAGTGCAATGTATGAATGATGGATGAAGTTTATTCCTGCATGAAAATAAAATTTAACCGTTTTAAATGCAAGAGAAGAGGTTTGTATGTTATAAAGTTGGTGCCTCTTGCAACATCACGTCCGTGCTAGTCCTTTGCATACAGGCGGGAACAATGGACGATGTTATGCCTAGGTCTTGAGTAATTGTTAACACACGGACCTCCTTTGCATGGGACTTATTCAATGACAACAAAGCTCAGGCCCCATAGAGAGCGGCTGTGTGTCACACAATGTGTCACGGTCGCACAATGCAAACAGCCGGCGCGAGTGTCGGCGAGTGTCGGCGAGCGTCGGCGGGTGTCGGCGTCTCTGATGCAGTGTGCTGGTGTCACAACAGTGCTCTCGGGCGGTGCGTGGCGCCGTGTCCAATCGCCGACAAAGCTGCTGGCCCGCTATGCGGTGGCCGCAAAGCTTTTGTGACGCGTGTTTTGCTATTTCCTCGCGGACCATAGACAAATGTAATGAATGATTTCTTTTTAACGTTCGTACAGTTTGAAAGTTCAGTGATACACATACCGCAACAGACCAATGTTGTTTTGGGGGAAATAGATCAGAAGGTATATTTCATTTGTGTTGCTCGTGCCCATGTAACATTAACCTATAATATGGTTACTCACCAAAGGTTCATTATATTCTGTCAATTATTTTTTTGTTGATTCTACCATATCGCCGTATCATTGGAAATTATGAGTAGAAAGCAAAGTACTACTTTCAAAAGAAGCTCCAGGCTTTCAAAATAAAATCCATCAAAAAATACACTCCAGTATATATACATAGTTTCCTATGTATTTATAGATGTTTTAAGCTAAAGGAGGGAGCTAATTGCATGTAAGCATCACCTTACGATTTACTTAACAAAACGCGTTATCTTTAGTCTAAACATATTTTTACCCAACTTCAAAAAATACGGAGATTATCAAATCGTTTAGTGTGCACTCATAGCGGTGTAATTTCCCGACCGATTTCGGAACTGAAAATGGTCACCGAAAACCAAACTCAACATTAATTAAATATAATTAGGTTTGTGTCTTTTTTTTTAATGACGAACTACACAGATTGGCCAGAGAAGCTGGCCTTGACTGCTTCACCGGATTGAGAGGTGGCATAGCTCTTAGGTCGCTTAGCCTTAACCTTTATCGCTAGTAACTCGACACAAGGGTCCCCGGTGTGGTTTGTGTCATTCTTTTCAATTCTACTGATCACTTTAGACTGACAGAGAATAGCTTCTGCTTTTAAGTCCGCGTATATGAGGAATAAATAAATGAATAAGTTTAGAAAATTCCAAAGCATCGCTTTATTTAAATTAATTATTTTAAATAATTGTGTACAAATGTCACTATTGACTACTGTCAACTGTGACAATTTGAATTAAGGGGTGATAAGAATTGTAATTATTGTGTATAATAAATTACTCTATTAATCTTAATATATAACGAACGATAAGACGATTTGAAGGCATAAAATATTTAAGACATACCTACATGGAAATGTAGACTATAATATACATATATATATATGTATATATACATACTTATACTATATGTTTTTTCTTCTCAATTTATATTTCCCATCGTGTGTGAAAAGTTCCTAGTATCTCCATGTTATAATTAATGTATTGTCATTGTTTAAATATATGACTATTAATTCTCTTGTTGCAATTAAAGTCTACCATGCACTTAAGGATGCGATCAAAATAACATGTACGATCGATATCGGCCGTAACACAAGTAGTAATATCACCGTTACACATCTAAAGAGCGTTGCGATTGCAAATCGAACTCAATCAAACGTCAAATTTTTAATCTACTCTATTAGACACCTTTAGATCTGGCCGCATTCAATTGAAACAATATTTAATGGTTTGCCGGTCGACGAGTAAAATAAAACGGTAGAACCATAAACATTCCACGTTTAAATTCGACCTCTGACGGTCCATTGTGCTCCCTTTCTCTCCCGTTGCGTCCCGCTCACTCTGCGCCAACGCGTCTGCGGGAATCGACGGGCTCTGTTTAGAGATGCGGGGAGATAAAATGGTATGGCTCATAATGTTTTAACAGGGCAATCTTTGAGCGCGTCGAGCCGATCCCCAATTTAATTTTCCCTTTCGGGTAAGTAATAATTGCCTTGATTCGTTCTATGCGAGGATTCGGATCAGCTCGGTGAGCTCCAGGGCTGGATTAATCGATTCTATTTAATTGATTCATTTGTATTTGTTACCATCTGGCAACATCGCGGTGATCGAGGCATACTCAACTGCCTACGATCTTTTAGAAGTTCTTGAATTTCTTTTTTTTTTAATAAAATAAATATATTTTTTTTTGCTAACGGGGAGGAAATCTTCAAAAAGATACCCCGCCTTCTGGGGGGAAGGCGGCGGTTATGTGGGGTTTTTACCCACTAAAACCTCCCCGGTGGCTCTTTCCTCGGTGCATGACGAGGGGCTCCGGGATCTCCAGTGGAACGCATCGGAGCCCCTCTGCACTGTGCTCAAGGAGAGCACGTCCCGGGGGGGGGGGGGAGGTTACTCCCTCCCACCCCCTGTGCCATAACAGTGCAAGGCTACACGGGCCAGCCAGAACTACAGGGCTGTTCATCAATAACTTAGCCTAAATGTACAAATATCTTATATCTGCGCACATATTGATATTATTTTGCAGGTATCTTTTATTAATGTTTGGCTAGTTTTGCAATATCATATAACTAACTAGACTCCGTACTAGTTACAAGAACTGTATGACGGCAGAGTAGTGCGGCCAGTTTGTTGTTTACGTTTAAATACGTCTCAGTCTGGGCAAAAACAGCACAGTTACATCCTAATTATTTATTTTTGTTGTCGAGGACGAAACAAAAGATTTAATAAAGCAAAAGTGAAATAATATAAACAAAAATAGATCTAAAACATGGAAAAACAGGTATTCAGGGCATATTTACGATACACGCATTAGTAAATCGGTAGACAAGTAGTCCATATTACGAAGATATTCTTCTAGTTTTTTTTACAACAAATTTGCTGCATTTTACAATTTTTATTTTTTATATACTATGTAAGCAAGTTTATCCATGATGTAACCTGTTGTTAAGTTGAAATGCGATTCGGACTGTAAAACATAGTAGGCTATCTCTTCACGTATCTATTCACTCTACTCTTGAACATGAGGGATGTTGTAATTGGAAGGAGACAGACGCGAGCAATCTATTTGAGTCGTACGAATAATGAAAGACAAAGCAAAGCGCTTCATTCGTTCTTAACTGCCTATAATATTTTTAAGAAGTGAAGTTTTTACGAAGTTCAAGCGTCTATATTATATTTCTTCTTCCACTATTATGCTCGTTGTAATTACTAACTTGTCTTAGACCATAAACCTACCAATATCTCACCCAATAACTAACTATTCTTCCATACCATTTAAGAGTTTAGGAGGTATATCTTCGGATACCAAGGTTAATTGGAACCAAATACTTCCAAACAAAATACGACTACAAAATCGGGTTATAAATGAATTGACTACTTCTCCTTTTTCGGAGTTGGCTAAAAAAGAGTAAGTTTTGCAGCGTTTTTGTCTGTCGGCGAGAAGAATTGGTCACGGTAGGCCACAATGGCGGCTGCTACACCTACATCACACGAAACGTCCGTCGGCAACGGCAAAGCTTCTCACCATATACAAATAAATAACGTCGGAACAACAAATATTTTAATAAGCACTTCTATAGAATTGTTCAACGCCATTTAACATGCATGACGCACTGTGTCGTCTTGTCGCGCACCCGACCAGCAAACGTATGACCGAAGACCGAGCACAAGCACGTTATTATCAATCTAATTCTAATAATAACAGAGTTCATATTTATTTAGCGTTACCGAGCAGCGGTTTCTCGATTGTCAAGACGCCATGACCAATGCCAGTGTATAGAGCTCGCCGGCGAATACTGATCTCTTAGAAAATATAAACTTTTATTGCCACACAAGGAAGAGGACGATGGAAAATTGGAAAAAGGCAAGCGTGTAACGTGGCAGATGTTCCGTCACAGACCGGGCGTCTGTCCGGCCGCATGCATCAAAATAAATACACACGTTCACTTTCACATCTGCTTGTAAACACCCTTATGAGATAGAAGCGCACGCCGTTCTACCCATTTTTAGCTCGGTAAATGACGAATATCGATCTAAGACCTCTGCTACCTCTCAATCCGGCGAAGCAGAAAAGGCCAGCCTTCCTGGCCAACTGTGTAGTTCGTGATTAAAAAAAAGACATAGTCCGCCACATGACCCCAGTGGGGATTTGCTGGACTTCACATATCTTAGAAAGACGTAAATCTCCTCACACTGTTTCTCTTCACCATCGACCAAGTGAGAAATCTCTGACTATCCCAGTTTTATTGATAAAGTCTGAATCTGTTCATTTTAATCAAGATATTTAATATTATAGTCAAACCAGTAAGATTACATTCTACAAATCATGTCATAGTTTTAACCCCCATTCGACTATTGCCGTGAATTATTTAGCACAAACCATACATAGAACAGTTAAACGAAAAATTAAAATCAACTGAAAAATATTAGTTTTCCGATAATGAGTACAATCACACTTAATTAACGTTATTCTATGCGAAATGCTTTCTAGTTAGAGTAACCGAGGTTTAGTAGATTAATAGAAGTGCAGGCTAAGAGATCTAAGAGCTGTCCATCTCTCAAACTGCGGTGAAACTGTAGCTTCACAGACATATATTCGTGAAAAACGATTGCTAATTGCTTAGCTTGGTTAACCCAAATAAGAGAACATTTTATATTACGTACAGAATATTACAACAGAACGATAATCTGACAATGTGCCAAAACTTAAGACAGCGTGTAAGGCGTCGAGTCAACTTAGCATAATGTCTAAATAGTTTCGACTACCAGTCTTGAACAGGATGTTGAAAAACACACATAAGCCGCTTGTAGGTATAATTGGCATACGCATTAATTAGCAACCGTAGATAAGGATAGAATCAAAATAAATGCGCATAACTTGTACGGGATTAGAGCAATAAATCTTTGGAAGCTCAAAGAGTTGTCTGTGTAAACAGCTCCCCGAGTCCGTTATTTTCCAGCGTTAATTTCATTCGTATTAATTATCATTTCATCGTTAACAAATACGTCAAATACTAACAAACACACGATTGGCGTATCAGTGGTGCTTCATCGGTAAACCATAAACCCACCAATGATCTCAAAGTTTACCAAAACTAGCAAATGTTGACCATTGTGAAATTGAAATTGAAATATTGAAATATTTATTTTACTTTTTTACACACACATAAATTACATACATTTTAAATTACCGGCATGCACACAAAATATGAAAACATATTATCAAATGTAAAACACATACTATATAACAAATTCCACAGACACTTTCTCACTTTGTTTTCGTCCTTCGGTACACATCTCCCTGCTAGACTAATTTATAGCCTGTATTAGGGAGATGTTGTACCTAAGTCCGAGTTTATAGACTAAAGTTAGTTATATAGCTTATGAGTATTCGTGTGTTTTTGCAAAAGAGTAGTGTGCGTGGGTGCATGTGAGAGTGTGCCAATGAACGTTTATTTTCAACCGACTTTAAAGGGAAGAGGTTCTCAATTCGTCTGTATTTTTTATGCTTGTTAACGCATAATTTTCGACTGGGTAAACCTATTTTAATTATTGATTTTTTATTTGAAAGTTGGTACTTCCTGCGTGGTTTCATTTCAATTTGTAAATTGTGTAATAAACAAAAGAGATTATTTTATTAATATTAATTAAAAGACCTTGTGTCTAAAAGAAAAAAAAGTGGGACATTTTGCTTTTCTTTACTAGGATTTAAGGCGCTGTTACTTTACTTTAACTCAAAGCTTTAGGCTATTGGGAACTAAATTGGTGGTAGTTGTAGTACACTATGGGATCGGTCACCTTCCAATACAGTAAAGTTATAACAGTTTTCGAAATAACAACGAAAACCAGTCATAAAAAATCGTTAATGATTTAATGCCGACCCGACAAAAATTGACAGAGGCAGTCGGACCACTAATTAATATAATATGTATCTTAATTAAGCAATTGTAAATCATAGCATTAAATTATTTACATATTCATAGGATATTATTAGAGGTTTCCCCAGCTATTATTTCAAAACATTAATATGCATTCTCGATCATAAAAATGTCGCGGCCAGTTATCATTTTCGTTGAATGTTAGTAAACTCGTGTACAGTCAACTACGTATAAATGTAAACATGTAAAGGATAACATACTCGTAGTAACGTCCAAGCCGAGGTTACCACTCACCGGGGGGACCCTTATATCGAGTTACTAGCGATAGAGTTCAGACGAAGCGACCTAAGAACTATGCCACCTCTCAATCCGGTGAAGCACTCAAGGCCAGCTTCTCTGGTCAATCTGTGTAGTTCGTCAAAAAAAAAACATGTATAGCGATCGAAATCAAAAAATCTATATATTTAAAAGAGAATCTGTGTGTGTTTGATCTGTATAGGCTCCGAAACGGCTGGACCAATTTCAATCAGGGGATCTTCAGATTGATCTGACGAATAATCTTGAGTTTGGTGACGATCGGACTTTTTGAACTGTCATATATAACTTTTATTTACTATGATGATATTTTATTGTTTTATGACCCAAATTTGTAATGACAGATGCGTTGTGTATATTTATGTCATTGTGAACAATATTGTAGTACAATGGGGTATATTAAAGTATTATTAATAGATACGGTGGATAAAAAATAAAAAGAAGTATATTTTTGTAATTGATTGATTTATCAATGTTAAAATAAAATAAAGCAAAATCTATCCCGGCGAAGCGGGCTGGGTACGCTACATGTTTTATACATTATATGCAGTTCCTGTCACAGAAGTTGCCATATGCATGTAAACATTTGGGCATTTATTAAGCTAGTGCACCTTACTATCCAGGACTGAATTTCCACTTAACATTATAAAATTTTAAATTCGCATTATGTTTGTGCGGGACAGATGGACAAATAACTCACTATTACGGCAACCGATATCGACGATTTTTTTTGGAAAGGATGTACTTTAAGGGTAGTTTCATAAGAGTTTGGTTAGGTTCCGATTAAATCTATTTTGTAATATTTCTACGATAGTTCGGAAATACAAGGACGGTTTCACGCCCGTAATAATGTTTAACGTTATACGATTTCAAGTCGCTTTTTCTTTTTACTCGTAAATAATCCTCAATTGACTGTACCTATTTAAATATAAGCATATAGATAAACACTTGGAAACCGTATTTACGTTGTATAATCATTTTGAGTTATCTGGCGTTCAGTAATTCAATTCCTGAACAACTGACATTTCTTGCTGACCGTACGAACGCAAAAGGTGCGCATTGAAAACATAATATTTTCGAACGCCGAACAAATTTAATCGCGTAAAATCAATTATTTTTTACTACTGTTCGGAATTGATCTACGTTCCTGTCTGTGTATAAATCATATTAATTGTGCAAAACACTCTTTACGTCATTGGTATTTAGAATTCAGGAGAACATTATTAAAATTATTAGAAAACTGCGATTACGAAGTTTATAAATTTAAATGGCGGTATTTTACATACATTTTGATTGATTTGTACCGTCGCGGTTACCTAGACCTTCACGATACCAATTGTTGAGAAGCAGTTTATTCAGATCGAACCTATGTAAGAATGCGCCCTTAAATGGAATTAGTATAGAATTCAACTCTTTTTCAAAAACGGACGATATCGACCTTTTTTTCCTAGTATAAGTATGTATAAACATTCACTAATCTACAAATAGTTTTTTTTATTAGTTAATTTTAAAATTTAGTTTTATTTTTATCTTACATTGTCACTCGCCAATTAATTGCTTGCAGTCTGCGCCTATAACTGCGATGGCATTAACTTCACAACTTTTCACTGTTTTATGTATTGTTTGTTAAAAATGTTCATTGTGTTGGTGTAATAAATAAATAAATTACCGTCTCCTGACATGACATGATTTTTAATAACGTTTCATTTAATTTTCCTAAATTAATTACATGTGAATACATCAAAATAATTATCGTTTAATGTGATCGAAATTAAAACGCGGTTAAATTTTGATGTCACTTAAAACTGCTAATCAGAGACATTAAGACAGAACAAAATTTCATTTGTAAAAGTAACAAGCATATTTATGAATAATAAGTTATCTAATCGTAGCGGTGTAGACAGACATAGTTTTTAAGTCCACATTTCGGGTTTAGAATCATTATTTCTCAAAAGAATAAATTCACTTACATGAGAAAAGGGAAGGCATTTACAAACAACATTTTACAACTAAAATATTACTTAGTGACTAACTTACAGGAATAATATAGCGTCAATAGCCTAATGGTTTAGGATGCGGTCAGCGAATCGTAAGGTCGCAGGTTCGAATCCACCATTCGACTATTGCCGTGAACCATCTCCTAGCACAAGCTTAAGCTCAGTTGGAATGGTTAACAAGAATGTAAGTAATGTTTCAAAAAAAATTGCAAATTTAAAAAAAAAAACATACTAAAATGTATGCATTAAAATAGGAATAAAAATAAAGATAAAACAAATAAATACTAAAGTAACTGTAAGTGGTGGTGAGCTCATCACTATACACCGGCGGGACTCGAACGCGCGACCATCAGATCGTAAGTCCAGCCGTTAGCCTGTAGCCCTTATTTACCTGACGTCAAATCAAATCAAATGTGACGTATTCAAATGGAACGCTACTACGCGGCCGTAATCGTTTTTTAATGTTTTTTTAACAAATTTTCACGAATTTTAATAACACCCAAAACAATCTACGAGATAGTTTACGTCAATCGTACGGTAGGTTTCACACCACGCCTAAGACTTCCCTTTCTTCTCCTTTTAAAATCATCTTTTAAGTTATCCTTTTAAAAAGTTTTCTATTTCAATAATTTACTACGATTGTATTAAATTAGTAGATCGAGTCAAGATGCAATAAATCTTGTTTCTATGTTATGACTACAACGCCATAATAACTAACAAATTTAGTTACATCATCCTCTTATGATGCTAGAAGCAATAAATATAGATTAATGACCACAAGATGGACGCCGCCTCTTAGTCCGGATTAAGTTGCGACGAAAATTAGTTAATATATATTGACCTAAATTGACCTCAGTTCTGTATGTTGTGTTTACTTTGATCAAGCTGCGAAAGTATTTTCAAATACTAGCCTACCCAGATTTTGCTTTTTTTTATTTAAACAATAAAGTTAATCATTTAATTTAACTCTCACCATATTTTAAATTATTCATTTCGCTCCGTATTCATTCTCTTCTCGATCGGGTAAACATAAATATACACAACGCATGTTTCAATAAAAAAACGGGTTATAAAACAATAGAAAATCATCATAGTGAATAAAAGCTGTAATTGACATTTAAAAAAGAGAATTGCTCCGATCGTCAAACTTTATACGATTACTCGTCAGGTCAGCTCGGGCGCCCTCGGATCGGAATGCTTACGTGTAACATAGTAACCGTCCAAGCCGAGGTTACCGTCCACCTGGGGGACCCTTGTGTCGAGTTACTAGCTATAGAGGTCCAGGCTAAGCGACCTAAGAGCTATGCCACCTCTCAACTTAAAGCAGTCAAGGTCAGCTTCTCTGGCCAATCTGTGTAGTTCGTCATTAAAAAAAAATCGTCAGGTCAATCTGAAGATTCCCTGAAAGTTTCATTGGAATCGGTCCAGCCGTTTCGGAGCCTATACGGATCAAACAGACAAACATTCTCTTTTATATATATAGAAGATTAAACGAACGTCTGTGAATGTACAAACTTCTGTACGTTCAAATTAAGATAAAATCAAGAGTTAGATTAACGGTCGGAATGCCATTGTCAACCGACTTTGATAATTCTTTCTTTATTTGAAAGCTGGTGCTTCTGATGAGGTCATTTTTCAATATCTTTTATAGGTCCAATTCTTACAAAGAAATCCATGAGAAAACCATATAAGTATTGAATTTGCATTTAGTATGTGCGCGTCAAACGAGAGAAAGGATTTATTTATTTATTTATTTAAATCAACAAAAATTATAACAACGTTACAAATAATACCAATATGATGTTATAAAAACTTAGTTAAATATATATTATTAAAATTAAAACAAATAAAAAGCTGCTTTATGTATTGACAATAATATATAAATATAACAGAGTCAAACACCTGCTACGCATTTGTAGGCAGCTTCGATAAACACAGACTCTGTGCAACAAAATATATCAATGTGCAGTGAGATGGTATTAACAAACCCAACCGCGCGCGACAGCGGAGAGTACCTGGATAAGTTAGTCCTGGAGACAGGACAGGAGGTTATTGGTTAGCCAAAGAACCTAAGTTCTAGATTAATTCTAATTCGTAATAATCCTAAGATAATTCGGAAATACAAAGAAGGCCTCCGCGCCAAATAGCGTTTAACGATTGATTCGATTTGAAGTCGGTTTTTGTTTTGCTCGTAAATATACTTTTTATAACAAGATCAGGCATAATTTACGGAATCTATCAACTTAATAATTAAACGAGTATATATCGACACTGCAAAACAAAAACGCAGTACCCACAAAAATGAAATTGTTCACCAGAGCCGAAAAACATTTCAACTTTAAAAAAACTATGACTTTCATGTTTGTGGACCTAGAGGTGTCGTTTTTGGACATAAAATTTATTATTTTTTGCTGAATAAGTATTGCACTACGGCATTAACCTAGAGTTTTCCTAAAAGAAAATCGTTTTACGGTAAAAAAAAGAGAAGGGTCAATCTTGAAAATTCTGTTTTCGCTATTTTTCATCTAATTGTTACAAATCATATATCATTCGACGCGTCTTTTTTTTCTGATTCCAACGACGTAAAAAAGTGAAAATGGCCGTATGTGTCACTTACTACGTTTTTGCTTTCCAACGTCGATATGTAAAGACAAAATAAGGTTCACCGTGCCACCTGTGATCCTTTGCGGCCTTTCAAAGGCCCGTATACGTCATCATCACGGCGGCATTAACAAAAGGGACAATAACACAAGAATGCAACCGACCATTTGTAATAGTAACTGAGTCAACACAAAAACTGGCCCCGCTCAATGATTTAGTTACGTTAATGAGGTAACGGGTTTTAACTGCACTGTTTTTGTGTGTGGGATGAATTAAAGTTGTAACGAATATGACTCAGATTGCTAATGGTAAACGAGAAGGGTATATTTGAAGTAGAGTCAGTAGATTTTTTTTAGAAGAGTCAATTGAGCATACGGCTCGTCTTATTTAATATAAATAATCACCGCCACAAACATAGTAGACATTTTATTTATAACTTTCTACATTCATTGTAGTAATAATCAAATTTACAAACTAAGTCCTACTCTGTATGCCAATTGCAGGTGTACACAACATTCTATTAAGAAACGTAACGATTTAATATTAAGAGTTATAAAAATATTTTAAATAATAAAAAGAAAATACAGTAATAAATTAATTTAATTGGCCAAACTAAGGTGTGGAAGACCTTGCGCGAATTGGAAAAATGTCAACCGACGTGGACTTAGTATCAAGGAGGTTATATGTGGCGGAAATCCTTGGCAATGGCGAGTGTGTCAGTAAGTTGGTTTTAGATTGCGGCACATTAAAAAATCCTACAACAACGACTCTTAAAATTTTTGACAGTTTCTGAGAAATTAGGTTAACGGGACTAGGCGAATGAGGGAATCGATGGACCTTACTATTACCACACACGACGCAGACCCTTAATCAATAGGCTGTTGACTCTTCTCGTTTACGTTAAAATACTAAATCGTAAAAAAATAATCGCCGATATGAGTCAATTGCACATGAGCAAAACCTCCTCCATTTTTGGGGTTTTAAATGGTATAGTATGATTTTATTATTGCTCATTTTCAAATTTTTCAATTTATACTTTATCAATAAAAAAAACATTACATTTACTAACGTCCGTTTGATAAAAATACTAATGGTTGCTTGGCAACGGTTAAAGAACCAAGACTAATAATAACTGACAGATAGTTAAAATATAAATAGTGATTTCAACGCTCCTGTTTCTAGATTAAAGTCAAATTTGGGCTATAGGACGAATACTGATTTTGTTGTTTCAATTTTGAAAATTAATGTGATTACAGTACGCACGTTATGGTAGTAACTGGGCAGACGGCTTGGCGGTGGGGAAACCGGGTATTCAGACGCGAGGTCTCCGTTGGGTTTTTTGTTTACTTTCAACCCACATTGCATTGTCTTATTCAACAGGACAAAGAGTTAGTCGACACCTCAAGCACCAGGGAGTAACAAAAGGATTTGCATCAATACTCAAATGATAGGTTTTTATCTTGGACCTTAAGTTTTATGCCAAGCCATTGGGCTATTAACGCCTATTAAATAAATTGGGATCTATACTTATTTACACCTTAAGTACGTTATGATGGTAAATTTTACTCCTCGGGTACAGCATTAGTATCACCTCTTATGTAATATATAGGTATATATTTCTCCTTGTACGGTACGGTATTCAAACATCAAACAATTAATGAATATTGCAAAGTAGGTATAATTACACCATAGTATATACTATATAATTATATAGTATATACTATGGTGTATAATGTAATTATATAATTAATTATGTATATAGTAATTATGGATATTGATTACTATATACTATATAGTAATCAATATCTGACTTATGTCTGTGGCTTCACTTATGTTTTGGTCTATAACCTGACATATCATATCGCATCGGGATTAGGTATTCACTATCCTGTGCACCTGTTAAAAATTGTGCAACAACGTTGGTCCTATTTGAAGAAAGTTTTCCTTTCACTTCTTCGGATGTTCTTAAGGATGTTTGTTTCTTTGCTATTATCGAGTCGATAGCTTTTGCTGCTAAGGACATGACGAGCTCACAGTATTCAAGGAATTCTCTGATATCGTCAGAGGCAACTATGCTGACTATGTTGTCCTCGGTGATGGCGGTATCCATTCTGTGTTCGCAGTCATGGCGGTGTATAAGATGTGTAATTATTAGAGCTACGCCTCAATCTGGTGAAGCATTCAAAGCAAGCTTCTCTGATCATCCAGTGTAGTTCGTCACAAAAAAAAGCTGTGTTAGTAGTGTTTGGACAGTTAAAGTGACTGTTGGACTACAGCCGAGTCACGTAAGTTATTTATAACTGTCACTCTTTATAACTTGTTGTGTTGACTTAGCGTACGCCTTCGTCACCCACTTGGCCTTTTAACTCTTCCAGCGCAATAGCTTTTTTTTTAAAATAATTTACCAGTAGTTGTAAATATCGTACCATATTCTATACAACAAGAGGTAATGAAATAATTATCAATCTACACTCATTAACTTATATATTTCTATATATATCTCTTATATATTTATTCAATCTTTATTTGCATAAAAATAAAAGTATACAAAAAGTTCCGCCTTTTTTACCAATGCCACGAGACATTCTCTGCCAGTCCACCATGGGGTTGTGTAGAGACGAAGTAACGGGTATAAATTTAGAGAAAAACAAATACGTCCATACGTAAATTTTTAGGTTTATAGTTTAAGGTAGTGCTTTCCACATAGTCAATTTGTTCCATTCCTGATAAACATGACAGAGACTATGAGAACCATATAAGTGTACTTAAAGGATGGTATATAATAAGACAGTTTGGTTAGGTTCTGATTAATTCTAATTCGTAATATCCCTACGACAATTCGGAAATACAAAGAGGGCTTCCGCGTTAACATTTGATTCAATATGAAGTCGGTTTTTGTTTTTACTCGTAAATATAGTTAGTTGTATTTATACCACATATTTGTCGTTATATTGACACAAAATCAAAAAATTCAAAAACATAATTTTAAATAATCGTACATTCAAGCGTGTCCTCAAATCTAATTTGGCCGTTTTATCTGCGGTGGACCAAAACCCGCACAAAATAGTCTCTGACGTGGACGGCTCGCGAAATGGCCCGCTTTCGTCCCGCGGATGTTTCGAGCCTCTTTTTGGCCCCGAATCCATCAATTCTCTTGATGGATGGACCATTTGGCGCGACTGCGGCAATCGAAATTCAAATTCGCTAAATCTTCCCACACGGCATCGAAAACAGGTCGGGTCGTTAACAGCGTACGCGTTGTTTGGGTTTTTTTCTGTTTGCTCTGGAGATATTCGCCCCGCGGCCGCGTGGGGGGAGTGCGGTGTGTGTGGGGGAGGGGGATGGATGCGTCTGCGCAGACGGTCGGGCAGCAGAGGCGTGATTACAGTGCTGAGCGCGGCTAATCACTGCCGCTACATGGCCCGGCCGCAAAGCGCTCTTGCACAGCCAGAAGTAATTCCCGGACTTGTGTCTTACTGAAGTATGCTGAAATGTCAAATAACAAACCATGAAACCATAAATTATAATTAAGTTGAAACAATTAATTACTCTGCTTTTACTAAACACATGTTATTTGAAACGTGGAACACGACTTCAACAAAGAATACATTTTGGAGAGTGTGCACAGGAATTACACGAGTTAATTCCCCATCCCCATTTTACCAGCGGACGTTTAGACATTCGGCGGGTCTCCACTCTTTCATAGTTGATGTTCCGCGCGTCCGAACGAAGCGATTTGAGTCATCGTTCATCGTGCTTACAGCAAAGGAGTGGAACAAGTTGCCGGCGACAGTCTTTCCGTCCAAGTACGACGTGGGAGCCTTCAAGAGTAGAGTGAATAGGCACTTACTAAACTAGCGCGTACCATTTTTCGACTATATTATCACTTAACATCAGGTGGGATCGTGGTCAAGCACTAGTTTATTCTCCATAAAAAATATGGAGGATTTAGCAATTTCCATCAGACAGTGCAAAGAATTGTGTAGAACATAATCAAACAATATTCACGATCAAGCAATGAATTAAATAATAAAAATTACAAATGAAACTTAAGTGATTGTAAAATAAATTACAATCACTTAAGCTTCATTAAATTAAGCTTTTACAGAAAACAAAACTTTCTGCATTGAAAATAAATACTTTTGGGAAGAAAAACTTGCTGGATCAATCTGGTTCACCTGAGAATTTATGCTTAATAACATAATGCACAAATTCGTGCCCAATGTATGACAATTTTATTACCAAAAAATATGAAAAACGAAAACTAATTACTTTATCCCTGTTTAGATCCGAACAATTCTTATGAAACTAGGATTTAGTAGTAATCGAGTTGATAAAATATATCAGGACAAAATATAAATCATATGTGTGTGTATAATGTGGCCTTACTTTAATAAATAAATTTTAAAATATAAAATAAAGTTATATAGAGTGTCCTGTACTTTCGTGCGACCGCACAAGCCCGCCGGCACATTGTTGTTAATAACAAACAAGACAAAAGTCTCGCCGCTAACTACACGCGTTTCTCCGCCAGTTTTGTATCGAGATGCCCGACACCAGGATAACTAAATGCGGAAATATCAATGCCTCCTGTACCTCGAACCTCTTGTGTGATATAAAAATATGATCGGAAAATTCTATTTAAATAATAAATAAAATAAACATATCGGATTTGATTTTCATTGGAGATTGGGACAAACGAACATGAGCCTAATCTTAAGTGATCCCAATGTCCACAAACACCTATTAGAGATATTTCAAGTACGTTACTACTTACGTTTTTCGACATATAATGAGAACACGAGAAAGAGACGAAATGGTCAGGCAGTCCTTAAATATCTTCGCATAAATAGGCCCTTTCCTGAAGAAATGCGGAAGCGGGACGAGGTTTCAGACACGTGCGGACCGTCTCCACAGAAACCTTATCCAGTGGATTCCGGCTTACCGTCTGGTACATTCTAGACAGTATTTCGTCCTACCAAAAAAGGTGCGTTACTACCCAAATTATTAGCTAAATAATATACCTCCAATTCACGAAGGTATTTGGTCAAGGAAGTGTGAGGTCGTGAAGTAGCACCCTGTAGTTCTGGGCTCGTAGAATAACACTACGGTATCCCCTGCCTGTCGTGAAAGGCGACTAAAAGGGCATCTCGTTGAAGATTTCCCCCCCATCACAAAAAAAATGTATCGCATCTATCGCAACTCGAACTTTACTAAAACTTATTCAAATTTTCAAATTCGTCAATATTTAGTGAAACATTTGCATATGCCTACAATAAACATTCGTCTAAAGTAATGGGAGAATGCTTTGAACACGTCCAATATCCGGCTTATGAATTTTTCTCTCATCATATATACAGTAAACAAAAATCGGATATCAGAGATCCGGCTCGGACCCCAACTGATCAAACTAAACATACCGATTATCTTAAACAATTTTATGCTTCGTGTGGGTGTTCTTAAATGTCCAGGAACTAGACCCTTATTTAAAACAAGAAGGTGAGTTTCACAACAGTATTTCGCGACTTATCAACCGACTTCAAAGCAGGAGCTTCTCGGTCCATGTGTATTCTTTTTAACATTTCCATAACACTAAGATACGAGATTATTTGCTTATCGATATATTATTTTGTATCGCAATGCTTTTCTATAAATAGGGTTACAAAAGTCAATAGCTACAATAAATGCCAAATGCAAAATTAAATACGAAGGAAACATGATTACAGTTCAAACATAAAAATATTAACAGTATTTATACAACTTAGTAATTCTATGACTTTTTTTGAACATAGCGATGATTATAATAAATCCTGAAATAACAAAGAAGTACGTATGCAATTAAATACGATCGCATCCATTATGCGTGCGTAATGCTCGAGAGGCGAAGCGCGGGCCGCGCGCGGTGACAGACGTCAGTAACGCTTGTCAAATGTCACGTTTTAAAGCCGCGATATTAAGGCAATTTTATTTCAATCGGGCGACATTTCGTTTACAATCGAGCGAGCACCGCGGCCGCACTCCTACTCATTACGACTTCATTTTGTTATAACAACAATAAGACGCTGCGTTCGCATTTTATTCATACTCTAATGTTGACAGCCTTTGTGTCAGAATCAATCTTGCGTCCGCCGTAATGACGCGAAATCGGTTCCAGTGTTCGCACGACAAAGGAGCTGCTAATGTTGTTTATTCCTTTATTTATTTCTTCGCCCGCATGAATATTTGCGGCGTGCATTTTTCTTTTCAATCTTTTTTTGGGTTAATCTTTCATACGAATGAAAAATTGTAAGCGCATTTTTTTAACTGTTGCATCAAACTGAATTCTAAAGAATATTTTTGTAATATTTTTAGTGCTACTGATTAAGTAGGGTTCTATTATTATTTATATTTTGCATTTTATACGGAACCTTTTTTTTTTTGAAGAACACAGAATGGCCAGAGAAGCTGGCTTTGACTGTTTCACCGGATTGAGAGTTGGCATAGCTCTTAGGTCGCTAGATCGGGCAAGACCTCTCCCCATCGGCGGCAGTAGCGGCTGCGCTGGTCTCGTTCTGCGAGTCCGTAATGGCCCAAAAGAAGACCGCAGAACGGGATCGGAAAAGGGGCCGATCCCGTTCGGAGATGGCGGCCCGCAGCCCTGTAGTTCCGGGCTCTCAAGAATATGTTACGTACGGTATCCCCTGCCTATCGTAGAAGGCAACTAAAAGGGGCCTCGGGTTCACTGGGCGACAAGGGTGGGGGCCTGAGTAGTCCACCAAGGTGGACCCGGGAAGAAGGCGACATCGGCTGGCCCGTGTCGCCTTCACGGATAATCTAAAAGACATTTTAAAACTAATACTACTAGCGTTAGACTAGTTGTTGTTATACAATCTGGATATTACACACGGAATTAATGTATTCATATGAAAAATAAATACATTAATTCCGAGATACAGATTTTTCGTGGGAAAGGAAAACAAAGAAAAAGGTTTTTTACGTGTGTTTAATAATAAAAGATTTATTATTGCTTAATTGTTAAATAACTATAACAATGACGGGATCGGTTGTCGTATTATGATCACATTATCTCTTTTTAATAGGACTATTTCACATCCATTCCGTTTACACCATAATTTTGAGGACAAACATCGAAAATTAGGCAAGGCGCCGTCAAATGTGTAAATAAGAACAGCCCTTTACCAGTTACATCCGGTATACATTGTGGTATTCAAAAACATTAGTCTTATGCATAGAATTGTAACGAACTCTGTCTCTAACGATATTCAGTCATAAAACATATTGTATTTATTTTTATTTTAAACTTCCTGGTTCCGAGCTCTCTACAATGCATAGGCGGAGTATACTATATTGGAACTCAAACAACAAAATTAATATATGATCAAATTGAAGCAAATTAACAAAATAAAAAAAACAATCGGTTCATAATTGATAGCATTATTCGTACACCAACATTAAAATAATACAGTCGCATTGTGAACCTTTTTCTTTTTGAAGTTGGCTAACGATACACTTAAGACTTAAAATCCGTAAGCAATTAAATCCATGTCAGTTGGAGTAGGTGTAATTAAAACAGCCCTGTAGTTCTGGGCTCTCAAGAATATGTTACGTACGGTATCCCCTGCCTATCGTAGAAGGCAACTAAAAGGGGCCTCGGGTTCACTGGGCGACAAGGGTGGGGGCTGCGTCGTCCACCAAAGTGGACCCGGGAAGAAGGCGACATCGGCTGGCCCGTGTCGCCTTCACGGATAATCTAAAGACATTTTAAAACTAAATTGGCATTCAGTAGGACCAACTGTCGCTAACACACATTTATTTTGTTTGTCCCTTAAGCGCTGATAATGAAAAACTTTATGTTTTATAAAAAGTGAACGTTATCGAGTCGTTGTAGCTTAATGTCCGGGCGGTTACATCAAGTAACATAATACGGTAGCAATCCGAGTTCTATCCCGGTGCCAGCATTAAGGAATTTGATTGTTACAATTTTAAGTGTTGTTTAAACACGTGCTTGACAGTCAAGGAAAACATCGTGAGAAAACCTACATGTGTAAGAAAATTTTATAACTTATGTCAAGTATGTCAATGCCCTAGGGCCGCGTAGCGTACTATGTTCTTATACATTGTTAACAGACATTGCTTGTGACCAACAGTGAGACATATATATAGGCTTATCTACTTCCTTTAACGTTTAAATATTAATGGTAGTATAGATGTAGTGAAAAATTATTTTCCTTCGGGAAAACACTGATCTTTATTGGAATACGGTGACTCCCGTACTGGTAATGAACGATTGTTATAATGAGTGACATTTTCATATCCATTAATATGGAGCTATTTGATACAGTATGATAAAAAAAAATTAAAAAAAAAATCTTTATTTATAACCATAACAATGACGGGATCGGTTGTCGTATTATGATCACATTATCTCTTTTAATAGGACTATTTCACATCCATTCCGTTTACACCATAATTTTGAGGACAAACATCGAAAATTAGGCAAGGCGCCGTCAAATGTGTAAATAAGAACAGCCCTTTACCAGTTACATCCGGTATACATCGTGGTATTCAAAAACATTATTCTTATGCATAGAATTGTAACGAACTCTGTCTCTAACGATACTCGGTCATAAAACATATTGTATTTATTTTTATTTTAAACTTCCTGGTTCCGAGCTCTCTACAATGCATAGGCGGAGTATACTATATTGGAACTCAAACTCAAACAACAAAATTAATATATGATCAAATTGAAGCAAATTAACAAAATAAAAAAAACAAAATCGGTTCATAATTGATAGCATTATTCGTACACCAACATTAAAATAATACAGACGCATTGTGAACCTTTTTCTTTTTTGAAGTTGGCTAACGATACACTTGAGACTTAAAATCCGTAAGCAATTGAAGCCATGTCAGTTGGAGTAGGTGTAATTAAAACAGCCCTGTAGTTCTGGGCTCTCAAGAATAAGACTACGGTATCCCCTGCCTGTCGTACAAGGCGACTAAAAGGGGCCTCGGGTTCACTGGGCGACAAGGGTGGGGGCTGCGTCGTCCACCAAAGTGGACCCGGGAAGAAGGCGACATCGGCTGGCCCGTGTCGCCTTGCGCTGCGAGTGTACAGGGGGGGAGGGAGTAACCTCCCCCCGGGACGTGCTCTCCTTGAGCACAGTGCAGAGGGGCTCCGGTGCGTTCCACGTGAGATCCCGGAGCCCCTCGTCATGCACCGAGGAAAGGGCCACCGGGAGGTTTTAGTGGGTAAGATCCCCACATAACCGCCGCCTTCCCCAGAAGGCGGGGTATCTTTGTGAAGATTTCCTCCCGTCAACAAAAAAAAAAAAAGGTGTAATTAAAACACATGTGAGCTACCTTGCTCAACGTCGCACACAACATATTTTATCATATTATTAACAATACATATAGAAACTTAGAGGTAATTTATTAAAGGGCTTTTCCTCCAGCATAACTCACTTGTTCTAAACTGTACACTAATTGTCTACAAAGAGAGTCCTCTCCTTTTTATCCTAAATTTAGAAATTTATAGTATATGCATCTCTTTCAAACACGGAAGCGGTAACGGCCTTGGTTGTCGACAACCGATAAAAGTACTTTAGTTGACTATACTAAATTACTTTTATAGTCAGTCTATTAACTTTATAGATTATAATATTCAGTAGGGCCAACTGTCGCTAACAATAATATTTAAAACTAAATTGGCATTCAGTAGGACCAACTGTCGCTAACACACATTTATTTTGTTTGTACCTTAAGCGCTGATAATGAAAAACTTTATGTTTTATAAATAGTAAATGTTATCGAGTCGTTGTAGCTTAATGTCCGGGCGGTTACATCAAGTAGCATAATACGGTAGCAATCCGAGTTCTATCCCGGTGCCAGCATTAAGGAATTCGATTGTTACAATTTTAAGTGTTGTTTAAACACGTGCTTGACAGTCAAGGAAAACATCGTGAGAAAACCTACATGTGTAAGAAAATTTTATAACTTATGTCAAGTATGTCAATGCCCTAGGGCCGCGTAGCGTACTATGTTCTTATACATTGTTAACAGAAATTGCTTGTGACCAACAGTGAGACATATATATAGGCTTATCTACTTCCTTTAACGTTTAAATATTAATGGTAGTATAGATGAAGTGAAAAATTATTTTCCTACGGAAAACTCTGATCTTTATTGGAATACGGTGACTCCCGTACTGTTTATGAACGATTCTATTAAATGAGTGACATTTTCATATCCATTAATATGGAGCTATTTGATAGAGTACGATAAGTACGAACTTTTCTCGAAAAATTACTAAGGAAAATCTTTTCTCACTATATCTATACGACCCGTATATGACAGACATATTAGTTTCTATATTTAAATAATGAAAACATGAACGTAAAAAGTTTCTAACCCGCCAGTCATTTGTAAAATGTATCAATTAACAGACAATATCAACACAAAGTTAATTGAAATTCAATAGATATCGATAAAATTCAATCGCAGTTTTATCACTCGAAAGTTGGATATGTGGCGCAATCGACCAGAAGTTAAATGTTGTTAATATTTCGTTTATATGCAAATGTTTCATACGTATAATCGATAAGCGATAAAATACTCGCGTGCAAACATTAAATAAATCGTTGGCGAGTGACTTAAAGCAAATTTGCCACAATTTGCTTAATGGATATCGACAATGATCACTTCCTCGCGCTCAAGCTGTATTTCGGACTTAAGAATGTTATGAGTGTATAAGTACTAGATGATTCATTAATATATAGTTAAAGTTAAAGTTACAGCCTTTGTATATATAATATATTTGTCCCACTGCTGGGCAGAGGCCTTCTCTGTAAAGAGAGTATAAGGGCATAGTCCGCCACGCGGCCCTAATGCGGATTGGCAGACTTCACATGTCGTAGAAAAATTTTCTAAGACATGTAGGTTTCCTCACGATGTTTTCCTTCACCGCCGAGCGCGTGGTTAATCAGCACATAAAATTGCAACAACAAATTTATTGGTGCCGGCACCGGGGATCGAACTCGGGTTGCTAGCGTACTATGCAACTTGAGCCAACCGCCCGGACACTGAGCTACCACAGCTCTCATTAATATATAATGTTATTAAAAAAATATACAGACAAATTGAGAACCTCCTAGTTTTTTGAAGTCGTTTGAAAACATACTGTAGGGAATGCCAACTATTAAAATGGTAAAGTTGGAAATTGGAGTTCTGAAATAATTCTCGAGATCGTGTTTTTACCTCATAAATTACGACTGGGTGAAACGATTTCGATGATTTTTTTTATTTGAAAGCTGTTGCTTCCCGTGTGGTCCCATTCCAATTTTGTTTAATTCTGATTACGGCACCCATGAGAAAACCTAATAAGTCTTAAATTTGAATTAAGTACACAGTAAAGTAAGTGTGCGACAAATGGACGAATAAATTAATATCACGCCAACCGACTTCGATGATCCGACTGCAGAAAACCTCAAGCGGCGCAAACATAGTAACCTCGATAGAGATTTCATTTTAAACCGTTTGGAGTAGAAACTTTGGGTCTGTGGAGTCCTAGTGCACACTATATTTTTAATATGATAGTTAAGAAGTTGGTCGACACAACTAGTGACCAGAGGGCTGGCATATATCTTGCACATAGGGTGTAAGCATTTCCATACAACGTGGCAATGCTAGTAGCATTGCCAAGTTGTATTATATATTTATTCAATATATATTACAATATATTACAATTTGATCATATATATGCCATATTGTCTTCTGTGCACGCTGCCAAGCAACGACGGTCGGTTGCTATTTCACGGATAATCCAAGCGACATTCGAAAGCTTTGAGTGTCATTTCGGGAAACGTTGGCGCTGGAAGAAGAAGTGGCTGAAGAAACTTCAGCAACCCTCATAAAGTATCAGTATCGCGATAAAATTATTCTCAACCTCCGACGGTCGCGAATGGATGTATTTGTAGATTTGTAGTTTAATTGCTGTGTAAGTAAATGAATTGCCAATAGAAATTCTTGTGACATAAAAACTCCTTTTTAGTAAGTTCAATATTCTGAAGACCAAGTGTGATGATAGTTGTACCAACAAATAAACCAACAAAAAAACTTTTCTAAGACACCTTACAGTCTAATAACACATTTACGAAGTTAAACGAAATCGGATCAGTTAACCAAACAAAATCCGTTTTACGTAACAAACAAGCTTACAAAAGTGGGACACAACAATAACAAACAGGATTGAATTAACAATAGTCAGCTACGTGTCAAGTCCCACACACTCGGCATTACAAATAAAACACAAAAAACTGTGCACTCGTCCTAAACGCGCCCAACAAAAACTGGCTCGCTGGAAACGGTACCGGCGAGATCAAAGACGCCGGCGACCACTTGTTTCACACCATCATCCTATGAGCCTCGCAACTGCCATACGTGATCTAATGACAACGATCCGGCAACTTTCGTCCAATTCACCCTTAGGCCTGCAAAATAATTTCAACTCTATGTGAATAATTATAAAATTGAATATCAAATGTTAACTGCGGTCAGTTGTGGTAAAACACAACCCTTACAGTATGGGATGGAATATGCGAAAAAAAGAGGACATTGTGTAAGAATTGGGGCAATAAGTAGGTGGTTAAGACAAATAGATTGATTTTAAAACCCTTTTTTTCTCCTTTTTTTGAATTAGCAATTGCTCAGCTAGAATGGAGATCACTAGCTGTACAAGTCCACTCATATATCTTCTAAAAAGAAGAAGATGAAAATGAAGATCTAAAAAGTAATCGGAGAGAATTATTTTTGAATTGGACACTTTTGGTAGAGGAAAATCTTATAGGTTCGCGTTACCGTCATGCTAAAGGGTTTTTCACATCAGCCCTACAGGGCTCGTATAATAAGACTACGGTATCCCCTGCCTGTCGCCCTGGGTTCATTGAGCGACAAGAGTGGGGACTTTTGTCGTCCGCCAAAGTGGACCCGGGAAGTCCGGAATCTAGAGCCCCTCCATGCACATAGGAAGGGCCTCTGAGGGGTTTTAGTGGTTATACCAGATTACCAGATTGATGTTAGTAATATTAATTTAAACATTAAGAAATTTCAAATTACTATGATTCTATGTTATAATTTTAAAACTCGTTGGTAAAAGCCGACTGAGAGTAAAACCCCCGACTATAAGATCATAAGCTTATTAGGCTATCATATTAGTACTTACTGGTATATAAAGCTGATGCATTAAATGGGAACATCAGTGAATCAATTAGAAGAAACGATAGGGCTTCGAAGTTCGAGAGAGAGGGCGGAGGGTTAGGGACAAGACAATCGCCGGAACCACTCCACGGGACGCCGGACGGTCTAGTGACGTCCCCAACTTCAAAGCTAGCCGAAACGAGCATAACAAATCTATTCTTCTTATTAATAGTATAAACGCAAAAGTTTATAAAATACATGGATGTATGTTCACATACATCTTTACTTACTAAGCAAAAACTACTGAAAGGATTTTAATGAAAATTTTCAATGATATAGTGTACATATCATGGTAACACGAAGGCTAAAATTAATAAAGATATAGCGTGAATTGACCAAAATATAACGATAAGTAAGTAAAAATATATTTTTATCACGGGTAAAGCCGCGGGACGTTGCGAGTACATAAATAATACTACTAAATAAAATAAGTACAAAAAAGTCTGCCTAGTCTTGGGTTATCATAAACTCACCGATATCTCAAACAACCAATCATTCTTTAATACGATTTATAGGAGTTCCCTGGTATAACTTCGAAATCCAAGGTCTAATTCCAACAAAATGAACGCAAGAAATGAAAGTGAAACCCATTGGTGAACATAGAAAAATATACACATATATATATAAATATATTTCAAAATCGGTTGATTTACGGCGCTATATGAGAACTAACATAAAACATACAGACATATTGAGAAGCCGCCTAGTCGCTTAAAAATGACACTAATTAACATTGATGTTTATCAATACAAAATGATTTTAGACTTGCAACGCCGACGTGATTTTTTTACGAAAGATAATAACAATGCACGGCGTCAGAAACATTATAAAAACGCGAACATAAGCCCAAAGGATAGACGCAGTGTGTCCGATATTAATAACAAAATGATAGGTTGGCGCACTACGTAAGTTTTTCCATCACAAAAACGTCAACAGAAGTGGCGAGCGGAGCGGCCAGTTATTATTTCAGGTCTCTGTAATAATCCTCTTCAAACAGCTGCCTCTACAAACATTGATAGTATGGTTCAAGCTTTTTTTTAATAACAAAGGAAACAGTTAAATTTGTACTTTTAATTGTGTACTTCGTATTTATATTAGGTATTACGTTATTATATGACAGGGATAGAAACGATACCATCAGAAAGAAAACGAAAATAGTAATATGCAAGGAAAAGAGCGAAACTTCTCAAACGGTACTGGGCTCTGCCCACATATGTAGAATGAACACCAATCTATGGACAAAACGTATAACAGAGTGGATACCAAGAGACAAAAAAAGAGAAAAAGGAAGACCAAGTAAGAGATTGAGAGACAATTTTGAACAGAGGTTCGGCCCTCTCGGGCGCCCTCGGATCGGAATGCTTACGCGTAACATACTAACCGTCCAAGCCGAGGTTATCCTCACCGGGGGGACCCTTGTATCGAGTTACTAGCGATAGAGGTTCTGGCTAAGGGACCTAAGAGCTATGCCACCTCTCAATCCGGTGACAAAGCCCAACTTCTGTGGCCAATCTGTGTAGTTCGTCAAAAAAAAACTACAAACGCAGTTATTATTTAAAAATAGAAATCTTAAATTATAGTTTGTTTCTATTGACATTTCTATTTAAATAATGTCAACAGAATATATTACAATTATAATCAAATTACCGAATAATTTATATTTATTTTAAGTTTAGTTGTAGCAGAGAAATAAAGGCTATTTTTATTTTTATTTTATTTTATATATACGTTATAGTACGGATTTATTTATTCTTTATTTACGCAAAACAAAAGTGTACAAGAAAGCGGACTTGAGAATGATAAAGGGCATTCTCTGCCGGTCAACCATGGGGTTGTGTGATGACCAAAGTCGATCTGATGCAGCAAATATGGAGAGATTGAAACAATGTTTTATGCTATCTATGGGATATGTCTTAAAGCTTAAAATATATTTAACTTCATAACGACATAATGAAATCTAAATTAAATTGTAACATTTGTTTGATTGATACTATAATATCCGTAATGTCTTGGTAGTTTTCTGAGAAAAACTACCAACCCCGGTCATCTCGGGCGCCCTCTTATTACGATAGAAGTCCTCTTTCGGGTGTCCTCTGCGCTAAGTCACTCAAGTTCCAGGCTAAGCGACCTAAGAGCTGTGCCACCTCTTAAATTTAAGTGACACCCCCTAGAAAACTATATGTAAATAAATAATTATTTGTAAATGTTTATCTGGTCTAGACACAAAACAAACGGGAAAGTCATTTCACGTCGGTGCCATTTTTTACACGGTAAAAAAGTTTTTCTATAGTAAATTTTGAAATATGTTTTTGCGTCGTTTATCTACAGAGAGTGTTGTCATCGCGGTAAAGTATTTCGCTGTTAAATACAAACTCACCAAAAAACATTACTGGCCATTGTTATTTGGTTTAGAAAAAAAGGAATGTGACACAACCCGTCCGCAACACCGTCTCCTATTACGTACAGATGTAGTGAGAAATTATTTTCCTTCGGTAAAACTCGGATCTTTATCGGAACTACACAGATTGGCCAAGGAAGCTGGCCTTGACTGCTTCACCGGATTGACAGGTGGCATAGCTCTTAGGTCGCTTAGCCTGAACCTCTATCGCTAGTAACTCAACACAAGGATGCCTCCGGGGAGGGATAACTTAGGTTTGGACGTTCAAACGTTCCCCCCGGGACGTGCTCTTCTTGAGCACAGTGCAGAGGGGCTTCGGTGCGTTCCACTGGAGATCCCGGAGCCCCTCGTCATGCACCGAGGAAAGGGCCACCGGGGAGGTTTTAGTGGGTAAAAACCCCACATAACCGCCGCCTTCCCCCCAGAAGGCGGGGTATCTTTTTGAAGATTTCCTCCCCGTTAACAAAAAAAAAAGGTTTGGACGTTACTATGTTACGTGTAAGAATTCCAATATGAGAGCGCCCGAGAGGGCCGAACCACGACTCGGTCGGTTGCTATTTCGCGGATAAAGAGAAAATGAGAAACATTCAAAAGCTAAACTAACTTTGAGTGCCACTTCGGGAAGCGTTGGCGCTGAGAGAAGAAGTGGCCGAAGAAACTCCAGCAACGCTCCTAACATGTAAGGCGTGGGAAATGCCCATTTTTCATATCCATTAATATGAAGCTATTTGAGAGAGCACGATAAATACGAACTTTTCCGAAAAATTACAACGGAATATCTTTTCTTACTATATCTGTAAATATTTACAATATACAGAAACATAATCAAGTATTGCAAATGTCTTTATAAACACAATTTATTTATTAACAAAAATTAAATAATAAACAAAAATTTGACTCTATCACTCATCGCTACGACTGTACTATTTTAACGGGGTAACAAGAGCTGGTGCTTTATTTCTCTTGAGTACCTTTTTTTGACGATCCTAAATAGATTGAGAGATTACATAGCTCTTAGGTTGCTTAGACTGAACCTCTATATCTAGCAACTCGCAACAAGGATCCCTCCAGGGTAACCAATACTCGGCCGGTTGCTTTTCCACGGAATAGTCGAATACCTTCAACCCTAGCTTTTTAACGAAGCCTACTACGTGTATACACCGAGAATAAATTGTAATAAGTGTTGCCAACCTATTATAAATAAATAGTTATTACCTATTATAAATAAGTCACACCTCACTCCCTAGAGGGAACACAGTAATTGTTTAGTAAATAAGTTGTTAGTTACACAACAGTACGTCATTTATCTGTGTTTAAACATTTTGCTATAATAACGTTTTTGTTTCCTGTTATTAGTGCTTGTCCTTCCAATTCTGATGTACTTTTCCAATCAAATTTGAATTCACGTGGCAATTGGCAGAAAACATTTACGCCAAACACAAAAGCACACGACCATGACAAATACGTATTTATTTAAACCTGCCCGGAACAAATTCTCACATTAAGAAACATTGGCATAATGCTGGGGACATTTGAATCATAATTTTAAAGCAAACAATAAGTAAAACGACATTGAAACTCCATTGTCGAGGGCCAGGCCTGCTACGCTTGTTGTTTATAGTCTGTATTGTCTTTGGAGAGTTCCTGAATGCGCGGGCAATTGTTTTGTAACCAATACGTCTATAACAAGGACTTAAACATACGTATATGGTATATTCATAATAAACAGTGATAATCTAGCGGCTAAGGGATTCGATTTTTTTATGACAAACTACACAGATTGGCCAGAGAAGCTGGCCCTAACTGCTTCACCGGATTGAGAGGTGGCAGAGCTCTTAGCTCGCTTAGCCTGAACCTCTATCGCTAGTAACTCGACACAAGGGTCCCCAGGTGAGGGATGACTTCGGCATGGACGGTTACTATGTTACACGTAAGCATTCCGATCCGAGGGCGCCGAACCACTACTCGGTCGGTTGCTATTTTACAGATAAGGGATTCGACTTAAGATCTGATGGTAGCTGGTTCAATCCCCGTATCGACCAATAAATTGGTGTTTTTTTTATAGATTAAAGTCCAAAAAATCAGTAAATGTTTGCGACCGGCAAGTACCAATTCGAGTTCGAACCCCGGTGCAGATAAATTTGTTGGTTGCAATTTAAGTAGTGATTTTGTTTGGATCGGGAAATATCGTGAGGAAACTTGCATGTGTTAGAAATTTTTAAGACATGTGAAGTCTGTTAGCTGTTTCCATCTGCATCTTAAACGATATAAACTATTAAACACTTTCATTACATCAAAGAAAACATCATTGTAACGATATTTTCGACGTACTTTCGACGTAGCAAGTCGTTAAAAAAATTAAAAAAAAGACGACACTGGAAACGAAAAGAGTGATATTATTAAAAAACCGGACAACAAATTGTATAATATTTGTTGTTAAATATTTACAGCTGAATCCGTTTTATTCGTTATTGTAATTGTCTTTTTATAAGTATCCGTTACAATGTACATTTAAAGCCAAAGCTAACTGGAAAATATATCGTTATTAGTAATTAAAATTTTAAACACTATAAACCTAATTAGGGAAACGATTAATGCATGAATATTTACAATGTTTTTGATTGCCACTATAAAATATTAAAATGTAATTTTTAATTAATGAATAAAAGTATTGGTGTACACTCGTGGCTTAGTGGATTTTTTTCTTTTTTTTATCGAACAATAAAAAAGCATCAATAGCTTTATGGTTTAGGGTACAGATTGCAAATTGTAAGGTCGTGGGTTCGAATCCACCATTCGACTACAGCCATAAACCATCTTGTAGTACAAGCTTAAGCTTAATTACAATGATTAATAATAATGTTGAGATAATTTGTTTAAGATAATATTGCTAACATTATTTTTAAAATATTAAAACAATAGCTAAAAAGTCGTGTCCTGTGTACGACGACTGCCGGTCACATATAGTCTCCGGAACCCAATAAAATTGAAGGTTTAAGAGATGATCTTACCCCGCGTAAAAAAACATCCTTAGGAAACTTTTTATTAATTTCTGCATGTCATTAAAAAAATCTGAGCAGTGACCATTATTAACATATCTCATCAAATTACTCGGCCATTTCAATCAATTAATCAATATAAAATAATATAAAAAAATTAAAATTACATGTGAATAAATTCAATTAGCAGATAAAGGTTTTTAAAACGATGACAATTGAATTGTAATAGGTTGGTTTCATAGTAAAATGTCATTTTGACCCAATTTGTAAGTCGTCCGCTGCGCCAAGAGTATAAACGGAAGCAAGAACAGTCATAGTGGACAGAATTCCCGAAATTCTCTCCGCTACTCTCCTGGACGAATCCAATAAGGAGGCGGATGAGTCGGCAATTGCCCAAAACGGGCAATATCACGATCTATTAGCCCACAAATGGGCTCCGATGCGCCGCGTTACACCGTGAAACGGCCCACCTCGGCGACCAGTTTTTGTGTGCACCTTTACTGTGCCCCCCACGATGGCTTTTGAACGCTTAAAACGGGTCTCGTTGAAAATATAACTTTAAACGTATGAAATATGCAATTTAATTTAACAGATGCACCTGCCAATAAGCCAGGCCTAACTAATAATAAGGTAAAAGTTGACTAGTCTCCGTGTGATGGAAGTGTATTATTACTACGCCTTCATACGACGCGTAACGACAGAATACTTATTATAAAAACAAATCTTTATTTTTTCATATACTTATTTATATTATATACAGGTTTTATAGCGACATTTCTTTGCCAGATAGTAGAGTAGAGACCCGTTTGTAGAAGCTAATAAACTTAATAAAAAGCGGACTGTGAAAAAAAATCGTTAAAATAACTTATTTCTTATATATCTATATATATAAAAGACAAAGTGTGTGGGTATGTTTCATACAGGCTCCGAAACGGTTGGATCGATTACAATAAATCTTTCAAGGAATCTTCAGATTGACATGGCGAGTAATCCTGTAAAGTTCGGTGACGATTGGAGCACCTTTTTTTGAACTGTCAAATACAGCTTTTTATAGCAATTTACTATGATGATATTCTATTTTTTTATAACCCACATTTCTATTGACACATGCGTTGTGTATATTTATGTCATTATGAACCATATTGAAGTACAATGGGGTATATTGAAGTATAATAATGTATACTGAAGTATAATAAAGGATTTTGAAGTATTCAAGGTAAGTTAGCGCCGCGAATGTATCCGTTTACTGATGTAATTTTATTGTTTAAATAAATTAAAGCAAAATCTAGGCCGGCGAAGCAGGCTGGGCACGCTAGTCTTATATAGAAGTAGAATTTCTTAGAATTTCTTTGTCTTTTCTAGACATAAAATTAATTAAGAAAAAAAAATCTCTAAGATATCTCTATATAAGAATATAATATATTATTTATATTAAAACTCAACATGAAAAAGGAAATTCATATTGCACAGTCCTTTCATATATAATATCCTCTATTCTATCTGTCTACACGAACATGCTTATAAATTAGTTACTCCGAATATCACCCTTCCGTTTTAACATTAACTATTTTGTTTAAATAAGCACTAACACTCGTAAATTTAAAAGGTTTTTCCACTGTTAGTAATAAGTAATAGATAAAGTTTAGACATAATGCAACGTATTACGGATTTTAGTATTATTAGTTAATTACGCTATTGATTATTTATCTGGAACCCATATTTAATACTATTAATAATAAATCAAATTTTCTATTACAAGCTAGCTTTACCCAGCCCACTTCGCCGGGCTAGATTTTGCTTTATTTTATTAAAACATTGATAAATTAATCAGTTACAAAAATATATTTCTTTTCATATTTAATCCACCGTATCTATTAATAATACTTTAATATACCCCATTGTACTACAATATTGTTCACAATGACATAAATATACACAACGCATGTGTCAATACAAATTTGGATTATGAAACAATAAAATATCATCGTAGTAAATAAAAGTTGTATTTGACAGTTCAAAAAGAGAAGTGCTCCGATCGTCACCAAACTTATACACGATTACTCGTCAGGTCAATCTGTAGATTCCCTGAAAGTTTCATTAAAATCGGTCCAGCCGTTTCGGTGTCTATACGGATCAAACACACACACATTCTCCTTTATATATATATATAGATTCGTTCCATTCGATTGACATGCAATTTAATTAGTTACTATCCGATTTGACACTTGGTAAATTAATCGGGCGGTCTTCACAAGTTCCATAGCAGTACAGCAAGCTGAGTACAATCACTGGTGCCAATGAATTTGTTTGTTGTATTTTTGTCCTGATTTGCCACGTGCTCAGCGGTCAAGGAAAAAAAGACATGTGAAGTCTGCCAAATGTCTGACTGACACTATGTTCTTATACTCACAGAGAAGGTCTGTGCCCAACTGTGGGACATATAATATTTAAGTTGTAACTTTAACTTTCAATCACTTACTTTTATTTCTTCTTTTTCGACCTTCATTTTTATTTCCACTTATATTGTACCAGTTTATAATAGGATACTTTTGTCCTCGTCGGTTATATTAGAGTTATATTGTTTGTAGATGACCGGAATATGTATAATTGTTTTTAATATTAATTGTAACTTATCATGTAAGTGAATTGTTATTCTTATCAGAAATAAAGATTCTAAAACCCGAACCCGAAATTAATCATAAGTCGAAGTGAAGCAATGCCGGATCCCTAGCTTTAGAATACATTCGAAAATAATTATAAAACTGCTCATGATAGCGCTGATTGTTATTAAAATCGTTTTTATTAGGACCCGGCATAAATTATTTAAAATAATTTTATTCATAGAATTCTATTTTAATAAGATCCGTCAGTTTTATTGACATTATCGAAATATTGTCAACACAATAAAATTCCCAGACATTTTTAATATCAAACAATAAAAACGTCAATTTAAAAAAGAACTAATTTAAATTCAACGGGGTTATACCTACACTTGAATAAAACCAATTTTCGTAATAATAATTATTTCATTTAATGTATCTAATAGAAATTATAACAATGAAAACAATATTTACAATAGTCGATATTTATCTACAATAGCAACAATAAAACATATTCTTAATTTAAAAAAAAATAACAATTATGTCATAGGGAAACATTCGCATTAAATTTTGTAAGCGCTAAAATGATTTGTAAACGGTTTTCAGAAAATATTAACAATTACATTTTTATATCACTAAAAGAACACACACAACACTAATTGCATTTCAGGAACATATTTAGAACAAATGAATTATTTATTATTAAAAATGTAAATAAATAATGTCTAAGTTGATCGTCAACTACGAATATCTACACGTGAGATCACTAATATAATCTATAGAGGGAAAAATTGAGGCAGAAATGGTTCGGCCATACAATGCGACGGCCCATTTACGTGTAAATTAACTCTATTTAGGCCTCGACACTGACGTCGATAAGTAGCGACGCACTCACTAGAATACGATTTTAACATCATTCAACTTATTACCTACCTATTTTTATTCAGTACTTTTAAACTAACAATCATCCATACATACAAATAGTTAATTGGGATGAGTATAGAAGTCTTTAAAAGAGTTCGGGTACTTACAATCTAGCATTGCACAAAGCGTCAGAACATACGGGCAGAGAGCTCGCGTGTCACGCGACCGGGAGCGGCGGTGGTGGCAGGTAGCAGGGGCGCAGCACATGAGCTGCCGCCTGGAGGAGTTCCGCGTGGTACCTCTGCGCCGCCAGCATGTAAGGAGACGGCATCGCGAGCGCCAGCCGCGGGATGGGCGACGGCGGAGAGCGCGGCGGCTCGGGCTCCAGCAACGCGTCAATGGTGAACGCTCTGCGCGGCCTCTCCCTCGGCAACATCGTCATGGTTGTAACTTCGGGCAACTCCGCGGGCTCGGGACTCAGCTGCGGGCACATAGGAGGCGTGTAGAGACTGGACGTCGGCAACACTGGCGGCGGCGGCGGCGCGCCCGCTTGCCGGGCGAGGAACGCTCTATTAAAACTGGCTAATGCCGCTAACTCCGCGTTCAAGTTGTCTTTCTCCCCTTTCTGCAGCTTGAAGCGCTTACGGCGACGTAGCAAAGAGCCGTTCTCAAACATGTCGAAGGCCTGCGGGTGCAGCGTCCAGTACGCGCCCTTGCCGGGCCGGTCCGGCCGCCGCGGCACCTTCACGAAGCAGTCGTTGAAGGACAGGTTGTGGCGCAGCGAGTTCTGCCAGCGCTGCGTGTTGCGCCGGTAGTACGGGAACCGGTCCGTGATGAACCGGTAGATCTCCGACAGGGGCAGCATGCGCTCAGGCGAACTCCAAATCGCCATCGCCGTCAACGATATGTACGAATAGGGTGGTTTCTGATCACCGTACGATTCGCGCGACGGTCGCGGCATAATCACTAATGTATGATGAAAATACAAATCAGATTTTTTTGTGTGAATCGGGTTCGGAACGCGGCTTACGTCTCTTCGATACGAGGTGTGAAGAGGAACTGAGGCGAAGAGAGGCTGACGGCCGGCCCGCCCGCTCGCCAAGACGCACGCACCTCGGCCTCTCCCATTGGCGCTTCGCCCCGCCAATCACGTAGCTCCCCGTTCAGGTATGATGTCGGCTTTCGTCTCACTAACAAGGAATTTAAATTGATATTATGTTTATATTGCCTCCAAATGTCTTTTGTGATGACACCGCTTTTTATTTGGCGTATGTAAATTACGATGATACAGAAAAAGAGATTTGAATTATACACCGATTCAACGATGAATGAGTGTTATTAAAAATCTCACCTTTACAAATCGCGCCGGCGAAATGAAACGGCCGCGAATAATTGATACGTGCGATGTTGTATATTAACATTTGTTCCGAAAGGGAACATTTCTTAAATAAAGCGCTGACGGATGATAAATGAAGCCGCTGCAAGGTAAAGTGAGCCAACGTCCATTCGCTTTAAATAATTAATCGACATTAATGCTGTTCATTTAAAAGAGTAATATATCACACTTTACAACCAGCTTGTGTACTTAATCTTCTTTACATATCCTACCACGACTGTCACGCAGAGGAATAGGCAGAGTTAGATAGATTAACTTCCAATTTTCTTAATTTACCTAATATTAATATAGACAGTTAATCGGTATCTATGTTAGCTATCAGCGTACGAAGTGCCATAAATATTATCGTAGACACCATCTTCATATACCTCAAATTTTACCAAGTTAATTTTTTGTACGTAAAAATCCGAAAAGCTGAAACTCATCAAACCGGTTCGTGTCAGTATCATAATTAGGGATCTTAGGAATTTTTCAATTTTTTTATATTCATATACGAATGGTACCCCTTCGCCAATAAAAAAATACGCCAGAAATTCGTAACATAACGATGATATTTCGGAAATAGAAAAGCGTCTGTCCGTAATAACGTCCGTCACTAACATTAAGAGGCCCTCGGATCGGAATACTTACGCGTAACATAGTGACCGTCCAACCCGAGGTTACCCTCACCGAGGGGACTCTTGTGTCGAATTATTAGCGATAGAGATTCAGGCTAAGCGACTTAAGAGCTATGCCACCTCTCATTTCGGTTAAGCAGTCAAGACCAGGCCTGGCCAATCTGTGTAGTTCGTAATAAAAAAAAATAACGTACATACGTACCTATTTATTATTACACTGCATTCAACTCGCGCGTTCACTACAGCCAGTTTGTCGCTTACACATGTTTTATACTATCATCAGTGTAAGAAATGTGGTGCAATAAACTGTGCGGGTACGGTTCAGCACCATCACAGAATACTGGATGCCATCACAAAATCACCTTGCCCACCGATTACCGACTTTCGTCAGTCTTACCATGCTTTTCACTTCCATGAGCGAGCAATTTTGCAATACACGTTAGGTGAGAATGATGAGTATGATTTGAAGTTAACGGAAGCTAAACAATTTTGTGTAACGTGTTACTCTTTAAACAATGCAAAATTTCGTCACATTTCTCCCTCGCTCACCTCGCCACCTCATCTTTATTTGTAGTCGATTTCAGTTTTTACTCGTCATGGTCAAATACGTACACTTGTATGGGTGACTTTTTTCATCTGATTTAGTCGTGTTTCACCCAAGAAAGATCCCCGAATCAGTATGCTATTGAGATTAAAGAAATGAATTGGACAGTTACCATTATTACGCGTTAGCAGTCCGATCCGGCGCCCGAGAGGGCCAAACCACGACTCGGTCGGTAGCTATTTTATTGACTCTACTGGGAAAATCTAAGCTAAACTAACTTATATGCCACTTCGGGAAGCGTTAGCGCTGGGAGAAGTGGCCGAAGAAACTCGAGCAACGCTCCCTCGATAAGATTATATCAAGGTTTTCCCATAAAATACTTATATCGTGAAAGGATTTTTCGCAACCTACGACGGTCGCGAATGGACGCTTTGTGGATTTGTTGAGATCTAGCCTGTGCGATGGTGATCACGTCGTCCGGATCGTCGGGAGCATGTCTCGGCCTCCGGGCAACGTGTCTGAATTTCTAAGAGGGGAGAGTCTTGTAAGTGGCGCCACGCACAAGAAGTTTATTAGGATGTTTGGTGACAGTCTCGAAAAACCGTCGAGATGCCAGCTTAAAGAATTACGAACCTCGTCGCACCCGTGGCTCGTCGCAGAAAACGATTTTGGATGACCTAAAGACGGTGGATATGACGAGGGGAGGCATACGCGATGACCGGACTCGCGCACGTCATAACGGGACGTATTACTGCTTTATAGAGTATAACCTTATTACGAAGGGACACATTAAGTGATATAGGCGGCCCATTACGTGGGCAGCCCGTTTCCTGAAGAAATGACTTGACCTGAGTTTCCTTATATAGAGGCCCTTAAAATATGTTTATCGTAATATTCAATTATAAGTACGTTTAACCTGGTGAAGCTGTAAGTCGTCGATAACACTGGCAATCAACTATAAAAAGCGTTAGAACTAAATAAGAAATCAACAGGCATATAGTCAATAATAGAATCCATAGATTTGGGAAAAAACGGCGATAAAAAGCAAAGAACGGCGCGAGAATTTTTTACCTCGGTACCGTTTGCAGAGATGAGATGAAGCGCAAAGGTCGTTGAACTGGAGATAAACTACAGGAAGATAATGTTTCTTAGATACATTTAACATTTGTGGCTCACCTGATCTTAAGTAGTGATCACCGTCGCCCGTGAACATCCACAGCACCATGAGCTGCTAGAGCGTTGTCGGCCTTTGAGATAGAAGAAGGCTCGTTTATTGGTCACTGCTGGTGACAGTTAAAACCACATATTGACAGTGCAAGGAAGAAATTTATGCGAGAAACGTACAGCCGTGGAATGCCAACCATCAAGATGGTGTTGATGCAATTTGTAATTCTGTCGAGATTTGCGATAATGGAAATCGATCGCTAGGTGATTCCGAATTAGCATTCGAGTTTACGATCTTATGGTTCGAGTTCTAATCATCACGCATCCTTTACAGGGTAGAAAAGGACAGCAATTGCCGTTAGCTTTTCACTAAGCTAATTAGTTCCCAGTTGTGACAGGGCACAAATTTAGTAAAGTGATTTTTTTGAAATGTCTATCAATCAATTATTTTAAACACTAAATTAAAGAAAAATATTTACAAACTTTGCTGCGTTTTCATATGATTCTACAGAAATATTTCATGTTTTTATATCATCCGTTTTGAAATTTAGAAGCGCACACAATACAATGACCTTCATTATACAAAGCTTCTGACATCTTTATGAAAATATTTCGCTTGTCAAACAATTTTAAATTAGAAAAAAAATACATCTAAGAGAAACGGTCTTATCTATATATATAAAAGGGAAAGTGTGTGGGTATGTTCCTTATAGGCTCCGAAACAGCTGGACCGATTTCAATAAAAATTTCAAGGAATCTTCAGATTGACCTAGCGAGTAATACTGTAAAGTTTGGTGACGATCGGAGCACTCCTCTTTTTGAAATGTCAAACAAACCATACGTTGTACTTTTATTTCTGACATTAACTTGAGCATGATATGTTTTTGTATAAATGATAGGAATAATATTGTATTTACTGTATATGTACATGGGTGTAGATAATGATCTTCACCCGCTCGAGAAGAGAATAAATACGGAGAGAAATGAGAATGAGAAATTTAATTATATAAGTTTATTGTTTAAATAAAATAAAGCAAAATCTAGCCCAGCGAAGGGCTGGGTACGCTAGTCTCTTATTTATGCATATACACATACAAATAACACAGGTATAACTAATCTATAAAACAATCAAAAAACATGCACAAATCACTTTGAACACACTCTACACTACACTGGAAAGTACTCACAAATAACGGAGATATGATTAAAGGCAATTAACCATGCAGCACAACTTTCCAATACCAGTTAATAAATAAGGCCTCATATTTACTCGCCCACTGCCCATTGATATATAACGTTTGTTAATTAGGTTATCTCAGGACCGGCATCTACAAAGGGCCGAGATTTAAAAGGCTCGTTGATATTAAAAGGGCCGCTTCTAAATTTTATCATAAATCACCCTCCAGTCGAGTCGCGGGGGCGCGCGAATACTTCATCCTCTAAAATAATGTTGCCAAAGTTTTTGTTATCGCAATATAAGATTGTCTGCGGCAGCTTTGATATCTTTTAAATCCGATGAAACTGTTGCGTTCAGCTTCTATGGCCAACCAAGGTAGAATCGTCATAAAAAAATCTACGACAAAAGATAATGCAAATTTAAAATTGTTACAAATATTTTGTGCTAGGATTAGATCAAGACAATAGTCGATAGTGGACCCATTACCACACACCAAACCATTTTTTAAAACGTGTCATAGTAACAAGAAGTGATAGCTTAATGTTTAATGGTTGGAATTAACATTTGACCTGATTCTGATGGTCTGATCTGGTCCGTAGTTCGAATGCACCGTATCTCAAAACTTAAAATTCGTCTTAGGGACTGTCCTCGACGACCCGGATAACGACTCACTACTAGGGTGAAATTATTTCTACTACAACTCGCCAGAGGGCGGCAAAGTAAATCACTTTTCCGCCGCGTCACAGGCATATTTTTCTCTTTTAAAGATTTCGTTACTAGAGTTCCTTTTGCCACTTCTTCTCCTGGCGCCAGCTTCAATACATATTAGTAGAAAAGTAGATTACTCTTTTGGCCACGATGTCAATTGAATTGCAGTTGGTCGGTTATCAAAATTCAGTGACAATAGCAGACTTGACTCTGGTGATTGGAATGCTCTTTTTTGGCCCCGAAATAATATCAGGTTTATCCCAAAAAATCTGAAACGTATGCCAACGTACCCTTGGTGAAAAAAAAATATGCAAGTAATGACTAACGCACCCTGAGAGCTTTTTTAAGTTAGCCGAGATGTTGTGCTTAGAATTAATTATTCTTTCCACTTGGCAGTGGAAGGAGCGGTGTCATTGAAGTGCCACAGGCGTGTCGTGGTGACGTGACACGTTTCACTTTGGCCACTTAATGGAGTCTGTTCAAATGCTTCTCCCATAATTTTCGCTATTCTTTTAAACCAATTCTACAATCGGTGAATAAATGATATGAAAAAATAAACCCTCATGGCTCACGTGTACGTGATATCTTTGTACCTAAGATACCAACAATGTGTTTGATTCGACTTCAAATCAAACGTTAAACGTTATTACACGCGGGCGCCCTCTTTGTACTTCCTAATTATCGGAGGAATATTACTAAATTTAATTAGTCAGAACCTAACCAAACTCCCATCAAACTACCTAGAAGACATCCTTTCCATTTAAAAATGAAGCATCGAAATCGGTTCCCGTGATGTTGAGTTATTCGGCCAAATTCGTTATTAAACTCAACTTCCGATCCATATTTTAAATATTCAATTCCGATTTTTTAACTAATATACTGTAGACAAAAACTTGATTGAATAATTAACTTATACCGAGAAGAAACTTAATTAATGGACATAATAATTATTTTACAAAATATTGCATTCTTTAGGTCCAAACGTGACAGGTAACTATGTCAAAAATGCTAAATGGTAAAAAAAAAACAACAGTAGCAGGGCTATTGTAGCAACTTCTGTGGACAGGAATGGGTCGGCACTATTTGGGAATTAGCACGACTCCGCAGTAGACCCTCGCCATGCCGAAGGCGTCACGGGTCCACCAGTGTCGCCTTCTTCCCGGGTCCACTATAGCGGACGATAAAGGCCCCAACCCTTCTCGCCCCGTGTACCCCGTGGACAGGCAGAGCATACCATGGGCTTATTCTATAAGCCCTGGAGCGATCAAATCTCGTATAAGGGAGTATGATATGGTATACCATTCGAGTTTGAACTTGCGCCTTGTAACTTATAATATAAGCGTCGTTTAAAACATTAACATGATCCGCGTCGAGTCCCACGGGACCTCATCGCGGGCGTGGTCGAGTTGTGATTACAGAGAGCTTCCCTGTAATAATAAAACATCGTCAAGCCGCCTGCCGCCTTTATCGAGTGCCTGCTCGATAAGCATCCGTGACGAATTCGCACCGCAGCACTATGCTCGCCGGCCGAACTGCTTGCGTACCCTTTTGTCTTACGTGCCTTAGACATACAAAGAAAAATACATTTTAAATTGAATACGATATAGTTTAAATTTCCCTAAACGGTTTATAATCTAAAACCTAATTGCTTAAATTGAACACAAAATGGCCGAGATATTCGTATCGATATAATTTTATTTCCAATTATGACGCTCGACGTTTTACACATATATTTTTATAGATATCTTTTAGGCGTACGCGTGTCTAAGTGACCGGAGCATCTACCTATACCGCGTTTAAAGCCTAGTAAAATATGTAAATTTTTAATAGAAAACGACAAGTCTTAATAGACGTACAGGTGACTCGTGAAACTATTAAATGAGACGTCAAAAGTCTAAGGCAGCAATCGGCAACCTTTTCCTCGACAAGTATATTTACGAGTGAAAACAAAAACGGACTTCAAATCGAATCAAACATTAAACGCTTTTCGCGCGGACGCCCTCTTTGTACTTCCTAATTATCGGAGGAATATTACTAAATTTAATTAGTCAGAACCTAACCAAACTCCCATCAAACTACCTAGAAGATATCCTTTCCATTTAAAAATGAAGCATCGAAATCGGTTCCCGTGAGTTATTCGGCCAAATTCGATATTAAACTCAACTTCCGATTCATATTTTAAAAATATTCAATTTCGATTTTTTAACGAACTAATTTACTGTAGACAAAAACTTGATTGAATAATTAACTTATACCGAGAAGAAAATTAATGGACAAAATAATTATTTTACAAAATATTGCATTCTTTAGGTCCAAATGTGACAGGTAACTATGTCAAAAATGCTAAAATGGTAAAAAAATCAACAGCACTATTTGGGAATTAGCACGACTCCGCAGTAGACCCTCGCCGTGCCGGGAAGAAGGCGACTGGTGGACCCGTGTCGCCTTCTTCCCGGGTCCACTATAGCGGTCGACAAAGGCCAACCCTTCTCGCCCCGTGTACCCCGTGGACAGGCAGAGCATACCATGGGCTTATTCTATAAGCCCTGGAGCGATCAAATCTCGTATAAGTGAGTATGATATGGTATACCATTCGAGTTTTAACTTGCGCCTTGTAACTTATAATATAAGCGTCGTTTAAAACATTAACATGATCCGCGTCGAGTCCCACGGGACCTCATCGCGGGCGTGGTCGGGTTGTGATTACAGAGAGCTTCCCTGTAATAATAAAACATCGTCAAGCCGCCTGCCGCCTTTATCGAGTGCCTGCTCGATAAGCATCCGTGACGAATTCGCACCGCAGCACTATGCTCGCCGGCCGAACTGCTTGCGTACCCTTTTGTCTTACGTGCCTTAGACATACAAAGAAAAATACATTTTAAATTGAATACGATATAGTTTAAATTTCCCTAAACGGTTTATAATCTAAAACCTAATTGCTTAAATTGAACACAAAATGGCCGAGATATTCGTATCGATATAATTTTATTTCCAATTATGACGCTCGACGTTTTACACATATATTTTTATAGATATCTTTTAGGCGTACGCGTGTCTAAGTGACCGGAGCATCTACCTATACCGCGTTTAAAGCCTAGTAAAATATGTAAATTTTTAATAGAAAACGACAAGTCTTAATAGACGTACAGGTGACTCGTGAAACTATTAAATGAGACGTCAAAAGTCTAAGGCAGCAATCGGCACCTTTTCCTCGACAAGTATATTTACAAGTAAAAACAAAAACGGACTTCAAATCGAATCAAACATTAAACGCTTTTTCGCGCGGACGCCCTTTTTGTATTTCCTAATTAAAGTAGGAATATTACGAAATAGAAATAATCAAAACCTAATCTCTCTCTTTTAGAAAAAGACATCCTTTCCAACAAAAAATGAATCATTGAAATCGGTTGTCGTTTGGAGTTTCCTCGGCCACTTCTTCTCTCAGCGCCAACGCTTCCCGAAATGGCGCTCAAAGTTAGTTTAGCTTTTGAATGTTCCTTAGAGTATCCGTGAAATAGCAACCGACCGAGTGGTGGCTCGGCCATCTCGCCCTCGGATCGGAATGTTTTCGCGTAACAAAGTAACCGTCCAAGCCGAGGTTACCCCTGAATCAATTTACCAGAGTTCAACAGCAAAGCGCTCTGACGAATTAACTACTTTTTTTTTTGTTGACGGGGAGGAAATCTTCACAAAGATACCCCGCCTTCTGGGGGGAAGGCGGCGGTTATGTGGGGATCTTACCTACTAAAACCTCCCCGGTGGCCCTTTCCTCGGTGCATGACGAGGGGCTCCGGGATCTCCAGTGGAACGCACCGTAGCCCCTCTGCACTGTGCTCAAGGAGAGCATGTCCCGGGGGAGGTTACTCCCTCCTCCCCTGTGCCCTCGCAGCGCAAGGCGACACGGGCCAGCCGATGTCGCCTTCTTCCCGGGTCCACTTTTGCGGGCAAAAGGCCCCTACCCTTATCACCCAGTGAACCCGAGGCCCCTTTTAGTCGCCTTGTACGACAGGTAGGGGATACCGTAGTCTTATTCTTGAGAGCCCAGAACTACAGGGCTGGACGAATTAACTACTAGAACAACATAGACAGACATTACAACAATACATCGTAAAACCAGCAAATCTTTTTCGTGTTATTCCTTCAACTGTTATCTATGCATATTAATCATTTCTTTGTTATTAACTAAGTAAGGCACGTTAATTAATTATTTCTCACATTAATTTACATGAATTATTAATGAATGGTGTAATTATGAGAAGTTAATACATTCCAAACACACCTGACACTATAATTCGTTGGATTGTTGGTAACATTTCTGTAAGTTTCTTTGCTAAATATCTTAACAAAACTCTTTAAATATTAAATTTCGAATAAGCCGATGTCGCCTTCTTCACGGGTCCACTTTTGCGGGCAAAAGGCCCCTACCCTTGTCACCTAGTGAACCCGAGGCCCCTTTTACTCTCCTTCTACGACAGGCATACTGTAGTCTTATTCTACGAGCCCAGAACTACAGGGCTGGGGTGAGCTACCCTGGTCGAACCTTGTAGCTGACCAGCTGACTTGACTAACCGCCAAAGCATATGTCCTCTTACGTTACTTCCAAAAAAGCTTGAGGCGATTTAAGAGCGGTGCCACCTCTCAAATTACTGTGGAATTGTAGCGACCAGCTTCCCTGACCACAACGTATAAACTTTTGATTAAATTTACGTTTTTAACAGAATTGCACTAATTGCAATGGACATTAGCAGAGCCGACAAGACGGCGCCAATGTGTCGCTTTTATGCAATCAGACAGACCTAATTACAAATAATTTCAACTAAGTATATACTCCTAATAGTCTTTTACTAAGAAGCCTATTGTAATAGACTGACCACAAAATATTTACCTTTATGCTTTATATTACCAATTTGCGGTTACATTTCTTCATAAAAAATTATATTTATGTTCGTTGATATTTAATTTTGTCAGATTCATTGAGGTGAAACAAAGGTAAATGAATTAACATTATTGACATTTTTTTTGATAAAACAAATATTCCTAACATTCACTCATCAATTTAATTAACTATTCCAACTAAGCTTAAGCTTGTGCTAGAAGGTGGTTCACCCCGCAGCCCTGTAGTTCTGGGCTCTCAAGAATAAGACTACGGTATCCCCTGCCTGTCGTAGAAGGCGACTACAAGGGGCCTCGGGTTCACTGACCGACAAGGGTGGGGGTCGTCCGCCAAGGTGGACCCGGGAAGAAGGCGACATCGGCAGGCCCGTGTCGCCTTGCATTGCGAGGGCACAGGGCGGGGAGGTTACTCCCTCCCCCCCGGGACGTGATTTCTCAAGAGCATGGTGGCTCTGGAGATCCTGGAGCCCCTCACCATGCACCGAGGAATGGCCGCCGGAGAGGTTTTAGTAGGTAAAACCCCACATAACCTGGCCTTCCTCTCAGAAGGCGGGGTATCTTGTTGAAGATTTCCTCCCCGTAAACAAAAAAAAGGAGATGGTTCACGGCAAAGGTCAAATGGTGTATAGGAACATTCGATTATTATGATTCGCAGACCGTACCCTAAACCTATACCACATTCTAGGTATTGACGTTATTATCATTGTTTGAAAAAATAAGCTCTTAAGCTTTTTTAACCGCTGCGGGGTAGAGGGAGGCAGCTTTCGCTTCATAGGTTAGGTAAATAAAAATTTGCTAGCACTTTTTTTTTGGTACTTAAAAACCCAAAATTAAAAACTTTTTATACTAGATTATTTTATTATACATTTAATATAGAAAGAAATTAATGTATTCTTTAAGCAAACAATATTTCAACAAATACTTTATTCAATAGATTGAAAAAAAGTAAGAAAAAAACATTTCGACTAAACAAAAATTAATCTTTCGTGCACTACTGCGAAGTTTATGTTAGTTTTTCCTTTAAATAGACTTTGCAAACGAAGTCACGTCAAGTCTGGACAAACACGTGCTTTGGATACTACTGTTTAATACAAAATAGATTTTTTCATAAAAGCAATGTTCATTGCCTGTAAATTATTAGATGAAGTAAGCTTCGGCAGCCCAGATCCCGCAATGTACAGCGGAGTTGCAGTTCGATACGATAGTGTTTGTAGTGTCGGAAACGGAAGCGTCAGCTTTTGCCAGTAATGAATTCGCGAGGGCGGGCGGCGTAGTGAAATATATTGCAGCGTAGGCCTTTTGTTTTGATTTTAAAGCTCCGGCTTCACTTGGGTAAATTATGAGTGTGAAGTAAAAGATAAGCATACAGTGGTTACTTACATAATTGCTTGTGCATTTTTGTAAATTATCGCTTTTGAGTATATTTGAATTCTAAAATGTCTTAACATTTTTAAAACATTTTCACTAGATAAATATTTTCACCGTTGGCGTGTCCACACTTTAACGCCTATACCACACACGCTATAATGATTGTGTGCTAAAACTAGTGAAATGATTGGATCCCATCGAGACGTAGGTAAACCCTCTTAAATTTCTTGGTGAGGGACCACTTGTCTGCTGTCATTGTTCCACAGTGGCCTCCAGTATAGCTATAAAAAAAAAACACAACTAAAGACTTCTTGGTAACTATTCCAAAAAGCTTATGCTAGGAGATAGTTCACAGTTGTCCACGCGTTATAGCGTTTAATTCGATTTTAAGTCAGTTTTTGTTTCTGCACGTAAATACTTGTTTCAATTTAGAATAAAAAGATACAAATAAATAGTATTGTAACTACTAAAAATATTGTATTGATGGACCTAAAATGTGATTGGATGTTTGGTACGAATTGTTGAAAGTTATGCTTCAAATCATTCTACTGGATGCTAGTGACTGAAATGGAGGAACAGTTCCAGGAAATCTGAGCCTCATTCTAGTCGGAAGGCTAAGCAGAAGAATTACAGTAATATCGCGATGCATGAGTAGAAAATTCAATTAGGCATACCGAGAACGGCGACCGCAAAACGCTCCCCAAACACAAGAGGCCGCGGATAACAATTATTACGCTGATTACAGCGCCGGCGTGTCTAATAATTCACTCCACAGCCTAAACTCTGTAATTACGCGGATCGAAACTACGGCTCACCGTTTGAGATAGACATCGGAGTCGCTCTGTGGCCTGTTCTCTCCGTTCCTCTGACTGACCTCAGTAATTACAACCCTTAACGCTGGATCATAAACATTTATTTTCATAACAAACGTATCAGTCTACATGATTTTAGTGATTATATTTATACAATCTGATGATAACGCCTTCTTATCAGTGAGTATCTACGTTAGTCACGCTTATATTGTTTTTCATGTTTTGTTTGTAATGAATGTCCTTCGTCTTTCGTTATTCGGACAGCAAATGACTGGAATAATTTGCATCTGTCTTTTCTTGCGATTACAATGTGTGTATTTTTAAGAGTAGATCGAATAAACTTTTACTAACGGCGGGTTTCTATAATCGATCTTCAATGTAAGATTGTTTCTGATCCTGATTTTATTTGGTCCATCTATCGATCCGTAATCCGCATTTCAATATCCGATCTTGGCTTTGGAAGTGATTGAAAAAGAATGAATTTGTCGTAAATGACAGTCCTCTCTCATAATCCGTTTTACGCCGTAAAAATAATATACCAGTTATAGTGTAGAAAATGGATTGATATATCAATCTCGGATAGCGATTTACGTATCGAGATTGAATATAGAAACCCGCCGTAAGCGAGGACCCTTTTCTATCTAAGATTGCATTTCCACTTAATATCAGGTGGGATCGTGGTCAAGCATTTTCTTATAAAGTATTAATTAATGTATGATGCCAATGAAATTCCTGTCTATAGCTGTATCTGTGTTTATATATGTATACAGTGGAAAAGCAGGTGGTGTTCTTTCTGATATTTCAGTGGCAATACTCATTTATCTCTAGACTTTAGTTTCGATCCCTGTCCGTCAACGAAGCCCGCTATTTTTAGCAGTTTAACATACGCACTTTGACACTGGCGAAATTATGGAAACGCCAGTAACAAAGACAATTGAATTGAATTCTCTCTAGTAGAGATCGAGACGTTTGCCTACAAGAATTCTGTTACGATTGTATCAAAATGAAAGTCGATTTTTGCTACTGTTCGCACACTAGCAACTAAACACAACTTTTGCCCAAATTATTGCCATTTAGACAGCCGCATGAATTATTTTTTTATCGAACACTATTTTTCATTTTTAACCGATTTCAAAAAGGAAGAGAGCTCTCAATTCGTCTGTTTTTTTATGTTTGTTGCCTCATAACTTTCGACTGGGTGAACTGATTTTGATGATTCTTTTTTTATTTGATAGCTTATGCTTATATGCTTCTCGTGTGGTTAGTTCATTTCTGATAATGATATCAAAGAGAAAACCATTAAAGTATTGAATTTGCATCAAGTGCGCGACAAATGGACGAATAACTTAATATCACCTCAGGCGATTAAAGATTGATTGTTCTTTTGGAGAGGATGTATTTCATGTGGTTTAATTAGAATTTGGTTAGGTTGCGATTCGATTGATTCGATTTGACGTCGATTTTTATTTTTGCTCGTAAATTTTCATGCAATTTAAAAACTTCTTCCCCGCTCGGGCTGTTGTACAGTGATTGTAATATGTTTGCTTATATATTAATAAAGTTTATTTTTTTTAAAACCATTTCTTAAGAAAATTGTTGTAGTGTTCAGTAATTGCTTTCTTGGTTTGTCCCTATTGGGGGTAATAGTGAAATTTGTTTGTAACTATCGTAATATTACGGCGTGGCTGCGTTGGTAAACAAACCAATTTCAATGTCGAAACTAAAGCGTACAGTGTAGTTTCGAGGAAGCGTGCACGAGGCGGCCTCACAAATTACAGAGCGCCGCAAACTACCACGCTTGGGCCAATTTCACGCGCGCCCAAACATTGGCCCAAGCATTCCAATTAGATTGTAATAGCTTTAACATCTGATTTGTACTTACTCTGTACTCTATAGTTATTATAAATTATAAGTAAAATAAAATATTATAAGTGCCTTATACTGCGCGTACAGGTACTTTCTGTTATCCTTATACCCTTATAACCCCTCTATCCATCTGGAGGCATAAGGATTTATAAAACAGATATTCAACCCCGACTTTACTGAAGGGGCTTACTGACTTGGCGGAATTACGCACTTCCATTTCATACATTTTTACACGCCTCTCTGGCTAAGTTATGGCTAAAGAGGCTTAATAATTGATAATGTTCTTTGTAACTTAACAGTGCCTTATATATACAACGAAATCAAACTGTCCAGTCGAGTCGCACATGGATTGTCTTTAACGTGTTGTCTTGGTGTCGTAAAGTAGAACTATTAAAATTAAAAATCGACGATTTGACACAGCTAATTTCTTGTAAAATACCTATTATATTGTAAATATTTCTTATTTTTTTAGTTAGTTTAATGTATTGTTCTATATGTATAATTAAATTATATTTTCCAATAAAAAATAAAAAAACATCGTATGTTTTTAGAACCTCCTTTCTTGAAGTCGGTCAATAAAAGAGCATTTCGATTTAAAGTTGGTTTTACTGGTAATTTTTAAATACAAGCTCCATTTATGTCCCGGCGGTTGATACTGTATTACTGTATACTTTTATTTTAATGGTTAATGACTAACTAGAGGGCGAACAATACGACAAATTAACGTGAATTTAATATATCTCGGCCACAAACGTCGGTTATACAAAAAAAAAGCATCCTATTAGTCGGCCGAATGCGTCCGAACGTTAAACAAAAACGGAGCACCATCGAGCGCATAAACGCGATGCGCCGGCGCGCGCTACCAATCGTTACCATCGAATGTAAAGGACCGTCTTCACTATCATATCTCGTAAATTTATCGCCGTTAATTGCACTTAAGTAAATAGTTAGCTATGCAATGTCTTGATCTCGTTCCAATAAATGATATCGACGGAGTCGAGATTCGTCCCTCTATCGCGTTCAAGCCGAGGTCCTCACTCGGGGCCCCTTCCACTCAGTTATTCCCTAAAGAGCAAACCGCCTAGCTTATCAGCTATTTCAGGGGAAAAAAATTGTGTTTATTTTTTCGTTTATTGTATTATTGTTTCACTTACACTAATTTAATCTTTCAAACGATATACCATGTGACAAATTTAATAATAAGCAATAAACGTGTCAATCGAATGGAACAAATTTTTAATAGAAACTTATTATTTTCTAAAAAAGGTAAAAAGATAACATAGACATGGCCATTCCAGTAAAAAGAGTATAAGGGCATAGTCCGCCATAATTAAATAGGGCCCCTATTTAATTATTTATTTATAACACAAACAGAGGACAAGCAGATACAAAAGATAACAGACATATTTTAACAATTACGGCATTCAAAAATTATTACAAATGCTTCCTTCAAGCTGTCACACTGAAAACAATTCTGTTTTTTCGAAAATCATCGATACAGTACAGCAGCAGCATCGTATTAGCATTTTTTTAAAAGAAAGTTAGTTAGCAATATTTCTTTTTTTTTTTCAGAAATATAACTAACAATCTTGTTAACCATTCCAACTAAGCTTAAGTTTGTGCTAGGACATGGTTCACGGCAATAGTCGAATGGATTTGAACCCACGACCTTACGATTCGCAGGCCGTACCCTAAACCATTAGGCTATTGACGCTTCAGCATTGGGGCAGGATAACAAATATAAATGATTGAAACAAAAGTAGTGGGGAGTGGAAGACGCATATTATAATGACATAAAAATAAGTTCCTTTTCCTTGACTTGTAGATTTCCTCATACGACTAATTTTAAGACTGTGAAAACGATTATTGTCGTACATAAGAAAGTTATTGTAGCAGAAAGTCTGCTAGTGTTCATAATATCACCGCTGCATACCAGTCCAATTACCAGTTAGAACAAATAGTTAATTGTGTATAACAGTGGGTACCGTCCCTAAAGGGTGAAATAGACTGTACCAAGGAACGCGCAGAGCGGGCCGGCTATGTACAAAGCATTCGGTAGTGGGTGTCACAGGTCGTGTCTATGCTCATCAATCTTACCTTCATTTCGTTTCAGAATAGAATATCATTCAGGGTTGACACCATGTGCTGGGGTCGTGCCCACTGTATGATGATTTGCGCGCTAGGCTAATGAACGGTCTGACACGTACGTGTCCGGGTCCGGTCTACTTCCGCAATCTGGTCTCCTTGGAGGGCAACTTCCTCAAGTTCAGGGAATTTGCACACGCCTGGCATAAACGAAGGGCCCGTTAAAAATCGTCTGGCGCCGTCGAGCGAGCTATTATGTTGCGTGCCGTAGAGCCCCTTAAGGTGTTGAGCTCTGAATGGTGGAGAGAGGCCCTGATAAAGAACTTGTAGGGAGTCAAGAAGGTGCGTGCTGGGCCACACGGCCAGACCACGCGTACTCTCCCGCGTTTTGGCCCATATAACCGCGAGGTTGGAGGGGCCATGGAAGGTGGTGGGTAGACATTCAGGGTTGACAGATCCCTCAAGCGTTACAGTGTTACAATACGCGTAAATTCTCTTAATGTGCTGCTATTTTCTTCCAATAGTCTTTTTTAAACGAATTTTTAAAGGTTTTTTTATTATTTTGTTAATGTATTGCTTTGAAAGAACAAAGCTTTCCAAATAATGTGTAACAACCCACTTCTTTGTACAAACAAAGCACCTGCTAAAATTTGTTCAAATAGAATAAAATGCTGTACCGAAACTGTCTTCTACCAGCTATTAAAGTACCCATGTATGAGAAAATTAGGCGATAAACGTAATGCCTTTTTAACCGACTTTGAAAAGAACGGGGTTCTCATTTGTGAACAGATTTTGATTTTTTTGTGTAAATAGGTTTGGTTTTAATTAGGTCTCATTATCCACATAAGAATACATACCAGCGCCCTCCTAAATATATATAATATATCTATGAAACTTCGGAAATAATAGCGTACAATTCGTTTTTTTTGTAATGTAATTGTATTGATTTTAATTCGTCAGTTGGCAACCCTAGATACGAGGCAAGGCGGCGCGGCGGGTTCGAGGCGATCGCGCGCGTGAAAAGCCCGCGACCGCCTCGGAACAAACCCGCGTGCACAATGAGCCGGCGAGCGATGCCGCGCAAATGGAATACGCCGCCATTGTCGATTCACAAAAGAAAGGCAATCATTCGACATGAATAAATATCTTTGAATAATGGATGCCCCGCTTCCTACAATAAAATGTTTTATGTATCGGTATTATCGCGTATAAATCGCTTCATGTGTTGCTACACTTTCTTGTTGTTACGAGTAATTACACATGACGGCTTTCGATAACGGCTACATAGTGTTATTAATATTGTGTTCGTAGACTAATAGCTTATTCATACAAATACAAATCTTAGACATAAACAACAAGTTTATTTCACGCAACTTCTTTATACTTACGTGCGCCCCGCTGTGTTGCCCGCGATTTAAAACTATTTATTAAACTTTTTCTATAAAAATAAAAATAAGTTACTAAAAAGTTACTCCTTATTACATCAGCGATCTGTCAGTGAAATTCGGTCAAACTCGGTCCTGCCGTTCCCATGATTAGCCGGACCAAACAGACAAAACAGTCAAAATTGTGATTTTTTTTTTTTGAATGACGAACTACACAGATTGGCCAGAGAAGCTGGCCTTGACTGCTTCACCGGATTGAGAGGTGGCATAGCTCTTTGGTCGCTTAGCCTGAACCTCTATTGTACTACTAACTCGTCACAAGGGTCCCCCCGGTGAGGGGTAACCTCGGCTTGGACAGTCACTATGTTACGCGTAAGCATACCGATCCGAGGGCGCCCGAGAGGAATGAACCACGACTCGGTCGGTTGCTATTCACGGATAATCTAAGAGACATTCAAAGCTAAACTAACTTTGAGTGCCACTTCGGGAAGCGTTGGCGCTGGGAGAAGAAGTGGCCGAAGAAACTCAACAACGCTCCTAACATCTAAGGGGTGGGGCCTGCCCATAAAATAGCGGTAACGCGCAAGGATTATTCGCAACCTCCGATGGTCGCGAATGGACGCTTTAATGGATTTGTAGAGATCTAGCCTGTGCAATGGTAATCGCGTCGTCCGGATCGTCAAGAACGTGTCTCGGCCTCCGGGCGACGCGACGGAATTTATTATAGGAAGGCTTATAAGTGGCGGCACTTACAAGAAGTTTGTTAGAATGTTTGGTGGCAGTCTCGAAAAACCGTCGAGATGCCTGCTTAAAGAATTGGGCTATTGTCGGTAACCCTGTATCAACGTGGAGCTCGCGATTACGTACGAACCACGGCGCACCCGTGGCTCGTCGCAGAAAACGATTCTGAATTACTTGTAACCTATGGATATGTTTATGGGCGGCATGCGCGAAGACCGGGCTCGCGTACGTCATAACGGGACGTTTATCTGCTTTGTAAAGTGTCACCTTATTACAAAGGGACATTTTACTTTTCTTATTAATGAGGTGATATAGGCGACCCATAATGTAGGCCGCCCGGTTCCTAACTTGATCTACGTGAGGGCCGAAGTTGAGTTTGGGATCTAATACGACACCAAGGTATTTGGTTTGTGTAACCCATGGAATAGGGGTACCTAGAAGTTGGACGCAACGAGGTGGAGACTGAAGACGCCTCGTGAAGTACATGGCTGCGCTCTTGGCCGGGTTGATTTCTATTCTCCATTTCCGAAACCAATCCCCTAGGGCATCGGCCGCGGTCTGGAGTTTTTTTAAGAATGACTTCGGGAGAACGCCCGGATGCATAAATGCCGGTATCGTCGGCGAAAAGGGCTAGCTCTGCTCTACGTGAGCGCGGAATATCGTTAGTGTAGAGCGTGTATAGGACGGGACCGAGTACGGAGCCTTGTGGTACTCCGGCTCGAACGGGACGGGGGGTGGAGCGCACTCCCTCGACGCGGTACCTGAAGGTTCGGCCGGTAAGAAAATCGCGCACTATGCGCACTAGATAGTCAGGCACCCCAAGCTTGTATAGTTTGTATACAAGCCCGGCGTGCCAGACTTTGTCGAATCACCTTCGCCACGTCCAGGAAGATTGCTCCCGTATGCATGCCAATAAAGGATTTGGCGTGAATGTGCTCCGTGATGCGGAGCACCTGTTGAAATACATGAGTGTTTGGCGCGGAAGCCAAACTGCTCGGGTATGGGAAGCTCTCGCGAGTCCATGAAGGCGCGTAATCGAGCTAAGATAAGCCGTTCGTATACTTTCCCTAAAACGGAAAGAAGACTAATAGGTCTATATGAAGAGGGTTCTGTGCGCGGTTTACCGGGTTTGAAGAACCCTACGACGTCGGCCTCCTTCCACTCGTTGGGAAAGATGCCGTGAGTCATGGCCGCGTTAAATATTATAGCCAGGAGGCGTACGATATTATCGGGGAAACGTCTGGCAACCAAGTTAGGTATGCCGTCTATACCGGGGGCTTTGCGGGGACGCAGATTTTTTAATACATCCTCAACCTCGGTGCACGTAATCGTTGAAACGGGATCGCGGATTGGTTTTCGCCCTACGATGGACCTCGCTCTCTACCTTCAGGAGGTGAGCGGGGTCGACAGGAAAGGTGCTGGGGAGCATTGAGCCTCGAGACTGTCAGCCAGACACTCGGCCTTCTCCTCGTCCAGTGAAGCTGGTGGGAGATTAGGACGATTGAGGGTGGCATCCCGGATCGGGGTCGCGTTTAAGCGATTTTGGTAAGCTCCAAAATGCCAGATGTGATGGGCGGATGTCGCTTAGCGTATTGTTCCACCGTTCGTTCCTATAAGCGGCTATGCGTGATTTAACTTCACGCTGCAATTTATGTAGCCGCCTACGGTGACGCTCGGTAGGGTACAAGTCGTAAGCCCTAGTGGCGGCGTTTTACGTCTCATGAGATCACGAATTTCAGAAGGCAGGACCCATCTGTGGTCGTCCACAGCAGGTACCTCCTTGGAGCAGTCTTTGATGACCGTCTGAATGTGTCTCGAGAGCGCGTGCGCTGCGAGATTTGTTTTGAGAGGAGAATCTACGTTCTCAGGAAACGCTTCTAGATGAGGGAGCTGGCATCTTTCAATTGGGACTCAAGTTTGTGCCAGTCGATGATGGATTTGGTCTGAGGGCGGTTTGGGCTGAAGGCCTAGCCGCAGAATTACAGGGCGGTGATCGAGTGAAGCTCGTGTATCACGCACGGGTTACTACTGTAAGGGTGATATGGCGAAGGATAGCAATGTCTAAGACATCCGGTGTATGTTCCACTTGATGCGGAAAATGTGTGGGCTCTTGTGGTCCCACGATCTCGAAGTCGAGGGGATCGACCAGAGATTCGAGGCCAGCCCTCGCGGGTTAGTTTTATAGGAGAACCACCGAGGATGCTTGCTATTAAAATCACCGGCTAGAATCGTAGCGTCTCCGAGAGAGAGGAGAGCTTCGAAGTCAGATCTGAGTACTTCTTTGCTACGGTGACACGGAAGGTATACCGAAGCAATGGTTATAGGGGAGTGACCTGTCATGGCTAACTGGCAGACCGAGGCCTCAAGGTGCTTTAGTCGCGGCGTGTCAATCGGAACGCAATGCAAAGACCTCCTATAGTAAATGAGGTGCCGCCGCCTCTGGCGCCGGCTCTATCATTCTAACGATGTTATAATTCGCGATCTTCGGATCGCGCATATGGGCTGGTTTGAGAAAAGTCTCTTGCACTAACATAACGTCGACCTGATATTCGCGTACGAAGTTCGCGACTTCGTCTTTGTTCCCTAAGCCCGTTCGCATTAAAAACGCGACGGTAAGCGAACGTGGCTTTATCCTAGCAGTACTACTCATTGTAACGCCTTAAGGACGTGCTGGTATCGGTGTATGACATCTAGACGTGCGGCTGCATTCGTTTTCGACGCATATTCGTTCGCGATGGCGATGAGTTCGTCGATGTTGAACGAGTTAAGGACCGCACTTAGTCCCTCGAAAGCCGTGGGAGAATCCGAGTTAGGTGCCGTGGGCGCCGACGGTGGCGCTGGAGCCGATGGAGGTACCGCCGGGCGGGCAGGCGCGGACCCGTTAGCCGCGGGGTGCCGCTCGCGGAGAAGTTGAGCGGTGTTAACCACGCGGGGCCTCAGCGGTGGAAAGGCCGACGGTGGCGGCAATGTCGGGCGTTTTGGGGCGGACGCGGTTTCAACGGCCGGCCGTTTACGTTTTGGAGCATTCGGGCATCCTTTATAGTTGGCCGTATGGCCTATCTGTCTGCATAAGACGCAGGAGGGCTCTTCCGTTTGGAGGGCTTTGTCCTTAGGACGAGGACAGTCGCGAGTGCCGTGGTCTTCAAGGCACTTAACACAACGGGGGCGCGCGAAACAATTGCGTGCGGAATGGCCATAGAGTTGGCACTTATGGCATTGCCCGGGCAAGCCTGTTTTACGCGGAGTTTCTACTAAGATTCGGGTAAACCTACACAGGGACTTAATGTCGAAAATGCGCTTTCCCTCGGGGGTGCGCGCTAGCGTCACTTGGACCATATCTAGGGCGGATATGACCGGGAGGCCCTGCTCTTTGAGGTCAGCTATAACCTCTTCTTCTGAGATCTCTGCGGGGATCCTTTTGACGACCGCCCGCAGAGTACGCTCTTCCGGGAGCGCATAGGTAAAAAAGTAAATACCTTTCTGGTGCATATAACCAGTAAGTTTGCGGAAGGTGTCGGCATCCTCCGCCTGAATACGTATTTTGGTGCCCGCTAATGTTGGCACCAACTTAAAATGAGGCATTGCGGATTGGACGCGGGCCCACTGCGATCTATCAGTCAAATAGACCGGAGGAGGCTTCGCGTTCGACGCGGTAGGTCCTGAAAGAGGCGCGGCGGGAGCGCGGGTCGCGGCAGTAGATTGAGGCGCAGGTATATTACGCGAGGTAGAAGGTAAAGGGAGGGCGGCCGAGTTTGCGACGCTGCGGAATCGGCAGGCCTTTTGAGCCTTAGCCGGTGGAACAGGACTAGTGGAGGGCGATGGTACGGCTGACGCACGCTTCTTCCGTTTATTTTTCCGTTTACGGGTGACCTCCGTAAAGAGGCCGCCCGCTTCGGAGTCGGACGCGGAGGCGCTCTCGGCGACCAAGTTTTCGACCTCCATGTCGGAGGCCGAGCCGGCGCGCGGAGAGGGACGTTTATATCTGAGCCCGACGGCGAGCTTTCATCTATGACAACCACGACCACGGGGTCGGGGTTAGAAACCCCTTGAAGAGGGTCGACGCATGGCTTCTTGAGCCTCCGCTACTAAAATTTTATACATCTCCGGGTGTTTCTCCGGAGACCATTTTACCAGAAAGTCGTTTAGACTTCCCATTTTAAACCGCGGGGGGACTTAATAAAACAAGCCTATCACAGGGGTCCCGGTGGGATGCCGGGGTGAGTAGCCCTGCCTCCCTCCCCGCCGGGTATAGGCAGGGAGGATGTGTGCCTTAGTGTGTCTGGGTGCCAATCTTATTGTGCACCTCAGGTGTGTCCTTAAGACTAATTAAAACTACCCGGGGCACTAAAAGGCCAAAACGTAAGTCGACTGTTGACTATGGCGGTAGACCAAAGGCCAACCTTGCCGACCCCTTCCGATTTCGCGATTCCAGAGGGAAGCGTCAGGCACCAGGACCACCTGTCGTCGGCTTCGTTCACACCGTTAGGTATCCACCGAACGAACAAAGGACTCGAAACAATAAAATAATTAAGTTCTCACTTATACTCAGAGGATCGTAAGCCGTTGGAATGCGGCAATTACGAATTCAGAGAAAAGCACAATGGAGGTGCGCAGCTGTGCTCGCAGGTGCGGTCACAGGTGCGCACGTGGCGTCGCACCCGAAAGGGGCAGCGCTATTGGCTGTCTTATTCGCACAGGGATCGGAGCGACACGTCCGCTCGCAAACGCTGCTCGAATGAGACTGTGAAATTGTGAATAATTTTTTTGGTATATGTACCGTATATACGTTTGAAGCGTCAATAGCCTAATGGTTTAGGGTACGGTCTGCGAATCGTAAGGTCGTGGGTTCGAATGCACCATTCGACTATTGACGTGAACTATCCCTAGCACAAGCTTAAGCTTAGTTGGAATGGTTAACAAGAATATTAGTAATATTTACGAAAAAAAAAAGAAATTTTACTAATAAAAATATACATTCATATGCGTGTAGCAAAAAGTGATTATTCTAATATTTTTAACCGTCCAAGCCGAGGTTACCCCTCACCGGGGGGACCCTTGTGCCGAGTTACTAGCAATAGAGGTTCAGGCTAAGCGACCTAAGAGCTATGCCACCTCTCAATCCGGTGAAGCAGTCAAGGCCAGCTTCTCTGGCCAATCTGTGTAGTTCATCATAAAAAAAAATGTAATATTACAAACAGACACTCCATTTTATTTATATGTATAGATAGTTCCTTTAGTTTCTGTAATCAATGTTAGGAGTATTGGTAAAGTTTCTTCGGCCACTTCTTTCAGCGACAACACTTCCCAAAGTTGTAGTTAAGGATAGTTAGCTATTTGAATATCTTGATACCTATCCGGCCGCAGACTTATCAGGCGCCCTCAGTAGAGGTTCATGATAAGCGACCTAAGAGCGATGCCTCTTCTCAAATGTGGTGAAACTGTTACAGAGAGATATCTGTAACAGTTCTTTAAACTGTGTAGATTCGTCAAAAACATTAACAGTACGCAGTAGCTTTTAATTTTTCACTGACGGTAAGACATTTAGAAATTTATTGCGCTTTTTTTTACACGCTAATGAACTAAAAAGATACAAAATCTTTTTAGTTCATATTTAGCGAAGATCGGTATTTGTTTTCAACCGATTTAAAACAAAAGAGTGTTCAATTCGTCTATATGCTTTCTTTTATTTGTTACTAACTTTCGACTGGCTGAACCAATTTTGATGTTTTTTCTATTTGATAGCTAGTGTTTCCCGCAGGGTCTCATTGTGAATTTGGTCCTATTCTGACACTGGAATCCATAAAATATCCATATAAGTCTTAAATTTGCATCAAGTATGTGCGCAATATATAGACGGATAACTCAATTTCACGCTAACCGATATCGATGAGTCATTTTATATTAGAAAAGATGTACTTTAACAGTAGTTTGATGAATTCTATTTCGTATTATTCCTGCGATAATTCGGAAATAGATCGTCCGCAAGTAACAACGATGATTTGATTTGAAGATTGGTTTTTATTTTTGCTCGTAAATTTACTTGTTAATTGTAAATATGATTTTTATAATAATAAGTTCCTTTTCTTTGAAAGCAAATATCTAGATATTTTTTACATCTGTGTTCGCTAAATCAAAATAATAAAAACACCTTTTAATACGCCGGCCGTGTAACCGAACTTAAGCAATCATTTGTCCGATACCGAGCGAACGCCGCAATCGATATTTTCCACTTAGTTTCCGAATCTAATAGCATTAATTAGGAAGCGGCGATGGAGCGCAGCGGAACGAACTGGAGTCTCGGAGGTCCGGAGGGACGAGGGACTGCCTCCTCCTACAATAAATCAATTTAATTTAATTCAATTTAAAGCGAGCTTCCTACCGGACGGACGTTTTCGTAGAGTCACGCGATTCTACCCACTTAGTAATATGTGCTTTTGTAAGCAATCTATTTTATTAAATATTTCGTGTTATTTACCTTGCTCATGCTGTCATATTTATGCTCCAGTACGTCCCAAGTTTCGAGTAAACCATTTCAAAATTCCAACTCAGCGGTACAACGCTCACTAATCCATATAGCGGTGAAACTTTTATGTCATCATTCATATTTGGCAATATTTCTACATATATATAAAAAATAATAATATTTATTTTTCTTGTATGAAACCTCCATAGTGAAGTCTATGGAGGTTTGTTGTGATGTCAACGAAAAAAGATTTATCAGTGTCATTATTTAATTTATATAGGTTAGCAAAAGCAGGATTAAACTTTGAATGTGGTTTTTGAATTACAGAACAGGACCAAGTTGTTCTTGTTTTTTTATTCTTATTCCGTATACGTCTTTTATATATTTAAAAAAAAATAACGTCGATTAGAGAATCAATTCCGCTTTTCTTGAAGTTGGTTAAAAAAGAGAGCTGCTAAGGATTAGCATTTAGGCACTCGCCTCAAGTTGCAAAGCAATCCAGCAGCCCGAGATTTTCCTCCCATCAGAAGCGGATCCTCTTATACTATTATATACCTATATTATTAAAAATTAAATACCTTCTGGCATATAACCAGTAAGTTTGCGGGAAGGTGTCGGCATCCTCCGCCTGAATACGCATTTTGCGCCCGCCAATGTTGGCACCAACTTAAATGAGGCATTGCGATTGACGCGGGCCCACTGCGATCTATCAGTCAAATAGACCGGAGGAGGCTTCATGCCTGACGCGGTAGGTCCGAAAGAGGCGCGGCGGAGCGCGGTCGCGGCGGTAGATTGAGGCGCAGGTATATTACGCGAGGTAGAAGGTAAAGGAGGGCGGCCGAGTTTGCGACGCTGCGGAATCGGCGGGCCCTTGAGCCTTAGCCGGTGGAACAGGACTAGTGGAGGGCGATGGTACGGCTGACGCACGCTTCTTCCGTTTATTTTCCGTTTACGGGTGACCTCCGTAAAGGGCCGCCCGCTTCGAGTCGGACGCGAGGCGCCTCGGCGATCAGTTTTCGACCTCCATGTCGGAGGCCGAGCCGGCGCGCGGAGAGGGACGTTATATCTGAGCCCGACGGCGAGCTTTCATCTATGACAACCACGACCACGGGGTCGGGGTTAGAGCCCTGAAGAGGGTCGACGCATGGCTTCTGAGCCTCCGCTACTAAAATTTTATACATCTCCGGGTGTTTCTCCGGAGACCATTTGCCAGAAAGTCGTTTAGACTTCCATTTTAAACCGCGGGGGGACTTAATAAAACAAGTTTATCACAGGGTCCCGGTGGGATGCCGGTGAGGAAGTTCGCCCCTCCCCTGCCGGGTATAGGCAGGAGGATGTCGTGCCTTAGTGTGTCTGGGTGCCAATCTTATTGTGCACCTCAGGTGTGTCCTGGCGACTACCTTAAAACTACTCCGGGGCAATTAAAAGGCCAAACGTAAGTCGACTGTTGATCATGGCAGTAGACTGTGCTGGCCAACCTTGCCGACCCTTCCGATTTCGCGATTCCCAGAGGGAAGCGTCAGGCACCAGGACCACCTGTCGTCGGCTTCGTTCACACCGTTGGGTATCCACCGAACGAACAAAGGACTCGAAACAATAAAATAATTAAGTTCTCACTTATACTCAGAGGATCGTAAGCCGTTGGAATGCGGCAATTACGAATTCAGAGAAAAGCACAATGGAGGTGCGCAGCTGTGCTCGCAGGTGCGGTCACAGGTGCGCACGTGGCGTCGCACCCGAAAGGGGCAGCGCTATTGGCTGTCTTATTCGCACAGGGATCGGAGCGACACACGTCCGCTCGCAAACGCTGCTCGAATGAGACTGTGAAAGTGTGAATAATTTTTTGGTATATGTACCGTAAATACGTTTGAAGCGTCAATGGCCTAATGGTTTATGGTACGGTCTGCGAATCGTAAGGTCGTGGGTTCGAATGCACCATTCGACTATTGACGTGAACTATCCCTAGCACAAGCTTAAGCTTAGTTGGAATGGTTAACAAGAATATTAGTAATATTTACGAAAAAAAAGAAATTTTACTAATAAAATATACATTCATATGCGTGTAGCAAAAGTGATTATTCTAATATTTTTAACCGTCCAATATGCTACCACCGGGGGACCTCTTTGTGCCGAGTTACTAGCAATAGAGGTTCAGGCTAAGCGACCTAAGAGCTATGCCACCTCTCAATCCGGTGAAGCAGTCAAGGCCAGCTTCTCTGGCCAATCTGTGTAGTTCGTCATAAAAAAAAAATCTAATATTACAAACAGACACTCCATTTTATTTATATGTATAGATAGTTCCTTTAGTTTCTGTAATCAATGTTAGGAGTATTGGTAAAGTTTCTTCGGCCACTTCTTTCAGCGACAACACTTCTCAAAGTTGTAGTTAAGGATAGTTAGCTATATGAATATCTTGATACGTATCCGGCTGCAGACTTATCAGGCGCCCTCAATAGAGGTTCATGATAAGCGACCTAAGAGCGGTGCCTCTTCTCAAATGTGGTGAAACTGTTACAGAGAGCTGCTCTCGTCAAACTGTGTAGATTCGTCAAAAACATTTACAGTACGCAGTAGCTTTTAATTCTTCACTGACGGTAAGACATTTAGAAATTTATTACTCTTTTTTTTACACGCTAATGAACTAAAAAGATACAAAATCTTTTTAGTTCATATTTAGATAGATTTGATTTGAATTCGGAATTTGTTTTCAGCCGATTTAAAAAAAAAGAGTGTTCAATTCGTCTGTATGCTATCTTTTATTTGTTACTAACTTTCGACTGGGTGAACCAATTTTGATGTTTTTTCTATTTGATAGCTAGTGTTTCCCGCAGGGTCCCATTGTGAATTTGTTCCTATTCTGACACTGGAATCCATAAAATATCCATATAAGTCTTAAATTTGCATCAAGTATGTGCGCAACATATAGACGGATAACTCAATATCACGCCAACCGATATCGATGAGTCATTTTTTATTAGAAAAGATGTACTTTAACAGTAGTTTGATGAATTCTATTTCGTATTATTCCTACGATAACTCGGAAATAGATCGTCCGCAAGTAACAGCGATGATTTGATTTGAAGATTAGTTTTTATTTTTGCTCGTAAATTTACTTGTTAATTGTAAATATGATTTTTATAATAATAAGTTCCTTTTCTTTGAAAGCAAATATCGAGATATTTTTTACATCTGTGTTCGCTAAATCAAAATAATAAAAACGCCTTTTAATACGCCGGCCGTGTAACCGAACTTAAGCAATCATTTGTCCGATACCGAGCGAACGCCGCAATCGATATTTTCCACTTAGTTTCCGAATCTAATAGCATTAATTAGGAAGCGGCGATGGAGCGCAGCGGAACGAACTGGAGTCTCGGAGGTCCGGAGGGACGAGGGACTGCCTCCTCCTACAATAAATCAATTTAATTTAATTCAATTTAAAGCGAGCTTCCTACCGGACGGACGTTTTCGTAGAGTCACGCGATTCTACCCACTTAGTAACATATGCTTTTGTAAGCAATCTATTTTATTAAATATTTCGTGTTATTTACCTTGCTCATGCTGTCATATTTATTATAGCATTGGAGGAAGAGCAATCCATACCGCTCCAGTACATCCCAAGTTTACTCGAAATCAATTACAAAATTCCAACTCAGCGGTAAAACGCTCACTAATCCATATAGCGGTGAAACTTTTATGTCATCATTCATATTTGGCAATATTTCTACATATATGTAAAAAATAATAATATTTATTTTTCTTGTATGAAACCTCCATAGTGAAGTCTATGGAGGTTTGTTGTGATGTCAACGAAAAAAGATTTATCAGTGTCATTATTTAATTTATATAGGTTAGCCAAAACAGGATCAAACTTTTAACGTGGTTTCTTGAATTACAGAACAGGACAAAGTTATTCTTGTTTTTTTATTCTTATTCCGTATACGTCTTTTATATATTTAAAAAAAATAACGTCGATTAGAGAATCAATTCTTTTCTTGAAGTTGGTTAAAAAAGAGAGCTGCTAAGGATTAGCATTTAGGCGCCTCAAGTTGCAAAGCAATCCAGCAGCCCGAGATTTTCCTCCCATCAGAAGCGGATCCTCTTATACTATTATATACCTATATTATTTTAAATTAAAACGGCCATTAGATATTAAGCCGAACGCTCAGAACTCTAGATTAATACTTTCTCCATATAGACTGATTAAAAAATTTGCTTGAGTCCGATCGGTAATCAAAGAGAAAATCAGTTTGTACAGTTTCATGACACGCTCAAACAAATCAATAAATGCTATAATATTACTATACTATAATCCGTAACACGGCGCAAGATCTGTATAGCGCTCTGGCCTCTAATAACGGTACGGTATATGCTAAAAGCATTAACAGCGCGGCGCAACAGCGCAGTGTACGTCACCGCCTAATTCAATTTCTTCTCATTAAATTAAATTTGATCTGGAGCCGGCATTCTTCGTCATATAATACGTGTACTAATAACAATGCGACGTAATACCAACAGCGTCGGGAGTGATCCGACCACACAGCGAGTGCCCGGTCACGTTTCCAATGAGATCGGTGCCGCGATGACACCCTTGAAATGTTTTTAATAGCGTGATTTATAGAGCAAATTAAACATTTGACTTGGCGTGAATTCGACGCTGAGTGGATCCGTCACGCACGGACGCGACACTAAGCCCGGCGAGAGTAGTACAGTCGCGTGGGAAATCTCTCTTGTCACAAATAAAATGAAGTATTTACTTTGGACATTATAATAATAAAAATATATTTTTTTATTCAATCAAGTAACTTAGACTCATCATTACATTATACTATTTTTAGAATTAACAACAGAACTATACAATAACTATGAAATAATAACTTGAGACTAAATTAGATTATATTATACTAACTATTTTTTATATGAAAAGATGCAAACGAGCTTTGGCATGTAGATCATGAGTGATGAGCGTTGCCCATAAACATCCATATCACATATGCCCCAAGTTTGCTAAATCAATCGTCATATCTCTTTTTTTATTTTTCATATTTGGCCAAAAAAATAGCCAAGTATCTTGCGTTCCTCGCTAAAATATTTTAAAAAAATATAATGATCGAAAAATTCCAATATATATATAAATGATTACGGCTTTGGTACAATCAATTATATTGTAGTTGATCGGTTGCCATAATGAAAATTTAGTTATATTAACAGAATTGACATAAATGGCCGTAAAGAAATATCACTGAAAATTAAAAATAATAATTTCGAAGACATCTCTCATACATGTCAAATAAAAGATACTGAGCATAAACCTTTCGAAAAAGACCGTTGGCTTAGATATTTTGCAAATTTATTTTTTGTCAAACCACTTTTGTACACTACTGTATTCGGGTCCACGGCAGGTCGTCTGTGCTTTAGCGTCAACGGTCGCAACTGGTTAATACGTGGCTACCGTCTTCTGTGCTTTTTATGGCGACGACACCGCGCGTGTCCGTGAGAACCGACTCCATTCCTAACCTAATCAGTATCGCCAGAATTGTCAGAGAAAACTTCGGACACGACCACACACAACACAACACTTTTCCCTCTAATCATATTGCGTACTTAGTCCAAAACATTTTTTCGTTATCTTACGAAATAATATAAATGACGTAAAAGCTTATATTTTGTTTTTCCTAGAACAAACATCCAAGTTTTTTAAAAAAAAAAACGAAATCTAGCAATATTTCTTGTCAACCATTCCAAATAAGCTTTGTGCTAGGAGATGGTTCACGGCAATAGTCGAATGGTGGATTTGAACCACGATCTTAACGATTCGCAGACCGTACCCTAAACTATTAGGCAATTGACGTTTTAATAGTAGTGATGCTATTTATGGCTTATCTGTCAGTTAACGTAAATTACTATAACAATAAAAAAAACTCGATGGAATTCTTTAATTTGTGATCGTGACATACAAAAATGTAAATTATACTTTAATTTAAAATAAAAAACACATAAATACACAGTATATTTTTAAATAAATCATATTATTTGGTACTACTTGATTTTATTAGATTTATTTTCATTCGGTTCATCGGTTTCTAAAGAGACGTAAACAGTAACTGATTTTGAGGTTTGGTCTAAAATCGACCTCTATTAATTAATTTTATTTGAAACTTACAAGAGTTTTGTGCAACTTGTTATAATAATAACGTATATTTTAGTAAAAAGCATTTTTAAAACTGAAAATTCGTATTCCTTTAATTCGGTTAATGTCTTTATTAATGTACCTAGTTTGTAAGATTTCTCTGTTAGACTTCCTTTAAATCAATAATAAGCGTTTATAAGTTCTACAATTTGACTTTGGCGATTCGAGGCATCTCTCTCTCTCTCTTTTTCAGCCTCTTGCCACCTACTGCTGAGTGTAGGCCTCTTCCATAGAACTCCACTCTTTGCGGTCTTGTGCTTTCTGCATCCAACCCTTGCCAGCCACCTTTCTTAGGTCGTCCATCCATCGTGCCGATGGTCTGCCCACATTTCTGTGCCCAGTTCGAGGTCTCCATTCTAGGATCTTTCTCAAATCTACGGCATATGTGGCCCGCCCACTTCCACTTTCTTTTAGCGACTGCTACTGCTATGTCGGTCAACTTCGTCCTTCTACGTATCTCAACATTGTTGATCCTATCACGGAGGGAAATTGCCAACATAGCCCGCTCCATGGCTCTTTGTGTGACCTGCAGTCTGTTCATAGACTGTTTTGTGAGCGTCCAGGTCTCGGCCCCATTTACCATATAATTCGAGGCATCAATCGATTAAAAATAATAATAAAAAAATGTAGGAATCCTTAGATCCACGATCGGGCGAGCCCTGCACTAGATTACTTTGGACAGATATTTTATCCTTTAATTATATTCTCGGGTTGTCATCCTATCGTTAATTCGACCAATGCTCAGTCAGACTGTCTCGACACAGTTACGATCTGTGAAAGTCTCATTTCTATAAATTAACAAAAAGAACGTTTCCGTTTCAAATTGAAGCGTTCGAACTATTAAAAAAAATTGAAGATTTGCTACTCGTCCGTTTTATTTTGTTCCGTGACCGTTACTATTTGAGAGCAGCGAATTAAGTTTGTATTAAAATATAATAAAAAATATTAGCTAACTAAATTTAAACGTTATAGCTTGCCGAAATGGTCTTTAAAGTTAGCTATTTGTATGTCTTTCAATGAATCGGAATGCTACTAGATTAACCTTCCAAGTCGAGGTCTTTCTAAGTGGCTCTTTCACCGTGATGCTCCCAATAAAGGTTCAGGCTAAGCGACTTCAGATCTCTGCCACCTCTCAAATCCGGTAAAACAGTTGCAGTTAATTTCTCTGGTAATAATAAAAAGCACCTTAAAATTTAAATAAATTTTTTCTATAAGTAGCCATCGTTTTGGGGGTACAATTTCATAGCATTTCTTCCATATTAATTGCCGAATCAACCCCTGGGCCGTGGAACATAAATAATAAAAAGTGACGGAGGGGGTGCAAAGCCGCCCGATATTCCGTCACGGGGTGCGGACACATTTACATCCGTTCTATCTGAGCTTAAACTGTTTAAGGAAACGATTTACCGCTTGCTTGAACGAAACTAATGTATATAATGGTGAACATAATATATTTAATCTTTTTTGTATGCCCCTCTTTCCCCCTCCTTCTCCTCCCTCTCCGCACTGCCGTTTTTGATATATGACAGTCTTTATTCATAATTAATGTTTTATGACATTTTTATTATTACATGTTATATACCAGTTAATAATTATACTAGTTCATTATAACCATATTAATTTCTCAACATGCAAACTTAAGAATTGGGTAAATTAACACATTATAGGCGGGAGTCGTAGTACTAAGATTTACACATTAAATTTTATTTTTAATTAAATTTTGCCGCCACATAGAGGCAACACTAAATGAAAAATACTGTTTTATCCAAGTTTACGTAAGATATCCTTTTTTGTTAAAGTTTATGTTTTTTAATTAAACATAAATAAATTAATAAAAATAATTTATTTTATTTTAAGGATATTTAATTGTCTATCATGCACAATTTATTTCAGTTAGCTAGCGTCTTTATCTTACGAGATATTTAAACTTTCTTAACCGACCCTTTATTTTTGCTCACGACTATATATAGATTTAAGATAATATAGGTATATCATCATCATAGATACATTATTAATATTTTCAAATGCAAATATTTATGTATCTTTATATTTTTTGTACTCATAGGCTTAGTGGATGTGGATGAAAATTAGATCCACTTTGTTTCTTCGGCGACTTGTTCTCAAAGCACCAACGCTACCCAAAGCGTCGTTGACCGAGTCGTGGTTTGGCCCTCTCGGGGGCCCTTGAACCGTGTTGCTCCCGTTAAAATTTCAGGATATAATGTGGATGAAGAGAAATAGGTATTTGCAGGTAATGAAGCATGTATTTCTCGGTAATATTACCTATACCACCGATAGGCACTTCCTCGCGTTATCTTCTATCGCAATATATATCTAAGAAATTAATCATAATATATTAACATAGTAACCGTCCAAGCCGAGGTTACCCCTCACCGGGGGTCCCTTGTATCGAGTTACTAGCGATAGAGGTTCAGGCTAAGCGACTTCAGATCTCTGCCACCTCTCAAATCCGGTAAAACAGTTGTAGTTAATTTCTCTGGTAATAATAAAAAGCACCTTAAAATTTAAATAAATTTTTTCTATAAGTAGCCATCGTTTTGGGGGTACAATTTCATAGCATTTCTTCCATATTAATTGCCGAATCAACCCCTGGGCCGTGGAACATAAATAATAAAAAGTGACGGAGGGGGTGCAAAGCCGCCCGATATTCCGTCACGGGGTGCGGACACATTTACATCCGTTCTATCTGAGCTTAAACTGTTTAAGGAAACGATTTACCGCTTGCTTGATCGAAACTAATGTATATAATGGTGAACATAATATATTTAGTCTTTTTTGTATGCCCCTCTTTCCCCCTCCTTCTCCTCCCTCTCCGCACTGCCGTTTTTTATATATGACAGTCTTTATTCATAATTAATGTTTTATGACATTTTTATTATTACATGTTATATACCAGTTTATAATTATACTAGTTCATTATAACCATATTAATTTCTCAACATGCAAACTTAAGAATTGGGTAAATTAACACATTATAGGCTGGAATCGTAGTACTAAGATTTACACATTAAATTTTATTTTTATTTAAATTTGGCCGCCACATAGAGGCAACACTAAATACTTAATGAAAAATACTGTTTTATCCAAGTTTACCTAAGATATCCTTTTTCGTTAAAGTTTATGTTTTTGTATTAAACAAAATTAAATTAATAAAAATAATTTATTTTATTTTAAGGATATATAATTGTCTATCGTGCACAATTTATTTCAGTTAGCTAGCGTCGTTATCTTACGAGATATTTAAACTTTCTTAACCGACCCTTTATTTTTGCTCACGGCTATATATAGATTTAAGATAATTTAGGTAGATCATCATCATATACATTATTAATATTTTCAAATGCCAATATTTATGTATCTTTATATTTTTTGTACTCATAGGCTTAGTGGATGTGGATGAAAATTAGATCCACTTTGTTTCTTCGGAAACTTGTTCTCAAAGCACCAACGCTTCCCGAAGCGTCGTTGACCGAGTCGTGGTTTGGCCCTCTCGGGGCCCTTGAACCGTGTTGCTCCCGTTAAAATTTCAGGATATAATGTGCATGATGAGTAATAGGTATTTGCAGGTAATGAAGCATGTATTTCTCGGTAATATTACCTATACCACCGATAGGCACTTCCTCGCGTTATCTTCTATCGCAATATATATCTAAGAAATGAATCATAATATATTAACATAGTAACCGTCCAAGCCGAGGTTACCCCTCACCGGGGACCCTTGAGTCGAGTTACTAGCGATAGAGGTTCAGGCTAAGCGACCTAAGAGCTATGCCACCTCTCAATCCGATGAAGCAGTCAAGGCCAGCTTCTCTGGCCAATCTGTGTAGTTCGTCAAAACAAAACAAAAATGAATCATAATATATTTTTATAGATTTTATTACAAATTTATACAAATTAAAATTAATAACAATATACAATAAAAGCGTATAACTTCGTATCTTGTCTGTTTTTAAATAACATTTACATAAATATTTGAATAATTAATAATTGTAACTTAAAAAATAAACTTAACACAGCACAGGTGAAAAGTTTTAGACTTTTAAAATGCCTTAATTATATTTTTACCCAAAACGACTTAAATTACTTAATCTCCATTATTTTACAACAGGCAATACCATTGGTAAATTACTAAATTTCTTAAATTTAACATCACTCTGTTATTAACAACATGCTGGGTTATCATTGTCACGGAAATTAACAAATCGCATTCGCAACTATAACGGATAATCCAAGATTTTTGATTTCATTATTTACAAAATTAAAATTTCATCATTAACATTGCCTAAAGTAAGTGAAGTAACTTTTATAATCTATATACATCAAAATTAATGTTTGTCGGTATGTCCTTTATAGAATCGTAAACTATGCATTTGATCATGCATTGTGCATGAGTCTACGAAGGTTTCTGAGTTGGTACTGACAGATGGCGCCACCATCAGTTCAATGATTCTCTTATTATGCCGTGACAGTTGAATTGAAACGAAAACAGCAAACGAACAGCGAATGTCACCCGATATTTGTGTATTGTCTTTCCTTCAAATTAATTATTGTTAGTGGCGTAACAAAGCGCGCAGGGTACAGCTTGTAAGTTATAAAAGTTAAAAGATATACATAAATATTTATTTTCCTTAAAAAAAGTTAAAAGTTACAACCTTTATATATATAATATATATGTCCCACTGCTGGGCACGGGCCTTCTCTGTAAAGAGAGTATAAGGGCATAGTCCACCACGCGGCCCTAGTGCGAATTGGTAGACTTCACATGCCTACGAAAAATTTTCTAAGACATGTAGGTTTCCTCACGATGTTTTCCTTCACCGCCGAGCGCGTGGTTAATCAGCACATAAAATTGCAACAGCAAATTTATTGGTGCCGGCACCGGGAATCGAACTCGGGTTGCTAGCGTACTATGCAACAAGAGCCAACCGCCTGGACACTGAGCTACCACGGCTCACTTATTTTCCTTAATACCCGCCATTAATGTTCTCTTTCTCATCAAAGTTGACTGGTAGAGAATGCCACAAGGGCATTATGCCCGTCTTTGTATATATTATCTTATCTCTAATATTTTAGTTTACGATATTACAATAAGTGTACATAATTTTATACACTGCAATACTGCTATGAAATTATAATACTTAGTTACTAGTTATTTTTACAAATGGAATTAGATATACTTTAACTCTAAAAGAATGCGAAAAATTATTAATTTCAAATTTATTCGTTCATCATTCTCAGAATTGTACGGGTTTTTTTTTCTATTTAGTAAGGGTGAGGTATAATATTCTAAATATAAGTGTTTACCGAGGTTCTACCGATTGGTAAGCCGCGAAATTGTGTATACTGGGATTCAGTGGAAACGTAAATTGAAAAGGGGCATATAATGGAAACTGGAAACAGATTGGGGTCGGCCATATCGCCGCAGCCAGCGCTAACACGTCTGGTTGATATTGAATTATCGGATTAACTGCTTCACTGAAACTCACTGGATCGTCACTAGATTCCAACTCAACGTCACTTGACAACAAACTGTCAATTGTAAATGACTTCTTGGGTTTCACTTTAGTATAAGTGTCCGGATGTGACCCATGAAGCGCTTGCGGCGGCACACGCGCGGGGGTCTGACTAGACAGGAAAAGGCGATTGAATGTCGCGAGTGCTGTAAGTTCTGCGTTCAAGGTTTCCTTTTCTCCTTGGTGCAGCTTGAAGCGCTTTCGGCGACGTAGCAAGGAGCCGTTCTCGAACATGTCGAAGGCCTGCGGGTGCAGCGTCCAGTACGCGCCCTTGCCGGGCCGGTCCGGCCGCCGCGGCACCTTCACGAAGCAGTCGTTGAAGGACAGGTTGTGGCGCAGCGAGTTCTGCCAGCGCTGCGTATTGCGCCGGTAGTACGGGAACCGGTCCGTGATGAACCGGTAGATCTCCGACAGGGGCAGCATGCGTTCAGGCGAACTCCAAATCGCCATCGCCGTCAACGATATGTACGAATAGGGTGGTTTCTGATCACCGTAGGAATTGCGCGACGGCCGCGGCATCGTCGACCACGTTTGTGGAGTTACGGTCCGTGGATACGGCGTAGCGGGCGTGGCGAGATAAGGCGGAGCTGACTGGGACTCCGCCCCACGACATCCCCCCTCGGCGGCGCTCGTTGTCGGCAAATAATATGATAACGAGGAGGCACTCGCCGGCAAACCGCATCTCCCGCCGCCTGTATACTATCATTACTGCAATGATTGACTGCGCACTCGCCGCCTGTTGGTTTTATAAGTTGCCGTCTGTATAGCGTATTTCGTGAATGTATGTACGCCTAGTAAACTGTCGGCTAACCCGAAACTTTTACTCTAGTAAAATAAATTATACAATTAATTAAATAATTATCTGCTTAAATTAAACGTATATAAATTTCTGTATTCTCGCGAAAGTCACTCACTGAATAAAACTACTTTTTTGCGGTATTTTTAAAGCACCAACGATTGAAAGACCACTTTCGAGTGCTATGAACATTGTGAAGTTTAGGAAATTTCAAGAATTAAAAAAAAAATTCTATTAAATCTAAATTAAATACTATCATTCCATACCTATACAATTACATTTACAAACGCAAACCGATTACAAATTAAATCCACTTTACAAATGAACGTAAAAGAACGTCAGCAAATGAAGTGGCGGATTCAACTCTTACCTCCAAAGTATCATAGTTGGAAAATTAAAATCGATTCATAAATTATAGGGCTATGAGTGCACAAGCATCAAAAAAATAAAACATTAAAATAATTATATAGCTGAGTTGATAACTTCCCCCTTTTCGAAGTCGGTTAATAATTTTCATATTGGTGGATTCATGTACACGGTAATTCTCTGTTAGGGTTAGAGGAATATGGACATGATAGTAATTTTAGTATTTCCATCTGGTGATATTTTTCCGTAATAAAAATCGCATACATTGTTTTAGCGCCATCTCTTAGTGAGTAGTTTTGAAATAATAAAATAAATATCTACTATATCAAAGGAATGTTATTCTAATTAAAGTAAAAACTGTTATTATTTTTCCGTCTCAAACGGTACCCACGACCAGGGGAGCAGTCGCCCCCTCCGCTGATTACCCGGGTAATGGGGTCGATACCCCGAGGTCCGTACCTGCGAGGTTCTCTTGAACCTAGTAGACGACCCGTGGTGATGATGTTATTATTGAATAGTATTAACCAGACATTTTAGTTATGTATAATAGTAATGAAGCTATTTAAATGTGTAACATTCGCATGAGCGCCATCTGTGATTGAATAGTAAAAACTCTTTTTGTATTGTTACATAATTGAACATTTAAGAAATAAATAAAAGTAAATTAAAAACAGTAATTTTCAATTAAATAAAGAATAAATTTATAAACAAATTTTCACTAAATCAATTTATAACTATTCCAAAACGACGTGACGTGGGTCACGTCAATTGCTGAATACGGGTCGTTATCGTTTCGCTTTTAAGTAAGAATCTAAAATACGGAGTCTGATGGTATTCGAACAGCAGACTTGGATAGACCACGATATAGTGACGGTCTCTTTTCTAAAACGTCTTGGTTCACTCCTTCCAAGGCAAGCTAGTTGTACGGGACATACCGGAACACTCAAAACTGTGTTAGTCAACTGCAGATAGTCATCTACAGGGCAATAGCCATGGATATACCGAAGCGAAGGTTTCTGGATCAAGTTGAAAACCACATAGCGCTACACGCTACAAAAGAAGTGTTCTAAAATGCCAATCCTAAAGTGAGACAAGTCCTCTGACGAATCTTATCGATATAACAATTTCCCTCTTATCAAATTATTTTGTGAAGATGCCATCGTCAATGTTCATTTTCAAATGTTTTATTCATTAATCTTAACAATAAAAGAACATGTCGTAAAGGTTTTTTATTCAATAAAAGTATAACATCATACAAATTCTGTATACATATATTTACACGTCAGTTACACAATTCATATACAATCTTCAATGTTAATACAGGCCATTAGTGTAAATTTTGGAATAAAAAGGTATATAAAAATTTACCCCTACTCTAATGATTATTGATTATAACAATCTGTTTCACAACTTCGACGTGAGCTCAGGAACCGCCTTGAACAGGTCCGCCACCAAACCATAATCTGACACCTGGCAACATTATTAGGAAATTAAAAATGTTACAAATCGAAAAAAAAAGTTCAAAATCAAAATTCTTCTTTTATTACTTAATTTTCAGCAGATATCCAGTATATTAGGGATTTAATGGCTATATTACACTATTTTAGAGATACTAAAATGAGGTCCCATTTTAGTATCTTTTGAAAATGTCACCTTTGCCTCAAAAAAATATTGTAAAATTAGAATAATTAGCTCAAACTTTTACTACTAGTTATATAAGAATCTAATTCTGTTGTATTTTTTTAAAAAAAAAACAGATTTGATAAACTAATCTTTTTAAAGTCGGTAAAAATAACCAACTGCCAATACCAATAACATCAAAAATAGCATAAATTGCTAATTGTAAAAATATGAATAAATAAAATGTAACATACTTCACGATCAGTACTTTGTGTTTACAGTGTTTTTAATGATGGCATATCGATGAGCCGTGGTAGCTCAGTGTTCGAGCGATTGGCTCAAGTTGCATAGTACAGTAGCAACCCGAGTTCGATATCCCAGTGCGGGCACCAATCAATTTGTTGTTGCATTTTATCTGCTGACCACGCACTCGGCGGTGGAGGAAAACATCGTTAGAAAACCTACATGTCCACCGCTCTCCGCGAACAACTACCAATACATTTGATATAGTAATTGGAGTTATCGGGCATTCTATCCAATAGCAACAGCCCGACGACACATGTGGCGGACTACGCTCTTATACCGACCGGGAACGCCTGTGCCCAGCAGTGGGACATATATAAAAACTGTAAATTTAACTTAATTATTTAATTACACATCAACCCGAACCAATACCGGAAAAGTCGTTTAACGGAATAGTATTAGATATAACAGGATGTTAGCAGGTAAAGTCTTAGACACACTGGCCTTTCACCACACTACCAATGAGGTATTAAAAGATTACTGATGTTATATATAACAATATTACTGTGTGTATGCTCAGATAACTGAACCCTAAATCCCTTATAAACTGTAAAACATTTTTGTCTAAGTTACCTGGAAAATAGGAGCCTCTGGATCCTTGTTAATGGCAACAATAGTCTTGGAGTCCTTCATGCCCGCAAGATGCTGGATGGCGCCACTTATTCCCACAGCAATGTATAGGTTCTGGAATTTAGAAACAGCAATTTAACATATATGCAAAAACTAAATATATCCATCACTTTTGCCAAAGCATTTTTAATTTTAAACAGTCCTTATAATTAATAATTGTCTACCTTCATGTTTGCAATTTTAATTTGAATTTAAAAATTAGTATAATTTTGCTTTTTGTATTTTTTTTTTAATATTTCAACCTACACCTGTAATTTCGATGGATTGAACCATGCAGCTATGCCACTGTATTATATTTTTGTATAGTTAAAATGTTTTGATTGTGTTAGTGTTAAATATATAAATAGATTTATATAATAATACAATAGAAATACTGTTAGAATAAACAATAACAAGAATATAATAAGAATATTCATTGTGATGTCTCATTGTCACTGCAATCTTTATTAAAATTTACGAACTCACTACGAGTTCAAGTACCAGTTTGTTCCACTCAATTTTTGTGTTATGGTTTTATAAATCTGAACAGATAAACAGAATATGTATAAATGTAAATAATATGTTATCTATAGGTTAAATGTTATCACGTCCAATGTCACTATATCCAAATGATTAGTGTTCCATACTTTATGATATCCAAATGGTATTTTTTGTATGCAAGTTGTACATCACAATCCCATCTTACGTATTCTGCGACAGTATGGGGCCCTGACTTGGTAAATGCATGGTTACATGCTTTTTAGATATCCACACTTTAATTCAATTGTTACGGTCTGCGAATCGTAAGGTCTTAGGTTCGAATCTACCATTCGAATAATGACGTGAATCATCCTAGCACAAGATTAGGCTCAGTTAGAATGGTTAACAACATTCTTGTTAGTGTGTTAGTAATATTTCTTGTAAAAAAAAACAGATATCGCTAGCTTTCTTTTTTTTTTTAATAAAATGGAAGTTAACTATACACTTTTCATGGGGCTTATTAATTGCCTTTTGCCTGTATGCCTTTTAGAAACACCCACATTCAAAACATTAGAAGGAAAGACAGGTGCAGGTTATCTTTTTCAATCTTTTGTTTGAGTCAGAGGATTATTCTTAAGTTTTAATTTATTAATTTCTATTATAAATCGTAATCAATAGTATAATTCAATATTACTTACAGGTGCCACAATCTTGCCAGTCTGTCCGATCTGCAGGTCGTTGGGCACGAAGCCAGCGTCCACAGCCGCACGAGACGCCCCCACAGCGGCATTCAGTTTGTCGGCAAGGTCATATAACAACTTGAAATTGTCGCCAGACTTCAGACCTCGACCTGGAAATCGTTAATACAAAAATATCTTTCGAATTGCAGTAGAGAAAACTAGTTTTTTTGCATCATGACAAGCACATTGAAAGGCCTTTATTAATAAATTTCCAACCCCAAAATACCACCAAGACTGAATGAGAAGGGTACACAAACCAATGGATCATATAACTATATGGTCTTTGTGGAATCCTATATCTGCAGCTTAAAGGTGTCATCTTTCCACATGATTTTGTTGTTAATTGTACTTCAATAACTTTATTCACATTTTAATCTACCTATATGGTCTCAAATGGCAATAATAGCACATTACAGAACACAAAAAAAAATCTAACAAAAATATGCTAAACATTTCCTCACTCAAGCGGACTCTGAAGGCTTGAATGATCGTATGCCTTACATTGCGGTTCACATGACCCGATTAAACATCTCTCAATTCATCAGACATAAACATATAACATCTTTTAGAGTTTTGTATTTACAACAATTTTAAAATCCTAAAGAGGATCAGGCTTAGAAACCTAGGTGCTCTTCCACCTACTAAACTCCACTGTATATGTATCGGCTACTTTCACTACTAGACAGCATTGGTTCTTCAAAAAAATTTGACCCCTACTATAGTTATTGAATATAGACAAAGATGAGTAAAACAAAAATTCATTTGTTATAACATGTGTCTGTTATGAATAAATATATACCTCCAGAAACAATATTCTTTGCACTAGTCAACTCTGGTCTATCCGATTTTGTCAGCTCCTGAGAAAGCCACTCCACAAGATCAGTCTTATAATCACCATCAGAAGTCTTTTCTACAGGTGCAGATCCACCTTCCAATGGCTCAGGAGGAAAGGCAGTTCCTCGGACTGTTACCACTTTTATTGGATCTTTTGCCTCAAAAGTTAGGATGGCGTTACCTGAAATAAATGTATAGATGTGATAATATCAATCAATCATTAATTTTTGGATGCATGAAAAAATAATATTACATTGAATAATTCATTTATTTGGTGTCTCCTTCTCACTACAGATACTATCTTAATATTTGATCTCTCTCTTAGTCGCTATTGACAACTGAGCGAGGGAGATATTAAATACCAAAATTACACACTTAGAAAGAGCAGGATAACATTAGATCACCGCTTATCTTTGTTCGCATTGAGTAGGTGTTTCAGTTCCAAATAAATCAATGATGCTTTCGAAATATTGTTACCGTTCCAATTTTGGAACACTTAAATGATTTAGAACAGTCACATCATATCAGTAGTTACACAAGCCTAATAAGCACATAGGGTACTCAATGAAGTGATTTATAGAAATCTACGGCTGATTCCTTAGTAATAAATTAAGAAGCAGTTGCCTATGCTTGCTGCACATCTTACCAAAACTAAACTTTTTCATTTCTACTATGTGTAAAACATTTTTTTTAATTAGAATGCATCACTATACACTCCACATATCCACATACCTGCATAAATAGTCCTCACAAAGGTATTAGCATCTTTTACACCAATAATATCAGTTATTGGCGAGACATCCAATTTAGCTGCTACCCTTGGAAGGATAGCCTTGCCAAAAGCTGTTGCTGGTGCTAAGATATGAGTGAAACTAAATTGCTTCTGAGTAGCTAATATGAGAGGTGTTAGAGATTCAGCTGTGAAGCCCTTGAAGGCGTCGCTCTCCGCAACCAGGATCTTGGACACTCCGCTGGCCTTAGAAACCTGTTCTGCAGCCTAAAAATATAATTTAAAAAATGCGTCATGTATCCGTAAGCGAGATTAAGAATTTGAAATAACACTATCATTATTAATTCTCAAGAAAAGTAATATATTTGACTACATAGTAAGAAAAGTGTTAGAGACTACTCACTGGTCCACACTTGGTGCCTGCCACAAGGACGGATATATCACCTCCAATTTTCTTCGCAGCACTTAAAGCATTTTGTGTCACGGGTAATAATCCTTCATTGTTATGTTCAGCTACAACGAGAGTACTCTGCAATCGTCGAAGCTGGAAATAACGAAAGTAATAAGTTTTATAGTAAAAACAGTTTTAAAAGTTTGTACAAGTATTATAAAAAATTATGAAACTCAATAAAACCTGTGTAGATAAAAATAAATGCCTGCTGCACGGCGAAAACATGTCTAAAATAATATTTTCCTGATAAAAAAAAAACTTTGAAAATTCTTTCTAAAAGGTTAAAAAGTCAGTCAAAGTCCACTGAATGAGATAATGACAGAAGTAATCCTCGTAATCCTCAAAAACGTTTGACTTTGAAAGAATGAATGGAAAAGCACAGACTAAACTCATTTAAATCTATTTTTGATGGTAATGTGTTTGAAGATGTGTGTACTGTGGAGAATTTGTATTTATTTTGTCATTTCTCGGATTCTTTATAAAAAAAAGCTAAATGCGTGCCCGTTGTTTGACAATAAGTTCACCACTTATAAGATGGACTAGTGAAAATGCATCGCGATTGCTATTTCTATCTACCCCGCCACGATTAAAAGGATGTGAGCTTACCAGTTTACTTTAATATATATTTTACATTTAAGACGATTTGGAGATCTAAATCGAGGTTTTACACCACTATTGCCAAAAAGAGAGGAACCTTTGCACTTGCTTTAAAGTTAAAACATTAAAATATATTTTAATTTCTTTTTAAATAAAAATTAGCTGCATGGAAGTTTTTCGTTAAAGTAAAAAGAATTTTAAGTTCAGTCATTTTTCTTCTGTCTAAAAATTTGGCGGCACACAAAGAAAAAGATAAAAATTATTTACTTACTACAACAGTATTAACATTATTATATATTTGCAAAATTTAGCGGCACACTTTTGAAATTTGGCGGTACACAAAAGTGCCGCGGCACAGTGGTTGAGAATCACTAGCGATTTCCCTTCTGCTTTTTCCAATTGACCACCAGGGTCCGCTTTCCTACTTCATTTTCATATAAGTAAAGGTACACTCATTTAATTAAATACCTAATAACTAATGTCACATTGGCTGTTGATTGTCATTGCCACAGCATGAATAGTGGCAGTGTCAAAGCTTAAGATTGATTACATTGTATTGCGATTAGTTAGAAGTTGTCTATCTCTTACAGTAAAACGCTACGGTTCATTTGTTTCTTAATGATATAATCTAATTTCTAAAAATGTCATCGTTGCCCATTGTTTCAATTACAAGACGAGAAACTTTCAGCTCTTGTCATAGATTACACAGGTAAAAGATTTAAAGAAAGTTATATTATTACTACTGACCCTTTTGAGTTTGTTTCTAAATCTGTTATGACTTAGATAAGCAATCATTTTTGTTAAAAGTTCAAGGGTGTACAATTAAAATATATATTTATCGAACCATAAAACGTTTTTCTAACATTTTTTTTCTTAATTGTAGCCCATTTTTAGGTGAAGAAGAGAACAAAAAGTTGTATGGCAAGTGCAATAATCCTAATGGGCATGGACATAATTATGTTGGTAAGAGGTTGTGCACGAGTTAGTGCATAAATTAATATCATTTTTAAAGTGTAGGAGAAGGAAAAAATTGGGGGTACATATTAAATTTTTATTGAGCTCTGATATTTGGGCATTGGGATATTTAAAGGCAGCAACAAAATTATTTAATTATATTTTTATAAGTAAAAAATTTGTTATATAATTCCTCAAACTTTTATTTCAGTTTTGGTGACAGTCAAAGGACCTGTAGATCAACAAACTGGGATGGTAATGAATGTACATGACTTAAAAAAATTCATGCAGGCTGCCATAATGGAACCATTGGATCATAAAAATCTCGACCAAGATGTTCCATATTTTAAAACTGCGGTAAGAGTTGTGGATATTAACATGTCATTAGCTTTAAGCTTTTACCAAAATTTTCCATATAATGTGTTCCTTATATTGTGAATTTACATATTTTAGGAATTATTGTTGATATATAGTATGAAGAATTGTCATATTGAGTATCAACTATTTTGTGTTAACAGGTAAGCACAACAGAAAATTTGGCAATATTCATTTGGGACCAATTACAAAAGGTAATGGACAAACCCCAATTACTACACGAGGTAAAAATTCTAGAAACTGAAAAGAATCATGTTGTTTATCGTGGGGGAAATACTTATCCAAGAAAGAAATTCAACAATTCAAGCTTACATACAAACCACCATAACGTTTCTTCCGACTCGGACTGATAAAAGATGTGTATAGCTTTGAATAAAATGATCTGCATTCCTTTTTATAATTTTGTTTTATATCCTTTTTCATACATTTAATTGGAATGGATCTGATGGTTTTTTTTAATGTACATTGGAAAGGGCCAGTAAGAGAAATAAATCAACTTGCCAAATTAAAATGTTTATTTTGTAATCACTGGTATTTTGTTAATAAACCTTACCAAACAAATAATCTTGATTTTTTTTGGGTACACAAAAGTATCTTCATAAATCAGTTCTTAATATCAAATCTATAAACACATTAGTATCCTTTAAGTGTAGGGCCGTTTAAACCAACTGTTAACAAAAGCTGACTTGATTTTTTTATACTGCAATAAAATATAACAAAAAAGTGATTACATGATCAAAACTTGGTTCAGAAGGTGTAAGCAGAATCAATGGGCTCCCATCCATACAGCTCTCCGATCTCCTGGAAATGTGGCCCAGAGCAAAACTATCAAACCTACTAACATGATCAATTGCAAAAGTTGCCAGCTAATTTGTCAGAGATTGAAACAAGTTTTTGATTATTTAACCACAAGCTATGGGCCAAACTTGAATGAAATACAGGGTACCATAAGATATTTAATTTAAATGTTGACAATACAGCAAAAAAATTTTTTGCATTTAGGTTAAAAAAATATTCTCTAAACGAATTCTCAGTGTTTGTATAATATCTGAGGCAGTGGACGCAATCCGTCAACTCAAACATTTAAAGGTTGTTTGAAAATGTGCGAAAGTTAGTTGCCATATAAACATCAAAAATATGTACTTAATTGTTATAATAAAATTATATCAATTTTTTATAGGAAAAAATTGAATTTCACTCATGGTGTATTACTAATAATAATATTGCAAAAGACCCCAACCCTATAAGGTATCACAAAAAAATGGTACAGAATAGTCATATTTTGGAACGAAAACTGGAGAATAGAGGTGACTATTCTCTACCATGGAATATTTTTTTATGGTAACTTAGTGCGAAGGGGTCTTGCCCCTTAATATTACATTACTAATCATTATTAAACTATATTTTCCATCGCCCAATCCAAAACCATATTACAATATTTGTATACAATCACCAGATATTATGTTTGATGGCACAATATCTTTTTTATACTACGTAATAACTATGCTATATATCAGGTAAATTCACATCACAAATTTTATACAAATTAGTTGCTTTAAAAGCTATTTTGAATACAAACATATCTATTTTTTTCTTCGTAAGTCAATTAAAAAAATGATAGTTTTTATAATATTTAACGATTTAAGGAATACAGTGCATTGCTTTATGAAAGGTAATAAAATACGATACAAACACTTTATTACGAATATAATTATATTAAGTCTAAACATCACAGATTGGCACTAGAACTCTGCTTATTAACACAATTGAACTTTTTATATGTCCTAAATATGACATTGCACGCGAAATATAAGTCTGAAAAAAAGTTTTAAAATTCACGTTAAAACAGTCAATATTCATCTGCCCTGCTCTATATGTATATTAATAAACTTCATTATTAAATTTAATTAAGTTAACAATAATACATTGATATGAGCGAAGTCTAATAGTAGGAAAGTTTTTTATAATTATAATAACTCATCATTTCGTAGATCGATATTAGTTAACGTGTAGTGTTGCCAATAACCAGAGCAGAGAATCACCCTAAAAAATGGTTAATAATATACCATATAGAGACATTTTTAACAAACAAGTGAAATGTTCACAAGTTAAAAACTAACTCAAAAATCTTTTAACTATCATTCTCTATTCCCCTATCATATTCTTTGTTTGATTTTTTAAAACTAGTTGCAGTAGTACTTGAATTATTGGTACGCACTGAGCGCAAGTGTAACATAATATTTTATTATCCATAAATATTTATATTTCAAGCCAACATGTTTTGTTTATAATATCCATTATAAAAAAAAGAAATATCTAGTGGAAAAAAAGCTCTTATTTTTTCATATAAATAAAGACTCATATTGCAAATATATTTGTAAATAATAATAATTATTAAACTGGTAGTGATAAATATACTATTAGTTATAAATTAAAATTTAATTCTAAGCAGTTCAGACTTACGCCTTGAGGCAAGTAATAGCAAAATAAAAATCCTCACTAAATCTACTGATAGTATACAAAAAAAACAGCAAAATCACAAAGTATTAGAAAAAACAGGTGAGCCGTAAGCTCGCTTGCCGCATTTCCTATAAAAACAAAGTCAAAAGCTATTAAATTGTCAAAACAATTTAAATACTTGCATTGAATTTTTGCATATAAAATGTTAATAAAAAAAATCACAGTAAAAATTAATACTAGATAGTTAAATTACTATCTTTCTTGCACGGATGTTTTAACGTTATATAGGGTATGCCCAGTTCGAAATCGTTTCGTGGCCAATACTTGAGCTGCGGCCTCTGTTCGGGTCTTTCGTCTGTCACGTTGAAGTAAGCTAAAAGCACTAGTGCTGTATAGCTAGCTATAAAGATAAGAATGTGCCACACTCCGTGCAGATAAGGGAAGTCTATTGAGAGCCACGCGTCACAAAACATTCTATCAATGATCCAGCAGAACATCGCGAGTAGGCAAACGGCGACACAGCGCAATCCTAGGCGGTACACGCGAGGGCACTTTACACTGAAATTATACCAAACATCATTATGAATTATCACCATTGCACAAAATAAATTATTACCATATAGAATAATAATGAAACATGTAGGTACACAAGGCGTAGAAGAGAAACTTTTCTTTTTATAATAAACACAGATTGGCCAGAGAAGCTGGCCTTGACTGCTTCACCGGATTGACTGAACCTCTATCGCTAGTAACTCGACACAAGGGTCCAGGTGGGTGGTAACCTCGGCTTGGACGGTTACTATGTTACGCGTAAGCATTCCGATCCGAGGGCGCCCGAGAGGGCCGTGAAGAGAGACCTTTAATAAACATTAAGAGAATTAGTAGCATCAAGTAGGGGCGGTTGGCAAAAGTTGCATTATTATAAGACTATATTATTATAAGACTGCAGTATCCCCTGCCTGTTGTAGAAGGCAAATAAAAGGGGCCTCGGGTTCACTGGGCAAGCAAGAAGAAGAATATTAACGAGAAGTAAAATAATTTTAATACTAAAAAGAGTTGGAATAAAAAAATAATAATTAATGTAAATTGGAAAGAAGCATCTACCCGCGACCGTTTCTTACGATCCATCTAAATACAAAATTACATATCGCCACATTAAATTTTTTTGTGGTTACTTAATTTCATATGCCGTGTTTGGTTTTTGTTCACGTCACGTTTGCGCACGAGTGACTAAATTTACTGCCTACTCTCCCCTCACTATAGCTCGAAATAGCTTTTGTGCTATCTAGTTACGCTGCTGCAAGATAGCTTGAGAATGCTTTTTGCCTAGCGTTCGGTGGCCTCTACTGTCTCATCGGGTGTGTAAGACAAGCCCACTTAAAGAGTATCTTGGCGTAAGGGCCCTCGCGACGTGATCTCGGTTTGGGCTGTTACCCTAAGATTCTTTTATGACTATTACTATATGTTGGTGATATGGTCGACTGGACGAAAAATAATCATAACTGCATACAATTATAAAATCAGATAACCCGTATCTCGTGAAGACGGGGCAAACGAAAGTAAAGGAAAAACAGAAGGATTTGTGGGAGTTTAATGCAGGTCTATATGATAATATCATACATTTAAATAGAATTTAAGAAATCTCAAATTTCTTTAACCACAAAAGCAATACTCAGCCATACAACTATTGGTGACATAAGTTAGCAAACTCAACAGCGACCAACCGAATCAATATAAAGGAGATGAAAATAATAGAAAGAAAAAGAAAAGATGAATGTAAGGGTAAACAGCCGAGAGATTATTGCTCTCAACCCGGACACGAACATTGCACTCACCGTTTAAGTTCGTTATACAAGAACCCGAGCGCCGGCACTATCAAAGTCATCAGGGCAAACGCATTCGCGGCCGGGTGCATCACCAGGAATCCGGTTGACACCACCGAGATCAGTGTACTGTAAAACGCCAACAACCTCCTGAAAAATAGCATGTATATATCATTTACTAGACGATATATATACCTGTAAATCAATCTTACTAAATACGCAAAATCAAGAAGTAATTACGAGTAAAAACAAAAGTGATTTTGCTTCCCGAAGTTACCACTCAAAGTTAGTTTAGCTTTTGAACTTCCCTTAGATTATCCGTGAAATAGCAACCGACCGAGTCTTGGTTCGGCCCTCTCGGACGTCCTCGGATCGAAATGCTTACGCGTAACATAGTAACCGTCCAAGGCGAGGTTGCCCCTCACCGGGGGACGCTTGAGTCGAGTTACCAGCGATAGAGGTTCGGGCTATGCCACCTCTCAATCCGGTGAAGTAGTCAAGGCCAGCTTCTCTGGCCAATCTGTGTCGTTCGTCATTTAAAAACAATAGTAGTGACGAATTAAAAATTAAACGCTACTAAGTATGGACGCTCTCTAATAGTTTCGAAGTTTCATAGTTATATTACACAAACTACGATATTCATTCTCTTCTTTCACATTCGTGCTCGTTGTTGCAAAAACATTATTCTATACGACTTTTAGTAGTTCCTGGTATTTATTTAGAACCCTCCTCATTGAAACCAAGCCCTTTACAAACAAAAAAAAATAAAATTCGGCCCATAAATGATGTTTGAAAAAAATGAGTGCACATATTTTATAACATTTAAAACATTACAAAAAATATTGAGGAATTTTTCCTTTTTTGGAAGTGGGTTAAGAATCCTAGATTTCGGTTTGGCTTACAATCTTTATGGTTCTTAAGTTCGAATCCCAGTCGGTAAAGATTCATCAAAATCCATTTAGTAGTTTTTGCGTGAAAGAGTAACTTAAAACACATATACACAAACTTTCACGTTTATAAAATCAATATATTAATAGGATATATAATATTAATAAGATTAAAAACTATGAAGACATGTAACATTTAGTAGATATTTGGTTGTTAAACGTTGTGTCAATTGAATACTTTCCTCATTTCATTTTATAACATCCTCTTCCAGCTAACATTAAGCCTTTATCACTTACTATCGCTTACTGAAGTCAGTCAGACAAGGGTTAAGAATGTGTACTTATTAGGTATACATATAAAACAAGCCGTTTCGTCGGATCATATTTTGTTTGTTTGCGACACTTTGTTCAAATTGAGCTACCTAGAACAAAGACTGATATACTGGAAATATCTTATCGGAGATTAGGTTTAAAAATCAATAAAAATAGGTTAATTATTATAGAGATGCTGAGAAAGCGATAACTGCAGGTAAGTCCCCGATTTATCATGTTTGTCACAAACTTAGTAAACATCAAAACACTTTATGTGCGTCAAATGTGTTACGAAAAGTGTGATTGGGCAAGAAGGAGGGAAGTTAAGAGGCAGTAAAAATTAGTGAAGATATAACAGAGACAGCTACGTTTTGTATAAAGATACACATTGAGAGATCCAAGGAGCAAGAGAGTTCACTTCGCGCGCACGTTTTATTTCTCTCTTCAAAAAGCGTGTATATATTATACTTATATACATACATATTAAAGGAGCTAAAGAAGTGTCATTTCAGTGGTGTGGTCTAAAGCACACTCGTTTTTTTGGCATAATAATGACAGTCTCAAACGTCCCACACCAATCGCAACAATTGCTCAGTAACTGACGCCATCATAGCGACGTCCAATCTGATTCAATTCTGGTCCAGAATTTCACCAGACTTAACTCCAATACACACTCAACAGAGTGGTTCTGATTGGCAGTAATTACAACCCTATTCCTACAGGCAAGAATGAAACAACTCCGTCAATGAAGCAATTGAAAAAGTCTCGTGGTCCAGACCCTTGGGTCATAATTCTTTCGCGTCTGAGTAAATTCCAAACGAACCTCTCGAAGACCCATGTGGTACTTTAACTAAGATACAAATTCAACCTGAGCGAAATAAATTAACCAATTATCTTAAATTATTATATTAACTAATTCAAAACCATCTCCAAAAAACCTAAGCAACCGATACGACTAAAACGTGATATCTTCATTATATTCCACTTAACCGAGTTTTAACTATGAAATAATAATAATATCATTACATATATAATTAAAGCTTAAAATCGAAAACAGCTGTTCGTAATTCTTATCGAATTAGTAAAGATAAAGTAATGGACATTTTGCGCAAAGCGATCGGTACACTTGCACTCGACGCACCGAGGCTAGCATGTATTTACGTACGTAAGGTCCTATATAAGTTATGTACCCTTGACTTGATAACTGAATGACATGCCCGCTATAGGGTCACACAAATGTACACTTTAACAACGTAAATACATATTGATTTCTCATATTTACGCAAATATTACATTGAATAAAAATTACAGCGAACTTCGGACAAAAAAATTAATCAGGATCAGTCGGTAAGCCACAACAGTTATAACAAGGGATGTCAAGCAAGCAAGAGAAGAATGAGGAGGAAGCCCAAGAGCCGTGGTAGCTCAGTCTCAGAAGATTAGAGTATCTGATGCTCTAATCGTGTAACTATTATTTATAGAGTATACTAAAATTATTGGCACTTATACAAGAAGTGGCACTGGAAGAAGTAGAAAAAGAAGTTAAATGCGAATAACTTGGTAGCTAATACATAGCGGGTATAATAATTGTCTCGTCTGCGGATTCAGTTTTCAACAGTAAGGTCATTTGACAGACTACAATCTATATAATAGGTTGTCAAATATCTCCCTTCCGCCTTTTGTGTCATGCGGCACCCAAACATCAAGCTTTTTTTGTATCCAGCCTTCTGCAGATGGTTTAAAATGGTTTGGTGACTAACTCCCATCTCCTGGGCGATGTCACGAGATGCCACATGCCGGTCTAACTCGATGTAGTCCATGATTTGATCGGTATTTGTCGTCACAGGTCTTCCGGCTCTGAATCGTCGAAACCATTCCTCCGTGGTTCGAAGTGATAGAGTACCATCCCCCAAAACACCATTAATCTCACGGAACGTTTCTCTAGCGGATTTGCCTTTAACGAAGGAAAACTTTAAAATAGCGCGAATTTCGGCGTTAGTGAACTCCATGTTTACACGTCTATAACTGTTGAACGCAATATCCAAACTAATTATGCATAGCGTCGTTTTGTAGGTTATGTCAAGACCTTTCAAATTATGTATAGTATTGCTAGATACGAGCTCTGTAGCGCTTTGTACATAGCCGCGAAATTCAAAAGACAAAAAGGCGGAAGGGAGATATTTGACAACCTATTATATAAAAGGTTGTTGACAATGGTTGGGTTTGATCCATATAGGCTCCGAAACGGCTGGATCTTAATGAAACTTTCAGGGAATCTTCACATTGCCCTGGCGAGTAATCCTGTAAAGTTTGGCGATCGGAGCACTCCTCTTTTTAAACCGTCAAATACAGCTTTTATTTACTATGCTGATATTTAATTGTTTTATAACCCAAATTTGTATTGACACATGCGTTGTGTAAATTTATGTCATTATGAACCATATTGAAAGTATACTGAAGTATATTAAAGATAATAATTAAGGATTTTGCAGTATTCAAAGTAAGTTATAGCGCCGCAAATGTATCCGTTTACAAGGTAATAAACTTCACCCGCTCGAGAAGAGAATGAATACGGAGAGAAATGAATAATTTAATATATTGTGAGAGCTAAATACATATATATAAAATATATGCAATTTCGTTCGTGCAGACTTCGTAGACAGTTAAGTCACGATGTACTTATCATATCGCACTATAAAAAAGCCGTTCACACAATATTCTTTTATGACTATATTTGTCACAGTCAATAATAAATGCTGTTTAATTTTGTAAGTTTTTGTTATAAATATAAGTCTCTTCTACTTATAATAATTAGCTATCTTAAGGTGACAAAACAATTACCAATAAGAAATGATGCAATGCCTTATTAATCGAGTCTGAGGGTCATTGATTCATATCAGTATAAACAATCAATGAATGCACCCTTCTCTTTTTATTTTTAAATAAAATAATAAGTCGGGCAGTACATAATAGTAGTAGTAATAGTCCCTAGCATTAACAATAATAAAATAAACTAATAATAATAAAATTTCAATTAATTTGTTAATAAAAAAGATAAATGTAAATAGAATGGTCTCTAAGATGAGCACAGATAATAACAAGCTTCGTGCTACAGATTCGTTCCAATGGGAAATGATGCTGAACAGACCGGTCTATGTGGCGGGGCACAATTACCTAATTGTGTAAATTTAAAATTGAACATGGCCACCAATTCGACAGGAAAAGCCACTTACAGCTATTGTTGCAAAATTAAGAGCCAAGAGCATGTGGGTCAGTCAGAATGAATTTTTTCAATAAGATCACTAGCAAATTTTCCATTATAAAAAAATATTTTTTAATATTGTATACTTTTTATTCTATTTGTTTTAATCCTGAATCATTACTTAAATATAGTATTAGTTGTAGACAAGATATCGATCGTGGTACCGTATTGATTTTACACTCTTGACGTAAATTATATTTTTTTTTTATAATAAGTTCTCTTTTACCATTGACAGGCAGCGTAATTTCAAACCAGTAAAAACTTTAATTAAGCATTTTCAATTATAACTTATAAGTTTATTGAAATTAATTAGGAAGATGATTTTTTTGTGCACTGGTAATACTGCGCATATGTTCTTTTGCTTATTTTTATTACGCCAAATATTATCAAATATCATTAACCGGTGACCACTTGGGCAAGTCTTGTTATATTTGTATGTTTTTCAACGAAAGAAATACAATTTCCATATGTAATGTTTACGAAATAATTGATAGTAATTGTTATGCGCTAGCTGCAGCAAATCTGCTGTGATATTGTAAATGAAACTCAATCTTTTTCGAAAATATTTGTTCTTACTATATCCAAGGTCCTACATTTTCCCTGTTTGTCAAAAAGGTTGCACAAAATTGCCTCAGAAATTTACCATTTACCGATGTATTAGTCTTCAAGTGTAACCTGCTTACGCAATACTGAGGTAGCTTCTTACCACAAACATAATCTTGGGAATAGTACAATATATTATGCGGAATAAAATATATTTCAAAACTGGCCATTTCTCACTCGGCTATCGAGAAAAACTATTAAATTCATGTGTATCGGCATCAAGCGAAATAAATTGCAAATAGTTACGTTACGTTGTACACGTTGTTTCCAGTAAAATTCTAATTTGTTATGACGATTATTTTGGAAACGATTTAAAAACTGTACATACGTAATATAGCTCACCTAATGTTCACTGAGCTATGAATTAGTATGGATTACTTATAGCAGTGGTACTGTAACTGAACGGGTCGCGCAAGACCCCAGAAAAAAAATCATGTCATTCATTTTTATTTTAATAAAGATTATATATTAATTATTAAAACATAAATATTAATAAAATCAAGGCAGATTTTCAAGGAGTCCTAAATATTATATTTGGCTCGAAGGACCAATAAGTCGTGATCCCGAGTGATATGATACTGATATAAATTTTATTTAAATTATAAGGAAACAATTATTTTTTTAACCAGTATAAATCTATAACTAATAAAATTGAAGACTTGACTACTAAGAAAGAAGGCAAAGGGTTGTTAAATTTTTTTAACAATACTTTCTACCATTCTATTCTATTATAAACGATTATAACTGTTTATTTCCCACTTGTCCTAGTCATGCATTGGTGGAATACTACCAACAGTATGACGAGCGAGCCTTTCAGAACAATTAACATGATGTGAATTAGACGATGCTAAGTTACCATGACTGCATAACACAATTAACAAATTACATAATGTTAATATAGCATGTCTCAGGTGTACGCATAATCCCACATTTTGAGGTTGGTTCTTTGAGGTTGTTGTTTCTGGTTAATGTTCTTTTATTTGATGGTTGATTGTTATTTCGTTGTTATTTTGTGGGTGGTTATTGTTATTATTGTTGTTGGTTATTGTTATTTTGTTATTATTGTTGTTGGTTATTGTTATTTTGTTATTGCTGTTGTTATTATTGTTCATTGTTTTGGTTGTTAGTATAGTCGGAGGGTTAAAGATAAGGGGATGAATAAGAAAATGGGAAAGGGGGAGGAGCCGGGCGGGGACGCCGGTCAGGGGAGGAAAAGAGTCAGTTTGACAGGGGAGGGTAATCTCGGAGTCTTGTAGTGAGTCGGAGGGTGAGGAAATTGTTGGGGGCGCGTGGAAGGCGCAGGAACGAGGATAGGCAGGCCACTGAGACCCCTGGACAGCGTCTCAGTAACGTCGTTGTCGGAGTCAGACTTGTGCCACGGGAAACGGCTGTTCTCGGAGGTATCGGTCGACTCCGGCTCCGACACGGAAACGGGGAAGACCTCGGAAAAGAAAGGGGAAGGGTAAGGTGTCCTCCCCGAAAGGGGAGTAAGCGGGTGGCAGACACCCTCGCGAAAGCGAGGAGTTGCGCCTGCCGAAGAAGGTGGAGGAGATGGAGGCGGCCTTCTCAGCTGGCCTCGAGAGTCGGCTGAGGAAAGGAGAGGTAGGGAAAGGGAAAGAGGCAGAACTCCCTCCTGACCTCGATCTCGAGTCCCTGGGTCCAGCGGACCTCATGGCGGCAGCGGAGGGTCAGCTCAACGCCATCTTGGAGCTGACCGGGAAGAGTGTGAACCTGAAGGGGATACTCGGCCAAAATTAAGAGGGCCTCCGCCTTCGTCAAGGATGTCCTGGACACCCTTGTGGTGCGCACGGAGGCAGAGGAGACCCGCCGACTTAGGGCGGATAACAGCAGACTCCAACGGGAGTTGGCGAATCTGCGAGAGGAGGTCCGTGCGCACCGGAAGGAGTACGAGGAGAGCCGAAAAGCGGCCAAACAGGATGGGCAAATGAGCCGGGATCAACTCCAGGATCTGGAAGGCAACATCGCCAGGTTGGTTGGCAACCCTGGTGATGGTTGCCTTTCAGAACTGGAGTCCCGGCTCCCACAGAAAGTCTGCCGCCCACCACTGGCGGGCGACAATAGGCCACTGGCGAGGGAGACCAGAGCGGCCGTGGAGGAGGCTCGGGCAGCAGTGGCGGTAGCGGCTGGACAGCCCTCCAGCCAGGGAACCACCCAGTCCCAGGGCGAAGAAGGGATGGAGGAGTTCCCTGCCCTTCCCCATGTCCAAGGGGAAGGGGAAGGGAAAAGGGAAGAGTGGAGGGATAACGGGGGTCGAGTGGACCCCGTTTGGGCCCTCCACCTCCAAGGCGTCGGCTGCGGCGGCACCGGCCGTAACCCCGGGGAACAACCCGGGGGAATGGACGGAGGTGGTCCGCCGCAAGGCGCCCACAAAGAAGGCGGTCGTCGGAAGCGGGGCGAAGGCCCCGCTTGAAAAGAAGGCAGAGGGCCCAAAAAAGCCCAGCATCGTGCTCCCCCGCTCACAGGCCGTAGTGATCAAGCTACGGCCTGATGCAACAAGGGGAGTGACGTACGCGTCGGCCCTTTTAAAGGCCGAGCAAGCGGTGGACCTGGCTGAGCTGGGTATTGGGCCGCTCCGGATCCGCCAGTCGGCGACCGGGGCGCGCCTGAGTGAAGTGCCAGGTGCCACCAGCTCGGCCAAGGCCGACGCGCTGGCGGACCGCCTGAGGTCGGTCCTCGTGGAGGACGTGGAGGTGTCGAGGCCCGTGAAAACGCCGACATGCGCGTCACGGGCCTCAATGACACCACCACTGTGGACCGCCTCACTGCCGCGCTGGCTCGGGAAGGGGTGCACTGCCGCGCAGGTCATTGTCCGGAGCATGCGCACCGGCAATGGCCCGCAGGGATGGGCTCCGCCCTCGTGGAGTGCCCGGCTGTAGCGGCGAAAAGCTGCTGCAGCTGGGTAGCATCGCGGTGGGGTGGAGCCGAGTGCACCTCCACTTCCTGGAGCCAAGACCCAGGCACTGTTTTAGATGCCTGGGTCTGGGGCGCGTGGCTGGCACGTGCCCCATCAGGTTGACCGCAGCGATCTGTGTTATCGCTGCGGTCAGAAGGGGCACAAGGCAGCTGCCTGCTCGGCGCCACCGCACTGTGCGGTCTGCGCCGATGCAGGCAGGCCTGTCGGCCACGTGATGGGGGCATGTCATGCCACCCCCATCCACCCGTGGAAGCTCCCCGCCCAGCCCCAACGGGCCGGGAGCTCGAGGGACGTTGAGATGTCTGGTTGATGGCCAGACATCTCCAGCCTACTCAGGCGAACGCCAACCACTCCGCCGCGGCGCAGGATCTCTTCCTGCAGTCCATGGCGGAGTGGGGCGTCGATCTCGCGGTGATGGCGGAGCCGTACTTCGTCCCTCCCTTCCTCATTGGGTGGGGATCTGGACAGCTCCGTTGCCATCACCGTGAGGCCTGAGTAGGCCCGCCCCTCGTCCCCAAAGCGAGGGGCCACGGGTACGTGGCGGCGGTTCGGGGAGAGGTGGCTCTGGTCGGAGTCTACTTCTCCCCGAACCGCGACCTGCCGGCCCTCGAGCGCTTTCTCGACGCTCTTGGGCCGGTGGTGGGGCAGCTAGCGCCCCTCCAGGTGTTCGTGCTGGGGACTTCAATGCCAAGTCCACGGCAGGGCAACCCGCACGAACCCTAAAGGAGGAGGTGGAGGAGTGGGCGCTAGCTGCCGGGCTGTCCCTTCTCAATGTTGGGACAGCCCACACATGCGTGCGGCGGTCGGGAGGTTCAGTGGTGGACTTGTCGTTCGCCACTCCGGCCGTCGCACGGCAAGTGGAGGGTTGGAGAGTTGAGACGGAGGTGGAGACACTTTCGGACCATAAATATATAAGGTTCGAGGTGTCTCCAGCCTCCGGACGTCCGGCGTCGAATTCCTGGGGTCGAAGCCGGTTCCCGCGTTGGGCGCTCACAAAGCTCAACCGGGAACTGGCATTAGAGGCGGCCATTGTCGGCCGCTGGGGCCTCCCGCCAACAGAAGACGGGGGGGTGGACGATGCGGCTGGCCGCTTCTGCGACGTACTACATAACGTCTGCAGAGCGGCCATGCCCCGCGTTGGGCGTCCCCCCCCTAGGCGGGCGGTCTTCTGGTGGTCGACAGAGATTGCCGACCTCCGCGTCGCCTGCAACGGGGCCCGTAGGGCGTACACCCGAAGCAGGCGGCGCCGACCCCAGGATGTGGAGAGATGGTCGGCTGTACAGGGTCTACGTGGAGAAAAGAAGATCCTGCAGCTGGCCATCTGCCGAGCCAAGGAGACTGCCTGGCTGGAGATGGTGAAGGGTCTCGAGAGAGACCCTTGGGGCCGACCGTATAAAGGGTGCGGGAGAAATTCCGCACCCGGTCGGCCCTGCAGATGCTCAGCCAGAGCTCCTGGGGAGGATAGTCGGGGAACTATTCCCCGACGCCCTGCGGGTTCACTCCCCAGGATGGCTCGGCAGACGCCGGACGTCGAAGACGTCCCGCCACCACCGTCACGGATTCCGAAATGGAGGCAGTTCTGACCTGCCTCCAGAGTAGGCGGAGGGCACCGGGTCGGACGGGGTGCACGGAAGGTTCTGGCCCTTTCCCTCGTGCACCTCGGTCAGGCCCTTAGGGAGCTGTTTGACCGCTGTCTGCGGTCGGGGCAGTTCCCGAGGGCCTGGAAAGAGGGTCGGCTGTGCCTTCTCCCGAAGGACAGTCGGCCCCGGACTCGGCTTCGGCGGTTCGACCGGTTGTGTTGCTGGACGAGGCTGGCAAGGCCCTGGAGAGGGTCGTGGCTCGCCGCCTCGTCCGGCATATGGAGAAGGTCGGGCCCGAAACTCTATGAGTTTCAATTCGGGTTCCGGGCCCGCCGGTCGACCGTCGACGCCCTCCGACGCCTGCGGGCGGTGACGGAAGAGGCGGGGCGTCAGGGAGAGGTAGTGTTGGCGGTGTCACTGGACATCGCCAATGCCTTCAACAGTCTCCCTCATGCGGTGATACAGGCGGCACTCGTATATTTCAGGTGCCCCTGTATCTCAGGAGGCTGTTGGGCGCCTACCTCTCCCAGAGGAGGGTGGCATTCGAGGACCGGAGGGTCTGTCAGGTGGAGGAAAGCCGAGCGCGGTGTCCCACAAGGATCGGTGTTGGGGCCGATTCTGTGGGACATCGGCTGACTGGGTCCTGCGGAGCCGTCTCCTCCCGGGATGGGTGTCATCTGCTATGCAGATGACACCCTCGTATATTCCCGGGGAAAGGCGTATAAGAAGGCGGCGCGGCTGGCCGAGGTCGGAGTGGGCCTCGTGGTCAGCCGCATAAAGAGGTTAGGGCTTCGGGTAAAACTGGAAGACCGAAGCCCTCCTCTTCCGCAGGACCGGGCGTAAAGGACCCCCTCCGGGTGCCACCCTCCTCATAGGAGGAGAAAGAGTGAGGTGAGTTCCCAGATGAAGTACCTGGGACTCACCCTCGATGGAGATGGACCTTCGGACCCCACTTCGAACAGTTGGGGCCGAAGGTCCTGAGGACGGCAGCCGCGCTGGGAAGTCTCCTCCCGAACCTCGGAGGACCCAGCGCGGTGTGCAGGAGGCTGTACTCTGGGGTCTGTCGGAGTATGGCCACGTACGGTGCCCCATCTGGGCGGGTGACCTGTCTCGCGGCAATCGCGCACAGCTGCGCAGGGCGCAGCGGATTGCCGCGATCAGGGTCATCCGGGGGTACCGTACGGTCTCGTGGGCAGCAGCTACTGCGCTTGCCGGCGATCCGCCGTGGGAGCTCGTGGCGGGGTTCTGGCCGAGGTGTCCGACTATGTCTCGGATAGGAGGGCCCTCGGAAGAACCCTCTGCCAGAAGAGGTCCGGCGGATCCGTCGGTTAGGTGAGGTAGCATTATGCCGGAGGTGGGAGGAGGACCTGGCGCATCACCCGTACGGTTTACGTACAACGGGTGCTCTGCGCCCGGTCCTGGAGCAGTGGATGCGCAGAAAGCGCAAACCTCTCACCTTCCGTCTGACGCAGGTGTTCACGGGGCATGGCTGCTTCGGGGACTACCTGTGTCGGACGGCCCGACGGGAGGCTGATGAGCGGTGCCATGATTGTGGCGCTGCGGTGGACTCTGCCCAGCACACCCTGGAGGTGTGCCCGAGATGAGCAGCGCAGCGTTGCGACTTGGCAGCCGCCATCGGTGGAGTAGACCTGTCGCTTCCGAGCCTCGCACTTGCGATGGTACGGAGCGACAGGTCTTGATCGGCAGTCGCCTCCTTCTGCGAGACAGTCATGTCCCAGAAGGAGGCCGACAGCAGGTCAGGGAGGAGCCGTGGGGCTCCCTCCCTCCGCAGGCGACGAGTCGGGGTGCGCAGGAGGCGTTTCAAACGCCTCCTCTCGCTGCCCCGTAATCGAAGCGGGGCCAGGATGGGAACCTGGCCCCAGCATGCTTCGGCGTCGTCGGGACTTCTCTGAGTGCCGGAGGAGTCCCCTTCGAGGTGAAGTCCGGTCTTGCCGAGACCGGCCGGTCGTTGGGGTGTCCTGTCGCTGACAGATCCGGGGCGCCCGCTCATAACGGCTGATGGCATTCGCGGTAGGTTTAGTGGGTATGGGCTGCCCAGGCCGAGTCCCACACATCCCTCAGGCCCACCCAGGGTACCGGAGGATGGTTAATAACTCGATTCCCCGCGTTAACAAAAAAAAAAAAAAAAAGGTGTACGCATAAAACTTATGGCGTGCAGCTATTATTGCTTGAAATAGAACCGTGACGCTTAGTATAGTTTAAAAATCTATGTATTTATAGTAACAAAAATAGTGTTGAAATCAAGTTATTGCAACCAATACAATGTGGTAATACTATTTGTTATCTTTATGGGTATATGGCGTTATGTGTGGGAGTAACTTAAAGTCGATTTTTGCACAATATACTATATTTATTTAATCAAAGTATGTACCATTGCTATTTATACATTTTTGTCATCTCATAGGTAGTTCATTGATCCCTTTATTAAAAAAACATTCGGACGGGATTGAATAAAATCTTTAAAGGCGCTTTGGACTGCCCCATCGGAGTTGAATTTCGAAAAAAATGGTAATTGGAGCAAGGTCCGAAGAGTACAGTGGATGTCTTAGACCGTCCAATTGAAGCTTTTCTAATTTGGTAACTGTCTGTTGTGCAGTGTGTGGTCTAGCGTTGTCCTGAAGCAGCAGTAGCCTTTTTTTTTTGTTAACGAGGAGGAAATCTTCAGAAAGATACCCCGCCTTCTGGGGGGAAGGCGGCGGTTATGTGGGGTTTTTACCCACTAAAACCTCCCAGTGACCCTTCCTCGGTGCATGGGGACTCGGTGAGGGGCCCCAGGATCTCCAGTGGAACGCACCGGAGCCCCTCTGCACTGTGCTCATAGAGAGCACTTCCCGGGGGAGGTTACTCCCTCCCCCCCTGTGCCACAGGCCAGCCGATGTCGCCTTCTTCCCGGGTGCACCTTGGCGGACGACAAAGGCCCCCACCCTTGTCGCCCAATGAACCCGTTAGTTAGTCGCCTTCTACGACAGGCAGGGGATACCGTAGTAGCCTACGGAAATTGACTAGCCTCGGTTGTTTAGCAGATGGCATTTCCATCATGGTTTGGAAATGCTGACAATACAGATCTGCCGTAATCGTCTATCTAGATTTAAGAAAGCTGAAGTGAACAATACCGGCACATGCCCACAAAACGCTCGATTTAAAGAAAACGATGTAAAATCCCTTCATTATTATGCCGGTTGACTAATGTAACGCAGCAGTCTATGCGCGTCTGTCGATTTGCTCCACTCGATTCATGAGGGACCCAATTTGCTTCAAGTGGATTATGACAGTTTTGTCACTATTCGGATGTGGTTTACGATGGATCCGCTTCCACAATAGCCTTCAATGCAGAGAAAATAGCAGGTCGAAATTTTCAAAGGAAAACGTTGGAACCAAAAACGCACTGTTTTCTTTTGCGACACCATCGCCATACACATTAATCCTTCGAGCCAAAACACGCAAAGAAAAACCGAAGATGGAAAAAACATATGGAATACGGTTTACGAAAAATGAATGCATGAGTTAATAGATGTATAAATTAGAAATTGGAATTCCTAACCATAGAGCAGATATTTGAGCTTACAGTGGCCAGTACGACACGCACAAAGAGTTAATTTGTAGAACATTATTTTTTATATCGCTACGCTTTACCTAAACAAGGAATAGTTTTACATTCACCTTGTTGTATCCCTATCTATCTATATTTAGATCAATGTTTTAATTTTGATTAAATATAATAATAAAAATGTTTGAATTTATCCATAAGTAGATACAGGCATCAATTAATTATAAATGGCACTATTTATCATGACAATGAAGAAAACCTTTTTTGTTAACGAGGAGGAATTCTTCCGAAAGATACCCCGCCTTGTGGGGGGGGGGGGGAAGGCGGCGGTTATGTGGGGTTTTTACCCACTAAAACGTCTCCGGTGGCCCTTCCTCGGTGCATGGTGAGGGGCTCCGGGATCTCCAGTGGAGCGCAGTCCCTCTGCACTGTGCTCATAGAGAGCACTTCCCGGGGGAGGTTACTCCCTCCCCCCCTCTGCCCTCGCAGTGCAAGGCGACACGGGCCAGCCGATGTCGCCTTCTTCCCGGGACAACAATGAAGAAAACCTACTAACAACACATTTGCACTTCACTTACTAGTATTTCAAAAGTCATTAATTTCTAAAAGTCATTCACCACCTAAAGAACTGTTTAATTAATAGGATAAACTTCATACAAAAATATTGTGATTCAAATTTCAATTCAAAGACTATAATTAAATCAGTAAGCCATAATGCATGATTATAAATATACATACCTGTTCCCTCCCAAAAACTTTGGAAAATACCGCTTAGGGAAGAACATTGCAAAAGCAGCCATGAAGACCCATAAAATTGCTAGCTCATCAAGAAGCTGACCTAAAAATAATTTGATTAATATAAAATTATATAATGTGTTACTGATAATAAAAACACAAAGGGTATGTCTACAAAGAACTGAAATTATTACTTATCAGTACTGGCAAAGGATTATAATATGTTATGAAAGTGCTGATTATAAATTTAATTTAACACACACATGGTGTATCAAATTCATTTATTAAACAAAAATTTAAATTAGAATTGAACAGTGTTAAACCACTGATATAACATAACTTACCAACTAAACTTAGTGTTGCATGAAAATACGCTGAGCTTAAGCCAACAACCATTAACAGGACCCACAACACATTAATTGCAGGGTTGACAAATTTCGAATATTCTTGAAATAAATGGATCAGAACAGGCGGAAACAAAAAGAAAATAATGTTGCTCACCTGCAAGACAATGAATAAATACAATTTTAAACAAATCATACAAACTTTAACTGTCGAATATAAATTAAAACATATAAAGAGATTACTTACAGTGTTAACAAATTCTGCTATTACTGGAGAAATAGAATAATTCGACTCACACCAATCTACGGGTGAACTTCCTCTTGCTAAATGGGACCACATTTTAACAATTCTAGTTTCTTTGTTTACACCAAAACGAACAAAATTCGTAACGTAGAACCAAAATTCATTTATAATTGTCGCTTATGAAAAAAAAATAACTCGCATGATTTTCAATTTCAGCATCGGATAATATGTTATCATATAAAAATTAAACAAAAAGCAACAAGATCGTAATTTAAAGTTCTTGGTCGTGATTACTTGTCCGTACACGATTTCGTTGTAATGTAAACTGAATATTTTGACTGGACTGAATTGAACAAATTGAAGTGACACTGACAACACCGACGTCTGACAGCAATCGTCGTTTATTTTGAGCTAAGAAAGGTAAGGACACATACGGCCACATGATGAGAATCTCCTGGTTTATCTTTTCCTAGATTTATTTTAATAGTTTTAATTGTTCGCAATGCCAAGCCTCCGTAAATAACTTGGTACACAAAATATTAAAAAAGGGGCGAAGGGAGCGATAGCAAACTACTTCTAGCAAAACCGAAAGAGCCGAACCACTGATCAAGCAGGTGCTTCATTCAAATTACTTTTTGGTTAATAAAATTATCATTTTTATTTTTGAGTTATATTTTTTACAACAAGTCATGTTTGTAAAAATTAAAGTCTTCTGTGTATTTCAAAGACATTAACATATTATTAATATAGGACTCCGTTAACAATCTAATTGCGCTACAGAAAGATAGATGTTTTCTTATGAATGAAAAGACGAGTCACTGTGCCTGCAAATACCTTTGTTAACATATTTAGTAACCGTTCTTTAGTAAATGGAACATTCAGTTTGGATTTATGTCTATAGATAAGTAACTAAATTTCATGGGTATCTAGATTTAAGAATGTCTCGTCCCGCTTATTAGAAAATTTTTCAGTGTAAAGCAACAATACACTTGCTTATAATAGAAATAAGAAAATGAATAACCTTGATGAATTTAATAATAACAAACCATACAGTGAGATAAATATTACAGAGCACTGGACTAATTTTTCATTATTAAAACAGATTTCCAAAGGTGCAACTCTTCGCCAACAAAAACTAGTACGAGATACTTATCAAGATTCTTGTGATAATATAAATATTATTTACGATGCACCGTCGACTTCCAAAGCAATCCAATTTCATCAAAGTAACAGGTGATGTTTACATTAAATACACTCATTATCATAACACAAACCGACTAGGCTTCGAATCCTGTCAGATCGTTAATTGATAGAATAACTATGGGTTACTGCTGCTTTTTTCACGTTTTTTTTTTCTTCGATTACAGAAAGACTACATATCGTAAGCCACGAAGAACAAAAAGAAAAAAGTCACCAAAACAGTGTCCGATAAGAATAGTAGAATTAGCTGTTCCAAGCAAACGACAGTGTATAGACACTTGGAGGACTAAGTCAAGGGTAATGCCAAATTTCATGGTGAGTTTAATTTTTTTAATAAAATTAAATAACAATGGTGTAAGTAGTCTACTTTGTTTTTAACAGAACAGTGATAGCCAAGCTAAATAGTAAACACAAAGACAAAATATAAAAAATAACTAACTTATTATATTACCACATGGGCTACGGATCATGTTTATTGAAACAATATTAAACAATAATTTATCAGCAGATTAGTTGTCGACCATCAAATGCGGGTTGGTGGTAGAAGGGTCAAAAATAGGGATTGTATATATTATTGAATCCTATTAAAATCATAAAAATAAATATAGTAAATTTTATCCAACAAATATTTTTTTGGGGTGAACCCTTATCACTTATATGAAATCACGGATATGAAATAGGGAAAATTAATAGAAAGTAGCCGATTCTCAGGCCTACTGTATATGCATATAAAATTTCATAAAAATCGGTCAAGCCGTTTCGGTGAAGTTGATAATTAACTTTGTGACATGCTAATTTTATACATAAGATAAAGGTATGTTTATTTGCCCGACCATTCGGCTTTTAACATCCATATATATATACTTTAATGCCAGAAATACAATTTGCTGGTTTTCTTAACGATATGCCTTAATTAGTGATGGAAGTCCAAATGTACACTCGAAATTATCAGTATATTATCGCCAATGTGACGAAGCCTAACATATCATTATTTACCCGAAAATTTCGTTTACTTCACAAACACTAGTTCGTTATCACGATGACCAAAACTGTTCATTGAAATTACACGGATCAGTTTTATGAACAGTCATTTGCTTGAGAAATTAAATTTTATGGTTATCTTATGACACAATAGTTTTTTCTCATCAACCAGGTTGATCGTCTCAAGCAACGAGTAATGGATGAAAAACCAACCGTGGAAATAACAGACGCTTTAAATTGCTTCAAAAAAAGGAATAAAAGGTCACGAAAAAGGCAAGTATGGAAAAAGTTCCATATTTAATTTTTTATGAAGTTAGAGTGCACATAATTTTACTGACGTTAAGAAATTTAAATTGTTCGAAGAATTTTGAATTAACAAATAACAAACAGTTAAGCTGCGACAATTTAAGGGATCACCTTAAGTAATCAGGATCGTTAATCACTATTATATCGCAACCTAGAAGCTTTCGTAAAATAAAAGTAATACGAAAAGTGTGCATGGTCATTTGCAAAATGGTTGGTTGAGGAGACAAGTTTTTCTTTAAAAGAATTCGCTCTCTTATAATTTTGATATTGACGGATTGATGATTGATCTGATTGGATTCTCGTTCATGCACGATCTTCTAAAGAGCTGATATTTGGACCTAATATAGTAGGTAAAAAACGGACAATAATTGCTATGACTATTCCAATGGCATTAAAATACGCTAACATCGGCTTAGCGGTATATTCAAAATTATAAAAATCTTAAATAGATATAAATGAATAAGTTTTTCACAGAATATATACGGGGCAACTTTCGATCGTCGACAATACTCGAATTAGAGAACTAAAAATGCTGTGTGCAATATTTGGATTCAAACTAACACTAAAACTACGAAGACCAATGAATTTGTCACTGAATTCTGGGTATTATCTTTTGCAATTTGACTAATATATTCATTAATATCGTGATACATCACAAGGCTTGACCGGAGACCTTCATTCAACAAATTGCAAAATTATAACCTCTCTCTCCGTCTCATGAGAGATCGTTTAACACCTGCAGCATCTTCCGGTAAAGGCGCGTCAAAAGCGAAGTCTATTTGTTCATAGCTATTTCTTGGGCTGTAGTTTAACAAATACCAAATTTAAAATGACTATATATTACCTGATTTCTAGGTTAGAACAAATTAATACCATTGTTAAAGAAGAAATAGATTTGATTCTTCGAAATAAAAATCTCTCACGTCGAAAATATGTTAAAAATAAAGAAACTCTAGAGGAAATTTCGCAAAAGGTAAAATCGTACTATCAATTGTCTTCATTTTTTTTGTATTTATATTCTTTACAAGTAATTAGACAAATACGAAACAGCGGTAAAAGAAAATTTTACCTGTGTCTATTGCCAATAGGCTGACTGAATCTATTACAGTATCCTTTCTTTGTGACATATATGCTTATTGGCCAGAGAAGCTGAACGTAACGGTTTCACCGAATTTGAGAGTTGGCAGAACTTTTACATCGTTTAGATTGAACCTCTATTGTGAGCAACACGGCGTAAGGGCACTCGAGAGGGCCGAAACTCGACTCGGTCCATAGTTTTAAAGAACACCATCATATAAATAACTAACTTTAAAAGTGATTCATATGACCGTATAAGCTGGGCGAAGTGTTCAGCGATTGCTATATCTCTCTACCCCTTCTATTGTTAAGTAAATGGGACATCAGTGATTATTCAACTGTTCACCTCTAATCATATTATAAATGTAGAACAACATAGTACATCCATTATTTTCGTAGTAGGTACATTTAAAATTATGTACACTACAGTTTCAGCTGAATCAACATACTTGCTTCCAATTGTTTTAGCGTAAGAAAAATTTATACAAATTAGTGTAAGGGATTCAATGATATGATTCCACAGAAAATAGTAGTATCAGTAACTTCTTTTACAAACCTATAATAAACATATGTAGTTATATTTTAATTAACAGGTAACATGCTGGATTATTAACATATTGGAGGAAACTGATAGCAAATTATTAGAAGAAGATCTCCGGGGTAATATACGAGATTTTTTCTTACCTTATTAACATTTCTCATGGAAAATGACAAACTAACAAGTTGTTAAATGATCACCGCCGACCATAAACATGTACAACATAAGAGGAGTGACAGGGGCGTTGTCTTTAATAAAGGGAGTTATCCTTAAGGTTTCTAAGTAGATGAAAAATGGAGAAACGGTACTGAGCACATCTTAATGAGCTGTATGGTAGCGAAAGTAGGTTGATCAGGCGTTTGGTATGTCTGGAGAAAAGTTACACACGATCGGTTATATTAAAGAATCATTTTCAGATTTGGAGGAAGAGGAAGGACCAATATTAGATTTAATCGATGCCTTGATCGAGGAAGTTATGGTGATTTGATACAATTAATTTGTTTATTAGTAAAAAAAATATAGGTAGTAATTGTCAAATAAACTTTCAGAAAATATGTGAGCCGCCTAGTGTGGCCGAGTCTAGTGAAAAACTTTCTGAAAATCATGTATCGTTGTCTGTTTTGTCGTCCGTGGAAAGTACTGAACAGATTACTGGTGTTACAGAAGAAAATATTAAGCAGCTAATAAAAGACGTCTATACTGATGCATTGGAAGATGTCGAACGGCAAATTCTCCAAAATGATAATGACTATTTACTATTTAATGAAGTCTCAAGTTTTCAGAAAAATACTGATCTTAGCCTTCATAGTGATGATAGCGGACATATATTCGAATATTCTAGAGGAGAAGTTAACACAATGGTAGAGCAAATACTAGGCGATTTAATTAGTGGTGAAAGTTCATTACAGGAAAATGAAACAGATGACGGCGATAAAAACATTAGTCAATTATCAAAGCAACACATGCTTATAGTTAACACTGATTTAACGGAAGAAAATGGTAAAATTATAGATCAAATTGAAAATCCAACAGGATTATTAAAACAAGAAAATGAGAAAAATATATATAAAGATCTAATTGAAAGTAAAGAGACAAGTATATTGAGTTTAGATTTCGATAGTAAAAACGATGATCGAAACAAAAATTTCGCCAATTCAAGTACCCAAATAGTCCATGAAATACTCCAAGACTTTTTAGAAAGACAGGAATGGACAGCAAAGGCATTTGAATTTCATGACAATAATGCTGAAGCATTCACTACACCCGTAACGGGTACGGAAACCGTATTAAAACATGATATAATGGAAGCTGAAGACCACTTAAATTACGAAGCTGACGACAGGAATAGTCAAATATTAGCAAACGAGAGAAGATCTGTAGAAGCATATAATGATATACAATTTAGCAATGAAGAAAAAGAGGGTACTATTTCGTCTCCTACAAGTGAAATGAAACAAACAATTGAAGATGTACCAAATACAATATTTGAGACCGTCGCTATAGAATCTTTTGATGGTGATATTGATGTAATCGAAGACAACAACAAAAAAGTAAAATTTTCAGCTATTGATATGGGTAATGAAGTTTATATTTCATATTTAAAAGGCGCAGTAAAAGCTGAAGTTCGTGGTGGATTATTTTCTATTTTCATTTCGACTTTTTTGGGAGTAAATTACGGTGTATGTAATATGTAGTTTTATGGTAAACGCGCGTACTCATTAAACAAATTAACACCTCAGAGCGGATGGTCGAGAATTGTGTGATTACTGTCATTAGCATTACTAAGTAATTCGTGATAAGTGCTAGTGCCTCAATAGTAAACAAAGCTCTTTTTCAGATATCGGAGTAGCAACAAATTTATCAACAACACGAAGGTAAATTAACCGTTGTCTTAAGTCAATCGGGATAAACAAGGGTCAAATACTAGATGTCTGGACTTCTACAACAGGAATAGTCGTTATAGCGTGTCGCCATAATATTTTTTATTAGAATCGGAGGAAATCAGATGCTTAGTTATTGGCGCACCATTCTAACTTAATTTTGAATATTTTAAACCGTGTCTATCTTAGGGGGGGAAAGGTGGGTACATGTTCATAAACCAAAAGGGTTACTTACAACCAAGTTAACTGGTTACTTTATTAAATAAGTTTTATATCTATGGCAAGCTTAGGTCATTGGATTTGTCCACGACTTTTCAAATTAACTGTTTTAAATCTTAAAATGAACTTAATGTAGAACTTATACTTCTTTTCTCTCAATTTTTAACACGCGAGGAAAGTCATCAAAGCTCATTCGCCACTAAAAGGCAATTATACTCTCTTGTTCCTTTCAGCGGTCCAGATTTGCTGGTTGTAACACCATCCAGTGATTACTTAAAGCAGAAAATCGATTTTGCCCCGCCTAATGAACATTTACTATGTAAGTACCGTTTACTTGTTATAATTTATGATTAATAAAACTTCCCCGCAACCACAGTAATTTGATATTTTTATTCTTGTATTTTATTACAGCTAATGCAGACGAATCATGGCCACAAGATATGCCCCTACCTACTCTTAAGGTAACTGAAAGTGTAAATAAATCAGTAACATCACTAGGTAAAATATTTGAAATAAATGAAAAGGGAACATCAACAGAAAGTAGCTATGTTTCTATACAAAATTCTGAAATTATGTTAGATGTCCAACTTCCATCAATGTCCATCGACAACAGCAAAATCAACGATATGTTACTTGCACCATTTCAGAATGAAAAAAAGATAGAAATAAAAGAAACTACTAAAACGAAAAATGTAAAATCCACATCAAAATTAGCGGACGCGAAAAACCAAAAAAGTAACAAAAAGAATAAGGAAAGTGGAGTAAATCGTGAAGAAAAACCCGCTATAGTTAAACGAAAAGATACCGCGAATAGAAATACCCAGAGAAAATATAAAAAAAATCTATCTCAAGAACTTGAGACTAAGGAAATTATAAATTTCAAAGACAAATCTAGACAAGATATACGATTGAAACATAAAACTAAATTAGTTAATAAAGCTGATGTAAAACCAAAGTTAATCAGGTATAAAAACGAAGTAAAAAAGAATAAAAGAAATGAAAAAGTGATGGGAGATAAATTAAAACAACAATTCATACCCGAAATAGATAAGGAGACAAAAATGATTTTGACTACAGTCGACGTAACTACAAAAGAAGATAGAGGCGATGATTGTAAAAAAGGTAAGTCAGAACAGTGAAAAAAGATTAAAACAATATCTAGTCTAAGACATTGTTTTAATTCATTTTATACGTTTCATTTATTCTAATCTTGTTTTTATAATTAAAACTTTTGCTGTTATAATTTTTGTTTTTGTGTAAGTTGTGTACAACGAAAAAATTATATTTCTTTATTTACAGAACAAAACTTCAAATCCTATTCATGCAAGAAATTCTTCTCGGCGGAGGAGAAAACAAAACTAAGACAGGCTGGTATGGCTTTCTAAAAATAAATAAAGGCATTCGCTGCCTTGCCCCCACTGGGGTAGGTAGAACCACACTGAACGTGGATTAAATAGATATGTGGAAAAGAAATTGAAGAAATAAATTTTCCTTCAACTTTCCAGCTAGAAACTCTAATTACTCACTTTTCTATCACCGAAACAGTTACATATTTTTTCTTTAAGCAATTCACCAACCTTTGTCACAAGTAGCAGTATCTAATCACGCATTAATATAATTCACGCGCCTGTTCAAATTCAACAAATTCGAAAAGAGTACTCTACAAAATGTATAAAGAAGTGACTTTAGTGACTTTATGAATAGGAAGCGAGCTTGCAGAATACCAGCGTGAACTGGTATACCACCACACACACTATACTGCGTTTCGACAACCGCCTAATTCTTCAAAAAAAAGTCGGCTACACAATGCACCTGCAATTTCCTCGGTAGATGTTTGTCGCTATATAATTAGACCTATTTAATTCTCATTTTTACTCAGGGACAAATAAAATAGATGGGTACGATATACTAAAATGGTGCAAAGGTTTGGAAAATGTTATCGAAAATTTAGAGACGTGGAATGCTTGGATGTATTCTACCTGCAAATGCATTACTTATCTTAAACAAAAAGGTATGTACGTTTTTAAATTCCTAGCATATAACAATTTAAATTAATAATACTAATTTGTTGTTTTGAATACTTTAGAAAATGCTAAAAGTTCGCATTCCGTTGAAAAATCTAAAAGGAAATGGAAAATATTGCAAAGAAATATTGAACAAGATAGAATTTTATGGAAGGATATGAAGCGGCGTAATAGAGATGGTTTAAAAAGCTACAAAAAGTATTACTACGGTATCAAGGTAATTAAAACTTGCGTTAGAAATATTTGGAGATTATGAGAGGTACAGTTAAAATGGTAACGCCTTATAATCATTTAATTGCCCTTCCGTCGTAAAATTTTAGGTATTATGGATGCATTATCCGAAAAATGTTAATTAAAATTACAAAGTAAAAGATAGAACTCATTTTGAATTGAAGAATCCGATGTAGGGATTCTGTAATGGGTTTTCATAGTGCATGAATAATTCCAGCACAATCAAGGAAGTAACACGATATATGAGACTATCCATTTAGAGGTATATTTAGATATGGAAGTACAAGAGCACTGTGCACACAAGGCGCACCCGAACACAAAGCCTTCCTCCCTCGGCCTCCGTAAGCAAGTGTAAACTCCCCCGAGTCCATCGCCTGGAGGAGACCCAGTAAGCTTGATATAAAGCTTAATAGCTATTGTCATCTCTGTCTACCCCATTATATTTACAAAAGATTGCTTATTTTATTAATTTCAATTTGTCTTTTAGATTGATGCAACAAAATACCAAATAACTTGTGACTGCAGCAACAAATAAAAAAGCAAGTGAAGAATGATCATCATATATTCAACATTGCTGACAATGTAGCCCAATCACATGATGAATAAAGAGATGTGAAGTTTTTAAAATATACTTACCACTAAATTTTTTTATACAAATTTTAAAACAAATACTCTTATATTAAATTTCATTTAAAATGTACAGTTATTTGATTGTGGTCATACTTTCTGATATTTTTATCTCTGCAAGCGGTTAAAATCCATTTCCCATTAAATGCTATATCTCTTATTCCGTCACAGTCTGAGCCTGTCAGCTGAACTCTGATTGCACTGTGTGATTCTTGCGTTGAAAATACGGTACAAGTTCCATCTTGTCGGCCTACCACAAACATTTGATTGGCCAGTGTCGTCAGACTAAGGACTGGGCTAGCAGATTCATATGTTTCTTTAATTGTGGAACCATTATGGAGATTCATGAACACTATCTGAAAAGATAATATTGTTTAAATTTTATAAAAATTGACTTATATTATTGAATTCAATTATATAAAATCTACATAGAAACACCATCAACAAAAACAATTGAATTGAATTGTTTAAACATTGAAATACCATTTTTTTGTTCAAGACAATGGGACTGGTGTGAAAAGGAAAATCACAGTAGTGCCTATTTCTACCACCAAGAAGTGTGCACAAATAACTGTTCCATTAGGAAGTTAGTGAAATGACTGGGTCAATGATAGGACCCATCTTGTGTGTACAAACATGTATGTATATAATATATTGTCTATTATATAATAAATTATATATGAATATATTATATTCTATAATATTGGTATATATTTTTTCACACATTGTGTATCAATATTAGCTGTGCATATCTCTACCAAGAGAACTTTCTTCCTGCTACACAAACCTGGCTCAGTTTGACAACTAATTTTTAAACATACCTTTCCATTACTACAGCCAGCAATAATGACTTGGTCAATAATTATACACGCATTTACAGCTGAATCTAATTGTATGCGGTACATATCTTCCCTTTTACCAATATGTGCACAGGTAACATAACCATTTTCACATCCGACCACTAGCAGCTTGTTGTTTGTTCCAATCTTAAAAATAAAAACCAAGTACATACATATAAAGTCTCAAATGAGCACCAACTATTGCAATAGGAGGTGTATCAGTCACTCCGGCACTCCAATTATAATGGCTAACACATCCCTCTGGGACCATCCAGGGTTCCGGAGGATGATCCGTAAAATTGATTTGGCAAATGGGACAACTTTCTTTTTATACGGGGGCGTGAAAATGCCTGCACACACCTGTCCTCATGTCCACGAGGAGAGGTTATGGTCAACTTAATGTCTTCTTGTGACCCTTGGGACAGAATTCTGGCATTGCTTGTGCACACTACATGTCTGTAAAACGCAATTTTCGGATGTATCAATTGATCTTACAAGAAAAAGATCATATCTTCACAATAACATGTGAAACCTCAACAAAATTACACTTAAATTATTTCAGTGTTTCATATGAATATATAATTAGGTAACAATTTTTTGTGGGCATTTTCTGTCTTGATTCTCAGGGTTATTATATAAACGATAAACATCTGCAATAGATTAGATGGATCCCCATGCCTACAATTTTAAATTATTTGGTTTCAGTATAATTGTTTATATTCTAGTTAGACATTTACCTCTCTATCGTTATCAACATCACACACTTCTGTTGTTGTTGTTAAGGCACAGCAATTAATAGTACCATATCCTTCTAATATGTTGTCAATGCATCTTGATTCACCCACATCCCATAACTTTGCAGTACCATCCCTAAAACAAAAAAGTATTTTATAAGCTGCTTATAGCAGAGTGAACTGTCCCATCATCATATGTGCTGTGAAGCTCCAAGCAAACTTTTTAACAACTAACAAATAACAGCAAATAATAAAGTGTAGTGTCAGCTGGTGATGCAATCTCTGACCAGGCAAATTGAGATTGTGTGATGTACAACTATGATAGCCTTTTAAATATATCATCAGATTTTTGTGAATGAGAAACAACATTAATTTAGTTTTTTTTTTCATATTGTTATTAATTTCTTTTTTCAAATTTAATATTCTAAATTTAATGAAATTTATTATTTTAAATACTTAACTTACATTATTTCTTTCAAGAGATAAAATACAAAAAAGCTTAAATCAGAGAAAGAGAAAAAGTTGAATACACCAGAGCTGGACTTTTTTGGGTAATGAAAATATAATAATATAATCATAAAATCCTACATACTAAATAATGTTAAAGGTTGAATAAATATCATATGTTCTTTGAACATCAAAAACTTCTCTAATTTTAGTCAGAAGTTTTGGTTCTCATAAACTATAATTATGGACTATTTAATTGTATTTTTAAAGAAAACAATATAAAACTATACTACTTTGATAAATAATAAAATAATAACTCATACTTGCTGATACTTATAACATTTCTTCCTCTGTCAATAACAGTTATGTCACAAACAGCCATTGTGTGACCTATCAGCGTCACTGGATTAATGCCAGTTTCAGCAGACCATATCTTAACTGTCCCATCAGCACCAGCAGAAATCAAAACCACATTTGAAGGAAAGAATCTGCATCTGTACACAGGGCCTATATGACCTTTTAAATCTAAGAGAACTTCTCCTGAAATACAAAATAAAAATTATTTAAATTTTTCCATTTGTTTTCAACACTACACTTCATAAAACCATTAAATTAGTTTAAGCTTTTACTATATTATTGAAATCTATAACGCAATTTTTTTTTGTATATTCAAGCAGTAATCTTTAAATTAACTATTTTTACCAGTTCTTGTATCCCACACTAACAACTTATCCTCTTCACAAGATGATGCTGCCAAGGCATTTTCTGCCGATGATACAGATAGTAGGGCTTTATTGTGCACTACATGCGTTTTAGTAGGGGCTACAAATGCTACTTTTAAACTCGAACTTATATGTTTTATTGTAAGACTCAAATTGCTATGTGACATGTACTGATAATTATCTGGACATTTTATTTGTAATTTTCCATCAGATTCATTAACCAAGGTTTTTATTGTATCTTGTATGCTATTTTGGCCTTTATACTTTGATGATATCCAAAACTCTCCTTTAGGAAGCCTAAAATGAAATTAATTTTCACAAAATTTATTGTTTATAAAATGATGAGAAACTAATCTGTTTATACCATAAAAAATATTCTTACCTCATAACATCGATCCAGTCGCACTGTACTGTAATAACAGGCATCATATTCGCCATTATGAAATTTCTATACCCTACAAAAACATATAACACCTACTTCGTAGCAATGTCATTCCTGCACAGAGACTTATGTTTTATAATTATACGCCGACGATTTTCAATTCGTTCATTCGTCCAATGTTTTAAAGTTATTCATGACTTTTATATAAATTTTAATTTATACCTAAGGAAGGATTATTATTAATAAACAAATGTTAAAATTAATGTTTTGACATTTATATCAAGTGTCAACAACACCAATAAGATACTTTTTTTTTCCGAAGATTTTATCGTCTAACAGAGTGTTAAATACCACTATAACGCAAACCTATCACATCACCAAAAAAATCTACTATAGAGAATAATCAGCTAGTAATGCTTTACCACATTTTTATTGTTTATTTTATTTATATTTAAAAAATATAAACTTATTTACTTAAAATTATAATTCTTATGTTAACAAATGTGAGGTCATTTGTATTTTGCGGTGTCTAAGATGATTATCCATAAGAAATTTGTGGCGAGATTCGCTACGAGCTCGTTATTTAAATTAATTTATGTTAGACTTATAAATTAATATAAAGATCTTAATGTTTGTGAACCACGTCGAAACTGTGGTCCTGAATATGACGATAAGACCACGAGCACGTTTGCTTATATGATTTGCCGTTATTTCGTAGATATTTACAGTTTTTTCTTTATTATCCGAAAGATATTAGCCTAAAAAGAAATAAATATGCTATATATACATTTTTTGTTTGAAATAATGTTTTATCATAATAATACCATTTTTTCTAAACAAATTTATACAACAATTAAAGAGCTTAATAATAGTCTAGCCTAGAATTATTTAGCAAATAGTAAATGTCAACAGAATACCTAGCCTAGCTATGTATCCGGCACGATGATGATGATGATATTAATTTATCCCTAATGGAAAAGGCAAAAGCCTTAAGTCCATACAGCCAGTAACCGGTATAGTTTGGACTGTCCAGACCCTAGTCAACGAATCACAGAGTACATTGTAATAGTAGAGAACTCAACGAATCAAAACAGCACGTGTAGTGAAGTCAATTCGCATCACTATGAGATTTGCTTTTGATGCTTTTTTGACGTGATTAGTCCAATATGTAATTCAAATTGAGTGATAGTCAAAAGAGTATTATTGTATTGTAATATTTTGATAAAATTAAAAATATGGCAGACGTTAAAGGTTTATTTGATTGTTTTGAAGAATCTGAGGTTGATGCGGATGTCCAACTTCCAAATGTTGATAGTATTGAAGGCGACGCGTATGTTACATTATAACCTATGCATTTATTTTAATAATTTAAAGTTAATTAATTAGTTCAAATTACTGATTTTGTTATGTAGAAAGGAACCAAAAGAAGCAAAGAGTTCCAGCAATAAGCGACCTCACGAGGAAGTTGAGTATGCTGATACTACAGATAGTAGTAAAAGAGTGAAACATGACGAAGAAGAGTCGGAAGCGGATCTTATTGCCGACTTAAAGTAAGAAGTTGTGTGTCTTCTTGATATTTATTATGATACACATACCTAAATCTGAACCAAAAACTGTTTTATTCCATTAAAAATTGTGTATTTTTTAGCTTGGATGTTTTAAAATCTCGTATTGTTATACATACCTTAGAAACCAGTGAAGGCTGTACACACGAAGTGGCTATACCTCCCAGTCATGAGTATGTTCCACTTTTGCCCATCGGATCAGAACCAGCAAAACAATACAGTTTTATCCTAGATCCATTTCAAAAAGAAGCTATAATGTGTATAGACAACTTACAATCTGTTCTAGTATCAGCACATACATCTGCAGGCAAAACTGTTGTAGCTGAGTAAGTACTCATATAATTATGAAAATTTTATTAGCCTTACAAAAAGAAAAATTGATTTTGAATTATATCACAAATATTGCATCACATTATGTTCAGAAGATATAAGTTCTCACATATAAGTTCTCACCTATAAGGGTCTCTCATGGTCTGAACACCCTTAAGACTGATGTAACAGAATAAGCTAATTGTGATGTGGGTGAACAGTAGTAATATTCACAATTAAGTATTTTATCTGTGGTGTCTAAATTTATAGAAAGGCTTCCCGACTTCCAAAAAAAATAATGTGTTGTGAGAAAATTTTTCTTTGTACTAAATGAAAATAATGATAATGGCGTAAAGAGATATTGCAAAACTGTAACTTACTATGTTTGCATTTTTATGATCTATATAAGCTTTTCATTTTAAGTTTTTAAACCACTATTCAACAATTGATGTGAGCCATCTCTTAGTACAAGTTTAAGCTCAGTTGGATAGGTTGACAAAAATGTAGTAAGAAGTAATAATTGTGAAAAAAAATTGCTAGTATAACTTTATTTTTAAAAAGTTGCCAATACCAAACATAAGATTGTAAAGTTGAGCAATTAACTACCTATTACCACTGCTTCTTACAATACATATTTTAAAGTACATTTATTTTGTTTGCCTATATTAGATATGCAATAGCTCTTTCACTGAAGAATAAACAAAGAGTTATATACACAACACCAATTAAGGCATTGTCAAATCAAAAATATAGGGAATTTTCAGAAGAGTTTCTTGATGTTGGATTGATCACTGGTGATGTTACCATAAATCCGTCGGCTTCATGCTTAATCATGACTACAGAGGTAAATATTGATTTTTTTTTATGGATAAAACATACCTATAGTTTCATATTTATGATATTGTAGTTAGAAATCCAATTTTCACTCTAAGAAATCATATAATTATTAATTTTAGACATGAAACAAGGTGGAGTGTGGATAAGCTTTGCTATTCCCATCTAAAAATATTGTAACAAAAGTTAACAAAATATTTAATTTATCAAATCCACAAAATGATGATCACAGCCTTTTAATAAATACTATTAATATAAAATAAGTACATACTTCTTTTAATTAGATTTATTTTGTAATGAATTTGCTTAGCCTAAAAAGCAAACATGAATATTCGAGACTAGTTTAATAGACTGAATTTGTAAAAATATTTGACCTAGGATCAATATTAATATTGGTAATTTCAGATTTTAAGAAATATGCTGTACAGAGGATCAGAAATAATGAGAGAAGTTGGTTGGGTTGTGTTTGATGAAATCCATTACATGAGAGATAAGGAGAGGGGTGTTGTGTGGGAAGGTAAGTCTAATTATTACTATCCCATTTTGCTGTTTCAACTGTTTTAAGATTAAATGAAATGTCAATGAATTACTTTTAAGAGTATCTATTATGTTTTCAAATTTAATGTCAAATTTCTTTTACCTTCAGAGACTTTGATCCTTTTGCCGGATAATGTGCATTATGTCTTCCTATCGGCTACAATCCCTAACGCTCGTCAGTTTGCGGAGTGGGTATGCAGGCTCCACTCACAGCCCTGCCATGTAGTGTACACAGAATATCGTCCTACACCGCTACAACATTATATATTTCCAGCTGGTGGTGATGGAATACATCTTGTAGTTGATGAAAAGGTAATCACTAAAATTTTCACTAATATTCATATTGACTATTTTATGAAATCTCTCTGAATATGTTTTCTTTGTGTTAAATGACATAAAGTAGTTGTTATATGCATAGAAATTAAAATGTGTGCAAAATAATAACTTATTATTCATTGTTTTTATATGTGTCAATAGGGTCAATTCAAAGAAGATAATTTTAATACAGCAATGGCAGTGCTAAGTAGCTCCGGCGACTCTGGTAAGGGAGATCTGCGAGGACGTCGCGGCGGTCCGACGCGTGGGAACAATCAAGCGAACATATTCAATATTGTTAAAATGATCATGGAACGTAACTTTGCTCCAGTTATAATTTTCAGCTTCAGCAAGAAAGATTGTGAAGGATATGCAATGTTAATGGCCAAATTGGACTTTAATACCAGTAAGTAGAGTTTGCTTTTTCTTGGGAATGATTTACGCTGATTAAACACCAAGAGGCAAATATAGTTTTGGCGGGAGAGTGCTTGAGAATGTTATTTTAGAATTTGTACATATAAAATAAATATTTACTAAAATTTGTTTCTGGTGAACGGGTACTTAATCATGGTGAAATATCAGAAAAAGCATAATTTTGTCAGTTCGGTTTTGAAAAGATTTGTGTTTTTATTTTTTTAGAATTTCTTATAAATTTTAATTTTCAGTTGAGGAGAAGAAACTTGTAGATGAGGTGTTCAACAATGCAATGGACATTCTATCAGAAGAGGATCGCAAGTTGCCTCAAGTAGAGAATGTTATTCCACTGCTCCGCCGTGGTATTGGTATACATCACGGTGGTTTGCTTCCAATTTTAAAAGAGACTATTGAGATTTTGTTCAGCTTGGGTCTCTTAAAGGTATCAATAATTTTTATTTAAAAATATAATCTCTCGTCTGAAAATACATAATTGTCTTACTTATACACATTGTATTGCAGGCTCTATTCGCTACAGAGACATTCGCCATGGGACTCAATATGCCTGCAAGGACTGTAGTATTCACCAATTGTCAGAAGTTCGATGGGAAGGACTTTAGATTTGTAAGTTGTTTTGTTCATGCATGTGACATGCCAGTCACAACTGGTATATATTAGATTATACATTTAGCTTAAGGTTAATATCATTTTGGCCGTGTCACGTGGGTCTTACTTAGGCTCGATTGTAGGATGAAGTACTTTTTGATACAGTCCGTATCATCTGTAGTTTTCTTGAATCACCTTCATCCTCTCTTGTCATCTCTATTGAGAAATTCTCTACTAATAAGTATTCTCTATTAATTGTTTTAGATAACATTCAAGCATAGATGGTTGTTGTTATAAATTATAAGTATTTATTTCTATACTTACTATTCTATTAACTAATTGAAGTTTAATTGGTACAAGTTTCCTGGGTTTCAAACCCTGATATCAAGATGTAAGCTGTACATCTTGTTCATAGCTTATTCAATATGTAATGTATGTCTTAAATTTCAGATAACATCTGGTGAATACATCCAGATGTCAGGTCGCGCGGGGCGACGTGGCTTGGACGACAAGGGTATAGTTATTCTCATGATAGACCAGAAAGTAACTCCAGCAGTAGTGAAAGGCATGGTACAAGGAAAAGCAGATCCTATTAATTCCGCTTTCCATCTTACATACAACATGGTATGTACAAACAAATTTATTTTTCGAATGAAGCATTTATAAGCTGCTTGTTAAGGAATATAAAAAAAACATTAAAGTCTATTTTTTTAAAGTTAATTAATTGGTTTTTTTTTAGGTACTTAATTTATTACGAGTAGAAGAAATCAATCCCGAGTATATGTTAGAGAGGAGTTTCTTCCAGTTTCAGAACCAAGCTGCTATACCTGATTTGATAGAGAGTATGTATCTATAACAATAAATGAAATCCGAGTGTCTAATATTTAAATAACCGCTTTTTACTACATGCTTATGAATGTATATATGGTACACTTTTTGTTTGTTTGTTCCGCCTAAACTCTGGAAAGGCTTGACCAATTTTGACGGGATTTCCCTGGCAGATAGCTATAATAAGGAGTAACTCAATATATAGTTGTAATAAGGAGTAACTTAGACTTATAAAAGATTTTTTTTAATAAATAGTTTTTCATCACAGAACGCAAGTAGTTAAACTTATCTATTTGGTAAAGTATCTTTTGTTTTATTCAGTTACCCTGATGTCATGAGTGCAACGGGGATTGAGTTCAAGTTAATTGTATTTTTCTTTCTTTATTGGTGTACTTTTTATAATTTTAATTTCCTTGTATGTGTTGTGGTCCATAGACACCGTAAGGACTGAGGAGGAACTTCATGTAAGCAGTCCCGTTTTTAAAACCTAAACGAATTAAAAAAACCTATCCACTTTATTGCAACTTAATTATATTTTACATTCGAAACCTCTATGGTTTTTCTGTTGCTTGACTTAAAAAAGTCACTTTCAGACGTCATTTTATGCCAGATGTATGGCTTTCCTTGTCGCATTTTGACCTAATTCCTTGAGATAACGGGATTATTCAGTATTCAGGTCGAGCTACTACTTGTACCAATTTTCTATTACTTCATTTATTTCACACAGGGGTGATCGAAAAACAGAAGGCACATGACGCTTTGGTAGTGGATCAAGCATATTCAATAGGCTCATACTGTGGCATACGAACTGAACTTGACCTGTTGGGAGCCCAATTTCGCGGATTCATAACACGACCCCAGTATCTAAAGCCATTCTTACAGCCCGGACGACTTGTGAAGGTTAGTCAGTGATTTTTTTGTATAATTTTTTTCCACAAGCAAGCAGTTGAGGTTAGGTTGAGAGCACAAAAGCGTGTGGTTGACATACAATGACAGATGACACTATGGAATTCTTTTTCTTATATGTCTATTGCATTCCAGTAGAAAGATGAATCAAAACCACAGGACCCCAAAGTCCTGTGGTCATATATTTAAAAAAAACTTGTACTATTAGCATTTTTTAATTTATTTTATTATTCCTACTTTAATGCGTAGAAAGTTTACTTTATGTTAACTGATACTCGCCAGCAAAATTTATGTCGATAGATTGAAGTGCCGACGTGGAAACGACTCTTTGAGCATCTTATCGTGCAGGGCAAAGTGGAATGGGACTGGTCCAGTCCCTTCCACGAGGCAGATTGCCAATGCGATGGACGTATCAGGTGCGGAGCATGGTGGCTGTTCCCTTGCACCAATGTGACGGATTGACAGCCATCAGGCGGAGGTGGCGAGACGTGTGGCAGGTGCTGTCTGATGCCTAACCCCCGGTGCGTTCCTCATGATGTTCACGACCACTCTGACAAGAGTGAGGCGAACAAGAAGATGTGATGATGATGATGATTTATTTAAACATGTTTTTCTTGCAGGTGAAAACGGAGAATCATGAATATGACTGGGGTATAATTGTAAATTTCAAGCATAAAACATCCAAAGGCAAGAAACCTCAGGAGGAGAATCCTTTGACAGCGGAGGCAGCCATCATTGTGGACATACTATTACATGTTAAGAAGTCGGAACCCGATGATCTGGATACCAAGATCCCCTGTCCGCCGGGTGAGGTACTTATCTTCTACAGCACATTTTATTTTTTGAAGACAACTCAAAGTTAAGTTTAAAAGTTATCCTCTCAACTGTGCAAAGTCCGCTGAGCGGACTTTGCAGTTATTCGATTTCTGTGTCGCGTCCGCTCAGCGGACTTTGCAGTTATTCGATTTCTGTGTCGCGTCCGCTCAGCGGACTTTGCAGTTATTCGATTTCTGTGTAAAGAAATCGAATAACTGCAAAGTCCGCTGTGTTGTCGTAGATGTATCGTCGTGTATTTAAAGGCCGTTTTCTTTTTAATAAATTACATAAATAAATCTTGATTATATAAATAAAAACAAAATTACATAAATAAATCTTGTTGGAATATAAAACCAATTGTAATCATATATAATTCCAACAAGACTAAGAGAAAATCGGGTTTTCTAAATCTAGACTGAATAAATACCCCATCTGTGTAAAGTCCGCTCAGAGGACACACAGATTAGCTAGATTCTAATTTTGACGTGTCACAAATGACAGGTTTTGTAATTTTGACGTTACACTGACGAGAGGATATATCTGTTAATCTGTCAAAAAGAAAGTGTGGGTTTGTTCCCTATAGGCTCCGAAACGGCTGGGCCGATTTCAATGAAACTTTCAGGGAATCTTCACATTAAGCTGGCGAGTAATCCTGTAAAGTTTGGTGACGATTGGAGCACTTCTTTTTTTGAACAGCCAAACAAGCCGTTCATTGTACTTTTCTTTCTGACATTAACTCGAGCCCAATATGTTTTTGTATAAATGATAAGAATGAAGAATTTACTGATATGTACATGGGTGTAGAAATGAATAATTTAATATATTGTGAGAGTTAATTTACATATTTAATGATATAAGTTTATTGTTTAAATAAAATAAAGCGAAATTTAGCCTGGCGAAGCGGGCTGGGTACGCTAGTAGAAGATAAATAAATCGTAACTTGTAACTCTGCGTAATTGTATTAACGATGGCTCAATGGTTTTTTATATGCATTTTGTTTTAGACTGGCGAGGTGGAAGTAGTGCCAGTTTTACACACACTTATAAATCAAATCAGCTCTCTACGCGTGTACTATCCAAAGGACTTGAGGCCATCTGACAATCGCAAATCTGTTCTAAAGACCATAGGCGAAGTTAAAAAACGCTTCCCCGAAGGACCGCCACTTTTGAACCCTATAAAGGATATGAAAATCGACGATCCCGTGTTTAAAAAGTGTGTCGACAATATCAAAGTTCTAGAAGAAAGGTGAGTTGCAATTATACCTCTATATATTGTAATTAACCATTAAAAAAAAATTACTTTTGTAATAATGGTAACATCATAAGAAACTTAGCTTATATTTGGTGGATAAATGTGGTATCGAGACTGTAATAATATATAAAGGACACTTTGATTTTTTTAATGACGAATTACACAGATTGGCCTGAGAAGCTGGCCTTTACTGCTTCACCGGATTGAGAGGAGACATAACTCTTAGGTCGCTTAGTCTGAACCTTTATCGCTAGTAAGTCGACACAAGGGCCCCCGGTGACGGGTAACCTCGGCTTGGAAGGTTACTATGTGACGCATAAGCATTCCGATCGAAGAAGTGCCTGCCCATTATATTGCGGATTATTCGCAACCTCCGACGGTCGCTAATCGACGCTTTGTGGAAACTTTGATTGAGTGATATTTTGTGATAGTATAAAGTGTAATAAACTAATTAGGACGATTAAAATTATATACACGACTTTTCACCAATCATGGTAGATAGACATACTCAACCACAATTTCACGTATGATTTATCCATTCTATAGAGATTAAGCACTTTATTTTGATTCTTGGCTGTTTTTCTTTCAGATTGTATGCACACCCGTTACACAAAGACAAGAACCGCGCAGCGCTAACTGCCGCCTACGAGAAGAAACAGGAATTAGTAGACGAATTGAACCTGGCTAAAGCTGAGCTGAAGAAAGCCAAGAGCATACTGCACATGGACGAGCTGAAGAAGAGAAAACGTGTTCTTAGACGTATGGGCTACTGCACTATGTCCGATGTCATACATTTAAAAGGTCGAATTGCTTGCGAACTGAGTAGGTATGGGTCATATTATTTTACATATACTGATATTGATCACAGTATCAAAGACACAAAATACAAACAAAGGTAGGCAGTTTCCCACCCCTTAGATGTTAGGAACGTTGCTGGAGTTTTCACTCTTCTCCCAGCGGCAACGTTTGAAGTGGCACTCTAAACCTTTGAATATCCCTTAGATTATCCGTGAAATAGCAACCGACCGAGTCGTGGTTTGGCCCTCACGGGCGCCCTCTGATCGGAATCTCAATCAAAGCCAGCTACTCTGGCCTATCTGTGTAGACATAAAAAGATAGGTAGCATATCTCAGACGTCTGCTTAGTGCGAACCTGGCATACATCTTTCGCTTTATCCACATCCATACATCTTCGCACACACAATCCTTTTTCTTAGTACTTTCTATAATACATCGCCATTCTGGCCAGTATTGGATGTCGTCTATTAATTCCACCACAGTCGCTTAACTAGAGGTCTATAATAAAAAATTTACCTGGCTACTGCTAGCTTTAGCCATAAACCTAGAATTCCTTTGTAATGTTCATATGCTTCCTAGAGAGCTCAGGTGAATTCAGGTCTAGTGCCATTAAATTTCAAGGCGCGTCCGCTGCAAAGTTAAAGAAATGTATAGAGTACTTATACATTTGCAGTGCGGACGAGTTATTGCTTACTGAGTTGATATTGAACGGCGTGTTCAACCCGCTGAGCCCCGAGCAGAGCGCGTCGCTGGTCAGCTGCTTCGTGTGCGACGAGAACGCTACGCAGGCCTCCTCCACCGGCGAGGAATTGCGCGGCGCACTCAGACAGCTGCAGGTATCAATACTTTGTTTTCAATTTGACTTGGATTTTTTATTAGGCAAAGGGCAAATAAACATACAGCTGACCTGGGCCTCGTCGTCTGGCGCCGTCGAGCGAGCTCTTATGTTGCGTGCCGTAGAGCCCCTTAAGGGGTTGAGCTCCGAATGGTGGAGAAAGGCCCTGATAAAGAACTTGTAGGGAGTCAAGAAGGTGCGTGTGGAGCCAAACGGCTAGACCACGCGTACCCTCCCGCGTTTCGGCCCATATAACCGCGAGGTTGGTGGGGCCATGGGAGGTGGTGGGTATATGACCTGGGCCCCGAGTTTTGTAAACTAATTGTATGGACATGTATAAGTAAAAGACAAGACTCGACTTCAAATCCAATCAAATTTATTAATAAATTTATTAAAAGTTATTACGCGCGGATGCACTCTTTGTATTTTCAAATTATCGTAGGAATATTACGAAAAAGAATTAATCAGAACCTGATCAAACTCTTATCAAAGTACTCCTGAAGTACATCCTTTCCAATAAAAAAATGAATCATCCAAATCGGTTGGCATTACTCCCAATCATTTAAGTGTTCGTCCATATGTCGCGCGCATACTTAATGCAAATTTATGACTTATACGATTTGCATGTGCGTTGCCAGCTTTTAATATCGGTTTAGTTCTGCCGTTATTACACGTCACTCATAAATGAAACGTAGATTTAAAAAAAAAGAATGCTGACAATTTTGCTATCACAAATTTTATAGACATTCCAAATAAGCTAAGGCTTGTGTTTTTTTATTTATGATTCTTACTATGTTTGTTCCCCAGCGTGTTTGGCTGTGGGGTATTTTGACCTTTACATTAATTACTTACTTATAATTTAACTACTTTATATAAAAACTAATTTCTAATATCCTTATTTCTACTTTTTAAATTTCCTTTATTTTTATATTTATTTTTCTTAATTATCTATTTGTTTATGTCTTATTACTATTTATAATTTTTGTTTGATTCTCTTATTTTTATCTATTTATTTGTTTTGTTTCTATTAATCACTTTTAATACAATTTCTTTACAAAATCTTATAAATATTTCTTTCTTATCCCTATTGCTAATTAAATTTCTAATATTATCTAAAGTTATCCTGTCATTCATCTCGCTTTCATACTCATATCTTTTAACATTAAATTCCGGACATTCTATCAAAACATGTAGCACCGACTCATGCACATCCGGATCGCAGATGCACGAAGAGCTCTCCTTGCACCGAAAGTTATTTAGCTAAGGCTTGTGTTAGGAGATGGTTCATGTCAATAGTCGAATGTTGAATTCGAACCCACAACCTTCCGATTCGCAGACCGTTTTCTAGGCTATTGACGGGATGGGACTGTAATTTTTTCAAGATGGTATGCTGCATAGATTTTTAATAGTGTTTTTTTTTTTCAATTAGGAATACGCCCGTCGGATAGCTAAAGTGTCGATCGAATCCAAAATGGAGTTGGACGAGGATGAGTACGTTTCTAAGTTCAAATACACGCTGATGGATATAGTGCTCGCGTGGTGCAAGGGCGCCAACTTTCTACAGATATGCAAGATGTCTGACGTGTTTGAAGGTGAGTGCGCCAGTTCTGGCTTCATGTTTTACATAAAGCAATAGTCCATGAAATTACATAAGATTTGAAAAATTTAAAGATAAGTGAGACTATTAAAATTATAACAAAATATTCCCAAACTTAACTAATTGTAATAAGCGTCTAGTCACCTGATTGACATTTCACTATAAAACCAGCTTGTTACTATCAATTGATTAATTGATTGAAATGTTTATTTGGAAGATGTTAATAACTTATCATAATGTACGAGAACAACAAAGACCAACAATTGAAACAATATTGGAGTGTCAGTGGTACGCCAATGGTAAGCCATAGTGGTGCAACTGAACTAGCAGATAACCAAAGTATTGTTTGGTTATCTGCTAGTTCAGTTCTGTTGTCACTAAACATCCATTTTGACACAATTGGCTTAGCAGACTCGGGGTCCTTATGTAATGCCGAGGATTATTCTTACACCCCTATATTTTATTCAATGAGTATTCATATAATCCAGGAATTTATTACGAGATTAGCTCGTAACTTATTCGACCGTGCGGAACAGGCTGCATGAACATCTATGTCTTCAACGGTATCGGTAATCCGTCTTCAACGGTACCCAAGACCAGGGGATGCCAAGTGGTGGATGATGTGCACCACATAATGGGGGAATGTGTTAAACATGAAGCGGAAAGAAAGTCATTATTAGATAGCCTACTGTGAGGGAGCAACATGTAGGTGCCTTTTTAATGTTACTGTCTGACACGACCTCAGAGGGAGCAAGGAAGCTGGCTGGAAATATTGATGACTTTCATTCACCCTTTATGCGACCCATGTCTGTGTTCTTAGGTTAAAGTATGATGGGGCTGATTTGTCCAAAGAGCAAAAGTCCCCAAAAAATAAAGAAAAAAGACCAGGGTGATTCGCCCCCTGCGTTGGTTACCCGGGTAATGGGGTCAATACCCCGAGGCCGGCACCTGTAAGGGTCACTGAACCTTGTAGATGTCCGACTTGAATGAGTACTTGTGTGAATATAGTAAACTAAATTTTGTTTAAAATTCGATCTCCATAATATGTTTTGTTCCAGGATCCATTATAAGGTGTATTCGACGACTAGAAGAGGTACTCCGCCAGCTCTGCCAGGCGGCGAAGAACATCGGCAACACCGACTTGGAGAACAAGTTCAGCGAGGCCATCAAGATGCTGAAACGAGACATTATCTTCGCTGCGAGCCTGTACATGTAAATCGTGTACCAAATGTATTATGTAATATATACACATATATATTATTAAGTCAATAAATCTACAATCCGATAATATTTTTTTATTTAATTTTATTTTCAAATAAAACATCATCAAAATGTTATAAGAGAACTTTATTATTGTAATTACGTTATATCTATAGCATGAATTTTCAAGTAACAAAAAGAATAGTATTTCGCTAGAATTACACTATATAACCATGTTCACAGTGTCGGCCGCGCCCAAAAATACAACAACAAAAAAAATATTCATTTATATAATTTAACTAATATATAAATTAAAATCTTTAGAACAATGACATGAAAATTTTTCAATATATGTCATTATTTACAATAATTAATATTAATTTTAATAATTATTCCTAAAAAGCGTAACGAGATTACGATCAGAGACATTTTGGAAAGAATTTATTATTGATACGATATTTATTTCAATTATTATGTCAAATTTGACAGTCGCCGACGCCATATTGTTTTTGATATGTTGCGTAAAATAAATTAGATAATATTGCTTCGTCATCAAAACGGAGCCACTTCCATACACTATTTTGTTAGTATAACACCGGTGGCACCCTGAACCAAATTTGCTACCCAACCAAGTTAATATAGACGAGACCTATAGGTAAAGAGTTCTAAGTACGTTTGTATTAGTACCGTTTGTCGAAGTCTTTTAATGATTTTTTTATTTCTGTATTTTGTTATTGTTAAAGTAACAGCCTTTATACATGTCCCACTTTTAGGCGCAGGCAGAAGGCCTGCAGAGAACTGTAGAGAGAGTATAAGGGCATCGTCCGTCGCGCGGCCCTAGTGCATAATGGCTTCACATGTCTTAGAAACATTTTCTAAGACGTGTAGGTTTCCTCACGATGTTTTCCTTCACCGCCGAACGCGTAGTAAATCAGCACATAAAATTGCAACAACAAATTTATTGGTGCCGGCACCGGCAATCGAATTCTATGAAATATAAAACTTAGTATGAAAAATAAAACTTTATGATTTTTCTATGAAAATTTAGGAATTATTTAATCGTTTTTAGGAAAAACAACACAAATCACCAAATATATATTCAAATATATCGGTATTAGAAAACGAGTACTTAATTTTAGTTGATACTAGTAAGGGCTAAGTACAATATTTCGTTAACATTTGCCTCAATGCGTCATCATAATTTAGTTTTGTTAAAACAATTTTTTTTTGACCAATTACACAGATTGGCGAGAGAAGCTCACCTCGACTGCTTCACCGAATTGAGAGGTGGCATAGCTCTTAGGTCGCTTAGCCTGAACCTCTATCGCTAGTAACTCGACACAAAGGACCCCCGGTGAGGCCTAACCTCAGCTTGGACGGTTACTATGTTGATCCTTTTGGACCTATTTGATCATTTTGGAACTAAAGTGAGCGACGTCTCGTTTACCATTCGTCTATACCACTTGGTCGACTAGTAAATACTTTTAGATATAGTTACGCATATAAAGTGAACGTGGCTCTATTTTGAAAGTTATCTTTTACTTATATAAACTTATTGCACACAAAGTATACTTGATATGTGATATAAGGATTGCTTTTATTGTCCAAGACGGTTCTTGATAAATAAATCGAAATTTAAAATAAGCTCTCACGAATTTTATGCCACTCGTGATAAATACGTGGATCGTTATCCAATAGACCGCAATATCTTTGGTCTTCTACCTGACATGTTATAGATCCTAACCATACCATTCCATTCGCTTATAAGTAGACACAAAAAGTTCTTTAAGTATAAGTAGAACTAGACTGTAGATACACTGTGGAAAAGTCACTTCACAAATTGCTAAAGTGGGAATCTAAACATATTTATTATCTATGCACAATTTCAGCCTGCAAGTACATTATATATTTTAACGTTAACACCGACATGGAAAGCTTTTAGGAGAAGTTAGTTTTAAAATATATATTATAACGAGGAATGTGATACAAATTTAATCAAATACATGATTCGACGATGGACTGTTTACTTTTAATTATACCACACAATAACTAAATGACCATACAGTGCCACTTACCCGGACATATAACGCTAAAACTTATTAATAGAACCTAATATAAATAGTTTTTTAAATCACACCCTAGAATGACAAACTGCACCATTAAAAAAAAACAAAATTTCACTGTAACAAGATCACAAATGGAAAAATCACAAAATTTCTTACGCTATAGTATTATTTGGTGCTTGAATTGATATGTCCAAAAATTAAACGCGAAACGAAATCTAATCACTTCTTACTAATACATTTTTGTGTAACTAAACGAGGTATTTGTTTTATTTCTATACTTGTGTAGAATTAAAACCGGCCAAGTGCGCTCGTGGTGCGTCACCCCAGCTCCTATTCTATGGTAAGTATAAATACATTATTATTATCGTTTAATACTTAAAAGTTACAGTAAAACACTCGTCTCGCGTGTTCGACTGCTATGGAAGACTCGACGCTTACTAGAAGCACATTCATTACCAGTCTCTCGCCTTTCGACAGAAACGAATTCTACGATTAAAATCGGCTCAGAACTGTATGTAATCCTTTATACAAAATGTACACAGTTTATAAAGCGCCCCGGTAACTCCGTTACAGTTTCAATACCTAGTCATTGCTCTATATAATGGTTTTAAATTGAAAACAGTAATTGGTACACTTAGTTTATTTGTCAAGCAAATACTGTGATCAAATTGCTTTGTGCAATGCTGGATATAGTCTATAGTGGATAAATGATTGGCTGGAAATGGGTTACGGAGATATTAAATGTTTAAGTCATATGTTGTCATATGTGTCTAAAGTTTATCATCGTAATAAAGACAATAAAAAACGTGCATGTATCTTTTCTCCTGCTTAAACTTTGCAAATTTCTTGCCCTTGTAAAACTAATTTAACAATAGTATATGAACAAAGTGAATGGTGCCGGCAACGGGGATCGAACTTGGTTTAACAGCGTACTCAGCAAGTTATGAGAGCACTGAGTCTCTGAGCTACCTCGTCTGGAGGGGACTCCACAAACGCTGAGCAGTACATTGCATGCATTTCTGCCTTCTGATTTGGAGGTAGCATGTGAATTAATAGTCTATCGTGACGCAATATATCATGTATTTATGTGACGACAGCAAACGCGTGCTGAGAGAACGTTGAGCTTGTCGTGTCTATATAACTTAATAATAATAATATTCATACTATAGAACATATGCAAAGAGGAGACAATTAATTCTCGTGTACAAATAAACGTGAATGACGTGAGGTGGTTAAATTTTTAAAGGCATGTATTTGAAGTTAACGCCGTTAGTCTGGACACCTCCGATTGAAACATTTGAATCTAATTCGGGCATCTACGAAGCGGAAAACTGTTGCCTAGAGCAGGGGTCGGCAAGCGGCTCTTTGGATGTAAAGCCATCTGGCATTAAGTCCGCCTATTTGTACCTTTTTTGTATTGTGTGCAAATAAAGAATAAATAAATAAATAAAGCTAGTATTTGGAAATTGCATTTTCTGACTCTAAAAAAGTTGCCGACCCCTGGCGTAGAGTAAAGGTGCTAAAAGAAGGTTCGACGTGATTCCCTATTATGAAACGCGTCATAGAAGAGTTCCCAAGAGAGATCCGCGGCATCGGTTTGGGCTCGAAAGTGCCGAAGCTCGGCTTTAATTACTTAGGCATGTTCCTCTTTGTATATAATAAAGAATCTCTCTCTTTTCTATACCATCACATAAATATATATCCAGCATTTGATACCTGGCTTACCGCTGTCCACAATTTTCGATATATTCCACTATTATCGGTCCCGTACAATAAAAAACCGTGTAATCTGAACGGGGGCTGTGGTTTGGCACACGAAATGCGAGAACTATAATATATAAAACGTTAGATTTTTGTACTATTTTTAGTATTACGGCGTTTGTTCGTTTTGAAAAGAGTGTAAAATTATTAATCATCAGTTATAAACGACCGTTAAATAAATACACAATTTTGCTCATGGCGTATTAATAATTACATCACCATCTTGGCCTAATAGAAGCAGAAAATTCATCTTGATATTACGATAATTTATTATTGTACACTCTATTTACTTAAAAGACCTATTTCATGGACAACAGCAAGCTGTAAGGTGTATTTGTTCACAATGATGATACTTGTACGACTATATAACTACAATTGTATGGTGTTTACTATTATCTTACTTAATTTATATATATATATATATATATATATATATATATATATATATATATGGGTACAAATAATTGGTAGGTTTATCTGCAGCCGTATTGACTTCCCACCACTGCGAACTTACTTAGAAACATGTAACGCATTTTCATGTTACGAGAATTTCAATATACAATAAGCTTTCCTAATACGTTATATCATAATGCAAATTATATTCAACCGTAGAACTTTACAATAGACGTCGAATTTCGAACCATTGAAATTTTAGCGACACAACGTCTTTAAGAATTCAATAGGCCATTAATTTTAGTAAAAATATTTACAATAATGATCGAACAATATCGAAGATAAATTGAGAAAAACTCTAACAGCTAGAGAACAAGACCGGCCACGAGTAGTAACGCCGCGAACATTTACAAATAATGAATCTAATTCATAGACAAGGGTCTAATTATTTAAAACAAGTAAAATTTGTGATCATTATAACTTCTTCTGGGCCTTTTAAATGCTCTAAGTCAGCCATTTAATTGTAAATTGCTATAGTAATTATTATTTTCACAATGATCGATTCATTTGATAGGCCACGAGACTATGTCCAAATCAATTGTTTACAAAATAAACGTTCTTTGGCAACATACTGGTCGATATTAATAATGATCTTTTAGTTCATTGGTGCCACTATCGTTTACTGATGGTGTACCACTGACACGGCAGTTGAGTGTGTTGGTATTTGAATTATTTGCTAATGATAGAATTATTTATATGGCGAAACGTCACTAGTATATTTTTTTTTTAATTATTTTATAATTATTTGAATACCATAATGATTTATTTTACTTCAATTAATGATCAACAACAATTTCATGTACGTTCGTTTTGACACAATTGTAATTTATTTATTACATGCCAGCAGTAATACATACATCATTAACAATTAAAAAAAAACATTCTTATAAATCTGATAGGTAAACAAAGGTTAACATAATAAGCAAGCACTATTAAGTAACTGCCAAGATATTGCGTGACATTGTGCCTTTACAATTATTCATGAATAAGACCAATATTTACAAATATATATTAAAATCTTCTTTTCCAATTGATGATAGCAATTAGCAATTAACATGTCCATTTGTTTTTCAGTCCTAGCCTATGAACACAGATGTCTCACTTCGAATAGATGCTAAACTCGCTATATACTGTCTTTAGGACATTAATCGGTACCAATTTAAATATATTTCATTGCATAATTAATTCCATTTGAACTAACTCACTGTCAAGTTTTTTTAGAAAGCATCTCTTGTTAATATAGTATGATAATAACATCGAGATAATCTAATTGTAGTAATAAATTCATGTAATTATTTCGCGGCGTCTCTCGGGCTGAGTGTCACAAGGCACCACATATAATTATGGCAAAGAAAATAACTACGACACGTTATATTTATATTTACATAGAATCTATGAATATAATTTACTTTTCCGTTTAATTTGAATGATAGACACTGAAAGAAATATATATCAACATAGGTATATTTTTCTAAAACAGTTTTAAACGATATTTTAAATTTACATTCATTTATATTTTAACATTAGCTATAATTTGTAAGATCTCCATAGTTTGCGATAATCTTTAATTCAATTTAACAAGATAATTGTTTTTGTCACCTACCTATTTATATAAACGGTATAGTAGTTACAATAGAGATGATAACTTAACGGAGTATGGGGAGATTATATTAAATATATTAAAACTAATCGATATAGGTTCTTGTCGTGACAAGAGCGAAAGTTCACTTGGTCGGACCATAACTTCAGTCGATTGTATCGATTGTGAATCGATATAACTCGTACGTTTTACGACACTGTTCGCGCACCGTCCGTCTGCCGGGCAGATCTCGACACTAAAAAATACAAACATTAAACGGCGAAGCGCCTCAGTATCTTGGTAATGGAACGGTGCATCACACGTGTTGAGAACTTCGTTTAACGAATCTGTTGGTAAGGATTGGGCGGTTAGTTTGTTAGCCGCGTGGTGTTGTGGCGGGGCGGAGTCACGTGGCGAGCCCCAGCCACGTCGGCAGCACCAGCGTCAGGAGAGTAAGCGGTTGGAAGGTACCGCTACGCCCGCACGACTGGATTTCAATTTCCTGAAGAGAGGTAATGATTTCAACGTCTTGTGAACATGGCGATAACCGGGCGATCGAGTTCATCTCTTTGTTTTTTTAAAACGCGATTTCACAAAAAAATGAATGAATGAATAAAATTTTATTACTCGTATACAATCAAATGTTGTAAAAATTATATTTTGAAACGTCATCTTGTAAAGGTTTGAGGTACCAGTATACTAATGTATATTTAATTCAAAGATTTATGACACATATTACAAGGCGGTCTGATAAGTTTATAAAGGCCGCAGGAAGTGGATACGCGCCATTTACAGCCGGATTTTTTTGGAAATCATCATGGAGACCTACGTCCCTCTTAATACAAAATGTTATTCGGAAGTTGTTTCCGAGATACGAAATATCTGCATGTTTCAGTCTCTTTGGAAGCTACTGTAGGTCCAAAGGTATGTATGGAGTAGTACCTCAGGGTGGTAGGAGACGCAGTGTCGCGGGCGGCGCCGGTGCGCGCTGGGCGCGTGGCGGCGGCACGTAGTGCGGGGCGGGGCCTCGCGCGCGCGCACGTCCAGCCGCTTGGCGCCACACGGGCACAATGTGTCCACAACCAACAGGATCAAGTTGCTGTGTGGAATCTTCTGCACGCTGAATGGCCTGTAAAAGGAAAAGCAGAAAGTGTTTTTTTCTCTCAATTAAGTTGTAATTCCTAAATGAAATTCCCCCAGTAACATATCATAGTTCTCATAAGTTGTGTACATGAAGTCATCTGGACCCATAGAGTGGAACTCTAAAAGAATTTGGGCTAATAACAACAATTAACCATAAAAATGACAGATCTTCCCATAAAATTCTTTATTATTGTTTTATATAATAATCGATAATCAAGATTACCTTTCGCAGCCAGAGTTATGACAATTTGTTAGTTTTCCTTTCAACGGCTGTGCGGTGTTAAGCCTGGCGGACTGCAAGGTGAAGAGCTCAGCGCTCGTGTCGCAGGGGCGAACTGCGGCGGAGCGTGCGGCCTCTCTCGGAGCCTCCCTCGGTGGACCTTCACGTCCCTCCCAGCCCTCTCTACCTTCTCGGCCTTCACGGCCTTCCCTTCCCACCGCTGTGCCCTCAGGGCCGTCTACTATTATCTCATACGGTCCCGGATCACGGCTAACATCTTCGTATTCGATTTCTTCTTTTTCATAATCTTCGTAATCTGCATCTGCATATAAATGTTACAATAGAATAAATAGATGTATTTACATATGAGTTTGTGTTTCTCTGACCATGTAAAACAATTTTTTTTAATGACGAACTACATAGATTGGTCAGAGAAGCTGGCCTTGACTTCTTAACCAGATTGAGAGGTGGCATAACTAGGTCGCCGAGCCAGAAACCTCTATCGCTAGTAACTCGACACAAAGGTCCCCGGTTAGAAGTAACCTCGGCTGAACCGAACCACGACTCGGTCGGTTCCTATTTCACGGATAATCTAAGGGACATTCAAAAGCTAAACTAACTTTGAGTGCCAGTCGGGAAGCGATCCCAAAATTAGATCTTGGGATCGCTTCCAGACTTCGAAACAATCACTTTTTTTCCCGGTGAGGGCAGACTCAGCCCCTTTCAGGTAATGAGACCAATTGTTCTCCCAATCGACGAAGTATATAAAGAAATGACAGCTTTCTTTGTAATATTATATTATAGTTAATCGTAGTCTTTATAAAATATAATTTACGTCCGATGAACGGCGACGGGTTCATCATCCGTTACAAAGCGGACGTAATAATATTGGTGAAAAGCGCACAGCGGTAGATGTCTCCATCTACTATACTAAAATAAGGTAACAACGACGTGGAAATTAAAATATATATAAAAACAATTTACCTAAGTCGTCGTCCGCATAACGATTGGTACGAGCATGGACTGTCTCCCAGAGCGGGAACCAAACTGCTAGCAAGTTGAGGAGGTAGCTCCCCATCCAGGAGAAAGGTTTCAAGGGCTGCGATGGAAAAATGCATGATTAATTATTATATTAAAATACCATTATAATAATTTTTAGAAGAAAGTGCTTGAGCGTAATTCCGCCGTCCCACATGTTGTGGCTATTTATCATTCTCAACATTATTCACTGTTGACAATGAAATCCAGGGTAATAACTAACCGAAGTACTTTATTCTAATTCTTTACTGTACGTAGTATATCTTTTCATATTTATTGTTGACATATTTAGTTAGGTGCTTATCGCTGAGAAATTAGAGCTGTAGTGTAATCGCTGATAAAGACTGAGGCGAGCAATTTATCCATTGCTGTGAAAGCCAGGCTCGTTATAAGTCCGCGAGATGTCCAGAATAAAGTATGGAAACCTGTTACGCTCTTTACAATGTATTCTATAAAACAGTGAAAGGCTTACGTCTGTGCAACTACGTAACGTAAGACTTAGCTGGTGCGTTTTATGATTTGAAATACTTACTGTCAATTTATTGCCATCACCGCTGAAGGGGTTCCGTGAATCGGGACATCTGCCCTGATGGTCGTGAACGGTGACTTTCTTGTATATTTTGTCCTGGACCAAGGAGTCCATAATGGTGCCGTCAACTTGCCCAAAGAACCGACCAGTTTGCGTCGCGTCCTCGGAGAGGATGATGAAGCCATTATCGTCTAGTATGTAGCAATCCAGCTCGTCGCCGGCGCACGTCTTTTTACAAACACTACCAGCTGTGCACTGTAGGACATTAAATTGTTTGCAACATATTTAACCAGAAAAAGGGAAATTGAGTAAATAAGACAGACATATATCACATGTGACAGCTTTTTGCTATTTTATATGGAACAACAAGCAATTACATAATAAGTCTTTACGATCATATATGTACAATACCCATTAACATGTTATTTAATAATTATTTTTATAGTTTTCGCTTAAGTTTTTATATAACTACCAATCTAAGTGTTGTAAATCCTCTTACAAGATTTATATGAAATTAAAAAGTACTTATTTTAGGGATTAAACAACGGGGAACTTGATTACTTTGTTCTATAATAATTGCGTAAAAATGTGAAATTTGCTTCTTCAATGTTTGACTTTATTATAAAGGACAATGTAATTACTTTTCACATCAGGTCCAATAGGTCCAAAATTATTAGTTTACTAGGTTAGTTTTTATTATGAAATAAGGGTCCGTTAAATGTTGCTGTTAATGAAGTTTTAACGTTGATGAAAATATATATTTATTTTTAATAAATCGTCTTGACTAATATTATTCAAACTTCCACACGGCATCTGAGAAAGAGAGAGAACACTCGCTGTCTCACTTCCGCATCGCCTAAAGTATCTGATTGTTTAGCTAAGAAACAAACTCACCGTAGAAGTGACATTTAGAAAATGCTTCACTAGCGAGTCTAGTTGAAAGTGGAGGCCTACAACAGCCGCGGGCGCCCGGTGTCCCCTGGACTCCACGAACACAGCGTGCGTGGCCATCACGAGGGGCGGCGGCGCCAGCTCGTCGGGCTCCATGTCGCGGAAGGGCACGGAGAACACGAAGCTCTCCGGTTCCACGGCGTGGTGCTCCACGGCGCGTTTGTACCACTCCGAGTCGAAAGCGCGTCCGTATTTTTCACTGAAGTGCCTGTTGTGTCGTTTGAAGTTAGTTTTTCTTTTTCCGTCTCTAAAGAATTGTAACAAGCTATTTCGAAGGTGCCTGCACTGGGAATTGAACTCTGGTTGCTAGCGTACCTTGTGTCGTAAGACGAGTGCCCGGCCACAGAGCTATCACGGCTCTATCTTAATGTATCGACGATAGAAAACAAGGAAATGGATTTCGAGAATTGTCCTAAATGTCTTATGACTACAAAAAGGCAAAAAACTTGCCGAATGGTCTAATGGTCTAAGACTGCATACCACTGAAAATAATCATAAGATATTGAATTTTTCTAGTTTTTCGGTTCGGGTGTAAAATTTCAAATTTCAACATACGACATTCCGCTTTCTACCGTTGATATTTTTTCCTCAAAATTATCTCTTTTGACATATACCAACAGCGAGTAAAATAGAATTTTAAATAATATACTCGTAATACCACCACTACTATATACAGATGTATATTCAGATGATCTGTTATTTTCTTCAGAATTTACTAGCGTTCCGGTCGATTCACTTGCGCTTTTTTAACTTTATAATTCTTTTAACAGTAACTGGGTAGTAAACAATAGAATTACATCAATCAAATGGACAAAAATATAGAGGGATAAGAAGGAGAATAAATGTATATATTTTTATACTTTAACTATTTCCGGAACACTATATCTTGAGGTATATGTATCAAGTCCCTTTACTATTTTTTGCAGTTGAAGTGTTGTAATAATTTTTCCTTTCTTTCTGATTAACATTCGACTGTCAGAGTGACATTTAAAATCTGTAATATTATTATTTTATATTAAAAATACGCACGGTTCAGCGGAGTCGGAAGTCCGAGTGCTGTTGGTGTTGTCGGTCCACTTGAGCAGGCCGCTGCGCGTCGCTATGAAGGACAGCGTCACCACGAACTTGTGGAAGCGGCCTTGTCTGTAAAGATGTAACGCATTAAAAGGCGTTTCCAAAAATTTGATAAATTAAGTACACTCGAAAATGTTATTTTACTGTAGATAAAATAATTAGACAAACGTTTGGTTATTTTTCATGTGTTTCATTTTCTTTAGTAAATTGTTTGGTTAGTTGGTTAATCCTAAAGAATCCTCGGTACGCAATGTTATCATTGCTTATAAATATTAAATCCCTCATTATGTACTAGTAGTAGGTCCGTAAATATTAATTTATTTCATTGTGCTTCTGAATAATTGGATAACAAAAAGTGAAAGGAATTTTATTCAACTAAATTAAAAATTAAAATTATTTATTATAAACAAGACTTGTTAAAGTAATCGGATGAATAATAATTTTTATATTAAAAGTATGTCGGACATACTCAACGTTCTTAGAACTGGCCATTTAAGGTGAAAAGAAATAAAAAAAAACAATAAAGGAATTAGATAATGGAACTCTGTGGGATTGCTGTTAATATTTAGGTAATTTGCGAGACGGTCATTTGTTATCTCATTGCGGTGTCCTTTAAAATATTATATGTCGCTATTAATACGATTTTTCTTCAAAATATTCAATCAAATAAAAATACAAAAACTTTCAGCATGACTCTTACGATACATAAAAACCGGCCGAAAACGGTAGCCATTTCCGTTTGTCGGTTCCTTCTTAACGAGCTTCACATCAAGTACACCGTATGTACATTTTATGTGTATAATTCCTAAATCTGAATTCACATATCATTTTAAAATTAATATAATTTTTAGAAAATCATTGTAATTAATCCTTGATAGCTAGATAATACACAAAAAAATTGGTTAATATACAATGTTACCTTGTTCCTCGGTAGCTCCTGTTTCATACTTGGGAAAAAATTATTATCGAAAGCAAACTAAAAAAAGAGAATATTTGTTCTTCGCGTTAAAACAAACAATGAAATGCTAAAGAAATGGATTTCACAAAACATTAGTAGAGGCTTAAACTGAATTCCAACTAACCATAGAAATTCCTTTTAGTGCTAAAGATGATTAGATCTTAGAAGAATACGTGAAGGCGATTCGGTCTAAACTTGACAATATCGTTATACCAGAATAGATGAAAGATCTAATAGTTTCTAAGAGATTTACTTGCCAACTGCATTAGTTCAGAAAAGAGCACGAATGGGTATCAATATATTTTTTTAAATTTTTTTTAACAAAGAAAGCTAGCAATATTTCCTTTTTTTTTCATAAAAATTACTAACATTCTTGTTAACCATTCCAACTAAGCTAAAGCTTGTTCTAGGAGATGGTTCACGTCAATAGTCGAATAGTGGATTCGAACCCACGACCTTACGATTCGCAGTCCGTACCCTAAACCATTAGGCTATTGATGTATGGATTGCTAGTTACAGATGACTTCGAACAAGTCTTTATTGGTGATAAATTATTTCGTAGCTAGCAACATTACTAACACGAATACTAGAAAGATTACAAATATGTTATTTTTACGTTACCTTGTCAGGAGAGCCATTAAAGTCGCTATCGGGCTATTGTGACAAACATATCGTATTAGTGAACGAAGTAAAATCAACTTAATGTGCATAAAACGTGATAAGGACACCTACATGTGCTTAAATTCAACATGCAAGTGTTGCAAAGTTTCATGGCGTCGAATTATTTGAGAGAAATAAATCTGGTCAATTAAATGCGCAGGGTTACCAGCACAAGATCACCGTAGTACCGCGTTATTGTTGTTAATTGTATAGGTAATAAGGCATGCATAATTTGTAAATGTTTACTTACTGGGAGTGATGGCTAGAATGTCCAGTGTGTGCGTCCAACTCTTTTATTACCATTGCGTCCCGAACTAGAGATTGCACCAAAGTTTTGTCGCCTGGAAAAGGAAACAAAAGTTTGGAAAATCTAAAAGTATACGATTACACGAGAAAGTCGAATGAGCATTACGAACGCTTGGAATTTCACTAGTAAATTAACTCTATCACTATAATTCATTCAATAAGTAAAAGACAAAATTATGTTAATAAATATTTTTTTTATTATTATTATTCATTTATTCAAATAAGTAACTAAGACTCATCATTATTTTAAATAACTATTAAATAACAACCTTAGACTAAATTATAAAAATAATATAAAAAATATAATATAATATACTAATACTTTATAGTAAGGATATTTAAAATATAAAATGAAATTATAAGCATTCAATATATTATATATTACAAGCAATCTCTAGTATATCAGTAAGAAACAAATCAATGAGATTGAAATAGGACTCAAAAAATCATTTTCGTTAGATATTTTTTGGATTTTTATATAAAATAGGAAACGCTGTACTCGCGTTCTGAAGCTAGTAAAATAAAGCCGGTTTCGATACGACACTATATAAATAAGAATTACTCAATAAAAAAAAAGAAAAAGATCTTTCTTTTTCTTTCTTTACTTATATATTATACGTACAATAATAGGAATCCCTGTCCTGTTTCTTGTGGGCGTTGTGCAGCGTCAGCGCTCGCGGGCGGAGGGACATCCACTTCCAGCCGGGCCGGCCGGCGCGCGACAAGAAGTGGAGAAGCTGCTCCTCAGGACTGTTGAATACTTGATCCGACGTGGACGCATATTCACAGTAGATCCTGGAATAATTTAAACAGTTTGTGACATCCGCGTATTACAGGTACACGAAACTTAGACACGAACGAGATGCTTAATTTCCTCTTTCATTATACATCTAGTAAAGGACTCGAATATACTGCGATTCTTTCCCTAGGATTACAATGTAGCTGTTTTCCAGAGAAAAGACATTTACTGAGCTAGTGTAACTCGATAGTATTGACATTAAAATCGTGTTTTCGAGTTTCATTTTTGTCGTATAATTTACTGCTGTATCTTAATCTAGAATTCTGTTTTAGAAACAGTTTGATCAGCAGACTGAAAGATGTTTTCGAGCCGTTTTGACGTTAGACTTTTTTTTATGTAAAATAAGAGGCAAACGAGCAAGACGGGTCACCTGATGGTAAGTGATTCACCGCCGCCCACGTCACCAGCTGCGCCAGTGCGTTGCCTACCCTTCAGGTAAGAATATGCTCTTTTCTTGAATAACCCAATGTCGCAGTTGTTGGGGAAAACCGCTGATGGCAACGACGCACCAAATATTAGTTGCGATTGAGTTGCCAAGCGATAATCATGAAATAGAATTCAAAGCTACTGGTGAGTAGATTTTTGTTAAGTGAAGTTATTCCTTTTTAGTGTTATCTTAACGGTTGTTTGATATCCAATGGACTGTATATAGCTCGTAACATTTTTTCTTGTTAGGTAGATTGGATATACATTTAATATAATTTTTAATATATATTAAGAATCTTACCAATCGGGATGAACTTTCCAGTTATCACCCTTGAAGTATTCCGTAACTGTGTAAACAAAAAAAAACATTAAACATAGTTTATTTATTAATTTATATATAAATTAAAGTCGGTTGAAAGGAATACATAAAAGAAGTGGTATATCTGCATAAAAGACATAATTTAAGTTTATGGAATTACGACGATATATTCGTAAATTTATGTGACGTTAATAGGACAGCAAATTCTTAGAAATAATCGTTCATTTGATGTACAACGTGGAACTGCACCGTAAGAGGCAACAATATCTGTGGGGTATTAAGATTTGACGAGGATCGAAGTCTATTAGTAAATATATAAAAGGTGGAGACCGTTGAAGGGGCTATGCTTGATCTCCTGCTCGGCCTGCAGCTCGTACATGCCGTAGCCGTCGGGCAGCACGGCTGCGAGCGAATAGGGCGTGCCTTCCACTGGCCCGTAGAAGTAGCGCTGACGGCGGGTGGCCACGCGCCGCATGCCGTCGTACTGCACCTTCACTCCGATCTCCGTTTCGCCTTCCCGCTGCTCTATCATGTCGTGACGGAGCTGGGGAATGATCACGTCTTATTATCTGCAGTAAGGTGCACTCTTAATCTGCACTTATAATATAAAAAAGAACTGAGGATAAATAGGTTGCATTTCTTCGCACTAAAGTTTGACGTCTGAAGGTTTTTGACTATCAGTCGCTGTTCCACATGAATGATACGCTTAAATCAGTCTATAATTGTTCTTTTTTAGGTGCGTTCAGTAGTATTGATAAGCTGGGAAATAAATTTCTATCTGTGGTGTTCGTTCCAAATAATATATTAATTAGATTTGCTGTTTTTTATGGACGACAGTAGTGGTTCGTCTCCATGTAGTATAAAAAAATGTAAATCTACCCTACATTTCCAAAAATAAATAACTCCAATCCATCGAGTATATTTATTGAAAAAGCTCTGAAGTTTTTTAATTAGATTACCAAAATTGAAAGCTTCTGTAGCGTTCATTACTCACATCCAATAACAACGAGGTGAGGTTGACGCGCGAATTCTCGTCAGAGTCAACTAGTAGCTCCACATCAGTCAAGTCGACGCTGGAGTATAACGGACGTAGAGTCTCTGTGTACTGAAAAACATATAAAAGAAAAATATTATGATGAAAACGTTATACTACGTATTTTGAATAAGTTAACCATATTAGTATAAATACATAATACTCAATAAAATAAGTTAATAATTGAATATATCCTTGAATGGGGAAGGTCATTGTCATGTTATATTTACCTCTTCGTTTGTGTGCTGTAAAGAAAAAAAAACCTTGTTAATTTTTCGTAATATACATGGTAATAATAAAATCTCTATTTGTTTTACTCCCACAATACAAAGTATAGTTTTTATTATAATCACATCAAACATGGTTAATAGGTGGACGTGGAAGTCAGGCGCTTAAACGGTCGCCACATGGAGGCAACACTCGGTACTAATATTTAAATTTAAATAAAATTTAATGAAATACTGTAATGTCCAAGTTTACGTAAGAATTCCTTTTTTGTTTAAGTTTTTTTTTTAAATAAAATATAAATAAATTAATAAAAATATTTTATTTTATTTTAAGGACATTTAATTGTCTATCATGCACAATTTATTTCAATTAGCCAGCGTCTTTATCTTCCGAGATATTCAAACTTTCTTTAATTGTAATTGTAGAGCTTTTTCTGTTTCGTTATAATCAATTTCCAAAAGCCATTTTGTAATTTATGTTTTGCAATTAAATTTTGATATATTTAATTCATGATATAGTCTATTTATTTTAAAAGTTTTTTGTAAAGAGACTTTTAGTTCATACAATATATATGTGGACAGTTCTAGATAAGTCATTAAACAACATACCAGTGGTCTTAAATCCGGATGATACAAAACATGCCCGTTGTTATCCACCATAAAAGAGTATCCATTCACCCCCAACTAAAATAGAATAACGTAATTAAATCCTCATGTACATTATATATTCAGATGTTAATAGTGAGATTATTTGGGGTGCGATTGGCTAAACCGAAGTTCCATATTCATTGAAGTGTTACCACTATTATTTAGATGTCAAGCAGTGGTATGGCTACTGCAACCGCTTCTACTATTAGACAAAAAGGCAGCTAATAGCTTCGAGAATACCGGTGTGTAGTTGCTTACGTTCCAACACTTCATTAAATAAGTCAGCAACACACCTGGGCTCCGATCCGTAACCAGCAATTGACCGTGTCGTGGTTCGCCCTCTTAGGTGCCCTCGGATCGGAATGCTAACGCGTAACATAGTAACCATGCAAGCCGAGGTTACCCCTCACCGGGGACCCTTGCGTCGAGTTGCTAACTATAGAGGTTCAGGCTAAGCGACCTTAGAGCTGTACTGCGTCGCACCCCGGTGAAGCAGTCAAGGTCAGGCCAATCAGTGTAATTCGTCAAAAAAAAAACTTGGGCTCCAAGTCTAGCCTTGGTAATCTACTGGTTCAGTTGTACTGCTATGGTTTTCCAATGGCGTACCACTGACATTCGAATATTGTTTTAAATGTTAGAATTTGGTAATCTCGTAAATAATTATATTTTTCAAATTTGTCGTTATATTTTCAATAACAATTCAATTAAATAATAATCAATATCAAATAGTCAAAAAAACTCATCGGTCGATCACTATGAAATCATAGTTTTAGGCACAATGTCAATTGAATTGTAGTTGATCTGTTGTCATAGTAAAATTTAGTGAAAACAGAGAGTTGGGGCTCTATAGTATTTCGTAGTTCTTTGTTTGTGGCGATACTCATTTCTCATCCGATCAGACGAGATCATCTCTTCTTACCCCCATGTAATGATCTTAGTTGGGTAAATTTAAACAAACCTTATACGGTGGCACGAGCTTCTTTATTTGATCGACAGGAACGTCAGTGCCAACCACACCGAGTAGATTGGCTTCTCGTTGCTGGAGAAATGAATACAAATTACAGACAATTTGATTCGTCGCGAAACCTTACACAATAATGTTGCAGATTAAATATATAAACGTTATTATAATAAACAAGCTCTTTTAGCGTATTTTAGCGTGTTTTTTTGTTATCTCAACCGATTAAGAAAACCTCATTGATATTAAATTATAATTTTGGGTAATTAAATTCGGTTTTTGGGTTTGAATCTGGGCCGATTTGTAGCAAAGAGTTTCCGCTTTTTGTTTTCACATAAATGGCGTCATGTTTCTAGTTATAATTACAAAACCTACTAACTGTTTCAAAAATGCAATTTTATTGCAAATAATATATAAACGGTACCAAGTCGAAATGTCATACCTCGAAATATTCAATTATTCACCCAAAAACTATTTTTTTTGAACAAAGAGTAGAAAAATTATATTATTAAATATATAATTATAATAAAATATAATATAATAAATATAGCATTGGGCTGTATCGTGTTATTTTTCGTGGCATAGCTGTAAAATAATCGCCATAACATCATTTAAAGGTCGTAATGAAAATATTATGTAAAATTACTTACGGTATGATTTCTCCTGTCGAAAATTGGTATGGTAACTGAAGTCATTAGTTGTCCCATTCCGTCGTCAGCCAAGTTACTACTCTATAACAGAGAAATAAGGTTAATGTGCGTCACGAATTATTACACATTAACTTTGTTTATAATTTAATTTTATTTCTGTTTATTTGAACGAAATTACCAAATACTATTAAATGACGCAATATTGGAGTGGCAGTGGTATGGAAAACTATACCATTCTTTTTTTTTAAATACTTTCTATATATATATTCTATTTACTTTTTCTTCCCCATGATGTTAAGTTGAAATGCAGTCCTGAGTGGCAAGGCGCACTAGCTTAGTAGTTAGCTTATGAAAATACCCACATTGTAATCGGAAGGTAAGACAGACGCGGGCAAACTATTCCAGTCCCTTGCTGTACGAAGAATGAAAGACGAAGTAGTAAAGTGACGGAACTAAATTAACAGATTAGTAAATGAAGCAAAAATTATGACGTCACTGAACTTGTATTTGTAACTAGCTATGCCCCCACGGTGTTACTAACGATTAAAATCGATTTCTTACATTTTTCCAAAATGAAAGTCGCCTAAGTTACTTTTGATTACATCAGCTATTTGACAGAGAAAGCCCCATTAAAATTGGTCCAGCAGTTTCAGAGATTAGCCGAAACAAATAGAAGACAGGCAGACAGACACTTTTGAAAAAAAAATTGGCACAAGTATATTTACGAGTAAAAAGAAAAACCGTCTTCAAATCAAATCAAACGTTAAACGCTATTTATTACGCCTTTTTTGAAGTCGGTTGATATTTTAATATTACAAGCAGACACTTCAGATTTGTATAGATAGCAGTCTAAAGCCTTGTACAATAATTTTTTTAACTTACCCTTCCACCGACGTAGACAGGACTCCAATGGACTGGGTGAATAGTCTGATACATGACCAACGGACGAGCCAGCACCTCCACGAAGTGTAGAACTTTATGTCTGATTTCCGAATGCTCGTTGATCGTCACGTGGAAACCTTTAATGTCAAATATTACGTGAGATTTGATAATGTTTACAAACAAAACAAATTAATAATATATCATTTCACATTAAATACAAACCGTAAGATCGTTTTCTAGTAAATTGATTTATTTCAGCGGACGTCGATACGAATAATTATGCAAATCAAATTTTATAGTATTTTTTTATGCAAGGTAAAATGTATTTAGTGATCGATCTTTATAAAATAAATATTTGTCACCTTTATTTGTGCATGCCATATCCTTCATGATATGGCCGGCGGCGGCGTCACCCGCCACCCTGTATGTGAATATTCTGACAGGCATGTGCGGCCAGTTCCACACTCGGAAGACTCCCTTTACACCGGCGGCTCCGCTGCCAGCACCGATAACCGCAATCGCCTGGTTGCATTGGCAACCCTGACCAGTCCGGTTGTACTGATGGGAAAACAAAACGCTTACAATGTTATAAAAAACGATGTTTCTATTACAATAAAAAAAAAACATTTATATGTTTGATTACACATTTCCATATATACACGTAGGTATTATTTGTGGTTTTGTTTCCTCAATTTTGCCGAAAATTATGGCGCACCTATTCCAATCACTATAATTTTTTTTAATTTTAAAAAAGAAAGCTATATTTTTTTTCTTTCATAAATATTACTGACATTCTTGTTAACCATTCCAAGTAAGTTGAAGCTTGTGTCAGGAGATGGTTCACGTCAATAGTCGATTGGTGGATTCGAAACCACGACCTAACGATTCGCAGACCCTACCGTAAACCATTAGGCTATTGATGCTACCATATTGTTACTACTACATTGTTAATTATGCAACTAATAATTCCCTAATTAGATAAAAAATTGCAAAACTTCGACGGTCCTAGCAAAGTCCAAAATCAAGTCAAATAGTCACATAAGAGTCAATGATCACCTAATGAAGGGTCAGACAATGATTATTTTTCCAACACTTGACATAATCGGATATCCGATAAGGGACTTATATCGTTTTAGAAATATAAAGCCTAGTAGTAGTCAATTCAGAAAGTATCCAAGTCATATAATATATAGTAACACTGACACCGACAGGATGTGTTCCAACTAAACTATCAATTGTAAATATACGAGAATGTATTGTAATCATACCCGATGCAGTATCTCGAAGGCCGTTGTCAGAGCTCCAGTTAAATTGGCCGCCCCACCAGATGGCTCTATAGCCCACAACGCGCTCTTCAGTTCACGCAACGTTTCAGGTACGGCCTGCAAGTAAAGTTGGATAAATGAATTGTGTCAAAACCGAACGTTCTTACACTACTAGAGTAGTTAGTAAATTAAACTTATAATTATGTACATAATAATTAACCTACCAATGCAAATAACAATGCCGATAAACTTACCAAATAACTCTACCATCAAATAATTTTCTTCTTAGTTTTTATTATTTGCCTGGCATATCTTCGGAATCTAAGGTCCAATGGCCATTAAATTAAAATAGCTTATTTGAAACTGTTCTCTTTCCAAAAGTAAAAGAATTTTTAAAATCGGACATAAATTAATTACATTGCCAATTAAAAATTCACACGTAATTGGGCTCTCCATCTAAACTAAATGAATGTTCAAGTTTTATTCAGTGACGTAGGTATTTTCATCGCGGAAAGAGGCTTCAGAATGTGGTTTTGTTAGAGTGGCGGAACACGAGGACAGGCCACTTCACATCTGACCTTTGAAACTAAGCAGGGTCAAGGGCTTCTGGCACCGCTTACCTACAATCTAGACGTTTTGTGAAACCACATTTTAAAGCCCTGAAAGTTAGATTAAAACAGAAACTTTAATTTCATTTGTACTAACTAACCTATTAACTGTAAACTATAACTTAAGTTGTATTATATACTAGTTGTGCCTCGCGGTGTTACCGACGATTGAAAACTATTTATTTGATTTTTCTAAAATAAAAGTGGTCTAAGTTACTCCCTATTACATCTGCCAGTGAAAGTCCCTTCAAAATCGTACAGCCGTACCACAGATTTAACGGAACAGATAAAAATTGTGAAAACGTTATTTTGGTATTTGTATTGTATTCATTGCATGTAGTAAAAAGATTATTTTAATATTACAAACCCACTCCAATTTTATTTCTTGTTATGTATATAGAATATTGCTTCTTATAATAACTATTATGTACTAGAATGTTCAATGTGTTACTCTGCTACCATTGCTACAAAGTGCGTAAGGAAAAATTTTTTTTGTATATAATGTTTTGAGTGCGTCAATACAAAAAAATGTTAAAGTGCAAAGCGTCAATAACCAAATGGTTTAGGGTACCGTCTGCGAATCGTAAGGTCGTGGGTTCGAAAATTGACGTGAACCATCTCCTAACACAAGCCACAGCTTATTTGGAATAGTTAACAAGAATGTTAATTATATTTGCGAAAAAAAAAACAAATTGTTAGCTTTTTTTTGGATATATTCATTAGTACAAAAAGACGGAAAATATTCCCTTACACCCACTCGGTTAACAAAGCATGTCGATAAACATAAAAGTCTTACGTATGTTATTAACTGTAATAATTTCAAACAATCTTTGTTAGTTAAATAGTAGTTTATAATTATAAAAAAAATACATAATCATGTTTCTAGCAATCGATATTTCTATCAGATACCCCATTTAATAATCGAAACATTGACTGTTTACCCCATTTCGCTATGTCGCGTGCAATAGGAAACGAAAGAGTAAAAAGGTCACCTCACCTCTTTCTCTATCCGAGGAAAAAGAATAATGTAGTGAATCTTGGGGGATAACAACCATTAATATACTTCTAAGGATTCATTAAGACAAGATGTAGAGCGAAGAATGTTTGCCAGAGTGTAATTGCCGCCTCGTATATTACCCTGGAGTGCGTAACTACCTTTAGCTTCTATTGCCTATCTTAGAACATTGCCATCCGTAATATCACTTAGGTAAAGTAATTAGCTCGTGTTGTATCCTTTATTTCCCCTCTTAGCTTTCATAATATTTATTTATTTATTATTGTACAAAATCAACAGCTTATGAATTATTATCAATATTTCGGTCACGTATTCAGGATCAAAGCCTTTATAGAATTACATTATATAAAACATTTATTTTTAAGTGTTAACTAAGGATGTACTTCCGGGCGGCAAGACGAGGCGTTGGTTATCGTTATATTGCGCCTTCTGAGCTCCACCCCGATACGCCGCCTGCGGAGGGAGGAAGCCTCTGCGCTAATCTCCCTGACCCGCTCGTCAGCCTTCTTCTGGGACATGACCGTCTCACAGGAGGAGGCGACTGCCGACCAAGACTGTCACTCGAGACCAGCGCAAGAGCGAGGCTCGGAAGTGACAGGTCTACTCCACCGATGGCAGATACCAAGTCGTGGCGATGCGCTGCCCATCTCAGGCACACCTCGAGGGTGTGCTGGGTAGAGTCCACCGCAGTACCACAATCATGGCACCGCTCATCAGCCTCCCGGTGGGCCGTCCGACACAAGTAGTCACCGAAGCAATTATATATTCAATGCTCCTGATTTAATGTTAACCGACCATGTCAGTTATGTTAAAATTGTCGGACGAAGTTCAACAAGATTCATGCAAAACTTAAATTCGATCTAGCGCATGCAACTTTAACTGTATGTTGCTAACTTGTGCGATAAACCTGTCACGAGCTATTAACACTTCGTAGAAACTGGGATATTATCTCAGAATTATATGAAAGTAAGTCGAGACTTTTGAACTGAATAAGAGACTAAGGGGTACGACAAACTTGACTATTGTTTCCCCTTCTAACTGGTCTGTACTGTCGGTGGATGTTAAGGCGGTTAAATACATGTAAGTGTATCATCGAGCTGGGTAGATTTATATTCTTACTAGCTTTGCCCGCGACTTCATCTGCGTGGGGGCCCTCTCGGGCGCCCTCGGATCGGCATGCTTACGCGTAACATAGTAACCGTCCAAGCCGAGGTTACCCCTCACCGGGGGGACCCTTGTGTCGAGGTACTAGCAATAGAGGTTCAGGCTAAGCGACCTAAGAGCTATGCCACCTCTCAATCCGGTGAAGCAGTCAAGGCCAGCTTCTCTGGCCAATCTGTGTAGTTCGTCATAAAAAAAAAATCATCTGCGTGGAATTAGATAAAAAAGTTATTTAGTTTTATTAATATTCATGACGTATAAAACCGCTGTACTCCACGGTAGCGGATTCAGAGAAATACCATAATGGTTCTCAAATATAAAATATTAAAAGGAAAAAGACTTCCAAATACATTTTTGTCAATTAATACAACCCTTGTGTAGTGTCAGACGCAAAGTGTCCCGTCGTGTGACCATTACAATGAATATTTATACAACACAACACGAACTAGCTCAGCTCCATCGCACTCAATTTGTATTCCCATCGAACGCAGCCTCTAGTCGAGCGCCTGCCCTGTGTCACGATCTCAATGTTAACTAATACATTACAACTTTTAATTCCCCCCCAGCGCTCCGTTGCCGTTACACTCCGCTTGTTCTTTATAATTTTAGAGGAATTGGTAGGATTCACTGAACTGAACACAACTAAACAGTACACAGTATGTACCTGATCAATAAAATAAAAAATTAAAAGTAGTCTAAGAAACTAACTAACCCTAAACTCCTTGTTACATCGCCTATCTGTCAGTGAAAGTCCCTTCAAAACCGTTCCAGCCGTTCCATAGATTATATTGTATGTAATTTGGTATATTTACAAAAAGGTTTTTATTTTAATGTTACAAACAGACATACATTATATTTCTATTTTAAAAAGTCCAGAAAATATATTATTTCTAAATCCCTTTTAATTATATTATCGTCCAACGTCAATAAAACTAAAAATGGACACAGAAATCCTTAAAAGTTTAAATTCCGTTATGCTTCTCTTAATAACGACAAAATACGAGTATAATAACGACAAAATAAGAACAGATATAATTCTTGATATTGTAATTATTTTGATAGCAATGTCAGTATAATTAAAATAACATGTCGGTTTTAATTATACGTGGTAAGCGATATGAATCTCATGTTATATTTATTTGTTAAAATCTAATGGAACCCTGCATTAAAGCAACTGATTGATTCCATTAGGGCGCGTTACACCGAGGACAGATGTATATCGCTTAATGCGTTCCATCGCACGCAATATCTGCATTTGCCCAGCATTTCCCAGAACCGTTTAATAATGTAGCCCACGCCTATATAGTATAAAAAATTAAAAAAATAGAACAAGAATAAAATCCTTCAAAAAATATCACTACTTAAACGTTGTGCTAAAATTGAGAAAGATATGCTTTCGTGTTTTGGTCGTATTAAATGAATAAAGAAAAAAGAGATACAGAAGTATTTTATATTACTGGCCAAATTGGTGACACATTAAATAAGGCGTTTAAACTTTTAGAAACCAACGAACATATTTGCTAAGCATATGGATATTCATATCTCATACAAGAGACGAAAAAGAGACCTAAGACAAGGTGGGAGAGTGTGGTGTCGAGAGACATGAGGGAGTGCAACATCACCAAAGACGGTGTCGGGAACAGAGTGAAGTGAAAAGCGAAAATCCGAAAGCTGACCCCACCACCATGTGGGACCATAGCAAGGAAGAGAGAGAGATTCAAGAGACGAAAAAAGTAAATCAAGACCGAACAAAATGGAAATCCGTAATCGAATAAATAAAGAAAACGGAAATACAATGCATTTAATCTCAACTTAATTAAAACCATTTTATTATTTTCGACACTTCTTTTAAATTTATCAACAATAATATATATTTCAAATGTTGTTTATTGACAATACTAGTCAGCTAATTTAACATTCTAATCTTATACGGCACGGCACGAAAGTCAAATAACGTTGACCCGTGTTTAATTTAAGCACAAGTTTTGAATAAGTTTCTAAGTGACCTTACCATAATTTACCCTGACTGCGATTTACTTTACCGACGCTCAAATATAAAATAAGAATTGTATTGTAACACAAAGGAATTGTTAATTAACTTAAGTTTTTCGTAATCATTTCCACACTGAAATCATATTTTATAATTGTTTTTAATTTAGATAATGAACATTTAAAACGGCGAAAGTGGCAGCGCATGCCATGGGTGAATTTATATTGACAAAAATATTATTATTATTTTTCTTGATTTTAACCCATTCGATTTTGAAAAATGGGTTTAGCTGTCATAGTGATAGATACAGTAGTTGGTAAGGAGTTCGAATTCTTAACTTAACAAGTTTCCCATTTTCGGTTCCAACAAAACGTTCAGTACAAAGAATCACTAAATTTGTGTTGTCCGGCGATGAGTTCATCAATTTTCACGTTTTTAATTTGATAAGTTTGAAGGAAACAGTCAGTGATTGCTTCTAAAAAGGCATAAAAGGCAGAGAATTATTTTTAATAATGATATAACAGTTAGGAAAGAGTCAATATATGTGTGCAAATGTGTGCGCTTGTAGTTTGTGAGTTTGTGTATGCATGTTGTGCGTGTGTTTGTATATTTTAAAGTATGTGAAGGAAGTAAAGATAGTAAATGGGTGTTGGTGATAAAGGATAGTAATAATGAGATAATATTGGTTCTGCAGTTTTTCTCTTATAAGTTTGGTTTGAGTCACGAAATATGTCTGCTTGGCTTAAAGATAATCCAGTTTTATAACTGAGCTGCAAACGCAGTCTCGTCTAATGGCGGAATTTGTGGACTGTTGTTTTGGTCAACACATTTTGGAAGATTACATGAAGCAGAAAGATAGGTATACTTAAATTCAAAAACCAACTGCACCTAATTTGTATAGTAGAAGGTGCAAAGGATCTCGTGGCCTTGCCCGTTCAACATTAACGACTCTTTCTTTCTAGTTTCATGTCTCTCTATGTACATTTTTTGGTTATGAATGGTAGTTACGGTGACATAGCCATGTGCGAACAGCCCTGTAGTTCTGAGCTCTCAAGAATAAGACTACGGTACTGCCTGTCGTAGAAGCCGACTAAAAGGGGCGTCGGGTTCACTGGGCGACAATGGTGGGGCCGTTTGTCGTTCGCCAAGGAGGACCTTGGAAGAAGGCGACATCGGCTGGCCCGTGACGCCTTGCACTGCGAGGGCACAGGGGAGGTGGGAGTACCCTCCTCCAAAAAGTGCTCAAAAGTGCGAAAAAAAGGCATGTGCGAAACGGACAAAAGTCCCTAAAAAATAAAAAAAATAGTACCTGAGCCAAAATTTTCGTATAACATGGATGTATTTCCGACACCGTGTCACTGTATCGATACACGTTGACAAAGTCGTTGGGGCCCAATGTGTCCAGAAGCGCTGAGGCCGTCGCCTTGGCCAGCCGCCGATATGAGGCGCTCAGGTCGTCGGAGTCGTCCATCAGGATCACCAGGTCTTTTGGTGACGTCGCCGCTTCCACAAACCAGTTCGATGACCTGAAGTCGTAGAAATCTCTGGCGTGGTGCGAGTATCCATCCTCCGGTGGCCATGACATAGCTGATGATAAGAAGACTTATTTAATTGTGGATCTAATTACTTTTCAACCAACTTCAAGAAGAAGGATCTCAGTTCGTCTGTATGTTTCTTTTTATGTTTGTTACATCATAACTTTCGACTGAGTGAACCGATTTTGATGATACTTTTTTTATTTGAAAGCTGGCGCTTCCCATCCCATTCCCATTTTAATCCAGTCCAATTCTGACAATGGAATCTACGAGAAAACCATATAATTCTTAGTATTTATAATATCTTTTATCTTAGTATGTGCGCTACAAATGAAAGTATAACTCAATATCACGCTAACAAATCGCGATGATTCATTTTTTATTGGAAAGGATGTACTTTAAGATTAGTTTGATAAAGGTTTGGTTAGGTTATGACAAATTATTTCGTAATATTCTACGATAAATCGAAAATACAAAAAGGGCATCCGCGCATAATTAATAGCCTTTAACGTTTGATTCGATTTAAAGTCAGTTTACGTTTTTGCTCGAAAATATACTTGTTACTCCTAAATATATTTATCTTAACGTACGTCCCATAGGTAGGTATGGGGCTCACATGTCCGAAACTGATAAAAGCTTAAAAATAAAGAAATAAAAAAAAAACATTTGTTCGCATTCCATTTGGATTCACTGATAAGCAGCCGAAAGCATCGCTCCCACGGCCTCGCTTTAAAAATGGCGACGATTAGATTAGATAAAGCATCGTATGGCAGAGAGAAATACCGCCCGGAGCGATCCCGCCGGCGCGGACTGCACGGAGCTATGCAACCTCGTGCCGTACCACTTCCTATTCTCAAGATTTCCCCGAAAGTGCTCCTAAAATTCACTACGATTTATAACTTAGTCTTGTTACTTGAAAACTATTCACATTATACATTGTAGAATGAAGGTAGAAAACTTTACTTTCACATAGATAACTCGCACTAGTGGGCGACATTATCGTTAAAAGGGATCTATCTTTTGTACCTTTGGATGGAGAGGTATAATCGTCTAGCATTTACAAATTTGAACTAATAATAATGAGCTTATAATTATAAAAAAACATACAGACGAATTGGGAACCTCCTCCTTTTTGGAAGTTGTAAATGAAAATTACGCGCGGACGCTCTCTTTTAATTTAACAGTATACTTATATTACCAAGTTCTGGCGCCATTGCCTTTCTTCTTCCAGGTTTTTGCTCATTGTCAGTAACAACAATGTCTCGAACATCTCAAAGATCCGTCCAAGACTAGGAGAGTAACACCTTCAGCCTTGTAGTTCTGGGCGCGTAGAATAAGGTTACGGTATCCCCTGACTGTCGTAGAAGGTCGTAAAAGGGGCCTCGAGTTCACGGGGTGACAAGGGCCTTTGTCGTCCGTTACAGTGGACCCGGGAAGAAGGCTACTTCGGCTTGCCCGTGTTGTCTTGCAGTGTGAGGGCGCTGGGGGAGGGATTAACCTCCCCGGGGCGAGCTCTCCGAGCATAGTGCAGACGGGCTGCAGCCTGAGGGTTTTAGTGGATAAGAACCTCACACAACCCGCCTTCTCGGGGACGGAATACCCCGTATCATGTTAAAGATTTCCCCACTGTTACAAAAAAGCGTTTTAGGTGAACGAATGTTTGTTATGATTATATTTGTTAATTTATTTACCTGGATATCTCCTCATAAAGCCTGTGGATGAGGCGTAGTATTGCCAGGAAAGCGTGGGGTCAATCTCATAGTTATTCACGAACAAGGGATCCAAATGCTCCGACCACGATATCTGATTCTGCACCTCGCCGTCTGTAACAATGGAAACAAGTTTTAAAGCCCTAATAATCACGAAAACCAGGTGAAGATGTCCATCTACAAATATGAAGACGAATGAAATTACTGTCGGAGTGAGTCAATGCCCTTTTCGAGAGTTTAAGCGTCAATAGCAATAATGGTTTAGGGTACAGTCTGCGAAACGTAATAGTTGCAACTAAGCTTTAGCTTGTGCTAGCTTAGTTGGAAAAATGGTAGCATTATTTAAAAAAAAAGGTTGCGTACAGTTAATATTGCTCGCTAGATCAGCAAGAGCAGCACGATAGCTATCTTCTGTGGATGATCTATAACGTTAAAGTGGGTTTTTCACCGTCTTCAAAAAAGTGGAACCTTTTACAATCCAAGACTGCCTTTCCACTTAACATCAGGTGGGATCGTGGTTAAGCACTTGTTTAGAAATTATAAAATAAAAGCTAATTTAAGCTGTTTATGATAGATTTGATAAAAAATAATAATTTTAAGTTAAGTAGTTCGTATATTTCAAAGCACTCCCGTGACCATGAGCACTGTAAAGTGCTCGGAATGTTGGGTATTTAAAAATTAAATTCAACCGCGATAAAATCTGTAAAAGTATTTTCATTCACGGGGTCACATTCGTGTAAGAAGTCGTTATGTGTACAAGGTCAGTCGTGAGAGTGTTATGATATCCGAGTGCCTCTCCCCCATTGTTGTTGACCATTGCCGAGGAACGTGACTTCTTAGGCAATCAACAGTTCACTTCAAGCGTATCAATCCGTGGTCCGGTGGAGGGCATCGATGATAGATGACTCAAATTACTATCATACTAACATAATTCAAATTTTGAGCTGGGGAACGTAGTGGCTTAAGAAACATCGGTATTTTTTTTTGATACGAGAAAGCCTGCCTACTGGAAATCTAATGGCTAAGTTATACTAACGGTTTAATGCCGACTTTAAACATTGAAGATTGAATGAAACTTTATATCGAAGTGGAATCGATTTTGTACTTGTTGAAGCTTAGAACGCGAAGGTAATAACGTCATGGCTGTGATGAATTATGATGAATATAATTTCGTTTATACATGTGCAAATTACTCATAAGTCGTAAAAACATGACGGAAATCAGTCAAGCAATGTTTCGGAACTAAAGGCCTGACTTTGTATTTAAAACTTTACCAATGTGTGTCGGGGTGTTACGTGTAAACATAGAAAGTTGTATACTTGATATTTACTGGAAGGAAATTCCGTTCAAACAAACCGTGATATCTATAAAGCGAAAGTTCTCCATGTTGGTTTTCCTGTTGCGGCGCAACGTTTTAGAATTGAGACCAATGCTGGTTTTATTTCATAATTAAACTCATTTTCAATTATTAATGTTATTTTTGTATAAACGACGCTTTAGAAATTTGTGACAGTATAAATGTTTATTTGCAACAAAATAAGTGACCAGTTTTATAGATAATATACTTGTGCTAGTAGATTCAGCCCTTCCTTAATAACATAATATTTTTTTATAAATTCCTTACATTTCATAGATAAAGCTCGAGAATACAACATATATTGACGTGTGTACGTCTATATATAATTTGTAATAGTAATATATATTAAAGATTATTAGTATTATAAACAGTGATAGCTTAACAGATAAGGTTTCGCCTTTACGGTCTTATAGTCGAGGTTTCGAGACTATTTAGTTTCCGTTGTATAATTTATCTAAGAGTCTGAAAAACGGAAATCATCGGTATAATGCAGGTGGCAATAAAGCCCGGACTAGATCGTCAGTCAAAAGCTTTGCCACAATGATTATATTTCAATAAAAATTGGTTGCGGTATTACAATTATTTGTTAGTCGTTTCTCCTCCATGTTGTGTCACCATTTTTTTTAAATTAAGCAAAAGTTTCTATTTTAATTCAAAAGTGAAATATCGTAAATAAAACAACAAGGAAAGTCGGTGATGCGGAGTTCATGTTGACCAATTAGTAGGGTTTTGTCCAGGCGGGCATTGAAAGAGGCGTAATTGGCGGAGTTGGCTAAACGCCGACGTCGATCGCTTTCCACTAGACCGGCGGGTTGTCCGGAAAATTTAACGAATAGGCGGGAAATTCTCCACGAAATGAACACGACGACTCTTCCTCTACTCACTTACCACCAATTTCCACGTTGTTTCACACACGACTCGACATAATCGTGACTACAAAGTTGCTTAAAATTTCCATACAAAATATCGACGATAGAAATGTCGTATCTCGAAAATTTTCCTCTGTTACTTATTACTCTACGGTTTACGTCTAATACCACGAAAAAAATATTGATACATCATTGATTTTTTTTCTATTTTTCGTCTCTGCTGTAAAATTGGATTCGAGACACGACATTTTCGCTTTCTACCAACGTTAAGAAGACTTATTAAAAGACAACTGTAAGAATTGCGCTGATAAAAAAGAAACAAAAGAGCGTCCACCTTAATATGTTCTCAAAATGTAAGAAGCTTTCGATGGATTTTTATTGTAAGAGATTTGATTTTTTTATTTATATTGCTTTTACATATTTCCTTTCTACCTTAAACTCTAGGATGCGCCTCCTCACACTCTCTGCATGCTTAACAGTGCCTTATCTATTATATATATATATATATATATATATATATATATTAATACATATGTATATAGAAGTATATCTGACCGGAAACATAAGCGATCTCTTTGTGAGAAAAAGGAAATTGTTTCTTTCCCGCTCATGTAAAGCAAAATTCATAAATACGATATTTTTGTTTTCCGGCGTAAAAGGTGTGAAAAGCTTTAATGAACATTTTAAATGTAATTTATAACTTCTTATTTTATTAACAAGTTGGGGACAATATAAATGATTTCTCTAGTGTTAAAATAAAATAAGCACAGAGAGAATGTAACTAAAGTGTCCATTAGTTATTGCGAAACACTTTGTCATGTCGCAAGTTAATAGTTGTGCGGCAAGCGGCTCGAAACTGAACTAAATAATAAGTAATTATCTTACTCGTATTTCTTCCATTTATAACTTTCCGGGGTGACTTGAAAGTAGTCAATTATAGGAAATGGACATGCCTCTTCGTTATTTATTATGCTTATTTAAGCAGTGATCGCCTAACGGCTACTAGTTCAACTATATGGTCATGGGTTCGAATCGGAGCTGTTGTACCAATAACTTACGATTTGATAGAGCCAAAAAAATAAATTTTCTAAAATTTGTACTTTGTATGATGTATATCATATTTTCAATAATTTTACACCGGTATTCTGCGACAATATAGTATTAAAATACCCTGATCGTGGAATGACTTTGCTCGGTCTTTTGGCGGGTGGTGTGCAATGCGGATGTTGCTTTTTTAAATTTATATTAATAGTAACTTTTTAGAAATTGTATTAAGAGTGTATATACAGTCCTTAATAAATTTAAGTGGTCCTGTCACGTAAACTTTTACGTAAACAGAGACTCATACTTTTAAAAGGAAAAGGAACTTATGGCCACGAGGCCATAAGTGATGACGATGCTGGCTTTTGAGAAAGAAAAAGTATTTATTCCGTACTAAATTAAGCGTCAAATTAAATTAGCTGTATTGAGATTAGATAAGATTGGATTTGTTTTCTAAAAACACGTAATAAAATGATGTTACACATTACAAACAGGCCGACACCTTTCGCTGATTATAATTAGGCATGCAAATTAACATTAATGTCATTAATAACCAAATTCATAATTTGAGTCATCTATATTACCATTTTTGAGTCACTGTAAATAAAGAAATAATCTAAGAACATAAAAATTTTTCAAACAATAAATTCGAAAACTATAAATATTTAAAGAATTAAGCCAATTAAAATTAAAACATAAGAATAATAAAAAATCTGGATATGATAAGGCACCCAGTCCTGTTATGCGCTGCGACAGAATAACGGCTCAATTTTATATTTCTATGAATATCGAAAACAATTATGATGCTATAATTAATAGCAAATAAAAAGTGGTGGAAAATAATGTAAATGAAGTGGTAGAGGAACTACTATTAATTATTAAATACCCTACTTTTCGTATAATACAGCGCTCATAGTCATAGGGGCGTTAGATTTACATGTAATAACTTCTTGACGAGAATTGATTTTATCGAGAGCTGCGTAGCTTTAAATATAATTTTTTTTTGTAATTATGACGGCAAGAACTGTTCAGAGTCACTGTATCGCTAGGTTAATTATTGCCATCGGTTGCCGTGAACGAAATTCACACAAAATACTTTTTCCAACCGCGGCGCTCTCCCATTACGCTGTGAAACGCTGCCTGCTAATTATTTCATGTGTATCTACAGCTGTCTAGCGGCGGAGTGTCCGCAAATACGAGTATAATGCTGTTTTCAATTACCTATACAAACTAGAGTTGTCAACTATACTTAGTTATAAATGATCATACTTTCTATAGTTGTCATATACTGTAACGAAAAAGCTTTCACCTACGCTATTTCCAATTTAATTTAAATTAAGCTAAACAAAGCGACGATACAATAGGCATACGATATAATCAGAACGTGGAAGCCTTATTTATAATTTGTATGTTTTAAAAAAAAATAATCAAACGGAACTAATAACATAAAGAATCAAATTAAAAGTTTTTTTTTTTATTATAAACAAAAACTTATGGCAATCAACATTAAGAAAAATATAGAAAAATTTGCTAGACGTTAATTTCCCCCATTTTTTGAAGTGAAAACCTCTTGAGTAAAGTAAATTTAGTAAATAATAAAAAGTGCATGTCTGCTGAGCATTTTACAAATATGAGGCTTAATGTATACTGGTTCCACTGTTGAACAAAATGGTTTCAGTTTTCAACCGACTTGAAAAAACGGGGAGGTTCTCAATTCGTCTGCGTGTTTTTTTTTGTGTTCGTTACTTCATAACGTTGGACTTGCTGAATGGATTTGGATGATTCTTTTTTTATTTGAACGCTTTCTTTGCGATCGTGCATAATAAATTTTAACGTTTGATTTATCGTCGGTTTGTTTTACTCGTAAATATACTTAAGTAGTGTGAATAAAAAAGTAAAGGTGGATATGGTGCTTCCGCATAAATAAATATTTTATGAGACAGATTGAACCGTTATGTAATCTTCGAATGCTTTGGACACTACCTATTGCAATATAGATTTTTATTTTTTATTTTCTATGATTATTTTTAGTACTTTACGTCCTGGTTTCTCTTTGCACATCGAACTTTTACAAATCGAATTGTATGACCATTGCTTAGTTCTCAAATTAGTTTTTAAAACGAATAAGCGTATTATAACTTAAATATACATAAACAATAAGATCATATTCATCAAGATCAAGATCTGATTAAGCCTCTAAGTTTCAGGCGATGAGTTTGTCTCTAAATACATTGAGTACAAATTTTGAAAATGCAAATTTTAGCCAAAAAGCCAAATCTTACCCCTAACTTAAAACATACGATAGCAAAATGGTAATCTGTAACATCTGCTTACTCCACTGAGTGACACGCGTGACGCAAAACCTAAAGTTGTACTTCAACCAAGATTCTTGTTACGTACCTTCAGTATTGATGTATGGTGGCATCAGCACAGCACTATACGTGGTGTTGACAGCAATGTGATCGAAGTGTCGACTCGGAGACAGCACTAGACGGCGCGCGCGAGCCGCTAGCGTGCCGTCATCAGCGTGCACGTTGAGCCAGCGGGCGTCGAAATACGAGCCAGGGCTGCCGTCCGTCGCGCTACTACCCGGGGATAGGGCTGCCGCTTCCGCAGAATCCATGATTCGCTATGACACAGAATAAAATTGATATTAGGAGATTGCGCAAAAGAAGAGTAGAAGTTCGGTCACGATGTTGAAACATGAAGTTAAAAGAACGCAATTTCAAACAAACGCCGTTAAAAGGGCACTACACCAGTAGGTCGCGTGTAGCTAGAAGGAATAATCAATTAAAATAAAAGTAAGGAAACAAAAAATAAAGGAAATAATAATTGAAGACAAAAATAAGAGAAAGAAAATAATATTGGAATTTAAAAAGTCCGTAGTATTCGAATACTTTTTGCCCTCACTGAATGTTGCCTAATATTTAATTAAGGCGTGACATGAATACACACAATTTCCAAACTGAATAGATCGGAATTTACCGCAAATACCGTCCGGTCGATTTGGCGAGCGCGTCTGCCATATTGTTATTTTAGACATAATATAGTTCCAATGCAATATTAAGGAATGTACAATAATGATAATGTACCTTCATTTGTGATATTAATATTTCACATATTGACAATAAAATTAAAGGATTCCTTGAAGCAATCATCTTCATCATAGAACCTGAACTTAAAGTGAATAAAATAGAAACCCAGATCAAATACCTCAGACCTTTATCATGATATCGAAGCTAAAATTGTGAGCATAAATGATGTAATAAACTTTCCTTTCAATTCCTGTTGGCTTCCAGTTTAATTTTAAGATTAATAAATTGAAAGGCATTGATTTCTGCCTACCACTTTGGGTGGGTGTGATGTTTAAGAAACCTAACAGCTTCTGTATTCTACAAGAAATAATCTAATATAGATACGAAGTACTTGACTGCGTATCTGTATTTGTTTGTAATTCCTAAACTGGAACTGCTGCACAAAATTACAGATAATAAAATAATCCTTCCATGGTATAAAACAAAGTTTAGCCAAAAATTAGCCGTTGTGGCTATTTTTTATATACTTTATTTTTCATACTTTTGTAACATTGATAAAAAAATAAACAAAAATATTAAAGTTACAAAGATATGCAAACAAATAAGGGTCCTGGCTGATTTTAAGCGAAAATGGTCAACGCAATACAACCCGCATTTCTGGTACACAGTTAAATGTAAGCATGATTTCAATTTATATACAGTTAAGCGGAAATGTTTTATATGGACATTCAAAGTTACTGATTAATTACAACGAAACACAGTTACTTGCTATTGAGAAAACTGGTTGAGAATTTGTTTAGATAGAAATAGATTATTTTTACATAGTTTTTACATTGCTTCTAAACCAGAACAGTGTGTGTTTTACCAGTGATCACATTTGGCTAAGGAACGTTGTCTCTCACAATGGGCCTCATAAACAAGCCAAAAATCGCACATCGAACTATGGAGAGGACTATGTTTGGCGTGTATACGAGGTCGTATCAAGAATGAACGTAGACGGACGAAGGTAATCGATATAGTGCACCGGTTAAGTAAGTTGAAGTGGCAATGGGCAAAGCACATAGCGCGTAGAGCAAGATGACCGACGGGGCAGGAAAGGAAATCATTGGGGGAGGTCTATTTCCAGCAGTGGATGTTCTGCGGCAGAAATTATGATGATGGTAATTGACATTGGCGAATCCATAGCCGAAAAAAGAGTAGAGTCTTCAAGTTCTTCGTGAATAGATATTGGTTCTACTAACGACTGCTACACCTAGAAGCACCAGTATCCACTTACATTCCTAATCTTACACAGGTTCTACGCCTAATCTGTCTAACTTAAGTTGACATCATCAGGTAATAAATCCTACAACTAAATCATGCAGCACTAAAGTGAACCGTGTGTATAATTCGTATGTGTCCCAAGTGAGAACGTAATTACAGTAATATTGCGCTAGTATAACAATATGTCGGATTCATGTCGGGCAATCAAGCCGAGTTTGCTACGCTCACGCAACCTAACCCATCACGCCTACGACCGTAGCAATCTTGTGTAGAGTACGTAGCACTTCGGCTTGAAATGATAATCCTTATTTCACGAAAGTTTCGTCTTCAGTTTTCGAAGTTAGTATAGGTTTTTGAATTTTTTAAGCACTTCTGAGCACATTGTCACCACCCAAACCGACCTTAAACCAATCTCATTTTGGGCCTGGGCCCAACCAACAATATGTATATCTATTATTAATATTTACAATAATAAAAACAAACATAGAAGCCGTTTCTGTTAAATATTATAGTAGTTAAGATTTCGTTTTCGTTCAATAATATTAATAAGTAGAATTGATCACATCGAAGCCATTAAAGGTTTAAACGAGCTTTAATGTCTCCGAACAAAGGCGCCCATCGATCAGATCAATTATGCCTTGTTTGTGGTTTTACTGACAAGTTCTGGAACTCAACAACTCACTAGCTTTAACATTATATAAATCTTCGATACGCGGTAGGGGGTAAAAAAGTTTCAGCCTGAAATCTCGAAGATCAACTCTCAATCCGTGAAGTTATAAAAGCCGTCTCGCCAGCGTAGCACATCCATAAAATCTTCTGAACTGCCGCTTCCATTACAATTTTTTTGCCCATTTTTCAATTATCAAACTATAAACTTTACAATTTTATTCACATACACAAAGCTGTGTAATCATAATGCGTCGTTTTCTAAATAAAATAGACAAAGAGAAATCAAAATTTGAACAAGATAAGTGATCAACGCGGGCGGTGTATAATAATTTTTCACAACAGAAGGAGAGTTGCTATTTCTGATAGGAAAGAGAAATTAAAGACGAGGAAAGGATTTCTATACCGACATAAACATTATCTGGCAAGTGTATTTTGCGTTAAGCAAAACTTCCTAAATAGATACTGAAACGCTCAGTTTATAAACGAGAGTTCTTAGTTGCGCGGTAAAATGGTCCCGTAGTAAGAGCATAGTAATTAAAAGTTGTTGTCAACGCCAGCTTTTGTGACTTTTATATTTTTTTATCGAACCGGACCTTTGAACAATAAATACACTATCGATATTAATATATAATGCACATTTCTTTACTATTTACGTGATCATCATCGCCATCCACTGGTGGAAATGGCCTTCCCCAATGCCTTTCACAACATACGATCCTCAGCCGTCCGCATCTGGCTACTTCCGGCTATCCTGATAAGGTCGTCGATCCATCCAAAGGAAAGGCGCCCTATGGTTCCACGACCCACGCGCGGCCTCCATTCCAAGAATTTCCTCCCCCATTTGCCGTAAATGATTCGGCAGATGTGCCACTTCAATTTGCTAACTTTAAGAGCTATGTCAACATTAGTTCCTATGGGGTAACACGGTGTAATTTTTTTTTAGAAAAATTGGATTCTCAATTCGGCTTGGATTCAAACTTCAACAGTAATATCGCGAGGCGGAGTGAAGGCAGCGAAGGGCCGCTAAATGATTACTGGTTAACGGTGGTTTACCCAAGTGAAATATTATATTAAAATTATGAATATAAAAATGTTACTCAATAATGGAAGCTGTTTGTTTTTAATTTGTATACAAATCTAAATGAAAATAAAAAAGTAAATCAAATACAATAACTGCTATGTATAATACAAATGTTATATACATATTTCTAATAATAAAACAATATATTTTGTAAGTAAACCGAATTAGCCAGGGACGTGACGTAGAACGGACGTTTATTAGATAGCATCTCGAAGCACCTTTACAAACATTTTAATGCCCCCATTAAGATCCGCGATGAAAAGCTCGGTATTCTTGAAACAATACTTAGTGCTGCTCCGTAAATACGCAATTCTTTTATTTTATTTCAGCTACAGTTTCATTAAGTGCGAAATGTTGGCGTCGTTTTTTCTTGGCGACGCCCGTAGCACAGCAATCCCCTCGATTTTTCAACTTTATTGTAGCGCTGAGTTCAGAGCGCTTTCGGTCGAGGCCTTGTTCGCAACTTATTATGGTACCGCCTTTTCGTAGCAGTGCTACGTAGATATTATAATAAGACGGTTACGGCGTAACTAATAATAGTTCTTGAATACCGTACAACTCTTGCAGTTGACTGACGACGGCGTAAGCATGAGCTTTTGCGATGCTATGACAGCGATCATTATGAATTTGGTGGGCTAAGAAGAAGTGAATCAATGGATTTCTGAATTTTACCCCGTAGTACAATTGCTATTTGACAAGATTTTCCTATGAAGTTTCTTACTCAACCGACTTCAACAAAGGGGGATGTTCTCAATTCGTCTGAATGTTTGCAATGTAATACTGCAACCGATTTCGATGATTCATTTTTTATTGAAAATGGTACTTCAAGAGTAGTTTAATGAGAGTTTCGTTAGGGTCTGATTAATTCTATTTCGTAATATTCCTACGATAATTCGTAAATACATTGAAAGCGACCCCGCGTAATAGCTTTTAACGTTTGATGCGATTTGAAGTCGGTTTTTGGTTTTGCTCGTAAATATACATGTCCTAATTATTAATGAACTATTTGAATCCAGTAATTTTAACATGTTATATTAGGCGAATATCTTGTTTAGATAAAAATTCCAATACACCGCGATACACAATAGTTTGTCTTCGTACGATGCACTTCTTGCACACTTGCGAGCAAGTATTCTAAGAGACATCTCTGTTAGGAGGAGTTCGCGGTGTTTACTTTAGGGGGGTTGCGGTCGCCCGAGGCGGCCGGAGGGTGGTGGGGTGAGGGGGACGAGGCTGACATAATGCAATATGAGCGTCTCGATGAACATGCGGTCTGCCCCCCGCTGTCGCGCATACCTCGCCTTATTACGCTGAACTTCTTCAAATTCCAATGGAATCTCTTAATGCTATGCATATCGATTTTGTGCAAACTCAACCCATGCTGGCAGGTACACGTAAAACGTTTTATTAACGCCATTTATTACATTAAGAAACTTCTTAGACCTCTATGCATATTATACGGCGGGGTAGGCGTGGCATACTAAAAGTTTGTGTAACTGGCCACTTGCAAAAAACAATTCACAGTTTTCGCTAGAATGTTCTTTATTTTTTCTTAATAAAGTCCTCATGAAATTGTATCGTTGTACTTCTAATTTAGCGTTAATTCTGGTTAAATTATTTTTACGATTTTCGTTGTGGATTAAGTCAACACGATAATTGCCATACACTTCAATTGGCATTTTTTGCAATTTAGTGTTGAATCCCTATGACGCAACACTAATCTAAAAAAACCTAACAAAAAGCGGACGATTGTTGTCTACCACACTGGAGGAACGTTAGAGCTTAGTATTGTTGCGCTAGCCTCCGCAAAATGGTAACTGATCGGTTTAATCCAATTAAGATTCTAAATCTACTGTCAATCCGTTTTAAATATAAATCTGAAATCATAGTGAAATGTTTAATTATGAATCCTGGCGAAATACTTTTTGACATCACACGAGGCATCGAAGTGAACAGTGAACGTGAAAATGTGGGTGGTGGCGCCACTATAGAAAACATCACTCCAAACACGATTTATACGAGAAAATACCGGCAAATATATAAGAGCAGAAAAAAAATAAAGCTTTAAAAATGATAACCATGAACTGTCGTACATTGTAACAAATTAAATTTCGAGTGTATCGCAATTTAAAAATCACGCCTCACTGCGAGTAAATGGAATTTCCAACATCCCGATATTGTTATTTCGGCCGCGCGATATATTATTTGGCGGGTATTTCACAATCGCAGATACATAAATACGAGGTACGCGGAGCACTGCCCCGTCCAGATCGTAATTGAAATCGTATTAGTGGAATAGTGCCAGATGTGGAGTGGGTTGTGCAGTGCATTGTGCGCACTCCTACCGGTTCATCGACTTTGTTCCGCCAACAATCGGAATCCTTTTCGTTGTTATCTCTCATCTCTTCACCCGACTTCAAAAAAGAAGGATGTTCTTAATTCCTCTGTATATTTTTTTATTTTAAGTATGTTGTTACCTCATAACTTTGGACCGGGTGAACCGATTTTGATGATTCTTACTTTTATTTGAAAGCAGTTTGAAATGTGGTCCCATTAAAATTTGGACCAATTCTGGCAATGGCATGAGAAAATACAAGTTTTAAGTTTGCATCAAGACGCACATAACGCCACAAATGTTCGAAAAACTCAACGATTACGATCACGTCAATCCATTTCGATTATTATTTTTTTACTGGAAAGGATGTTAAAAATAGTTTGATAAGAGTTACGTTAGGTACTGATTATTTCTATTCCGTAATATTACTACGATAATTCGTTAACAGGAGGACGATATCCGAGCATAATAAATTGCATTTGATTTGTTTTCAAGTCGTTTTTTTTTTGCTTCTATCCAATAGCCGTTGTTACAAATGATGATCCTTGATTTTAAACGAAAATACAACAGCGTTAAAGAGCTCGGAATAGTTTTTAGAAAGAACAATTTCTAAAGACAATTTGTTATCACTTTCGTATACATTGAAAGGGAAGACTTAGACGTCGAGCTTAGTTCAAAGAAAGATTCTAATTAAACTATGCAAAGAGAAGAATTAGATTTTTTATACTGCTCAGTAAGCTTTTGTATTTTTTGTAAAAAAAAACCGTGCATTCAAAGATATTTAAAATGTCTGTTGAAATTTAATTAATTTCACATACTTGTTGTTTTTTTATCAACAAAGAAAGGTGAGATTTAGTATTCGATTCTTATTTTTTACTAGACGCAATGTTTTTTCTAGATTCATTTTAATTATGCACTTCTGGAACATACCCTATATGTTACTCTATTCTTTTTAACTACTGCTACTTGTGAGTACTCTTAGGTTTACGTAATAATGCGAACTAACAATTAAACAATGTTACACTTTAAGCGAGCTCATGAGAATATTAATTACATATAATATACAGGGTATTAGGAGCTTCTGAAAACGAAGACGGAAATCATTCTTTTATGTCGCGGTAACAACGCCAGCAAATGGTCCATTGCTGTTTTTTTAAAACATGATTTTTAAATCAGAATCGATTGTTTTTCCATCCAATCATCAAAGGTGTCATAAGTACTGTCGTCTGTCTTCGTTTTCGGAAGCTGTCTCTGAATAACCGGTATATTAGTGTTAGCGTATACATTTGTGCAACACAAAAATTGTATTGTGATCGATGTGTGTTTGACCTTCGTAACTAGAGTAAGATGCGTTAAAGTGACCTTAACGATCTTCGTAAGGTCATTTTAAAAATAGTAGATATAATATTTTTATGTTTTCGATTCTTCTTTATGAAAATCTTGTAGCAAGATATAGTAGAAAAACAGTGTCGGTCATCGACCTGCCGCCTTTTATGTCGGCCGGGCGGACGCCTACGCGCTACGCACGCTACGAGCAGGGCTTCCCTCGCAAGTTCACTGTCTGCACAATAGTAGCTTCTCAAATGTTACAATCCTGTAAACCGTATATTTATATACCTATACTTAATTCGGTAGAATCGATATTGAAATATTTTAATCTGTGACATTACATTCAGTGCTTATTAAAGAATTGCAGATTTATTTCTTAATATTTGTATAAAAATGTTTCACGTACTTTTAACTCGGGCGGGGTAGACAGAAATAGCTTTTGCTGTCTGCTTTTCACTAAGCCTATTAGGTCCTATATGTGATGAGCCCATCGCCATTCAAGAGGCACAAATTTTCAAGTTATTTAGTTAAAAAACGGCATTTCAGGGTATAAGACTGTTAGTATTCGAACACGCGACCCTGGATCATATGCTGAAGCGCTAGCTAGCATCACTACTCTTACTAGCTAAATCTTCTTACGGCAGTAGAGTGAAATTAATGTTAAAGCATATTTATAGTTATTTTTCAAAAAATATCCTTAATTTAACATACAAACATTTTGGCATGAACTACAGGGTTGCGGAGGTGTACCCTAGAGGGCAAAAAAGTCCGTAACGTTAAATAAAAGCGTAATATTTTAGTGTCTGGTTCAGGTAGATAGCGATATTAATCACATATATTTAATAAAATAAGGTGTTAAGATAATTTTGTAAAGTAGTTTTTTATTTTACTGATAAAAAAATTATAAAAATGTATACCCGAATAATTATTTTATTTATACCTCAAAAATAACTTTAAATAAATATTTTAATATTAATAAAATTCGTTCCTATCTGGTCTCACGACACCACACAGTTTTTTTTTCAATATTTATTTGTAGTTGGCCAGTCACTTGATTATTGTAGTTAAGTATTAAAAATTGCCATATAGAATATTCGATTAGTAAAATACGTGTTACCTGAGCAGTCTATGACTGCAGGCTACGGTCCGCCTAAGGAATATTGAGTGCCCGCGGGACGCTCTCTCATCGTCTCGCGTCCTGCCGCGGGAGAGAGAGGGATGGAGAGCGTCTCAAGACTACGAATCAATAAAGTCCACTCGTATAGCCCGGTTGGTGCAACGACTAGATGTGGGTCACGGTGCACTAAGCCCGCGAGACGTTATTTAATAACCCTCTCTTTACACTCCCCGACAGATATTACTCGATCCCCCCGTCGCAGATGTTTATACGGACTGAATTTAAACGCTTATCATCGCCTAGACAGGATGAAAAGCGCATCCCGTCTTTGAAATTCGTATTAAAGATGAAATAGCTAGATCATAAAGAGTATCTTCTTATTGATCTGTCTCAAAAGCACCTATAAAATGTCCCAGTTGTCGAAACTTGTACAATAGGTATTGAAAAATGTACAAACAAATTTCCGATGCCAAGTTTCGTTTTCTACCACGTTTTTATTCGAAATATCATTTTCGTACCTACATATGTCTGCCAAATAATAATTGAATCGAAAACTGTTGTGTGAAGCTTGTAAGCTCTGCCATGAGTATTGTAAAAAGGAAACAGTTTATACATTTTAACAAGCTTACGTTTGAAATAACAACGTGAACTGAAATAAACAGGCTTATTTCAACGTTAAGGTTTGCGTTTAAATTTGATTTTAAATTCCCTACGTTACAGGCGCTTTACAGCGAAGGTCTCAAAGATGGATGTGGTCTTTTTGTTTTAATAGTATAATGTCATAGTTGTTTGCAGGTTAATGGCAGATTTTATTTAATAATTTATTTATATTTACTACGGGCTACAAAGAATATTCTTCTTGCATTTGTGTGCTTTATTTTAAATGTAATTATTAATTTTAGTGTTAAATGGGACGAAAAAATTGTAAACAATCTTGCATCTACAATTTTGGAGGTGTTTGTGAGCGAAAGGATCACGCGATATAAGGGGAATCACACGCTCGTTTACGTCCTTTCCACGAAAAATTCTTGTTTCAGCAAATATATATTCACTTATAAAATGCCAGTGCAATATCATCTAGAATCATATTATTGATTGCAAACCAATGATGAGAATTATGTCAGAGAGATTTCTTGTCACGAACAGCTGTTGTTTCGCAATTTGCTGATGGCAACATTAAGGTCGAGCAAGTGCAGGCTTCCTGTCCTCATCCCAGAGCAGGGAGCCCCCCTTTGCGGCGGGCCTCCGGAATTTGGCGGTGCGCCTTGCACTCAAGCAACGGAGTTCAACAAACCTACACACCGCCCTAGCTACACACATACTACGTATAACTTACGCCACTCTACTGACGTTTAGATTGTTGTTCTTGCCGTAAAGTTCGCCGTCAAAGGCTTTTGTGTTAAGCAAACACGTCACTCACTCTTCGTGTAATCATCGCATTATAGCGTGTGACAAGTAAAATGTGTGCGTCGAGTGACATTTATTATGTATAAACATGATCTGACAGGTTTATTATGAAGATTTTGTTCCCCCATTTATACACTGTAAAACAAACACATCATCATACATACTCAAACAAATAATGACCCAGTTATGTTATAGTAAAATTAGTATTTTTATGATACTAACAATTTCTCATTGATAATAATTTTATTTAGAGTTCGTCAGTATTTTATGCCAGTTCAGCGACTGCAGCTACATTAGTGCAGCCTCAACGATATGAATTAATGATTCATATTTCTGGGCTCTCTCTCTTCTATATCCACTTCTTCCAATATCTATGTATATAAAAGAGAAAGTGTGTCCATATAGGCTCCGAAAGGCTTTACCGATTTCAGGGAATCTTCAGATTGATCTGGCGAGTAATCCTGTAAAGTTTGGTGACGATCGGAGCACTCCTCTTTTTGAACTATCAAACAAGCCATACGACGTCCTTTTATTTCTTACATTAACTTGAGCCCGATATGTTTTTGTATTAATGATAAGAATGATATTGTATTTACTGATATGTACATGGATGTAGGTAATGATCTTCACGCGCTCGAGAAGAGAATAGAAGAGAATGAATACGGAGAGAAATGAATAATAATTTAATATATTGTGAGAATTAAATCAAATATTTAATGATGTAAGTTTATTGTTTAAACAAAATAAAGCAAAATTTAGCCCGGCAAAGCGGGCTAGGTACGCTTGTACCGTATACAACAGAGAGCTATAATAATCGTTGACTATCTTTACCGTATTCCTATTAACCCATCTGTATGAATTTTACTATAAATTTTTGCATCTTTTTTGTGTAATATTTGTCCAAAGTAATCTTAATACTAGAAATACATCAATCTGTGATATTTACATTCTAGGTTTATAAATAACACACAGTAATCAAAAGAACCAGTCGTATTGTAACATAACATTAATTAGTAGAAAACAAAATGTAAAAAACATCAATACAATATCAAAGCGATCCAGATCAAGCCCAACATAAGTCATCGGACGTACAATAGAGGGAAATTTAGAAAGTTTTATATTTGAATGCGTACAACAGAGCCGGAACCGGGCGTTATAAATGTGCGCCCCACACGAAACGATTCCATTTTGTATTCAAAACTACATTTCGCTGTTTCCGTGGGCGTTAATTCACCCATTTTAATGCGGCATCCCACAATACTGTCTATTAAGCGATTTCCGGCTGATTTCATTCGTAAAATACGTTGTTCAATGTTTAAAAATATAGTCGGGAAATTCAACAATTACAAGGGCTTTTGGTCTTACTTTTAGATAAACTGGTTTGTTTGTATGTTAGAATTATGTTTTATTTTTAGGACGTACATATATTTTTATCACAATTATTGATTTAATAAAACTAATTTTACATATTGAAAGTTGAAATTGATTTTTAATTCCCGACAAGCCACGATTTCAGCAAGCACTCAGTTTGAAAGAGTTTGCGCACGTCTGATTACAATATGGGTGTATGTAATATCAAGAGTAGAGTGAATATGTATTTGGTGAGCAAATTTTAATATCTAGTGTGCCTTACCATCCATTCATTTCCACTTGACAGCTGATACTTTGAATACAAAAAATGCTTTGATTCATATTTACATCCGGTTTACTCGATCTGGTTGACTTGCGATTCTCTCTTGCTCCTCAGTTAAAAAAATGATTTTTTCTTCAAATTCATCAATTAAAAAAAAAAAAAATTAATATGGGAGTTAGTTGAAAACAAAGTAAAAATCTAAATTCATTCACAAATTATGGTGCAGTGCACAAATAATAAAGAAATATTGACGCACAATTGGTTTTCTTTTCAATTTCTCGTCAGATAAAAATGTAATTAAATAAAAATAAAATATAATAGTAAATTGTATTGTAACGTTTCGAAGAAATCCAAATTAATAAAAGTGTTATTAATTTATGACATTTTTTTATTTCTCTTAATTTTTTTATGTCCTGTGACAAAATAGCCTGACATTTTACGACCGAGAAAATTTAGAATTATTATACAATTAAATTACAATCATAAAACCAGTAGCAACATTTAAGTTGTTAATTCTTATAACAATATTAAATTGTTTTCATGTTAATACAATTTGAAATTGGAAGAGATACGTGTGGGAAAGGTTACAGGCAAGCCGCTCATATAGCAGTAATCTATTATAATATTATGATTTATTGCTTAATCGGCGCGTCGCGTTTCCCCGGCGACGTAGAGAGCTCGGGTAATTTCACCTGAATTTTGTTAAAGTTCTTGCAGTTACACGTTGGAATTTAAGGTACGCTTCTACATAAAGCTTTGATACACGATGTTATACGCATTCACAGTAACAACCCGCTTGTTAATATAACTGGAAATTTGCCCTTTAAATTAAATGTAAGCGTAAAGTTAATTTAAGCTCTATAAAGCTTTTTGCCCTAATCTTAGACATAAATAGAAATTGCTTGTCACTTTCATGGAATTTATTGGGGACAAAAAACGAGGGTTAAACCTATCCTTGTACCGTTGAACGAATTTTAAAGAAATATTTGTAATAATAATTTTTCAACTCACTTCAAAAAAAAGGAGGTTCTCAATTCGTCTATATGTTTCTTATTTTTATGTTTGTTTGTACCATCACTATCGACTGGGTGGGCCGATTTGATGATTCTTTTTTATTTGAAAGCTGATACTTTCTGTGTCGTTCCAAATAAATTGGGCCAATTCTGACAATGGTACCTATGAGAAAATCGTAAGTCTTAAATTTGCATTAAGCATGTGCGTGACAAATGGACGAATAACGTCAATGTATACGTTTCTTTAGGTACATTGTAACGTTAAACTATTATCCAATTAAAAATAAGTATTAAGAAGTTGTGTACGGCTTCTCAAGTGACTTAGTAGAAGCAACGCTACGTAATCATATTAATTCTATGTGTAGGAGATTTTCTTGCCATACATATAATTAGTACATTTTAAAATATACTTATGATACGTAATGTACTAAAAAGTATTTAGCATTGGTGGTCTAGTGACGTAGCTTCTTTAGTCTTTTGTCTTTTATCAATGAGTTTACGTATATTTTTAAGTACAAAATGATCACTTACGGTTGTTTTACGATGGCGGTTTTACCTTCCTTACTGTACTATACCGACTACTGTTGGTACTTTTACTACGGACACTATACGCTGATAACAACCTTGGTAAAAAGATCTTTTAGTCTCATTAAAAATGGGCTCAATGGCATTTTTTTATAATTACAGTTTAAACAAGAATTTACATATAAAAAAACTTCAACCGTCTTCAAATCGAATGAAACGCTAGTAAATGCATTTGCCCTTAATTATTTACCAAATAAACAAAACAAAAAATCGGAATTAGTTCGTAAATGACGTCGCTATTATTACACGAACATTAAAATTATAATAAAAAACCAGGGGAATTGTGGAACCTACTTTTTTGAATTTGGTTTAAAATAGACAGGTACCTTTAACCTACGATTACACTTCATTAACATCTGTACATCTAAACATTTATCGATGCAAGAGGTTTGCTAGGATCGTACTAAGTGGCAATTCGTAGTCTCTGCCTACCCCTCTGGGTGTGGAGCGTGAATGTCTGTAGTTGTATTTGTGCGGTTTATCCTAAGTAACTGGGATTGTTCGGGAAGAATCAAAATAAAGTTTCTAATTTATTGGTAATTAATACACGGTCATAAAATTGCTGTTTGTGTGTGTAAAGTTTGTAAGCGGTAACAAGTACCAAAGGAGTCCCTTTTTGCTCCAAAACATCCAATGTAACAAGGTTGCGCCATATGCAGACAACTTGTGCATTTTTGGACAAAATTAATTTCGGTAAAATTAAATTTCGGTTTGCTCTTTGTTTTTAAACGTGCTGTTTCACAAATGAAGCTCCATTTATCTGGAGTAAAATAATCACAACACAAAATAATCCTAAACACGTTCACACAGAAACAATTTTATTCAACATTTTTATTGCAAACATTTTCGTATGTTAATGACGATTAAAACGAGATTAAATATACATATTAATAAAGTGTGGACATCATACTGTAACACACCACTGTGAATGAACGTTGTCATGTTAAAAAAGATAAAGTTAAAGATACAGCCTTTATATAAGTCCCACTGCTGGGCACAGGCCTTAAGAGAGCAGAAGAGCATAGTCCGCCACGCGACCCTAGTGCGGATAAGCAGACTTCACATGCCTTAGAAAATATTTCAAAGACATGTAGGTTTCCTCACGATGTTTTCCATCACCGCCGAGCGCGTGGTAAATCAGCACATAAAATTGCAACAGCAAATCAATCTTACCGACCCATACGTGCCTCAGCAAAAGTTACTCTGTGTTCAAAAGTGAACCAACTTTCACAAAATTTACTATAATCTTGTGTTAACATCTAATTCAAGCTAGGAGATCATTCGAGTCAATCGTTGAATATAAGGGCCTTGCCATCTTCCGAGTCTGCTAAGCCAATTGGGTACAAATTGAACATTTATTAGCATTACAGTGGTCGATATTTTCTAGATTTATTAGTCTTTTATTCATTGGTGCCACTATGCTTTACCAATGGCGTAGCACTGCCGCGTCTATAATGTGTGTGTTAGTATTTGATGTATTCGGTAACGATGGAATGATCATTGATATGATTTTAATAGACTGGGTTTCCAAATGAAACGGCTCTGCCTAATAATTAGGCTATTGACGCCTTTTACGTATAGTATTTGATAAAATGACCATTAATAAGTTATTACAATCGTTAACCTGAAAGCGAACCGGGTTGCAAGCAAGTTTGCAATATATTCCAATTGGCTGTTTTTCATTTACAATAATTTGTAAGAAGGCAAAGCATTGAATTGAGGCGCGTTGATGGAATTGCGTATCTAAGTACAAATCACGGAACATTCCAATCTCTCCGATTAATTGAATCCTGTAGGCCTTCATTAGAGAGGGCGGGGGTGAATCGACACAAAAGAACTTTTACAGAAAGGGGAATGTTCGGAGTTCGAACAAAAACCGCAAATGGCATTCGGGAGGTAGCTCGGATCGAATAATTACGTGCCTCATGCTCCAACTTGGCTTTCACACTCCAAAAATTGTTGCTCCTACATAAATCCTAACGTTCACGTCGGCCTTGCTTCAATATTAAATGTTTTACCAGAGCACTTAAGTACACACCTTACAAACATGTTCTTAAAGAAATATGATCGAAAGTTTGCTTGTCATTTATGTGTATATGTTATATGTGACAAGGTATATCTTTTTTTTCACAAAAAATGCATGTCTTGAGCTAACAAACGAATGTCAACATACAATTTTTTACCTCTTTTTCTAAATTATACAAAAAATAAATTCTATCGTCCTTTTAATTCTACCGGGTTAGTCAGAGTCACCAAGATCGATTAGGTCCTATACGTGACAGGAGTTGGGACCATTGCCATACACTGGGCATAAATTTTTAGGCAATTTATTGGTACAAGCCGACTGGGATTCGAAATGGTGACCATCAGATTGTAAGTTCCACCAAGCTATCACTGCTCTATATTACAAATAACTATTGTTATAATTTTCGATATTCACTGAAAATAACAGCTAAAAGGATAATATCTTATTCGAAATACGCTTTTGAACTTTAAACAGAGTTATTTTCAGGGAAATTGTGAACTTTGAATTGAATTGGAAGTTAAGGCGGGTCGCAGTCGACGTAGTTTGAGATTCAGAAGTATTTCCAATATGAGCACTGCGAGAGATACGGGCGTGGTCCAAACTGGCGGCGTTAGTCGGCCATTGCGAAATATGGTAATGGACACCAACGTTCAAAGCGCAACTTTTGCAAAAATTTCAACGAACTCTTACTGAATACAGAACTAATATACACGGGCAATGTATTGCCACGAGTTTAAATTTACCTATTTGGAATTGGAAAGCGTTAAATTATTCGATTACTACCTCTACGGTTAAAGATTAGCTGGAAGAAAATGCTACACAGCATTAAGTTCATCTTTGTACACACCTTTTATTGCATTTATAAACTTATTACGCAAGCGCTTAACCACAACAACGCTCAAACACACCTGTAGTTAAGGAGTTATCGTTTATTATGATCGAGATCGAATTCGGGTCGCTCTTGAGCTTGTGCTGTACAGTAGCATTAAAATGTTCTAACTAATTCAAGAACCATTGTGAAACTGATATTAAAAGTATTAGTATTATTGATGATAATCTGTCAAGCGTGATAATTGTATGAAAAGTCACGAGCGTACAAACTCTTGTAGGAGCAGCGTGTGACGTTTCCACACCCACTTATAACGAGTGGTGGCCTGTGCCCTGCATTGGCTCGCGTGAGAGATGCTGTTGACTACAAGTTGGCCTCTTCTCGTCGAGGTCTTCTTATTTTACACAGAGTATAAATATATTCTCTTATTTCATGTCTCATCGGGCTTTCGTTTTTCAACCTACTTCAAAAAAGGAGGACGTCCTCAATTCGTCTGCATTTTTTTGTTAGGTTATAACATTCGACTGGTTTCCGATTTTGATGAATCTTTTTTATTTGAAACTTTGTCCCAATTGTGATAATGGCATTAATGAGTAATGATGATGATGAATACCATATTTTAAGTCTTAAATATGTGCGCGATAAAAAGACGAATAACTCAATATCAAATTCAACCGATTTAATTGTAATTGGTTAGGTTCTAATTAATTATATTTAAATATATTTAAAAATACATGAAATATTTCATCTTGTTTTATTTAACTAATTAATTTTAGAGTAAAAGCAGTGAAAGCCTAGTGGCTTTGCATAGATTTAGCCCGTGTCGCCTTGCACTGCGAGGGCACAGGGTTGGGACTCGATCGAAAAGATCTCTCGTTATAACAGGGTTTAAAAATACTACCTACTTACTATTTGTAAGTAAAAAACACAGTACCGTCCTAAAAGCGAAATAGCGAGTAAGGACTTTCATCTCAGTCCATTTGCAAGTGGCCTATAATATCAGTTTGGGTGAACTTACCATGACAGCGTTCATTTTGAAATCCATATGGTTCTTGACCTCAGCAGCGAGCTCGCGCACCAACAGCAAGCCGTCTTTGCGGACCACCTCCACATTGGACTCGTGGTATTTCTGAACAAAACATATTTCTTGAATTACTACCAAGCTTAATGTTATTACGTAGTAATAGTTTATTTTACAACGCTATATTGCAATTTTCATAACAACGGCGACCTCCTCGGAGGTCACGACCCCAAGGTTATTGTACGTTTTTCGCGTAATTCCATGCGAAAACAATCGATTCGTAGAATTACGCGACTTCGTGTTTACGAACCGATATGACTACATACATATATATACCTTTACTTGTATACGTATACATATATATAAGGCGAAAAGAAGACGGATTATATACTACCACTTCACGTGGGTATTCTGAGGTGGTGTTACTTCCCGATCATGCCGACCCATTCGTGCACAGCAGAAGCTGTTGCGGTGAAAATGCTTATATTTTTATCGTGGAATTTCTTGAATGGCGTTTTTGAACCTACGACTTACTGTCTTGTAGGCCGCACCCCGAACTATTAGACTAATGGCGGTTCTTTAATTTACGGGCGCACAAAAACCTTTTACTAAAAAGTAAAAAAAAAAGTTTTTAATCATTACTATGTTACCCTACTGGGTAGATAGAGCTAGCATTGGCTATCGGATTTATGAAAAGCTCACAGAAACACACATTTTAGCAAATGTTATTTATCTGTTGATTTTAAATCGCTTACAAATTCAATCGACAAACAGCGTTATGTGATTTAATGCTAATATCGAAGCAGATAAACCTCGGCCGATCCGTGACGTTCGCATAATTCGCGTAAATAGCCGCAATTGTGTGTGAGTGGAGTCGGAGTTATATAATGCCAATAACACGTTAAACATTTCACACCGTCGTAATTGTACATTGATCTTTAGTTGCGCTTTCGAATTGTTAGTAGTTTATTAGCAAAATAGAGTAAAGGAAGTCTCCCGACTACGTAGGGAACTTGGCACACAAACTTTCACTACCCGGTCGAAGATCCCGAGGAAGACCAAGACGTTGAAGCGTCAATAGCCTAATGGTTTAGGATACGGTCTGCGAATTGTAGGGTCGTGGGTTCGAAATCACCATTCAATTATTGACCTGAACCATCTCATAACACACGCCTAAACATATTTGGAACAAGAGTGTTAATAATATTTGTGAAAAAAATGTATTGTTAGCATTTTTTAATATAAGATTTATTTATTTGCTGAAAACATGGTATTATTTGATGTTATACATATAATTACAGACAGGCCGACATGTTTCGCTTATTATAATTAAGCATGCAAATTAAAATTTATTGTAATTTTTTATATAAAGTCAATAACTTGTGAAATATATGTCAATACTACTATGGGAACAGACATTTTTAACAAAGAAATTCGGAAACACTATAAATTTTAAAGCATTAAGCCACTTGTACAATCTTGTTTTAAATATAGATCTATTTAACATTTTTAATTCTATTGGAAGCTTATTATATATTTTTACACATAAAATTATGCAACTTTTGTCATATTTTATTAATTTCGGAGTTTCTTCTAAAACAAGCCTGTTTAGATCTCGTTTGTTACGTGAATTCATATCCTTTGCTTTTTTGAACATTGATTCATTTTTATGGACAAACATACAATAATATAACAAGAAATAACAAAAAAGACAACGTGGAAGACTATAGTGTCGAGAGACATAAGGGATTGCACGATTTTCCAAGATCGAAGAGAGCGAGCGAGAAGTGGAAATCAAAAATACGGTATGCTGATCCCACTACCATTTGAGACCAAAAGCAAGGAAGACAGATATAGAGTTTATTGTCTAAATTATTCGTGATAATTTGATAAATAAAAATATAAGTATCGACCATATGAAGCCGGTTAATCTATCCCATCGTTAACACTATAAAGCAGTCTTTTTAAGTAGTTCTAAAGATGTTGTCTGTCAGTAAGAATTTGTCTCAGCCTTGAGCCCAATGGTGGACTTCCTTTACGACTGTATTTATTTTTAATTTCTTACATCGTATGTAGCGAAACAAAACTATCCGTATGCCAGTACCTCCTGTACGTTTTAAATAAATTATCAATATCGTTTACACTTACATAAACATTGAAATTTATATAAATATACAACGTAATATAAAACAGTATTGCAGCAGTGATTGCCTAGTGTCTAAGCGGTTCAACTCACAAACTCATGATCGCGTGTTCGAATCCCAATAGGCTTGTACCAATGAATTGCTATTTAATCGTTTTTTTTTTAAGTACAACAAAATCACTTACTTAGAAAGTTGTGATCGTACAAATGGGTCTCTGTCTACACAGCTAGGGATAAAAGGACGTGAGAGCTTATTGCAATGTAAAACATAATCCTCCTATTTTAACAATCGACAAGGCCACAAAGGCGACTTAAGGAGACACAATTCAAAATTCAATAACAAAGCAGCTTGTAGCGAGCGGCTACGTAGAATAGCAATAATTTGGCAACGAACATCCGCTGAATTCCGGGTACGTTCCATTTTTAAATTTGACAAGTCCCGGTCGCGTCACACGCCTACCCGTGTCGCCATTTTGAACTAGCAGCGTCATAAGGATAACGTTGGATCGATATACGGCTACGAAGTCTAGAGGAATCAATTCAAATAATGACTACAATTAAATTATTATACCATAATTTTATAGATATTTATCATATAACTCAAAATAATTTGCTTTTATAATAAAGATCGATGAGGTTATATTACAGCCTGCTTGTTTATTTATTTATTTAATAAGATACGCCAACAGCATTACACAAGCATACATTGTAGTAATAATCAAATTTACAAACTAAGTCCTGTTGTGTATGCCAATTGCAGGTGTACACAACATTCGCTATTAAGAAACGTAACGATTTATTAATTAATAGTTACAAAAATATTTTAAATAATGAAAAAGAAAATTCAATATCAAAACAAATTATTGCACAATTTTTAACACTGAGGTGCGTAAGACTTTGCGCGAATTGGAAAAAATGTCAACCGACGTGGACTTAGTATTAAGGAGGTTACTAGAGAATCTGTATTTTAAATTTAAAATAGTGTCTTATGCACGTTTCCGGCTTGTTCATCTCAGCAATGTACGGGTACCATCTAACTGTATTATGGAAGCTTTGTCCATATTTTTTGCTTCTTTATTAGTAGATCGTAATGCTTGTGATCGAACTTCGGGATTGTTATATTTCTACATAAAGTTAAGTTAATAATACAGTGGGACATATATATGTATATGTCTCATGGGCGCAGGCTTTCTTTGTAAAGAGAGTATAAGGGCATAGTCAGCCACGCGGCCCTAGTGCGGATTGGCAGACTTCACATGCCTTAGAAAAAATTTATAAAAAATGTAGGTTTCCTTACGATGTTTTCCTTCACCGCCGAGTACGTGGTAAATCAGCGCATAAAATTGCAACAACGAATTTATTGGTGCCGGCACCGGGGATCGAATTCGGGTTGCTAGCGTACTATGTAACATGAGCCAATCGTCCCGACACTGAGCCACCACGGCTATTTCTACTTATCATCCTTAAATAACATGCCATAGCGCGTATTATGCCAAGACATACAATCAAACCACAACATTTAATCATAAACCACGACTAGTGTTGACATACAAAGCGGCTTAAATTAACTGCCTTAATTGAATTTAGGATCCTTGTTGGCCGACGTGTTCCCGCGCGGATTGCGGGACGGTCTTACACAACCATCGCAAACGCGAATCGGACCGATACTTTTTAATTGAAATATGACCAGCGTATACGTTCAATTACGCGCGTAACTTTTTAATTACATCGTTTTCTTTTTAACTGCCAGTTTTAACAATAAAGAACATAAGCACTACTTTTTTAGGAACTTTATTACCGGGCACTTGAACAACTTTGAAGTCGAATACTCACTGTGGTGCACACACACACACACACATGCACAATAATTTATCTATTTCTTTTGTCTTCTAATAATATGTACATAATTATAAGTTTAATTTGTATTTATATTGTTTGTGTCTCGAGGTGGGCGTAAACTGCTGCGACACAGTTGCCAACTACTGTAGCAGTTTACGTACGTTCTGTAAATCTTTTCTTTTCTTTTGTCCAAATAAAATTTTATTTAAATAATTTTAACTGTCTAACAAAGAATAGACGATTACGCATTTATGCAGATTTCATTCATTCAGATGTATGGATGTGAACGAAACAAGAGAGGTGTGTCACCATCGTACTAAATGGAACTCCATGGTCTACTAACCCCGTGGGTCACAGGCGCGTTTGTATTTTGGTTACAAGGCCTGATAGCTTAGTTCTTTCTTTTTAAATAAAATAAGCCCACGTTTGGCTTCAATCTCACTTGATGAAAGGCGAATATGAAGCGTAGGATGATTACACGTGAGCCTATAAGGTGTCTGTTCTCATTAAATGTGTCCAGATTGTATTGGTACGGAAAGACTGACCTCGGCCGAGAGTTCCGCTCCGTTGGCCGTCCGCAAAAAGAATGAAGAGACAAGCCTACCAAGCTTGTACATATAATCTGTTTTTCTTCTTAAACAATAAACAGCACTTTAAAACTAAAGTATACATGGGATTTTGTAAATGCTTCGTCATAATCGGATATAGTCGGCTGTTTCTTGCAGCGTCGCCGGACAGGATTTTCCGAACCCCGCCCGCTGTTGTGCGTGCTCACAAGGAAATTCCATTTGCCCGCAAAAAAACATTTACGAAAAAGGGTAGAAAGGAAAGGCCTTCCACACGGCTACGACGAAATACATTTGAATTGACATAATGTTGGCTTCGTGTGTCTATTTAATTACATTAGCGTATTCGAATGTATTTTAGTGATACAATCCAATAAACCTTACGGTTAATTTTTCGTTTCAAATGTCAATAAGGCTTATATTTTGGCATTTACTAATAATGTATATATTCACTAACCATCAAATCTATCAGCATAATTATCCAAGATACAGTGGTTATGTCCAGGCTGGAAGCTGGTGACAATTCATGGTGTAGCTTCTACAACTTCACTGGTTTGAAAAGCCGAGATCTAAGAGCACAAAATCTAAATCTCCGCTGTAACTTAGCGACATGGTCCCCAGGAAGAAACTTTAGCTTGGGCGATACTCTATTCGCAGTAACACGCCGACTCAAAGGTTCTGAAGCAGCTTCTAGTAAGGCAAGTACGATGACCTCGCAGTATAACTTTTTTTTTGATGACGGGCGGAATCTTTAAGAAGATGAGGCTTTACTACTACTCACTAAAATCTCCCCCGGTGGCCCTTCTTCGGTGCATGGTGAGGAAGGCCCACCGGTATTAGCTGATCCGACGGCAAACCTCCAGTAGTGAAGACAGATAGAGGGAGAGAGAAATGGCGGTTTCAAACGTCCGCTTTTTTTTAATGACGAACTATACAGATTGGCCAGAGAAGCGGACGTCCGCTTTCCGCTCGACTAGTGCGCCGCCTTACTCTTCATAAAATGCTTGCCCTTTCTTATGTATAAAAACGCTAAATGCTACAATTAACATCTTTTTTGCCAATAAAATAGCTATCGACCGAGTCGTGGTTAGGCCCTCTCGGGCGCCCTCGGATTGGACTGCTAGCGCGTAAAAATAGTAACCGTCCAAGCCGAGGTTACCCCTCTCCGGGGGACCCTTGTGTCGAGTTACAACTCTCAATCCGGTAAAGCAGTAAAGGCCAGCTTCTCTGGCCAACTGTGTTAGTTCGTCCAAAAAAAAATTACCTCACCACTTAACATAAGCCAAGAATAATGATAGAAAATAGCTGTAATGCGCACTGGGTAGAGCAGCCGTCGGTTGTTTACAAAACTCTATTTACAGAGCGACGACCCTGCATTGCTACCTTTGATCTAAGCGCTTTGCTAACACGGCGTCCTACGTATTAACTTTCCACTGCAATGCTCATAGGGCATTGTCCGCTGACGTTGTGATTACAAATAACTGGGATTACCTCTTTTTTAATTACCCTCGTTTACCGGAGTTTGAGTTGATATAATTGAGAGATTATGTGTGGAGTCCGCACCTAATTATTGCACACGATCCTAGTTGAATGGTAAATACTTTAACGGATTCTATTGTCCATAAAAGTAGTTTTATTCAATGAGTAAGTAATGAAAAGTCACTTGTCCTTTTTACTTATACACTCGTGAGCAAAAATTAAGGGTCGGAAGAAAGTTTAAATATATCGGAAAATAAAGACGCTAGCTAAGTGAAATAAATTGTGCACGATAGACAAATAAATATCCTTAAATAAATAAAATACTTATAATAATTTATTTTATAATTCATTAAAAACATAAACTTAAACGAAAAGGATATCTTACGTAAACTTGGATAATACAGTATTTTTCGTTAAATTTTATTTAAATTAATTTTTTACAAGTATGTAAGTACTAATTTATTTCGATTAGCTAGCGTCTTTATCTTCCGAGATATTTAAAATTTCTTAACCGATCAGTTTTGCTCACGGCTATATTTATAATATATTTTTATATTTGTCTTATTTTACTTTTTTAATTTTCTAAGCTTGCACCCGTAACTTTGTTTCTACACAAGCCTAAGGTACAGTGCCAGAAAATGCCTTCTGGCATTACTCTCTTATTTTGTGCAAATAAAGATTAAATAAATAAATATATTTGTTCTTATTACATAATTTTGTTTTGTACAATGTTTATAAATAATTGAGTATTCTGAATAATTTCTATGTCTAGAGATACAATACAAATAGTGTAGACGGTCCCTAGAGGATTGACCTTTGACAGACATTATTATTATTAATACTTTAAATATTTATAATCGCGGAGCACCTTCGTTAACGTGACGTTCGACGTCCTTCAGGATCAAACGGTCCTGTTGTTAATTAGTGCTCATCTCTAAAGCTTTCGCAAAACTTAAAGCATACAGGTTTTCGTAAATAATCGTCAAAATCCGTGATTCTACACGTAACAATAGATTGAAGTTCAACACAAATTGGAATAAGGGATTCAATATTTCGGCTTACTCGAGTTCTATGAAACAATCAGGCCGTCTGCTATCCATATATAGGCTATAAGTTTAAAAAAAAACAATCGATAACAAATAGTTCGTGGCAAAATTGAAAAACATCAGAGGAAACTATATCCGTTTCGTTTTCCGTTTCTCGTACAAAAATTACTCAAACCTTGATAAGGTTTATCTTTAAAAGAGAATAAGGATTATTTAGGTTCGAGTAAAAGTTTCAGAGAGTCAAATTATAATTTCTGGTATAAATATTTCAATGAATCGCCAATCGATTATAATCTATGGAGGCTTGGCTTAGATTAATGAAGGTTTCCCTAATTTGGAAAATGTCCAAGGAAAGGTTTAAGGTAATTCGGTAATTACAAAAGCTGTCGCCTGAGAAGACGTGCTAGAGTTCTAAATATTCTGCGTAGATTAATTAAAGGCGAAGCCTTAGTAAAGATAACTGATAGAAGTTTCCCGAATTGCCGTCGGACCGCTTGGAATTTCATATTGATTGACTTCAGTTGGAATTCTACAACTTGGGAAATTAAAATTCATTTCACACGAAATTATCTTTCATTTCTTTTCTTTAAAGATACTTTAAAACTACTATATTACAAATTTATGATACTCATGTTGGGGAATCTTGATTATTGTGCATTTTAGTTAACAAAATTGAGCACGGCGGCATGATACATCTAATTCACCGACTTCAAAAAGGAGGTTCTCAATTTATCTCTATTTTTAATGTTCGAGCATTCGTTTTATATATTAAATACTATAAAATAAATTAAACGTATAAAGTTTATATTATATTTTTTATTTTTAGTTTATATTATATATCACGGGGACATTATCTCTTTCTAACTTTAACATCAGGTGTTTTAATTTAATTTTAAATGCATTTACAGATTTACACTCTCGTTTAAAATATCCGCTTAAAGTGTCTTGTATGGTCCGCACGCCGGACGCGCTTCGACGCACCAATTCAACTTCTATACAGTTTAACCTAATTTTGCTATCTTCTATTCTGCTCAAGGCTTTAAGTCAGGTCGCAAGGCTTTGCACTGAGCTAGAACGAGGCTGACTGGGTCGATATGTGGTGAGATACGTTCATACTGAAGATACTATTTCGGTAGGTTGTTAAAACGTATAGCTAACGAACTTCAGACTTTACAAAATTAACTATGTCTTAATAAAATAAACAAAAGCACTGACTACGAATTTTTATTTTGCACTATTCATCTTCGCATATATGTTAGTTTAGTTTTTAGACCACCTAGAGCAGTAATCGGCAACCTTTTCATTCAAAAATTTAGTTTTTTAACTAAAGCTTTGCTTCAGTAGGAAACCATATCACGATTATACATAGCAAGCTGCCCTTGTCAAAGGAGTAAATTGAATAAAATTATTATCATATTTACAAAAACAAAACTTCTAATAAGATTACCAGTAGTTAATTTATAAGTAATATTCCGTGTCTGCACTGAACAATGCGTTGAAGAGCTGCACACGATGTCTTAAAAAAGCTTCCGAGCTGCTGTTTGTCGACGTAACCTAGCCTGACCTAAGGCGTTCCTTACTGATGACACTACTATTAACTTTGGCAACTTTCTTCACCCAACCACGATGCAATTCACATGCTCATTCTGCTGAAGAAAACCTTTCTCAATTGTAGTGACAACAATTTAATATTTATAGATAAATTTGATTTGTTATTTTCCAATTCCCATAAATACCTCTGTATCCTACTTAGCCGTAGAACATTGCTGGACATAGGCCTCCATCAATGATTTCAAAAAGGACTAGTTTTAAGCTGCGACTTCTTGCGCTGAGTCGGTCCGTTTCTGTCTCGTAATACCTCACAGAAACGTAGAGTGAATAAAGAGTATTTTATTTGCGATTAAACAAAAACTATTCTATTAATCCTAATACCACTCTGGGAAACGGAAAATTGATATCATGTTTTACAGTAACACAAAACTATACTACAATAGCGATATTTTTGGTTACTATATTGTGTGCTTTAATTCGAATTTATATTTTTACCTTAAAATAAAATGCTTCACCGTCTTAACTGGGGCCGAGGTCAAAATGGGGAGTTAACCTCGAACTTTACGCTTGAGAGACGAGCGCTGTGCCAACTGAGGCACGACTGCCTTTTGTCTAATAAACAATGAATTAAAGGTAATATTTTGTTACATGCCTAAAATAATGTGTAACATGGATCTTGTCGTCTGATCAACTTGCACTTCTCATTATATATTCAAATTTGAGCCGTGGTAGCTCAGTATCCGGGCTGTTGCTTCCAGTTGCAAAGTACGCTAGCAATCCGAGTTCGATTCCCGATGCAAGCGCCAATATCATGTTTGTGGCAATATTATGTGATGATGTACTACACGTGTGGCGGTGAAGGAAAAGATCGCGAGGAAACTTACAATTATTGCTGAAGGGAGATAAACGGAAAGTTTCTCAAATTTTACAAGAGTGTGAAAAGAAAGACGTAATAAAAAAACAAAACATAAATAAATATTGAGACAAAACACGCAGCAATACGTGTGGCGTCAGTAAGTACATATAGCAGTAACAGTAAGGAAATATAGAATTATATATAATATAATATATAAGAAGGAAGTATATGTAATTAGATGTAAGATAAAAATAGATCATATTTACCGTAAAAGTTGTAAAAATCCAAATCCTCCAACGTAAAATCCATCCTGCTATATGGATGCGAAACGTACTCGTAGAAGGTGAAAAAGTAACATCACAACAGGTTTATGTTTTCATCAATCGCTGTCTTAGACACATTCTAAGAGTCTTCTGGCCGACAACAATCAGCAATGAAGAACTCCTGGCACGCTATAGAGAATCGCCGGTCAGCCAGCAAATAAAGCTCCGCAAGTGATCTTGGATTGGTCGCACCCTGCTTCGGGATCCTACTCACATTCCTAGACAGGCGTTGGTGTGGATCCCATCAGGAACAAGGAAGCGTGGCCGTCCTAAGCAAATGTGGCGGCGCTTGACATGAAGACGATCGGGTTGACATGGCCCGGAGCAAAACACCTAGCCCAAGACAAAGCGAAATGGCGACGCACTGTGGACGCCCTCTGCCTCACAGCCCCGCTGTGTCTTGTCTGTGCTTGGACTATAAGTCATGTAAATGTGCATTGATTTTACTAATTGTTTATAAAAATACAATGATACATGCAAAATAAATAAAACCTCTGACTGCGATAACCGAGTGTGTATGGCATAACCGGCGAATGGGCATAGCCAGCGATCTAAATTCCCTGAAACGCACATCTCGGGGAACAAGCTAAAACCTACAATTGTTAGAATATTTCTAAGCCGTGTGATCTTTTTTTAATTTAAAATCGATTGTTATTTTTGCTCGTAAATATACTTGTGTTTATGTATAGGTGTCGATAGGCTACCCAGAGATATACTGCTGTGAGTAATTATAACGTAATGTTCGCTATAATAATAAAACAATCAAAATTCAGAGAGAGTGGCGCACTTAGAAGTAATACAATGTTCCGCAGACGAAACTTTCCCATCTAAACTTATTCAATATTAGCACCGCGTCGCGCGCATCGCCCCCTACCGCACACGTGATATCTCCCGATAAATCATTTATATACCGTGTTATTTACTCGATTCATTCTTTCATTAGTCTCTGGTTAATAAGAAAGTTCTTTATACATAGCTCAGACTCAGTAGCTACGCGGTGAAGTTATGTTGAACTTTGGTAGTTTTGTAGTTGCAAAATACAAATTCTTTGCTTTAGTGAAACTTTTTGTTTTATTGTAGTGAAAACTACTTAAGTGAGGCTTTCATTTTGAACTGGATGAAACGAAAAAGCGACACTAAAGGAAACAAACACATCTCTAGCACTTAGTCTGCAAGAGAGTGAAACACTTTTAACAGTATATATTTTTCACAAATATTTCTTATATTCTTGTTAACCATTCCAACTGAGCTGAAACTTGTGCTAGGAGATGGTTCACGTCAGCCCTGTAGTTCTGGGCTCTCAAGAATAAGACTACGGTATCCCCTGCCTGTCGTACAAGCCGACTAAAAGGGGCCTCGGGTTCACTGGGCGACAAGGGTGGAGGCCTGAGTCGTCCACCAAAGTAGACCCGGGAAGAAGGCGACATCGGCTGGCCCGTGTCGCCTTGCGCTGCGAGGGCACAGGGATGGTAACCTCCCCCCCCCCGGGACGTGCTCTCCGTGAGCACAGTGCAGAGGGGCTCCGGTGCGTTCCACTGGAGATCCCGGAGCCCCTCGTCATGCACCGAGGAAAGGGCCACTTAAAAAAAAGAGATGGTTCACGTCAATAGTCGAATGGTGGATTGGAACCTACAGACTTACGTTTTGCAGATCGTATTCTAAATCATTAGGCTATTAACGCTTAAATTTTGCACATTATTTAATATTATTTCGACGTCCTCTTTGTGCGGTGCTTATTGTGCGATGTATTTGTTTTAATTATCCAAATCTAACCATGTATTGTCAATAGAATGAATTTCCGACGTCGAAGTATATTCACAAAAATGTCTACTAGACATTTTTCACGCGTTGATATTAAATAAAGGGTAGCGGCCCACCCCGGTTCCGCCACCCTTCCTATTACATATTCGGAACTAAAGATCAAGTACATTTGAATATATTTGCTATGTAACTTACAAAAATATTATTTTATAGGTTTTGAGCAACGATAATTGTAGTTGCTATGTTAGACTTAAGTAGCTATGTTTATTTATTTCAAAGGATATTTTTACATACATCTTTTCATTTGTTGATAGATTAGCACTATCTCAGTTTGAAAATGCAATTGCTCCTTTGTAACGTTTATAATTAACAAAACAAAAATAAATAAATAAATATATATATAGTATATTAATGTGTAATACCAGATGAGATAAATCTGTAATAAAGTTGAATAATTGCTTTTTCGAGAAAAAGAGACTGAATAAATATATTTACGAATAAAACAACAACCAACTTTAAATGGAATTACACGCTGTTAATCGATATAACGCGCGGACGCCCTCTTTGTATTTTCGAATTATGGTAATAATATTTCGAAATAGAATTATTAAGAACATAACCAAACTTTCTCTTCTCTTGAAGTACATCTTTTCCAATAAAAAATAAATCATCCAAATCAGTTAGCCCAGTCGAAAGTTATGAGATAACAAACATTAAAAAACATATAGACGAATTGAGAACCACTTCCTTTTTTTGAAGTCGGTTGAAATAGAAACTCGTTGGTACATGACGGATGAATTTTCTGTCTCAGTTTTTCGCGTTAAAAGAAGGTTTTGAGGACGTGCGAAATTATTTTTAATTACTTATAATATTACTGTATAAATGATAGAGATATATATTTTTTTTATTCAAAACTTAAGGAGTCGAAAGAGAAGAAGAGAAAAATTCACAGTAACGTGCAAAATCGAATTTATTATTAGTTAAAACCTAAGTGATTAGACTTAGTTAGGTTTCGATCTTAAATGACTGTATAAATACTTAGTATCATAAGTATATAGCTTCAATATCAAAGTGATATTAATTTATAAAGGGTGAACACCAACGTGATTAATTTATGTTAGTGCAATTTAGCGAGAGCAAAAGCTTATTTCTCCCATTATTCTGTTTTTACACGAGTTAATTTGCGCGCGCTAATCCCACCGCGCAACGCCGCGAGATCGCGCGCGCAGCCGCCATCTTACATTAATTAAAATAACGAATGTGGCTAAAGCTCGGAAACGGTTTATGGCAACTTCTCTGTTATAACTTATAAAATATTATTCTTGCTGTGTGTAATAAAACCTTTTATATCTCGGTGTGATGCGTTACAATTAATAGCAAGAGAAAATAGAAGCTTTATCTTTAAATAAAGATAAATAAATAGATCACCTTCGTAATTACTGTCACATATAAACATTACAATAACCAGCAGTTGCAACACTGCATACTGAGGCGTCTTCGCCTTCTAGTTGTTTCTGCATAAGCACTGATTTAGATGCTTAATTAATTTCTTATTAATTAATGATTTAAACTACTCGTGTCGATTTTACGCAATACAAATCAAAATTTTGTTACGTGGCGTCATTGTTCATTGGCAATTTACAACTATATGCAACAAGTTTGTGAGAACTTATAGTGTTTAGACAAGCCTGAAATAGGTTTTAAGATGCCTTTTATTGTGTTAATAATGTTAAATGAATATAAAATAAATCAATATAAATAATCATAATAAAATTAATTGCAATGCATGCCAACGAATAACCTGTATTAGGCATTCCTTGTCTGTATGTCTCTTTACTTATGTATTGATAATGCAAGACGACTGTTTGTGTCAAAAACAAAATCCAAGTACAAATAAAGAAACAAAAACCGACTTCAAATCGAATAACAACATTAAGAAATATATATAATCAGAACCTAAGCAAACTCGCATCAAACTAACCTTGAAATACAGGAGGTATTAACACCAATAACAGAAGAATCATCAACATCGGTTGGCCAGTTATTGAGTTTTTCGTCCATTTGTCGCGCACATAATTAACGCAAATTAGACACATATCGTTTTACCGAATTAAATAACCACTTGAATGGTACCACACGAGAAGCAAGAGCTTTCAAATAAAAAAAATATGATTAAAATCGAGTCACCCAGTCCAAAGTTAGTTAGCCCATGAACGCTCACAACGTCAGACGAGTTACAGGTGCATGCCTTTGCGGAATACACTGGTGACAGACACTTGACTCCACGAGTTTGTTATACGAAGAAGCAAATTACGGGAAAGTCGTTGAACCCATTAAGATGAAAGCACTAACACAAAAGTGAAAATCATTGGATGGAATAATTCCAAAATATGCGAAGTGATCCAATCGCGAGTACATCGGGGTTAAATCGATTGGAAAGAACTTAACAACCGAAAAGGAATCGAATGGAAGACGATGGTGGTCTTTACAAATGAAACGTCGGGAAATACAATATAAAAATATAGCCATCAAAAAATCCATTAACTTATTCAAAGTATAATTTTGTAAATTTAAAAATCATTTTATGATGTTCAATAGATGGTTCCTTTATCTCCACACTCCTAACGCCATGTATGTGACATTTTGCAAATTTATTAATTATTAAGTCGTTACATCAAATTTAAAAGTGCTACGATATATTAAATATATTTAATGTTAGCTACTACATAGCAACCGTGGTGCAACAATACGTAGGTTCGATTACATAAGTAAATTACATCATACTGCAGTTGTTTCCAGGTATATCACCTTGAGAGTCACAGAAAGTTCCATTTAGGTTAATTATATTTATATAACAATTAAAAAAAACATTTTTATAGCTTCAGTCAGTCCAGCTTATAAGTTGTTGTTATCTTAGTTCAATCAATCAATCAACCCGTATATTCCCACTGCTATAGGCCGCCCTTTTTTGCGCCACTCACTTCGATCTTGTGCTGCCCGAAACCATTGCGGCCCTGACGATGTCATCCGACCAGCGGGCTAGACAAAGGCATCCATGAGAAAACGACATGTTTGATAAGAGTTTGGTTAGGTTCTGATTAATTCTATTTCGTAATATTCCTACGATAATTCGGACATACAAAGCGGGTAACTCCGCGGGTAATAGCGTTTAACATTTATTACGATTTGAAGTCGGTTATTGTTTTTGCTTGTAAATATACTTGTTTATAATAATTAGACAATTATTTTCCTCATTTTCTAATCGTATAATCTATCGATACTTGCACACGACAACCGCAATGGGTTGGCGCTGTTAATTATCCTATTGCTGAGTGTGCGAGACGATGGTGAGTATGTCTCGCGTACATTTGATACGGGGTGGGAGGTTGGGGTATGGGGTGGAGAGGGACTGCCTTCCCCCTATCGGAATTAGGTCGCGGGAGGATGAAAGGAGGGAGCGGGCAACTCTCTCTGTGCGTTTTTATAGCGTAACCGTCCAACGATCGCGCCAGTTGCTGTAAACTAAGCGTACTACTTCGTACTTATCGTAATTCTTATACAATGAAGGTTGTTACTTACGTTCTGTATCTGGTTCATCTTGGTGAAGTGGCGACCGAATTCCCACAGGTCCACGCCGAACTTTAACGCCCAGTTCTTGACTCTGGAACAAAGAATAATTTTACAAATGATAGCCACGATAGATATCACCAAAACGCAGACATTTATAATACGATACATTGTTTATTGAATAACATAGACAGGATGCCTCGTTGACAGTTCAACTTCTTCGGCGCCAACATCTTCTAGCTCGAAGGACCATAAATAATGAAAGGAACGTCCTCGAAAAAAAATCTAAATTTAATAATAATAGATATTTTAAAAGTAAGGTAAACAGTGATAGCCTTGATGCTTCCAGGTCTGACGTACGATCTGATGGTTGCCGGTTCTAATGTATTGCCGTTTTTTTGCTAAAAATTATGACCAGTTTATGACTATTGGGTGACATATATATGGAACCTAAAAGCTTGGTGAAAACTGGATAACGAAAGCTGTCTCTGACTACCCTGCTACGGTTAAAATGATGCGAGACCTTATTTCTTTATTTATTTTATGAATGTTAACACTTATTATTCATCTTTAAAACAATTTAAATATATTACAACAAACAAACAAATGTGTCAATGTCTTCATGGCGGAATAATATCTCTAATACCTGTTACGGGGTGAATTGTTATCAACGGTTCGTCACTCGTATATTCAAGTAAAATAAACGTAATAGGCATGTATAGGACATTGTTGTGATGGGGAGAGACCAATTTAATTAACGACCCGGGATACCTGCCCGGGTTGCCGGGTCACGATTGAAAATGTTTTCCCATTAATTTTCATTTGCCTCTAACGTTCAAGTGCTTTTAAAACTGGTCACTTTATTGATGTAAAATGAAGTAACGCCGAGTATGCACTCACGTTAAGGATTAAGGCTTTTATGTTTAAATTTACTTTCGCCGTAATATTTTATAACGCTCAGTGTAATTTAGAACAAGCGCTCTTGTGGTGCAGATAGCTGATGCATGTTAAGTAGTGAAGCAAGTTCAAGTGGTATATAAAGTGCCGAAGGTAGTCTGACATCTTTTAGTTTAACTTAAACATTATATATATATACATAGCTCGAGAAGCCAATTAAGAACGGGTAATAATGAATCCCAAGGGGCAATATAGTACTGGGAGGCGCAATTTAAATTAGTACCCGACGTGGAGTGAAGGCGGTGCATTTAGATAGATAGACAGATATAACTTTATTGTTATATTTACACAACCAAAATCAAAAAAGAAGAAAATTACAGAAATAAGATACATTTTACAATTTCCTTACAATAGGCGACCTTAACGCTAAGAGCAATCTTTTCCAGGTAACCTGTGTATGGACTGGAAATATGTGAACAAAACTGGACGATGGCGTGCAGATACAAATATTACTCTAATATAATAAATAATCTAAAATAAATAAATAGGTAATATTTATGTAGGTAACATAAATTTTATTTATGTCAATATCAATGAATATGCTAAAACATAAAATATACATAAATCATAGTTCCAACGATATTCATTGATTAGGATTTAGTAACTTGAATTCGTTTTTTTAGTTTGTAGAGAAATGCCTATGTAAGGACTATAGTAGGATGAATATTAGAAAATTAACATACGGGCGATACACATCTATTTTATCAGACAGATATAGGGATGAATTCTTTTACATTAAGGCTTAAAATTCCTCACCACTTCTTTACTCAATAGAGCAGTGGCTCATAATTTGGGTATGACGCCATTCTGTGCGATGTTAGAGGCACGGTCATCTCAACCCACTTTTAAATGTATCGTAATAACCTTAACAGCTCACTTCTATATACAGACTAATTAGTTTCCGCTTTGATTTTTCTTGACAATATTGCAAGCCACGTGGGTTCATTTACGTCCCCAAAATTGTCAAGCCTTCGAACACAAGTCCTTTTAACTCTTGGTGCCATCATTGGTCGGGAGAAAAATAGCGTATATATTTTTATCTTAAATCTCAACTGCCAGGATTAGAAAAGAAGAGCATAAATTTATTAATAAGAAATAACTTGTTAAAGCGTTTTTCTTCGTAACTTAAAATTGAAACAAACGAAAACTTGTAAATGTAATAAAATTTTACACAGTTGCAATTGTGAATTTAAGAAAGTTTTAATAACGGTTTTGCAATAAAACTCATGGAATTTCTGTTAAGATTTAATTTAAATATGATACATTAATTATATTTGAAAAAGAATGCTGAAGAACTATAAATACGTGATTTCAGAATTTCTAGAATAGAAAGAACTTAATCGCACTCCACTTCTACACTAGTAAAATATAATTGCCTGTACATGTCCCAATGTTAGGCACAGGCCTGCTCTCTATCCCGAGCCCGTCTCTATTCGCGTAGTACGCTAGCACGTAGGACTACGCTGCTCGAGTTCGACCCTCGAGCCCCTCTCTATTCGCGTAGTACACTAGCACGTAGTGCTACGCTGCCCGAGTTCGACCCTGGTGCTACCGGCACCAATAAAATTATTTTTCGCAACTTTAAGTTTAACACGTGCTAATTTAATACTCTTTTAAGAGAGAAGGTACAAAATTCCCAATAAAGGCATATATAATCAAAACGACTCTGCGATCAGTTTGTGTAGAGTATTGACAAATAAAATGTAAAGAAGGGTGTGCAAACATGGAAGCAATCGGAAACGCTCGGGTGAAGGGTAAATATTTACAGTATCAACAGCTTTAGAACGGAAGCCGCCTTACTTTGCGAATATTGAACTTAATAAACGGATTCGCAGAAATTCGCAAATCTTTACTAATAAATGGGGAGACGATTTTTTTGTTACATTTCACTGCCAAAACAGAAGCCGCAGAAGATTATCACCATTCCTGTATGAGACTTCTGCCATAGGATAAAGCGCGCTTCAGAGAAGCTTTTGATATAAATATTATGTAAATTTTTTGTTACGAATTTGATTCAATCGTTTGACATCTCGCCCTATACCTTACACTCGAAAAAGTAACGTCTATTTAATTAAACAATTAATTTTTACGTATTAATCTTTTTCAACGACTCTTTTTTTTTTCGCCGATCATAGATTTTAAATATAACAGATTTTGAGCCCTAGCGGGGTGGATAGAGGCTGTTACTGCCATCCAATTTCCACCAAGTTGGTCAACGCTTTTCTTAGAGTACATTGCCATTTGCCATACATCATAAAAACAAAACAGAGAGGTATTATATGTTTCTTTATGTATTTTTTTCTGCATGTATTTATGTAAAATGTCAATACATTGTTTTATAGTATGCACCTGATACTTTGACCCTACGCAACAATAAGCAGACTGTAGAGAATACCTTTTAGGCGTTAGGTCCACCTTTTTGTATACTTTTATTTTGTGCAAATAAAGATTAAGTAAATAAATTTCATTGCCGCCGATAAGAATTCGAACGCTGTGTTATCAGTTCAGCCCTGTAGTTCTGGGCTCTTAAGAATAAGACTACGGTATCCCCTGCCTGTCGTAGAAGGCGACTAAAAGGGTCCTCGGGTTCACTGGGCGACAAGGGTGGGGGCCTTTGTCGTCCGCCAAGGTGGACCCGGGAAGAAGGCGACATCGGCTGGCCCGTGTCGCCTTGCACTGTGAGGGCAGAAGGGGAGGGTAACCTCCCCCTCGGGACGTGCTCTCCTTGAGCACAGTGCAGAGGGGCTCCGGTGCGTTCCTCTGGAGATCCCGGAGCCCCTCGTCATGCACCGAGGAAAGGGCCACCGGGGAGGTGTTATCAGTTAGTAACTCGAACGTTTAGCCACTAATTACACAAATATCTGTATTTACAAGTTATTTAAACATGGTCTCAGTGTCATTGAACTTTTATTTGAACTTATGTAATTAGAAAGTGACATATAGTGTAATTTTTTTTTTAAAGAAAGCTAGTAATATTTTTTTTTCAGAAATATTACCAACAATCTTGTTAACCATTCCAACTAAGCTTAAGCTTGTGCTAGGACATGGTTCATGGCAATAGTCCAATGGTGGATTCGAACCCACGACCTTACGATTCGCAGGTCGTACCCGAAACCATTAGGCTATTGACGCTTCAAATTAATCTTCAATTTCTCATTTTATCTTTGAGTAGGTATTTCAGTCCGTTCTACCACGTAATCGTTTCTATTTTTGCATCCACTTTTGTTATGAGTAATTGAATCGTGAACTTTTGTGACCTGTCCTGACTCTAATCTATTTTGATCGGCACTAGTTAAAATTAAATTTAAAACAGTGTAAATCTGTTAATAGATTCACTACACTTTTTTATATAATTTAATCCATTACCGAAGGAGATCCTTGTAGATTTAGATTTACTTTTATGTTTCAATATTTTTTATACATCAAAGTTAATGCCGTTATGCATTACAGCGGGCTTGCACTGTATATACTGATGGACTGTAATGGCTTATTTTGAGGAATTTCACTTAATAAGCGTTCGAACTAATCATTCAACTATTGACATGAACCACTACTGCCGCTTCTGCTGTTGATTGGGGAAGTCCCACGCCCTCGAATAATAGCGGGATGTTATGAAGGCAGACTCTTACACAACTCTTTAAAGCATCTTGTCGAGCAGTGCAACGTGGAAGGGACTAGACCACGAGGCAGATCGCCAATGCGATGGACGAATCAGATGCTAGGGTATGGTGGGTGCCCTACACGAATGCGCCCGATTGACCAGCAGCGGAGATGGCGAGACGTTTTGTGGCGGGTGCTGACTGTTGCCCAACCCACCGGATCACGATGGACACGATCATTCTGACAAGAGTGAGGCGATCAAGAAGAAGTGAAGGCATTTTATACTTTTGCATTTTGCTCGGCAAGGCTATGGTTCCCTTGTCGGGCGAGATGGTTGAGCCATTTTTTTTCTCTTCATAATATGAGTTACCAACGCACTTGGAGACCCTTTAGTAGGTATTTGTTATCAGACTGCTATACCGCATGCTCTTTTATTCAGTTATCTTATAAAAAAGAAGGGAACATATTCCATCACCGATTTTCCGTATACCAACAAAATTACGTTTGCACTAATGAACATCCAGTTGTATAAACACAGAAGCACTCGCTGATGCCCTGTGAATACATCTCGTCAGAGGGCCCTGTAAAGCTATTTCCGTATTCCGTTTTGTTTAATTCAAGTTGTTCCACAATGTCCTCATTAGCAATCAGGGAATGTTTAGCCGCCATTGTTAGCGCAAGTTCGGCCGTCATCGGCAGAACTTCGGAATTTAAAATTATTTAAAATATCTCCGCCTACGTCAGGTGTTTTCAAGCGTCTGTTCAGATCCGGCTTGGGGCTTAAAGATAACGCTATATGCATATATTATTTTTTTTTACCTATTTTCCTACGCAAGTCAAAGTAAAAGGCTATTTATATCCCAATGGAGCATAGGCGCTCTCTGTACAGAGAGTATCAGCCCGTCACACGTGTCGGGTACGGATTGGGGGACTTGCCATGTCTTAGAACCAACCTCTAACCCATTTCTTCTTTTTCTCTTCATTACTAAAGGTAGTGCTCATTCTGAAGTGCCTTCACAGAAGTGTTGACGACAACTTACTGTTCTGTCTCCAGCTAACTCAAGGCGGTCAGAAGGTCGAGTCCCAATATAGCTTCAACTTGATAAGATGAGTCCCAATATAGTTTCAACTTTATAAGATAAAAGTACTACACTTCCTGTCTGCCACACTGATTTCTTACACAATTTTTTTTACCTTTAACGTAATAAGGCTATGGAATGCGCTGCCATCAAATGTATGTGCAGCTGGAACTTAGGCTACATTCAAATGCTCTTTCTTAAATCTATACTTAAATGAGGAATATTTATAAATTTTCCTTTTTCTGTCCCTATATCCATCTATATTTGGATCAATGTAGATGTATATGTTTATGTATGCTTGTATTTATGTTTATATTTTTATATTTGTCTTAGTCTACTTTTTTTTCTCTAAGGTTGCACTGTGTCTTTGTCTCTACACAACCCTAAGGTAGACTGGCAGAGAATACCTTCTAGAATTAAGTTCGCCTTTTTGTACACTTTTATTGTGGGCAAATTAAATAAATAAATAAATAAGATCAGGTTTCCCTGCTGCAACCAACACAGTTTAACTAGATTATCTGGTTGTCTTCAGAAAATGTGGCCACAGTAAGTCTGGTGTTGATTTTAAGTTGGCAGGAAATGGACTTGTTAGTTTTTCGTTGTCTATGGTATGGGCAACATCTAACCTGTTAAAAGTCCATAAATTTTGTATTGCAATATATAACCTTGCTAAATTAAAAATTACTTCACAAAAATGTCACGTTATTTTACGACGTCGTGATTGCTCGAAGGAAAAACGTAGGAAACCGTATTAAGACGGGAATCTCGAAATATCTCGTTACTGTAATCGGTTTAACCCTAAAGCTGGGCGTCTCGCGGGCGACCGGTACCCTCATTCACCTCTCACCTGAATTTCTAATGTTCCTTATGTTTGAATAACCTTTATTTTATCTTACACTGAATTCTATAAAATCGGTTAATACTTAGTATTTCTTTACGTTATATTTAAGGTCTATTTTCAATTGAGATTCTCAATCCGCCTGTATATTTTTTTACGTGTTTGTCCACGCAATACGTCATCGGTTCTTAAAATTTTAATTAAAATAATTATTTTTTTGTTCGATTTCAAAGAGCTATTAATTTTGTACACCATATACGACAATACGTTCTGAAGATATACCAGAAATGGTGCTTGCTGATTGAGATATTGGTAGTTATGACAATTCAAGACAACGAGCACGAATATGCACAAAGGAAAATAATATAGTATTGTTAAATAATAATTTATAATAAAAAGAGCGTTCGAGTATTGTGGCGGATACTGTTTTATCCGTGTTCCAGTGTTCGTTTTTAAATAATTTAATATGCTTTTAATGTGTCTTCTATCTCGTTCTTTTGTTGTATTATTATCTGTATACTATCGGTTAACCTAAATTATTATTTGCCTTTAACCTTTTCGGTTAACCTTTAACCATATCGGTGCCCTTTAAAATAATCCTATTCATCATATGTGGTATATAATGATTAATTACATATACTTTATATGTAATAAAACATTTGTTTATACATACGATTACATTTTAAATAGTGAACAAGCATGATATCGAATCTAATCGTTATTTTTTATTTTGTTGGGTGAAATTACAATTATATTTTGTAAATGCAATATTGTTTATCACTAAATTTTTTCATTAATCGACTAAATATATTGATCGAAATAAGCAATTACGTTCTGAATTAAAATTTTAAAAATAATAAAGTATTATAATCACTAATGTCTTTCCTCTTTGAACTTTTTTGTTAGGAGATTGCGCGATGGTTTCTGGCAACTTTCCGCGTCAAAACTTTTTGCGGGTATTTAATTCTTTATTTTGCTAAAGCTCCCTCGCTTTTATTCCAGACTGTTTGTTCTTACAACCGCTGTAATACTTTCCAACAACCTCATCTGTGACCCACAAAAACAATGTTACTTTAATAAAAGGATTAACCTTTACGGTACAATGATTAATGTACAGAAAAGTGAAGAATTTTCATAGATTGAAAATACTTTAACATTCTCCAACTCGTTGGGTACCTATAAGTGTCATTCAGTCTTCACGGGTACTACGAGCTTCTGACCCTGCCAATCTTAAGTGATCATCACATATATTCATCTTACTTTTTTTTTTGTTAACGGGGAGGAAATCTTCAAAAAGATACCCCGTCTTCTGGGGGGAAGTCAGCGGTTATGTGGGGTTTTTACCCACTAAAACCTCTCCGGTGGCCCTTTCCTTGGTGCATGACGAGAGTTTCCGGGATCTCCAGTGGAACGCACCGGAGCCCCTCTGCACTGTGCTCAAGGAGAGCACGTGCCGGGGAGGGGGAGCGGGGATTTACTCCCTACGGGCCAGCCGATGTCGCCTTCTCAGCTTCTCAGCTCAATCTTCAAGATTAGAGCCGTAGGCTCGTATTCCCCTTTTGCTATAAAAAAGGTGGCACAGCTCTTTGGTCGCTAGTCCTGAACTTCTTTAGGAAGCAACTGCCCCCGATAGGGACCTCAGCTTGGGCGTTTACTATACATTCGGTAGCTTTTTTCGCATAAGTACCGACATAGAGGGTTCCTTTTTGCCTTTTTTCCTAATTGACTTCTATGTTGTGTGCCCTATTGTTGTTGTGAAAAAAAAATTGCTGGACTTTTTACTTCTTTTTCTTCTTCGGCTTCTTCAGTTTTGTGGGAAGTATTGGTCACTGGCTGTATTATGTTCTTTCTTGTGTTTATTTCTTTGGTTTTAATAGGTTTGGTTGATGGTACTAACTTTTTCTGATCCAGTAATCGACTACGCGATCTTTTTCCGTCGACTTGGCAACCATTCATTATTCTAGGCTGTCTGCTGTAAACAAGCGAAGTGTCCAAAATATTTTAGTATCCCGTGTAGTCAGTCGACGACAGTCGAAAGCCATCTTGTTTCGATCGCCATTAGGTTAGATACATTGGTTTGACTTCCATACCATGGACTATACTTAACACCACATTTCAAAAGCGTTGGTAGTATGAATACTATTTGATTAAAAGTGGTACAACTTAGCGGCTGATATTAAACTGAACAACACATCGAATTTATAATTCAAAACTTAAAAACTTGCAAAATAAGATCGACTGAGATTAAAAGTGATAGGAAAGCAAACTCTTTGTCTAACCATTACTAAAGTTTTAACTCGTTGGACCTCGAACGAGCGAGATGCGGCTTTCGATCAGCCTCCGATATCATCGGGGGGCGAGAGCATGCTTAAACGAAGTTCATTAAAGATGAAAGCGGTGATATCTCGGTTGCAGCCGCCCGATACCGCTTGTTTTATTAATCAGCGTCGTCGAGTGTCGGCAGACGGGGTGTCAGACGATCCGCCCTTACGTAAGTCAGCCTCCGTAGTACGCAGCGGCGAGCCCCCGTGCCCCGCCCCGCGCACCCACTGTAGATCAATACTCCGGCCGGCGCCTTTGACATGTGGCCCGCGTGCCGCTTCGCAAATATTTACGTAGTGGAATCAGATCATAACTAGTTCCATTTAGCTGTTTGTGCGAGCGACGGACCGCGGCCGGACCAATAAAAACGGGCTCAATTGCCAACCGACGACTTAGTGCTTAATGTACGCGTAAATCTTTTTATATGCCCTGTTTATGATGGCCTAATTGAATTTCTTTTTTCTATATTTCGTTATAATTTGTTTATTCAAGTAGAATCTCGTGCGAATTTATTAACTAGCTTTTCATCAGCAATAACGTCGTAAATATTATAAACATGGGTAACTAATTATATTCAAATCTTCTAGATTTAAAGTTATATCGTGATTTTTTTTGGTACCTATAATGCTCCTCAACAAATGGCCTATCTAACAATATATAATATTCAAAACAATTTGGTAGTTTCTGTTATGACAAATAAACTGCTTTACGAAATATCTACGAAAATATATAAATTGATTTTCTTTAAAACCATGAGGCTCACAAATGTAAAATATATTTAGCCTATAATTAGCGCAATCAATGTTCTTATTTCATTAAATCTTTTAGCAAAATCATTGTGCCGTTCTCAGGTTATTAAAGTTCGTACAGATAGACAGAACAAAAACTTTTAAAAATTATAGAATTAGATTAAACGAATATTTGTCACACAACTTGATGAAAAAATTATACGTACAGACATAATCTACAGATTTATATAGGAATATAGGTTGTAGAAGGAATGTTTGGGGTAAGTAATGGCATCACATGAGGTCGTAAGACAAATTAGATATAATTCTGAAGGGCTTTTTGAGGCAATTTTTCCTCACGGCGTCGTAGCTTCCGTTCCGGAAGTTAACGATAATTCTCTGTAAGGAATAGATAGTAAATAAAAAATAAGCGGTTAGTTTATTTGGATAACAAACTCGTGACATTCTAGACCAGGAAAATTATCGTTGATAAATTGCTATCGTAAATGTAAGTGTGAAAAAATATTAGAAACTCTCGCAACTATTGCAACCCCTGTAGAGAATACGCAGACAGTCATCTTTGCCCTTTCACCAAGCTCACCAGGTTATATGATAGGTGATTTTTTTGTGCTTAAGAAAGTAAAAAATATGGACACACAAACCTTGACCGTAAGTTCCATAAAATCCGAAAATTTTGCCACTATTTGCAAAAATGCATTGTTTACTATTTCGGTTAATAAAGACAGTGTGCATTCAACCTAGTATAAAAAAAACATAAATCCTGGCTAGATTTTAGGATACGAAATTTGGTAAATGTATAATTGAGAAGAATTAAAAAGATCACAATAAAATTGTAAATTATCTGTTTGATTTGAGAGAAGCACAACCAAACAGAGCTCTTAAGACGCGTAGCCTGAACCTCTATTGAGAGCAACATGGCGGAAGGGTACTCGATTGAAAATTACGTAGTTTATATACATATGTTTATTATATTATATCCATCGTTCTAAGATATATGAGATCTAAGAGTTTGGGTAAAAAAGGGAATAGTGATTGCTATCTCTATGCTGTACGCTTCCCGAAGTGGCATATAACCTATAAAATAAACTAACTGTTTAGCTTAGATTGTCCCAATAGATTTTGCTAACAGAATAGCTAACGACCGAGTCGTGGTTAGGCCCTCTCGGGCGCCCTCGGATAGGACTGCTAACGCGTTATAATGGTAACCGTCGATGCCGAGGTTACCCCTCATCAGGGGGACCCTTGTGTCGAGTTACCACCTAATAGAGGTTCAGGCAAAGCGATCTAAGAGCTATGCCACCTCTCAATCCGGTGAAGCAGTCACTTCTCTGTGCCAACTGTGCTAGTTCGTCCAAAAAAAAAGCTATCTATTCCACTGTTACTGATTTGCCATAATGACATTCAATATATTACTTAAAAATATATAATAAAATATTTTCTAGATAAAATTTTACTAATACATTTAATGCGACACGTGCGTCTCAAAATATTAGACATGTTAGGATTTACCAAAGTATTCTTAAATACATATGCGCCTTTAAGAAACCCACCGCAAAGGTTCTAGAACGTTCGAGTAGGTAAAGTTTTAGCTACACGGGCATTCGTGTAATAGGATAAGGGAATTTGCTTTGACGTTGACGTTAATGTAACGTGGATGAATCACTAGGTACCATATCGAATTACTTTGCGAAATGTATCGTGCTTTCATTTAAATTAAATTATCATTTCGATGGATATAACATGTTTTAAATAAATGAGTCTTTAAGAAAATCTTGTCTGTATGTTGCTTACGTCATCAAGGTGTTATCTAGCAAGTAATAACGGTTTTAACCAAACTAATATTCCATCTATTTGTAGATCTCTGTAGTAATATATAATTATTACTGCTATATTTTTAATGTATTGATTTGTATATATATATATATGTGTGTAGGAGTGTTTTTCTTCTCTAAGATTGCTCTATTTACCTTGTCTCTATACTATACTATTTATCTATATATTATACTATATTATCTATACTATTTATAAAAACGTGATTTTACTGTTTTTTTTTACGACATCTCATAAATCTTTGAAGTGCTTTCATTATATTAGTATACTGGTACCTCAAAACTCGATGAGAATGCATTAAAACAACGTTACATACGTACAAAAAAATATTTATTCTTATATATAAAATTCTCGTGTCATAATGTATTAGTTACAACACTCCTCTAAAACAGCTTAACGGATTTTTATGAAATTTTGGATGCATATTCAGTAGGTCTGAGAATCGGCTGTTATCTATTTTCATATTCCTAAGTGACAAGGGCTGTCCACCCCTAAGATTTTTTATTTATTTATTGGACAATTTTTTTAAAGTGGCATTAAAAATACATACTACCCTAACTTTTCACCCTTCTATCACCAAGCCCTATTTTTTAATAGTCATTTCAGTAATTCAATCATTTTTTATTCCGCTCGATAACTAATCAAATTATCAATGTGTTTTTGATACTGCTACAACAAACATGATCCATGTCATATGCTGTCACCTTGCATTGCCGCTGGAAAATGATTTTTTTTTATATTTTGACTACCTGTGTGTTTGTTACCCTACCCTACGTAAACAGATAGTCATTCACATTCCACACACATTCCTTATACGATTGTTGTATCACTAAAAATAATTTTTATGGCAAAACAACGGTTGCCGTAATGCTTGTTGTATATAAAAATCCAATACAATGAAAATATATTTGTAATTAATGTTTCACCTTTCCAGGTTTAAAAAAGAAGTATTTTGGACAATTCTTTTTTTCGATTTTATAAAAAAAATTACCAAGTCGTCTAAATATGTAAAACTGCTACATGCGTAAGTTATCGTTAAGGATTATTTACCTGGCTTTGAATAATCATAAACCCACCAATATCTCATTCACTAAACAAGTTTCTATTCCATTACTCTAAAGAGAGTTTAAAGTTACAGCCGTATAGTTATATTCATATATAATTTTAATTTTAAAGTCTACTATATAATATTAAAAAGAAACATAATCAAATTAAATAACTACCACCTTTTTGAAATGGCTTGAAAATAAAAAATCATTCATTTCCTTTTGAATATTTAATTAAAAAAAAACCTCAATACTAACGCAATAATTTGAATTCTACGAAAGTATTTTATTTGAAAAAAAAAATGATTTTTAAATAGAAGCAAGTGCTTTGATGTTGACAAATTATATTTCACGCTACGCTGTGTACGGGAATGGCTCGCATCTCTTGCTTTATGGAAAAATGAAACGGATTCGTTAAAATTTAATAACGGACTTTTAAAAACTTAAGGTTCTCCATTCATAATACATAAAATTTTATTTCAATTTATTTTTAAATACATAATAATTTGTTATATTTAAATTAATTTAACGAAGGTTTAATTCAGTTTTATTAGTAAAAAAAATCAAAAAATATTTGTGCCCCGTGTAGAGAGGCTTATTACCTGTCTCATATGGGACCTAATAAGCTTGGCGAAAAGAGGAATGTGAAAGCTGTTTCTGTTTATTGGTAACCGTCCAAGCCGAGGTTACCCCTCACCAGGGGACCCTTGTGTCGAGTTACCACCTAATAGAGGTTCAGGCTAAGCGACCTAAGAGCTATGCCACCTCTCAATCCGGTGAAGCAGTAAAGGCAGAGAAGCGGCTCTGTGCCAACTGTGATAGTTCGTTCAAAAAAAAAACTGTTTCTGTCTACGCCACTGTAGTTAAAAGCACGCAAGAGGTTATTTATTAAGACTTGATTGACAAGTCGATCACCATAATCCGTTAAATTAGTATTCTAATATATTTAAATCTGAAGTGAAAATGTATATGTGATATATAATCTATGATGAAGCCATAGAGAATCTTGCGCGTGGTTTCGTTGCGTGGTGGAATTCGCATGAAATGTTTTCCCGTCGTATACATACATTTTCACTTAATAATACACACTTATTTTATTTCCATTTATGTCCACTTTAGTCTTAGTAGTATTAATTTATTTCGTAGAGAGAAAGAAGTATAAGAGCGACTCTTAAATGTGATAAGATAAAATTGTAGCTTTTTTAAATGAAATTGTATACTAATTTTGATAGTATAGTATTGTATTGTTATGAGTACTTGCTTACTATTTCTCAAATTATTTTTATATGATTAATACGTAACAAAAGTTAATTTCTTATTTAAAAAAGATTGCTATCAATTTTGTTTATAAATATTACGAATATTCTTGTCGTCCATTCCTGCTACGCGTAAGCTTGTGATTGATTCACATATTCGAATGGTAGATTCGAACCGGTCTGCGAAATTATTACCTACCCTTAATCATTAGGCTATCAACGCTCTTCGAGCTCCATATAATGTTAGTATGTGATAGAAATTCTTGTTTTCAGATTGCACAATTTTATGTGATCGTCTTTCAACCTACTTGGACACTCTCGAGTAAAAAATAGCATATACCCTTTTGCTAAGTAAGTTATAACAGAGATTCTAGCTGACAGCTCGGCTACGCATCAATCCGGTGAAGTCATAAAAGCCTTTGGGCTAAGAATGACAGTTAGCCATAAAATTCATTTGGTTTTTTGGTTGATTAAAAAGAGTAATATCATCGTGATTACGTATCTACGTTTCGGTTGATTCCTTCTTTTTCGTATATGAATGCTTTTAGATGTACACAGCCGAAGTTTCCTTAATGATAAACGAACTTCCTTACATAAAGGCCTATGACTAAGTACTCTCGAATTTCATTAGGAAAATCCCCAAGGCTTTGTGGCATGTGACCTTTGCTATATCAAGGTTGGATGAGCTGTTTGATGTTTCAAACGGTATTATGTAGACACGATCTTTTAACCAATTTTGATTATGGCAACACGATGTGATCGAATCAATAGACAACTCTACCAAGCTTACCAACATTTTGAATCACTTAATATTTAATCTAAATAATATTTTATTTTAAGGATATTTAATTGCCTATCATGCAGTTAGCTAGCGTCTTTATCTTCCGAGATATTCAAACTTTCTAAACAAGGGTCAGTTAACTTTTGCTCACGGCTATATTTTATAATATTCCTATTTGATTTCAAGACGGTTTTTGTACTTACTTGTAAATATACTTGTTCATGTTAATTGTTTACTCTCAGAGAGATGTTTCACAAACATTTCTTATGAAGGGCCTATTGAGTATCATAATTATGCCTAATTGCGACGCTTCTTCTCAGGTGCGCTTTACAGACTACACAAAGAACACGCTTCTGAATTGGTTTCACATTTCACCGTGACTTTCCAAAACACGAACAGCTTTTTGAAAAAATATTATGTATTTTTTTGTACTCAATATTTTTGTAAAGAAAATATCGATTTTAACCGACTACTATCGTATCGGAGCCGTGGTAGCTTAGTGTCTAGGCGGTTGGATTAAGTTGCATAGCTAGCAACCCGAGTTCGATCCCCGGTGCCGGCACCAATAAATTTATTGTTGCAATTTTATGTGCTGATTTACCACCCGCTCAACGATGAAGGAAAACACCGTGAGGAAACTAAAAAAATTTCTAAGGCTTCCGCACTAGAGTCGTGTGGCGGACTATGCCCTTATATTCTCTTTACAGAGAAGGCCTGCGCCCAACAGTGGGATGTGTATATTAAATATATGAAGGTTGTAACTTTAACTTAACTATCGTATAATTTATGCTTATCCGCTCATAGCAATTTGTTTGTATGTAAATTTATTGTTTTATGAGACCTTCACTTCTAAAGATTTATCATGAAACTCGAAGAATGCTTGTTGATTGATATATTGGCAAGTTTATGACAATTTAAGACTATACATAATATTTCGGACTATACATAAAACATAACTATCGGTTCATAATAAGATATATTCATTATTACTACCCACTGTTTGACATAAAAGCTACGTATCCGTAATTTTACTTACAAAAATGATGCTTATAATAGAATTGTATGCCCTATATTTAGATTAATTCGCAACATGTTATGTAATACAAAAGGTCAATAAACTTGGGTTGAATTGACTCGCCCACTCGTTTCCAATGAAGGCATCGTTACACGCCCACATCTTCCCACGGGCTGCCCACGGGAAAAAACAAATTATATTAGATTATCGTAACCGCTTAAATTAATATGCGTGGATTACATTTGACTGGTTATCAATTGGCGATTAACCTGTATATTGGATAGCTTTTCTTCTTGATATCATCAATAGAAATTGATTTTTTAAATAAATTTAATAAATAATAAAAAAAAACATTTTATAGTGTCAATCGCACCTCGTAATGAAGTGCTGTCTTATGAGTAGTTAAGTTAATTACTATTTCTTTGTTATCTTCTAACATATTTTTGAATGTTAAGTGAAATATGTGCTAAGTAAATTTTCCTTGAAAAAACTTTTTTAAAAAAATATATTGTTAAGTACATAGTACGTTGGCTCCTTACACAAATAAATAGAGACATTTTAGATATGACAACACAAGCTTATTGCTTATTCTACCGTAAATCGATAATCTGGTGGAATCATTTACCTTGTGCAAGATTTAGCATATTTAGCATTCGTGTTAACCACTCCAACTAACCGTAAGCTTGGTCTAGTACACGTTTCAGCCCTGTAGTTCTGGGCTCTCAAGAATAAGACTACGGTATCCCCTGCCTGTCGTACAAGGCGACTAAAAGGGGCCTCGGGTTCACTGGGCGACAAGGGTGGGGGCCTGAGTCGTCCACCAAAGTGGACCCGGGAAGAAGGCGACATCGGCTGGCCCGTGTCGTCTTGCGCTGCGAGGGCACAGGGGGGGAGGGAGTAACCTCCCCCCCCGGGACGTGCTCTCCTTGAGCACAGTGCAGAGGGGCTCCGGTGCGTTCCACTGGAGATCCCGGAGCCCCTCGTCATGCACCGAGGAAAGGGCCACCGGGGAGGTTTTAGTGGGTAAGAACCCCACATAACCGCCGGTTTCCCTGCAGAAGGCGGGGTATCTTTCTGAAGATTTCCTCCCCGTCAACAAAAAGTACACGTTTAATATCAATTGTCGAATGGTAAGAACTATAAAAATGTATTTGTTTTATTTGAAATGGTTTTATTTCATAATAATTTTCCTAGCAAAGACCTTCACTTCCAAAGATTTATCATGAAACTCGTAGAGTGCTTGTTGATTGATATATTGGCAAGTTTATGACAATTTAAGACTATACATAAAATTTACAACTATCGGTTCATAATAACATACATTCATTATTACTACCCACTGTTTGACATAAAAGCTACGTATCCGTAATTTTACTTACAAAAATGATGCTTATAATAGAATTGTATGCCCTATATTTAGATTAATTCGCAACATGTTATGTAATACAAAAGGTCAATAAACTTGGGTGTTGAATTGAATCGCCCACTCGTTTCCAATGAAGGCATCGTTACACGCCCACATCTTCCCACGGGCTGCCCACGGGAAAAAACAAATTATATTAGATAATCGTAACCGCTTTAATTAATATGCGTGGATGACATTTTACTGGTTACCAATTGGCGATTAACCTGTATATTAGATAGCTTTTCTTCTTGATATCATCAATAGAAATTGATTTTTTAAATAAATTTAATAAATAATAAAAAAAAACATTTTATAGTGTCAATCGCACCTCGTAATGAAGTGCTGTCTTATGAGTAGTTAAATTAATAACTATTTCTTTGTTATCTTATTACATATTTTTGAATGTTAAGTGAAATATGTGTTAAGTAAATTTTCCTTGAAAAACTTTTTAAAAATATATTATTAGTACATGGTACGTTGGCTCCTTACACAAATAAATAGAGACATTTTAGATATGACAACACAAGCTTATTGCTTATTCTACCGTAAATCGATAATCTGGTGGAATCATTTACCTTGTGCAAGATTTAGCAAATGTAACTAGCATTCGTGTTAACCACTCCAACTAACCGTAAGCTTGGTCTAGTACACGTTTCAGCCCTGTAGTTCTGGGCTCTCAAGAATAAGACTACGGTATCCCCTGCCTGTCGTACAAGGCGACTAAAAGGGGCCTCGGGTTCACTGGGCGACAAGGGTGGGGGCCTGAGTCGTCCACCAAAGTGGACCCGGGAAGAAGGCGACATCGGCTGGCCCGTGTCGTCTTGCGCTGCGAGGGGGCACAGGGGGGGAGGGAGTAACCTCCCCCCCCGGGACGTGCTCTCCTTGAGCACAGTGCAGAGGGGCTCCGGTGCGTTCCACTGGAGATCCCGGAGCCCCTCGTCATGCACCGAGGAAAGGGCCACCGGGAAGGTTTTAGTGGGTAAGAACCCCACATAACCGCCGCCTTCCCCCCACAAGGCGGGGTATCTTTCTGAAGATTTCCTCCCCGTCAACAAAAAAAGTACACGTTTAATATCAATTGTCGAATGGTAAGAACTATAAAAATGTATTAAAATAGTTTTATTTGATTATATAACATTAGCAATAGTATTTGTTATCTCTCTTAATTTAAATATTGTGTACGAAATAGAAGTTTGTAACACACATAAAATATAACTTGTTATTCGGGTACGTATGTGAACGCACCTTTGTTTTGTTATCTAAACCTTAGTTAGGAAATAGCAAATACTGAAAGGGGTGCGTTATTCCTATCAGTTGGCGTGCGACCCCGCCCGGGGGCGCTGCGCGACCTAATCGCATCATTTATCACGAATTGATCCATCTCGGAAGTACCAACTGTCACTTGTGAACTTTTTCGTTTAGCAAGTGGCGCCTCTTTCGGCGGAGAACCATTACAGAAATTCATCTACTTTACCAAGGCAAGGCAATGACTGTCTATGCATTTACTCGTATATAAACATCAATACAACGTACGTAAGTATATAACTAAGCATATGTAAAAGGTAACATAATCAGACATGTGCATACAAATGCGTGTATCTGATTAGTAAGATACTAATTGAATAAATATAGCATACGAAGCACGAGACATATACAAGTATTTGAAATAAAAACTTTATATTTAACAAATATGTATAGACGTGGAAGAAGCGAAAAAAGTTTGTCAGTGTGAAACAGTGCAAGATTCAAATTCATAATTTCTGCCTACCTGTTCTGAGTCAAGAGCGCAAGTAATTTTATTTTATTAATTAAAACTAAAATCGTTATATTTTACAATTCTTTCTTATCCCGGTATCCGTCAATATATAAGATCCAGGCTTTCTTAGCATTATCATTGTAAATACAGGGGAGTTGTTAAAGCTATGGGCTTAAAACTTCTATTGTTATAATTTAATAAATATAAAATATTACGCAGATAAGAGCCCAAAAAGCTTAGCTACTAGGCAACAACATGTTTATCACCGCTCTCCAAAAATCCCAAAAGATATATTCTTTACTTTTCTTATTAAATAAATTCTAATCTATAAAAAAATTGTGACAAAGAAGATCATCTCACGTATTGCAGTAAGTTGCGGCATTCAAGTTTTATTGCATGGCTAAAATTCTAAAAAGCGGAGCTAGACCACCACTTGACCTCGTAGCTTGAGTCTCTTCACAATTCATACCCTTAAAATAATTCTGTATATTATATATTTTATATAACTCTAGCAAGACGGCAAATATAAGAACACGCGTCGCTACGAAATACTCTCTACATTTCGTAGCAGGGTAATTCTAGAAGCTTTAAATGAGTAATGTTACGTTTAAAAAGTTAAAACAGTGCGCCCACTCTAATGAAATACGATGTAATTTATTGTTAAATATTTCAGAGGAAAAATATTAAAAAACAAAACAAAACTCTTGGGTAAATTGATATAATTTGTTTGTATCAAAAAAACGTATTTTTTTCTCCCCCGTTTCTTCCCGAAATTACAAAAGAGCAAGCAGACTGTTCGGACAGTTACTGAATGCTTGACAACATAGAATCTGGCTTTAACACACAATAAGGCATTTAACAATGCACATAAAAAGTCCCATTCTTCTTTCTGAGGATTTACTTCAAACATAATAGATGGAAATATAAATTAACTGTATCTATATTCTCTCTATTCTGTACAACCAAAACATACCATATCGTTCAGTTACAGGAAAATTATATATGAGCTGTTACAACTTTTAACCTTAGCTGGGAAGACAGAGCTAGTAATCACTGTCTCGACACCAGAAATTCGTTATATAACTACGATACTCCGCAAATCTTTGGAAGAGACCTGCGCGTAGCATTTGATTCGACAAGTTTTTATTATTATACGTAAATATAAATGTTGTCTGTTTGTTGGTTTATTGGCTATCACAGATTAATTGAAAGAAGGGTAATCACTAGAATACGGCGTCACCTGCACTTTTTTTATACTAAAAAATGTTTAAATTTTAATTTCTTTCAGATGCAGGCTCAGTTTAATTTAGCCGATTGAAAATCAAAAGAAATAGGTTCAATTGCATATTATCTTCTGACAGACGTACGCGGACAAATTATTCCAGTCCTTTGCTGTAAGAATAACGAAAAACGAAGCAAAGCTTAAGGGCAAAGTTCAAGTTTAAGGGGTGTCCACAATAACTTCCGATGCACTCCAAATCCTGTAGACAAACAACTATCGCCGACCGCCTGGGAAGAAAGCCTCGTAGCGATTTGTGTACTCTTTTATAAAATAAACATGTACAAAGTCGAACGTAACCACCAAATTCTATTAAGTATAAATGTCTCCAATAATATTAGTGAATAACGGACGCCATATAATTATAATTTGAAACCATTAAATTAAATTATATAGAATGCTAGCAATAATTTTTAATAAAAATTTTACTAACTTACTTGTTATACAAGTAATTTTTTTCCTTAACAAACTGGGATTTAATCTCGCGACCTATTAAGTGGAGAGTCGAACCGCGTAGCAGCTAGGCTAATAAGCTAATATTTAAGCGTCAATAGCCTAATGGTTTAGGGTGCAGCCCGCGAATCGTAAGGTCGTGGGTTCGAATCCACCATTCGACTATTGCCGTGAACCATGTCCTAGCATAAGCTTAAGCTTAGTTGGAATGGTTAACAAGATTGTTAGTAATATTTCTGAAAAAAAAGAAATATTGCTAGCTTTCTTTAAAAAATACATACTACATACGCAAACCATAATCAGCATTTTCATTTCGGCGAGTTCAAAGGTGTCGTTAATTTTAGTAGTAACATTCAGTATTTAGCTCAACATATGTGTCTAATTACAAGACGTCTGTGAACTAACAAGCTAATCCTAATACTCTTTAACGGTAGCTTGAGCAATATAAAGTGTAGAGTTTTTAATTACTACGTTTCACGCGCGTAAAGTTATGCACCGTTTACTGGCGCGGCGATGCCGACGCGACGTCTTTTTAGAGAAATAAGAGTGAGAGAACACTCGTTACTTACAACAGCTACGTAGCGTAGTACACCCACACGTAGTAGTATCCCACCGTAGGCATTCTAATATTTATTATCACTATAGTACGACCCTGCTGTCAAAACGGTGATCCTTGAAATAAACCATTTTGATGGGTCGTTTCATTCCTTGTTTAATGACTTTTAAATGTTTTAATAAAATCTTAGTTTTAAAGGGTGTCATAACAATAAGACCTAAAAATATCCTTATAATTTAAAAAAAAGAAGGCTATGCTATGCTATTTCCTTTTTCTTTTTTTACGATTCCACATAAGCTTATGCTTGTGCTAGGAGATGGTTCACGTCAATAGTCGAATGGTGGATTCGAACCCACGATTACGATACGATTCGAAGACCGTACCTTAAACTATTAGGCTATTGAGGCTTAAACAATACTCTTTGCCAAACTAGGAATATATAAATCAAATTAAAATAAGCATTTTTTGTCCTAATAAAGATATTAGGACATTACGTCAAGGTATTGAAAATCAAAGCCCCCAGGAAGACAATTGGTCCTTTGAAAATCGTTGGTAGAGGCCTATTTCCAGTCGTGGAAGTCCTAATGTAAATCGCTGAAACATGAGTGAGTAATAAAATTATTGGATTTTTATCATGTTTGCAAATGACTAAAAATTAGTCTTGATCAATCTGAATGTCCTGAGAATAAGGATAAAGTTATAAAATTATAATAGTATCATTCTTGACTAGAATGCAAACTGTTAAGACGATAAGACGTTTTTTAAAATTGATGAAAATCACGTTAAAATACCATTGCGTTGATAAAAATATACATACATGACTTGTATGTATGTCTATGCATTAAATATTTTATGAAAGCCTGTTAAAAATTATTAAAAAATATTCTTTAGTTATTAATTATATAATGATAAAACAAAGTGTAAACAAACTTACACTGCGTCATTGTATATTTATAGTTACAAATAAGTCTTGCATGATAACAATTCCACAATATCTCATAACACGTATGTATAAAAGTTAAAGTTAAAGTTAAAGTTAAAGTTACAGCCTTTATATATATATATATATATATATATATATATATATATATATATATATATATATATATATATATATATATATATATATATATATATATATATATATATATATATATATATATATATATATATATATATATATATATATATATATATATATATATATATATATATATATATATATATATATATATATATATATATATATATATATATATATATATATATATATATATATTATTACATCTACTATATAAATATAAGTCGGGTTTTCCTTCCTGACGCTATAACTCCAGAACGCATGAACCGATTTCCACGGTTTTGCATTCGTTGGAAAGGTCTCGGGCTCCGTGAGGTTTATAGCAGGTTTATAAGGAAAATTCAGGAAAAATTTCATCAGAAAAACGGGAAAATCTTTTTTCACATACAGCGCCATCTTTGATACATAGCATGTACTACAAACCAATATTTTAAGTAGATGGCGCCGGTGCGTGATACATTGTTTGACAGCTTCATGTGACAAACCGGTATTATGTTCACTGTGAAATTGTGAAAAAAGTAAAAATTAGTTATTCGTTTCCTTACATTTACCATCAAATCAATCACGTGTATTGTGCAAATTTTTATTAAATTTCAACAGCAGGCATTTGTCTTTAAGGTGGTAAGTTGAACTGTGTAAATTATGTGGATCGTGCATTTGAGGTTAAATTCACCACTCTGTCTATAGCCCAAAATGCCTAGAGGACGACGTGTGAACATCGGCCACCGCACAAGACATGCAAGCCAGCAACAAGTGTATTCACAGAACTTAACCGACGAAAGACAAAATATAATAAGAGAAAATGCCCGATTGAGACAACGCGTGAGCACACGAAGATCATTGGCATCATACAATCGCTTGGCATTCCAATATGATCCCACTGCGAACTACAGTGATGATGAAAATTTAGATATTGGACCAATGACGACTATATGCCGATATTGCAATGCGTTAAAGTTCAAAGAAACGGCTGGATTGTGCTGCGCAAGTGGAAAATTCAACTTGATCCATTACTTACACCACCACAGCCACTGAAACCATTGTTCGATGGAAGTGATCCCGATTCCAGCCATTTTTCTTCAACACATCCTTGAATACAATAACTGCTTCGCATGACTTCCTTTGGAGCTAATATCATTCGAGAAGGCGGCTTCATGCTGACTTGCAAGGTAAAAGATACAACACACATAACCAATCAATCACACCATTTTTTTTTTTTGTTCACGCGGGGAATCTTTTTACAGACCATCCTCCGGTACCTGGGTGGGCCGGAGGGATGTGTGGGACTCAGCCTGGGCAGCCTACCCACTAAACCTTCCGCGAATGCCATCAGCCGTTATGAGCGGGGTGCCCCGGATCTGTCAGCAACAGGACACCCCAACGACCGGCCGGTCCCGGCAAAGACCGGACTTCATCCTCAAAGGGGACTTCTCCGGCACTCAGAAGTCCCGACGACCTTCAATGCTGGGGCCAGGTACCCATCCTGGCCCTTGCGTGGGGGCGGCAGAGGGAGGAGCGTTCATAACGCCTCCTGCGCACCGATACGTCGCCTGCGGCTTCCTGAATCAAATGCTGCTGGACCGGTGGGCTGCATATCTTTAACTTAAAGCGTCAATAGCCTAATGGTTTAAGGTACGGCCTCCGAATCGTAAGGTCGTGGGTTCGAATCCACCATTCGACTATTGCCGTGAACCATGTCCTAGCACAAGCTTAAGCTTAGTTGGAATGGTTAACAAGATTGTTAGTAATATTTCTGAAAAAAAAAAAAGAAATATTGCTGGCTTTCTTTAAAAAAAACTACATATACCCCACACACTGCACCATCACAGGATCAGAAGTTACACCGTATTCTTTAACAAATGATTGTTTGCAATTACAGATACAAGGACAAATATATCATTTGCATGGTTCAATGGTGCCAACACCAGATGAACCGCATCAATTTCTGCAAATATATTTCATTTCGTCGATGGTGGATCAGCTGAATGTGCGGTGCAATATACAGGGAATACAACAGTTAAAGAGACGAATTATTGAACAGTTGCAAGCATTTTTCACGCTAATAATGCTGTGGTTAATATGTTCAAAACAGCATTGGAACGAATGCCATCGGATACGCATAAATTTGTCATAAGAGCTGATTGTACCCCAACAGGTGAACATGTGCGAAGATTCAATGATCAAGATGTGACATAGCTTTGGCGTTAGCATCATCTGGAATTGCGGCGACTCTTCTAGATGGTGGTCGTACTGCACATTCTGCGCTTAAGTTGCCACTCAATTTAAACGCAATTGATACTCAACATGCAATATTTCCCGATCAATGCAATGGGAAAATTGTTGATGCAATGCAAGCTCATTGTTTGGAATGAGTGCACAATGGCACATAAGAAATTACTTGAAGCACTTAACTTCACACTGAAGGATCTTCGGCGAAATAACAACCTCTTTGGCAGCTTGATGATATTGTTGGCAGGCGATTTCAGGCAGACGTTGCCAGTAATTCCCCGTGGAACGCCTGCAGATGAATTGAATGCTTGCCTGAAGGCATCACCTTTATGGAATAACGTAAAACATTATCGCTAACCACTAATATGAGAGTTCAACTTCAAAATGATCAAAGTGCTGCACAATTTTCCAAACAATTGTTAGCTGTTGGAAATGGAAAAGTCCCAGTTGATGTGACGTCTGGATTAATTACTCTTGCCAACGACTTTTTTCCGATTTGTAGACTCTCAATTGGCTCTTATTGAAAATGTTTTCCCAAACATTAGTGAGAATTATCAGAATTATGCTTGGTTAAGTCAATTTCACCATTCAATCAAAATTGCTGGCGATTTGGTGACATACAAATCCGTTGATTCCATAACAAATCCCGATGATGTAGTAAATTATCCAACGGAGTTTTGAACTCTCTGGAGTTACCAGGATTTCCACCACATAACTTGCAACTCAAAGTTGGTACAGTTATTATGATATTGCGTAATTTGAATCCACCGCGACTTTGCAGCGGTACTCGACTTTCGGTAAAAGACTTATGCCGAATTTGATTGAGGCAACAATTATTAACGGAAAGTACGCAGGTGAAAATGTATGTATTCCTCGAATACCAATGATTCCGACTGATCTTCCGTTTGAATTCAAACGATTGCAATTTCCAGTTCGCCTTGCGTTCGCAATGACAATTAACAAGTCGCAAGGCCAATCGCTTAGTGTTTGCGGGATAAATTTAGAAAATCATTGTTTTTCACATGGGCAGTTATATGTTGCGTGTTCACGAGTTGGGAAACCATCCGCTTTGTTTGTGTAAACGTCAGACCAAAAAACAAAAAATGTGGTTTACCACTTCAATGAAACGGATAATTTGCGGATACGTATGACGCTTCGATTCAGTATTTACTTTGGATTCACTTTCATTTACTTAGACAAGTTCAACTAAATAACACTTCATTTTTGTAATCGAAATGAATTCATTACTGTTGTGAAATGAAATAAAAATTTTCCTTTACAAATATAAAACAAAAATAAAATTTTTCTTCATCTTTTAATCACCAAACGAAATGTTACATAAAACGAAGCCATCTGGTGGCGAAACGGAGTTCGCCGGGTTTGCTAGTAAAGAGTATATAATAAAAATATGTTGCCCAATTTAGGAATGTATTAAGTGATTTACTTTAATAAATCGCAAATATTTTATGCTAATAATTATGAAATCATTTTAATGATTTCATATGTTTATTTAAATTTGAAATCTAATTAACTAATTTCTCTTTCTAATGTATTCTATTAAATAGAGGAGAAAATCATATAGAATATAGTATTTTTTATGATTTTTCTATTACCGCTAAGCTACTCCTATAGAGGTCATATATCATTATACGCATAACAGGTAAGCTGGGATTGTGTTCAAGCTAAAACTATAAAATGTGTCAGCTCACACTTTTTTTTAATTTAAGACAAAAGAACAAACTCCTTAAGACGTGGAGCCATGTTAAATTTGAAATCTATAGCGGTGATATTCAGGTCGGCGCGACCGCTCAAGGTCCCTTGACAAGATATCAGGTTATTATTGCGGCCTACTATTGCGGTTTCCTGTGGTTAGTAGAGGTAACAGGAGACCTTAAGACATACCGTAGTATCGAGCCACTTTTTTAACGTTTATTACAAGATTGTTTTTTTCAATTTGTTTCAGATTGACAATTTGTTTTCCAAAAAGAAAATTTTCCCAAATCCAAAAAAAAAACATTACTTTATAATTAAGACTTCTTTTTATTTTTAAACTAAAATTAAAATTGAATCTTTGTTACCGAACGGTAGAGAGCTTAAGGTAATTTGCGAACTCAATCGATTGTTTTAAAGTTTCAGCAATTAGCTACATTCACTTTTGCCTGGTGTTATAAAAATAATATTTAAGAAAATAGCTTTCATAGGGACTGCCGATATAAGTGAGAACTTATACTAAGAACTGTAGTGTTAAAATTTCATAATGTTTTAATTACAAAAAATCACACACCAAGCAACAGTTATATAATTTTTTTTTAAAACGAACAATGTTTCTTTTTTTTTCATAAATATAACTAATATTCTAGTTAACCATTCCAATTAAGCTTAGGTGGTTTCGAACTTACGACCTTACGATTGGCAGACCGTACCCTAAACAATTAGACCATTTATAGAGTTAGTAATTATTCAAATATTTTACAGGCTATACAAGATCATGACAAAATATTATATACATACAACATTAGCATGTGAGTGACACGAATGTGTAAGATTTACCGTACCAAAAAGTGCTAATATAAACATGTTTTCACTTCGAAAATCTCTAGACTAAATTTAATATCGGCCAGGTATATTCAGCCTCTCTTGGACGCCAGCCTCATGTTGGACGCAACTCACGTTGTACTTGCCGAATATTTATGTAAAAAAATATTTAGAAGCATTTATTTTTTCCTATTTATCCACCCCGTTCTCAAGTACAGCTTGTTTAATGATAAAAAACGTACCACTCTAAAAAAAAGTGCCGCCCAACGTGGGGCTCGAACCCACGACCCTGAGATTAAGAGTCTCATGCTCTACCGACTGAGCTAGCCGGGCTGTACGGTTCATGACCTAATATACACTTGTAACTTTGGAAAACTATCTATATAGCATTGGATTTGTTATTTAATTCGTATAAATTATTATTATTATATCTGTCTAAAAGAGAGTTTATGACTGTACATTACACAATTTTTGTAACTGATACTGTTGTGATACTGTTCCTTAAACATAATCTAAAAACACGACATTTCGTGGTCACTTGGAAGGCAAAGCCAAATTGGCTTTGCCTTCCATTGGCGAGCAAGACAGTATTTCACGCCTGCCCACCGTCTGCAACTTTACAAGGCGCAAGTATCTCTGGGCAGGGGCTCCCCAATACCAACTTCTTCCGTTTGACCGTGTACAACGTAGAGCTGCTCGAATAGTCGACGATCAGGGTCTTTCCGATCGACTCGATCCTCTGAGTCTGCGAAGAGATGTCAGTTCTCTTTGCATCCTGTATCGCATTTACCATGGGGAGTGTTCTGAGGAATTGTTCGGAATCATCCCAGCTACCGATTTCTATTACCGCACATCTCGGCAGAATTCCAAATTCCACCGCCACCACCTTGATGGTTGGCGTTCAACGACTGTACGTTTTTCGCGTAACTTCCTCCCACGCACTGCCAACTTGTGAAATCAACTGTCGCCAGCGGTGTTTCCGAACGTTTACGATTTAGGGACCTTCAAGAAACGAGCCTATTCCTATCCCAAAGGTCGGCAACGCACCTACAGCTCCTCTGGTGCTGTGGATGTTCATGGGCGACGGTGATCACTTAAGATCAGGTGAGCCGTATGCTCGTTTGCCACTTTTCATATAAAAAAAAAATTCTGAGTGGAGTGGTGAATATAATTTAAATTGTCTGAAAGCCTAATATCCTCTGGAGCTCCTGCTTGTTCCATGCTGCTAATGTCTTTGTGTAGTTACTTTAAAAATATAAAAAAAAAACGAATTAATTAATACCTACTGATTCACAGCTGGGGCAATAATATATTTGACTTCCAGGAAAATGGAAATGAATGAATGTTATTTATTATTTAATATAGATTTTCTTTCAAACTTAGCAAACTAGCTTTGCCCACGACTTCGTCCGCGTGGAATTTAACAAAAAAAGTTATTTAGTTTACTTTTTAGCGGTACCTTAACCCGAATATATTGTTAATAAAAACGGCGGAAGATTCTTATACCTTCATATTTTACACTTTTTACGACGCTACGCGGAGTTAGAGGGTACACATAGTGTTATATCTAAAAAATATGTCTGTTTTTTGAAAAGGTTCAGAAAAGATTCGTGTACCACCTATCTTACAGTTGTAATATGGCCAAAAAACTGAAATCTTATTCCGAACGTTTAAACTATTTTAAAATCACCTCGCTTGAAACTCGTAGGACGATGCTGGAAGTTTTGTTTTTTAAAAAACTAATATCAGGTACACTAGACTGCCCTGATCTGTTGTCTAAAGTACAGTTTAACGTTCCAATTGACGACAAAGACTTAAAAATATTAAGCTCTTCCTAAAACCTAAACATAGAACGAACCTGAAGGCACACTGTCCTTTGTACCGAATGTACTCTGTTTACAGGGATTACAGTGACATTGATTTAGCGGTAACGTCTGTAAATAGGATTAAAAAAATATTTGCTCCACCAAAATAATATAAATATATAACTAACCTAGGCCTTACAATTTAACGTTTTATTTTTTCTACTTTTTTACTTTTTAAAACAAAATCATAAATATTTCCTTTGTTAGTAAATTTTTCATTTTCGAAATTAGTTAAGTAGTGTTGTCTATGTTGTATGTATTTGTGAATGCTGTGTTTTCCTATAATTAGTAAGGCAATTAGAAGGTATTTGTGGATATATTAAATTAGCAAAGTATAATTATTGTTGGATAATATGAAAAATGTTGGGTAGTAGGAAAATATATTAGGAAAATGTTTCTGACACGCGGCCTATAAAAACGGAGATCTTGCCGACCTCAGGGAAGTTATACCTAAAAAATCCGTGTTAAAACGGTACCCAAGACCAGGGGAACAGTCGCCCCTGCGCTGATAACCGGGTAATGGGGTAACACCCGAGATACCTGCGGGGTTTCCCGTGGTGCTTAGATGACTCGACTGACTGACTGACTGACCTCAGGGCACTTGCGGTCCAGGCGTCGTCTTGGTGAGATCTTTCCGATATTATTTTACGTTGTAAATTTGTGTCGGCTCGCTGCCCGACTTTAATTTTGTTATTTACTTTTGTACTGAACCAATTATATTGAAAGAATACGTCCTACGAGTTTCTTGTCGGTTCTTCTCGTAGTAGAGTATTTTCGAACCGACGGTAGCTTCAGTAAATTTCATTTGAATTAAATAAAGTTACGTTAACCTGACGTCGAGGATTTTATTTTTTAGTTTATATACTAGTAGTTTACAACATCAGAAGTGGGATTCGCAGTCCACTTTAGTTAGTTTTCTAACATCAGAAGTGGGATTCGTACTTTTAGGGCCCATTTCGGCTTGGCTTAATTTTCTTTAGTTTGATGTGTGCTCTGTTTTCTTTGATGGTGAGTTTTTCACTCTATTTTTCTTGAGATTTTGTGATGTTAAATTTCCTGATATGAGGAAAAGAGTACATTAGGCGCGCTGTTTGGGGTTTGAGCCCTTAAGCCTGGAGTAATAGTGTCTTGGAGTGCATCGGACATGTTATCCCGGGGAGGGACCTCGAGCTTGAGACAACGGTTTATCTTGGAGTGCATCGGATACGTTGTCTTGAGGTCGGGTCGCTTGACTGAATTAAGTGTCTTCAATTGTTTTATCCTGGGGGATTCTGGACCCGGGATAACATTTGTCTTAGGTGCATCGGACATGTTATCCCGGGGAGGGACCTCGAGCTTGAGACAACGGTTTATCTTGGAGTGCATCGGATACGTTGTCTTGAGGAAACCGGGTACCTTGGGCGAAGTATAAGTCAGGGTCAGGTACGGCCGAGCCCTGATAAGGTCAAAGCATTGACAGACGCACCTGAGCCAACGACTGTTAGGCAGTTGGGGTATCGAGCAACAAGTTGCGCGTGGTTGCATTGTGTGTTGACCGACGAGCCGGTACTTGCAATTTGTTGGCCTTCTTTGCCGATTGAGGTCCACACAGATGCGGGTTCGATCGGTTATGGAGCAGTCTTGCTGCCGGTTCACGAGGTGGCTACATGAGTGGTAGCTTACTTTTCTAAGCTCACCCAAGGTGTGGAAGTAAATATTACTCTTACGAGCTTGAAACTCTCGCAGTGGTTAAGGCTTTGCAGCACTTTAGGGCATTATCTTGTTGGTGTGCACTTCACCGTGGTCACGGATTGTAACGCGTTGAAACTTACGCAACGTAAGAAAGACTTGTTACCTAGAGTGATCCGGTGGTGGGTATATCTTCAGGATTTTGATTTCGGGTTAGATTATCGAAAGGGTACTCTGATGTCACACGCCGATTATCTCAGTCGGAACCCTGTCAATGTGTGTACAGTTCAGAAGCCTCGGAACTGGGCGCAGATTGCTCAGGCTGCTGATGAGGAGACGCGTGGCCTCATTCAGAAATTGACTGACGGACAATTAGATGCAAATCGCTACGTCGTTAAAAACGACATCTTTTATGTGAAACATTCACCTACTGATGAACCCTCCGGCTTTTATGCTACATCCCGAAAGGTCATCGTCTCAGTTTGCTGAGAGTTTTCATGATGAGCATGATCACTCGGGAGTTGACAAAACTGTTGACCTCATATTGAAACACTTCTGGTTTCCGGGGTTGCGAGCATTTGTTCGCAAATACATTTCTCACTGTAGTTGAATCCTGTTTTCAATTTTAAACTATTTGATAAAGTTTGTTTTGTTACACAAACTTATTTGCTCTTAATGTGATCTTTTGAGCATATTACATTATTTTGAGCAAACCTCATGTCGATGTTGGTATCTGTGTGTCTGCTTGCGGTCACGGACTCAAACTAGAACAGAAGGAGTCCACCTCAACCACAGTCGACCCATATAACGAAGAGCTGTCGCCGGTAGTACCAGCGAACGAACAGTCGGCGAGCACCGAGCCGCAACCTGGTACATCTGGGATACAGACACTCGCCGAGCAGCGTGATCCGGTGACCGTCGGACCACAGCCTTGTGCCGGAGCATCTATGCCCTTGTTAGATATTTAAGTAGATTAGAGTTAAGGGAGCCCGAGGACGGACTCCTGGCAGGAAGGCCGTGTTGGATAATATGAAAAATGTTGGGTAGTAGGAAAATATATTAGGAAAATGTTTCTGACACGCGGCCTATAAAAACGGAGATCTTGCCGACCTCAGGGCACTTGCGGTCCAGGCGTTGTCTCGGTGAGATCTTTCCGATATTATTTTACGTTGTAAATTTGTGTCGGCTCGCTGCCCGACTTTAATTTTGTTATTTACTTTTGTACTGAACCAATTATATTGAAAGAATACGTCCTACGAGTTTCTTGTCGGTTCTTCTCGTAGTAGAGTATTTTCGAACCGACGGTAGCTTCAGTAAATTTCATTTGAATTAAATAAAGTTACGTTAACCTGACGTCGAGGATTTTATTTTTAGTTTATATACTAGTAGTTTACAACATCAGAAGTGGGATTCGCAGTCCACTTTAGTTAGTTTTCTAAGATTATACTTACTGTTGGAAAACCTTATTAAATAAATAAATAAAAAAATAAAAATAAATAAGTTATATTTGCAATTATTAAAATTCAACCTTGTGTAATTTAAATGTTAACAACTCTTTTATAAGCTGTTATGTCGATCATAAGCTATGACAAAAAGCTGTTAACCGCTTTTCACCGAGCTAATTGGATACCATATTTAAGAGGTGAACCCATCGCCGTACACCTTTTATTGATTGGACTGCATTGTGCTCTCAGCACGTCCCGGGGAGGGATTAACGACAGGCAGAGGTTACCGTAGCCTTATTCTACGAGCCCAGAATTACAGAGCTGCGTACACTATAACCTATTCTTACCGAGGATCGGAATATTGTTATAATCGCCAGACTTTAGTAACAAGAATAATTAAATAATTACGTGAATCTATAAAATAATGTGCCTACCCAAACAAACTAGATTACGGGTCACATGATGTGAAGTGACAACCGCCGCCTGTGAACATCCAAAACGACATAGGCGCTGCTGGTGTGTTGGCGATCTTTGAAAAAAGTATTTGAAGTCCGTAACAGTAATTTTATAAACAGCTTATCTGAATGATGCAATAACTGTAGCAAATAAACACTACGGAAGACAATCCCACGTTAGGCCATAACCTTACATTCAAAACAAGTATATTTTCAAGTAAAACAACAGCGGACTTCAAATCGAATCAATAGCGTACGCTATTAAGAGCAGACTATTATTTCCGAAAGTTGCATGTTTAAATTATGAATTACGTGCGGTTATATTCTCATTCTTTTTCATAGTATTTACCTGGTCTTGGATTGTCAAGGGCTTAAGTGAGTAAAAATCTCATATAACAAGTGTTTCTGGCAACACATGACACCCAGCGATTGTTATGCATAATAACTACTTCCAATGATATCTTAGTGATTTCACTGAACATTATTGTATCTTTAATTCATAAATAATAATTAAGTTGATCGTCACATGAACTTGGCATTGTAAACAATAGTTGTAACTTTATTAGTTCGTAATCTGACTTCCAATTAATTTTGTATAAAGATTGTGAGGACGCGCAGTTGTGACGGTATTCGTTATAAATAATTCTTTGTACAACGTTACGCTGTCTCAATAAAGCGAGTGTATTAGTTGTTGGATTATTTTATTCTACGAGACCTACAAATTATAACACAGATACTATTTTTCATTGTTTATACTAAAAGAAATGTAATGATTGATGAAGCGTCAATAGCCTAATGGTTTAGGGTACGGCCTGCGAATCGTACGGTCGTGGGTTCGAATCCACCATTCGACTATTGCCGTGAACCATGTCCTAGCACAAGCTTAAGCTTAGTTGGAATGGTTAGCAAGATTGTTAGTAATATTTGTGAAAAAAAAAGAAATATTGCTAGCTGTCATTTTTTAAAAAAAAAATGATTATTAAGGGCATAGGTTCACCAAATTGTCACTTCATTAAAGTCCCCGTTCAAATAAATAAGCAGTGGGGATATACACTGCGGGTTGGAGAGACTAAGCATCGGAGGGTATAGTTAAAAGTCTCGTTTAAGATTTTAAAAATATTTAATTCTCTCAATACAGTCGACAGTTTAACTCGAAGTGTTAACAATACCTTGTGCGTAAGGGAAAATATATTCTTTTAATATACAAATCCGGTGGTTCACAATCTGTGGATTTCTTTTGATTGGATAATTACATAGAAATAGTTATATAATTGAATTATGCGACTAAAAATTCATAGCCAATTATTCAAATTGCCAAATCGAAACGTAATAGTTGTTTGAAGGTAAATTTTAAATTGTGCGTTATTTTATACATTAACAAATCATTTAAATAAAAGTATTGTACTATTGTTTCTTCGGTGTGGGCATTCTCATGTGCGTCTCGTCGTTACCCTTACAACTAATATTTACAGGGTACCATTAAATTATGAACGTATAAATTAATATATCCTAATAAGTACTTTGCACAAAATGTCACAACGCTCGTCATTAATTTGAGGTCAGAGTCAGATCTACTGATTGACAGATCTTTGTGTCACTTCATATTGATAGCATTATTCTATCCACTACATTGTACTTTGTATTTTTCATTTAATATTTTGATCGCTAAATGCAGTCTCTTCTTTTCAAATATACCTGATCTTACCTAAAAATCACAACAATACAAGAATAGGTACATTACGTATTCTAATTAATCTCATAAATAGGTGGCTTATCTAATTTTAATAACTATCTAAATAATTTGTACAATGCATCCGTGTCTTCCGTTGATCGTGGATGAAATAATTAGACACGAAATAATAAATAATATGATAAATTAATAATAATATACGACCACATTCTTCAGAGACACACAAATGTAACAAAAAAAAATTGTATTGGAGACAAAATGGAAATGTCTTTAAATAGGAACACACGAAATAAATGTTAATGACATCAACACAAATTGATATTTGGTCTGTACAAAAAAGAATAAGCTCTCAAGTCTTTTTAACTCAAGCGCGTAGACAGCGATAGCGATTGATGTCCAATTATCACCGAGCTTATTTGGTCCCAATATGACGGACACAAATTTTAACAAAATGATTGTTTTTGTACTCAAAATCCAAAAAACAAAAACTTAACATTAGTTCAAGCCGGCTGTGATTCGAATCTCGGAATACTACCGCTTTGCTCTGTATTATAAGTAAATGTTACACGCTTCGACACATTCCTATACTGTACCACAATACATCATGGAATGATTTCAGTACTACGTACGTCTTCCAGTCACCAACAATGCACCCAAAATTGTAGCCTCCATTATTAGCATTAATTTACTGGAGATTTAATCTTAAAATTACGTTACTCGTAATACTGTCTTAAGGCTGTGTTAAATTATAAAACAATATTGCCGACCTTAAAACATCACGTATGCACTAATCTCAATTACAAAGAGATACATTATCATCATAACTTTAGGTAAAGATGTCATTTCATTCGTTGTATTAAATACCCAAACACTGTCCATCGATAGCACTATACACTCAACGAGTTTATTGAACAGTTTCCATAAACATTAATATACGGAAGTCCGTCCTAATGGCGGGAGGAATCGCTTTCATGGCCGGAATCTCTGCCGTTTTCTCTGGGCGAAGCGCGATGTTCCCGTTCATCTCTGTACCGATCTCTTCGGTCGCGTTCTCTCGACCTCTCCCTATCTCTATCCCTCTCACGATCCCTGTCTCTGTCTCGCTCCCGGTCGCGATCATCTTCGCGGTCCCTGCGACGGTCGTAGTAATGATAGGAACGTCTCGATTTTCTATCGCTCGGAGTCACCACTTCCACTTTAATATTAGCCGTCGCCGTGACCTGTGAACAAAATGATTATAAATATATATATATATATATATATATATATATTTACCTACAGTATATTGTTGACAAAACTTGCAATAATTGCTGTTAAAGATAATAAACTGTCACTTTCTTTTAATTCTAACGGGGTAAACAAGAGATTAGCAATCGTTCATAAACCTTAATTTTAATAAGCGCTAATTTATCGTGGCTGAGAAAAAGATGTTTGTCGGCCTGCTACATTTTTATCGCAATAAAGCAAATTCACCGCCCATTACTTGAAACGAAAAATGCAAAGCGCCTTACTCAGACAAAGGGGAAAGGACTCACCTTAGTGGTAATAGCTCCAGAGTGTGTAGTCTTCGAAGTGGGGGTAGAACGACCAGAGGCGGAATCACTACCATTGTATGTTGTGGTTTCAACGACAACTTCTGGCTGAACGACAATGGACTGCATAGAAGACTGGACGGAAGGGGCGGAGCTATGCCAACTGGGCGGTTCTTCGGTGATTGTAGTGAGAGAAGGTGCAGACGGCCGCGGTGCTGACTTCGCTCGGCTCGGCTTGTCGCCACCAGAACTTGATTTCCTTTGATGAACTGGTGAGCTCTTAGGCGATGGTGTTGATAAGCGCTCCGGATGTTCCAAAGGTCTCACCTGTAGAAAAAGATTTACCGTTTAATTTATTGATGTGACTACGTGACTGTCTGAACTTTGTTGTATTGTGTTAAGTCTTATTTCTAATTCAGAGTTCTCATCTCATGCACGGTAAAATTTATGTGCGCTGACGACTAATGTATTTGACGATAGAAGATTGATGATATATACAGGTTAAATTGAAATATTTTGCAGACGTCAACTCTCGTATTTGAACGCCATGGTTATCATTTTTGTAAATAATGTCACCCAATAATCACAATTTAAAAAAAAACTTAAAAATGCATTTCTTTTTTTAATTTAAGAATATTTAGACAGATTTCTTACTATTGATTTTATAATCAGGTACATCATTCTAAGCGTGAATCTCTGTAGTAATTATCTAGTAATGCCTACTCACTCTACTCTTGAAAACACCCTCATTTAAATCGGAGGAAAAGACCGCGGGAAATTTGTTTTAATGCTGTACAAATAATGAAGACACAAACTAAAGCGCATCTTTCGGGTTTAAGCCATTAACAGACATCAATAATGAACATCATTAGATGTACCTCAGTCCATTCCTCCTTTTGTCATAAAGAATGAATTCTATGTAAACAAGAAATAAGAACGTACCTCTGCAGTAGGGCCTAGTATCGATAGCACAATAGGAAAGAACAGTAGTCCATCGACCAGCCCCAGTATGACGAGTGCAAGTAGCAGCCGGAGGAATAATCTTGCAACGAAGCCGAACTCGCTGGTAGCCAACATTGAAGCTGCCAATGCAGCAGCTAATGCCCCGTGGACTACTGGTGCAAGGACGGACTCTAAGGCTAAAGACGCGCGACGTCTTCTACAGCCTATTGACGTAACGAAGCCCTGGAAAATAACATTTTAAAATAAGGACAAATGCTAAAGATAAATTTTCACGAAATTTGTTAACATTATTTTCCACCGTTCCAAAGAAGCAAGCAGTTGGTTCACGTCAATATTCGAAAATGGATAGCTACGTCTATTAGAAACTATCGGCTATTGTGTATTACCTTTGTTTGAAATAATAATTTGTCTTAACATACGTATAAAAGAATTTTGAATTAACTTTATTTAGAAAAGCTATTGTAATATTATAAATAGTAATAGTTATAATAAGTTAAACTGTACTTACCAAACACAAATGTACAGTAAAGTGCACTCCCCGTCCAATGGCCAGCACCAGTAGCACGGCTGGCACGGCGGACAGCTTCACTCCCAAGATGGCCATCACTCCCAATAGCTGCAGTACCAGTGTAGCCAGAGCCAAAGTCACCAACAGCGCCGCCCACGCGTTTAATAGCAACACCATCACAGCCTGAAAACAACATACTTTCATTCTCCAATTCGCAATTCACCTGTTAGAATCTGTTAGATTTCTTTGTTTAGAGCAGTGATTCTCAACCACTGTGCCGCGGCACATTTGTGTGCCGCCAAATTTTGCAAATATATAATAATGTTAATATTATTAAATTATATCATTTAAAAAGAAAATTATTTTTAACATGAATATATATTATTATTTCATATATTTAAAAATGTTGTCATAAACTATTTATGCAGTGTGTTGTAGTAAGTAAATTATATTTATCTTTTTCTTTGTGTGCCGCCAAATTTTGAAATCGTTAAATATGTCCCGCAACAAAAAAAAAGGTTGAGAATCACTGGTCTAGAGTATGTAGCAAAACTGCCACTCTTTTTGCAAGATAAATTTTCACATGTAACATTAATTTAATGGACCCATCTGTCACATACCAAACTGACCAGATTTGGTGAAAAGTGAACAACTATGTCTTTTTCTACCCTCAAAATTAATTTGATATACTCACCACAAATACAGCAGCCAACGCGCAAGCTAAAGCCAAAAGGAGCGATGTCCTCAAATAGAGATACTGTTCCCAAAATAAAAATGGTATTCCAGACGGAAAATTAGACAATCCCTTGGCTTCGAATTTCAAACACAACTCTCGCACAGACATGATCAACGTCTTTATACTATCTGTATCACTAAGACCCGATAAGTAGAAAGGTAACTGGGTATAAATCAACGGTGATGATTTAGGTATTTTCAAGTCTACATCTCCAGGGGAATGAGTCCACCTTTTCGGTTGAGGCTTCAAGTTCGCCTGCGAAGCTCCATAAGCCAACGCATCATTAGTAGCCCAGGCGGATAGATAATTGTAGAAAGCTTTCGGATTGATAATTCCATCTTTGTCGACCAATCTGTGACCGTTCTTTGTATCCGTGCTGATGAGTGATTTTTCTATAGGGTTGTCAACATGACCGGTCTGGACCATCAGTTTATAGGCTAGTATTCCTTCGTCGCTTGCATTTTTACACCAGTACTCTTGAGTTATACAACCACTAGCGACTTCTTTGTCAAAGGCCGCTTGGAGATCTAACAACCAATCTCGAAAGAGGCTCAGCCAGAACTTGGTCAGTCCACCGTTGTCGTTTTTTATAATATTCGGTATCCGAACGAATTGATCGTGATATTCGTAAAGCAGCTTCTGATTGGTTGGGTATTCGAAATCGCCCTGAGTGACCGCGTACATGTTATAGAAGCCGAAGTACTTCTCTTGTCTTGAGAGGAATTCGTGTTCGTCTGTGTTTTCGGGGACTATGTCGGTGAGGTCCAGACCGTCCTTTACTTTCGTTGCTCCCCAAAGGCTCGCCAGTATCACTGCTATCAACACTAGCATTGAAGTGACCTGAAATTAAAATAATACACTTAGATTGATAGGTCACGGGATTTTTTAAAACGTCATTATTCACATACAGATTTCTTATATTTATGGTAATGTCACATTGAAATAAAACAAGTTATTATATTTATCATATAGTGACATCAAATACTACGTGTATTGCCATAAAAACACTGTAAAAAGCTAAAACAATGGCGAATTTAATATTAATATTAAACTATGGTAAGATAATTTTTATTTCAATAGTAAATTTAGAGTACCGGCACTGTCTGAACTTTTGAAGACAAAAATATTACATAGTATGCCATTTATTGTCAATTAGATATGCAAGTCTTAGATATATTAACTAGACATGCAGATTTCCTTCACCGTTGAGTATGTGGTAAATCAGCAATAAAATTGCAATAAACAATTTCATTGGCAATATAGCGAACACCCGGTTGACAAATTACCATAAGTAATCAAGCTTAATGTATTTAATTCTGGCGATTATTCTGCCTCACCTTTACAGCAGGCCGCAATATGAATGGAGCGTAGTGATTTTTAGCCCACTTTGTAAGAGATAGACTAAGGCAACACGTCTTTGTCTTATTTCCTGACACCTCCGGGTCCAGTGGCTGGCGCGTCGTATCTTTCCAATTGCTCTGTGGACATACAATTATGTTAATATATCATTCTCTATCTGTTCAAGAAGATAAGATAAGATTCAAGAGATTTCAAAATAAATATATAATACAATTCACTTAATAGATAAAAATTGAAATAAATGATTGAATCACTTAATGAAATATTAAGCAGGTATCTCTATGGTACATGAAGTTTTGAGATCAACTTAATAAATATATAATACAATAAATATAGTGTAGTTATTTGATTTTTGTATATTATATACAATAATAAATGTAATAATAGATGTACATAATATTTTAATACATTAATATATAGAAAATTAAACACTTCGATATTTATTTTTTATATTGACTATGATTATGATTAGATTCTGTATAAATCCGTGTAAAGGTAATATTGCGCGCGCACGACATTGAGTTGTCCGGGGCTAAAAATCATTTATATTTTGTAGTTACAGTTTTATTTGTCTAATAAATGAGTACATTTACAACTTCACGAAATCTCTTGTAAAGTCTAAATAAGGCATTTGTCATAAATGTGAACCTACTTTATCATTCTTCCCACTTCGGCTGGAACGTTCCGGAAGCTTTTTGGTCCTCGTCACTGGGGATTCGGGCATCAGACAACAGAGGAGGTCAGTGCGTGCGGCCGACCTCCGGCGCAGGTCCAGTGATATCATGGCCGGGAATACAAGGAGCATGGAACCCAGGTTGAACAGCAGCAAGATTGCAGCCTGTAATTTGTTATAATGATCATTAGAACTTGTTACATTCAAAGAACTGTCCTTAAGTCTTTTTAAGGATACCTCTCGCAAGAAGACTAATTTATGTTACACCCTCTGTGTATTTTACAAACAAAGAATTACAACACCAAGTGTTTACGTGCATCATCATCATCAGACTGTGTCTATCTACTGCTGGAAATAGGTGTTCCCCAATGCCTTTCACCAGATGTGATTCTCCGCTTTCCGCATCCAGCCACTTCTGGCTATCCTTATAAGGTCGCTGGTCCTTCCAGAGGGAGGGTGCTCTACTGATTCATGTATCCCCCTATTTCATGACTGACCTCCCTATCTGCCGTCACCGACGTGGCAGATAGAGGGATAGAGTACAAATAACTACAACTACTAATTGTATATTTTTATTTTTTTTTCAAGTTTTTTTACTACAACTTTACCTGTAAGCAGAAGACTCTTAAAGCGGGTATCGGTAACAAAGCCGCCGCCAGAAAGGCCATGACGTTGCACAGGGACGCCAGGAGTACGCTTAATCCACTCTTTTTCAGTACCAAGCCGGTCCTCTCCTCCCTCGGCACGTCTCCCGCTTGCTCCACGTACGTGTGAGTGAGTAGGAACATGTCCTGTACACCCAAGCCCAGCGCCAGGAATGGAACTATCTGAGTACTAGATGCGTTGAATGGTATACCTGGAAAAATTACTTTAAGTTATACTTTACTACGACTTAATTAGATTTTATTAGATAAATGTATCAGTTCATATTTCTTTTGACTCTCTCATAAATAATTATTTATTTTATTTTGCCAAAGCAAGCATTATATTGCATAGTATGCTGGCAACCCGAGTTCGATCCTCAATTCCAGCGCCAACGAGATTGTTTGTTGAAATTTTAAATGCTGATTGCATGTGATAACTTGCTCTGCGGTTAAGAAAACATTGTATAGAAATCTTCCTTCTGTGAGAATTTTCCAAGGCATCCGAAGTCCGCCAACCAGCACTAAGGTCGAGGAGGACTTTTCCGTAAATGAAATGTTAATAAAAAACAGAAATTTAAAAAAAAAATGCAAATAAAATAATCACCTAATAAAGCACAAAAACCTAGGCCAGCGGCGACAGTGATTGACAGGAGAAGAACCCCGGCAATGCCCACACCGGCCTGCGAGCGAATGGGATCTCGCCATTGTATCAATGTTACCGCTACATAAATCAACTGAAATTAAACATAAAACAATAAATTAACAAAAAAAAACACCGACCTCAAATAAAATACAGACTAAAAATGCATTAAAAAAAAAAACTTTCAAACGCTAAAAATTGTGCATTGTACACGTTTCGAGCACGTGCCATCTCTCAATTCCGAAATATCACTGTTCCACACTTCTCGAAGATAGTTCCACATTCGTATACATTGCCGTTAATTCTCGAAGTCATACAACCAACCTCAATCTTCCAATATCTCGATCACACAAAGATTTTCTTAATTATATTATTAGTTAGTCTTCTACATGTCAGTGACGTTTTATTATGAAACCGATTACACGTATTATCAATCCATCATTATCATCAAATACGTCAAATACCAACACACATACGATTGGCCTGCCAGTGGTACTCCATAGGTAGTCCGAGTAGTAAGCACCAATGAGTTAAAATATAGTAGTAAATTAGTGCGACTAATGAAACTACACTCGTCAGCAAAAATAAAGGGTCGTTTAAGAAAGTAAATAATATAATATACTAATAAAATACTGTATTATCCAAGTTTACGTAAAATATATCTTTTTTCGTTTTATGTTTTTTAATGAAATATAAAAAAAATATAAAAATATTTTATTTTATTTTAAGGATATTTAATTGTCTATCATGCACAATATATTTCAGTTAGCTAGCGTCTTTATCTACCAAGATATTCAAACTTTCTTAACCGACCCTTCATTTTTGCTCACGGCTATAGTAGCAAATATCGATCAATATGATGCCAATGAACGTTCATTTTTACGCAATTGCTTTAGCAGACTCGAGCTCCGGTATCACTTTTAAATCCAAACTCCGGTGGGTTCAAACAAAACAATTTTTTTTAAATCTATTAGGGCAGTTCTTTTGAAGTCGGTTAAAAATATAACGGAAACCAAACAAAATATATGAGATGAAGAAACGAAGAGAACATTTAATGATTCTTACCATGAACATGTATCCCAATATGATGTTCTTCAGTGACAGTTCGGAGAATTTTCCCAGAATGTCGTTTAGTGTTGAAGTGGAGAACGGATAGAAGCTATACGACGGTGACACAGACTCCGAAGATGTCATTTTCCTCACTTCCTGCAATTCAGATAAAATAGTTATTTTAAGAATAGTGGTTAACTAAGCGTTCGAGTTTACGATCTTTTGGTCGCATGTTTGAGTCCCAGGCTGTTCTAACCATTTTCACGTGCTAAAATTCGTGAACGGTGTATGGTGAGCTAATTACCACCCATCATATGGGACTTAATATGGTCGGTAGAATGCAGATCGCGATTGTCTAACTCCGCTACTGTTACAAGAATATTTACGTGCAAAAACAAAAACTGACTTCAAATCGAGTTAATCATTATTACAAAATAGAACCTAAGCAAACTCTCATCAAACTATTCTTGAAGAACATCATTTCTAATAAACAATGAAAAATCTAAATCGATTAGTATGATACCAAGTTATTCGTCCATTTGTGGCGCATATACACGACGCACTTTTAAAACTTACATGGTTTTCTCATGTATGTCATTGTCAGAATTGAACCAAAATTAAATAGGACTACACGGGAAGCACCAGGTTCCCAATAAAAAATAATCGTCAAAATCGGTTCACCCAGTCAAAAGTTATGAAGTAATAAACATAAAAAAAAAACATACAAACGAATTGAGAACATCTCCCTTTTTGGAGTCGGTTAAAAAGGATGACTTTGAAAGGAAACTTGTACTATAGTTATACAAATGATATAAATGACTTCAACTTACAGCTGCAAACTTCCTCTGCCATGCGTCCAGCACGGTGGCAGCCTTCTCCTGGTTCCATCCGATATGGTGGACTTTATAATGATCTACCCAGTACTCGTACATCTCCCGTTCTCCCATCAGTTGCACCACGCTCTGCAACGCCTTGGCGCTTCGCAGTGCGTTCGTGGTGTTTCTGGTGGCACCACCCACAATCAACTGCTCCGGCCAGTGCATGTACGCGGCTGCGAAACCGTAGCACCCGTGGGACAGCTCTGCTGCTACATCTGGTACCTGTATTAAGTTATTTAAATTAATGATAAATGTTAAACAATTTCATTGGCCAAAACCGTCGTAAGGAATTCTAAGCCATGTGAAACCATGAATAGCCCTAGTGCGGCCAGTCCGCTGCGTGGCGAAATATGCCCTTATGCTATCATTACAGAGAATGGAACATACATATGTATATAGTATACTTATCTATTCTTCTTCAATTATTATTGATTTTTATTAAAAAAAGAAACAAAAAATTAAAAAATTCTGTTTGCAATTTTCGCTGTGATGAACCTACGCAATAGTTTCACCGGCTTCAGACTTTAGAGATGGCAAAACTCTTCGGTTACTCTAATCGCGTTAGCATTACGAACCAGAGCGCCCGAGAGGGCCGAACCACGATTCGGTCGGTAGCTTTTATCGGAAGACTATCAACACATTCAAATAGTTAACTGCCTTTAAAGTTTGAAATATTTCCTTATCAAATATTTGACGTTTTGAGCAGTGATAGCCATAATTTTGAGCTAAGCATGCCGTGCGCCCTGCGTGGGAGTTCTCATGGCGTATACTGGTCCAGCAAATCGGGCAAGAACTCTCCCTGCCGGTGGCAGTAGAGGCTGCGCTGGCGACGAAAACCAAATGGAAGGCGTTGGTCTCCTTCTGCGGGTCCGTAATGGCCCAGAAGGAGACCGCCAAACGGGATCGGGGAGAGGGCTAATCCCTCCTCCCCCAGAAGGCGGGTTATCTTGTTGAAGACTTCCCCCCGGCAACAAAAAAAAAGAAGCTAAGCATTCGACTTTATGATCCTAGGAATGTAGGAAGTTGTACCAAAAAGCTTTAGTTTTTCGGTCTTTTTTATATAACGGTAATATATATGCCCGCATAATGGTGCATAAGGATGGGGCTCACCGCATATCACAAACCGATCTAAAAAGCTAAGAGAAAATTAAACTGCGATCGCTAGGCACAGGTTGTAAGGACAGAAGGACTTGACTTTTTTTAAGTACTCCACTGTAGAAATATAAGAATTTCCGTAAATCAATTGTAATCCATTGCGAAGTGGAGACAATTACATAAAAAACTAAACACAATTGTCAAAAACAGGTGTTGTACAGAAAACATCATAATCAAAGCGGCTGCACATTGATGATAACGTTCCGGGAGATGAACAAAAGAGCGCGCAAAATTTACGAGTTGTACGTGGAAGTCCGTTTGTATCGGTATTGATATAATAGTGACATTGTGAGTCGATGGCGAGGCCCATTGAAGCGTGTACAATGCGCCCGTATAATGCTCGTCGGAACAATGCGCGCCCGTTCCTTCGGCGAACGTGGGTGGCGTGCGTTGCTCGCTCACACAAAAACGCACCCTGCCCACTAAACTGCCATTCCAATGAACTGCTTTTTTTGTCTTCAATAAAAGTGACAGACAGATACTCAGTGTACATCATCAATTAGCTGGAGCTGCTTCTGCACGATTGGGAAAGAAAACCTAGCAGAATATGGCTACAAAATACCTGCGCCATTAGTGAAATGACACTATACAAAACAAATACAACAATTTACGAGTAAAAACAAAAACTGACTACAGATCAAAGGGAACGGAACACTACTGCGCGGGGAGGCTCTCTTTTTAAATTACGAAGTACGTTTTTCTTTTTGATGAACTGCACAGAATGGCCAGACAAGCTGGCCTTGACTGCTTCACCGGATTGAGAGGTCGCTTAGCCTGAACCTGTATCGCTAGTAACTCGACACAAATGTCCCCCGGTGAGGGGTAACTCGGGCTTGGACGGTTACTATGTTAGGCGTAAATATTCCGATCCGAGGGCGCCCAAGAGGGTCGAACCACTAGTCGGTCGGTTGCTATTTCACGGATAATCTAAGGGACATTCAAAAGCTAAACTAACTTTGAGTGCCAATTCGGGAAGCGTTACGAAGTACTGGCATATTCTGTCACATCACCAATATCATAATTATCACCACCAATATCATAGGTACCAACCAATAAACAAAATGAATACGGGACCTAATTGAAACCAAAACATTAAAACAAAAAATCAAAATCGAGAACCCACAACTGAGATCCAGTGAGTGCACGGCCTTCGCTCAGAATGCTAACGCGATTAGAGAAACCGTCCAAGGCGAAGTCTCCTCAGAGGGGTTGCGCAGTATTGCTCCCAATAGAGGTTCAGGCTACGCGACCTTAGAGCTCTGCAACCATTCAAACCCGGTGAAACTATTGCGAACATCTCTAGCCAATCAGCGTAAGTTCGTCAAAAAAAATAGTGCACAAACTAATATATTTTGTATTTAGTGTCTGTGTGTACACTCTGTATAAATATTTTAAGTAGATGAGTAGCTGTCAGTAGCATAACTATAATTATTCGTCAACATTAAGTTGTTGCAGCCGCATCGGAAACTTATTTTGGAGATTTACTTTCACGTCGAGCAGGTAGCCCGCCATCTGGCGGGCGGCGGGCGCTTTCATCCCGCATTATTACCGTTTCCAGAGAAAAAAAAACTATTTCAATATAATGGAAAGTATTTATAGTTTACGCGCTCGTCCCCGATAAAGTTGTTTTATTTGTCACGACGTTGCATAGCTTATTTACGCTCACATAAAATCGTAACTATTCATAAAACGAGTTACGAGTCTAAGCTATACGTAACTTAATGAAAGTCGCGCATGCGTGACAAATGAATCATACCCGGCCTAATCATACTGCCATAAAAACCTAATCTTAAATATATAAACATTAGTTTAAACATATAAGCAATGATGATTTGTTATTTTGCTACAAGTCGACTGCGATTTACGATCGCGAGATCGAATCGTAATCGACTTATGGCAATGAAAATATGGTTTCAGTGCCACACATGGGACCTTAAAAGATGTCTCTATCTACACCGCTTGGGTTTAAAGGATGTGAGAGGTTTTCTTTTATTTGACTTTAAAGGCATAATTAACTTATCATATTATTTTAATTATAAACATATACATAAACACCGCACAGACCGAATCGAATCAAGCACTACCTTTTTTATTTTCTAAATATTATTGTTATGAAATTCTGGCGCCTATTTATTTGTTTATTTATTACATAAACCGTAGCACTTAGATTATGTATCAACTTTTAATAAAGACTACCAACAAAGGGATTCACAATTTATTCATAATATTTAGTTTAAGCTTTGATTGAAGTCGTCAGTGATTTCGTGATGTGAATGTGAGTGCTGTGTAGGTTTCTGTGTGTGTATTGTGTGTGGTATATGCCTGTTACTATGTCCTGCCAATGGCCTATTTCCTTCTACATTCAAGCTAGTTGTACGTTATTGACTTCTTACCTCTTAGATTATATCATCATCAGAACAACCAATATCACAAACAACAAGCATTCTTTAGGAGTTCCCTGGTATATGTTGGGAACTTTGTACGTCCTAAGGCTACAAAATTCATATGTAACCTATTTGTTAAAGGCTTTTAAACAATAAAAAAAGCGAAATCGTTTCATGAATGATTTTTTTTATATATAATGACATCGAGTGTATAGACATTGAATAAAAAAAACGAATAGAGAAGTTTTGAAGTTGGTAAATTAATGTGTATAATTACATGGCCTGTCTTCTTGTTGGGCGCGGTGTCTGGACAGTGGGTGTCGGTGGGGTCCAGGCACGGTTTCTTCATGTAGGCGGACGTAATGCCGGCCCTCTTCATGTAAGCCTCCATCGTGCTCAATGGAAACTGGAATTTCAACTTCCTCACTTCCTCCAAAACCTCTTGGGGATTTAAGTGCGTCCATTTCAACCTATGTTGTAGGCCTCTGTAATTACATATATACATGTAAGTTGTAAATATAAAGACGTATAGGTACATTTACTCATTTTTTATTTACATTTATTAGATGAAATAAGCTTGGCGAAAAGCGGACAACGAAAGATATCTCTGTCTACTCCGCTAGGGTTAAAAGGACGTGGAAGCTTTTATAAGATGCCTATTTTTTATGCAGATCTAAATTCTACATAATTATTTGAGTTAAGATGAAGTACGACACTTGACATTGGAAATCGCATTTTTCTATTTCATATCAAATTGCGTTTCGTATGAAGACACCGTCTTTGATTTCTCTTACTGAAGAAGTGTCCCACGCGTGAGTTTGTACGACCTAATTGTGAACGCACTTTTAGAATTTTATTATGTTTCTTTCATACAACTCTTGGAAAGTACTTGAAAAGATGAAAAAAGATCACCTATTTACAGCCGGTGTTCTCCGGTATAGATTCGGCATGACCTTTTCATGCCAATGCCAATAAAAGTAAAATCCCATTTCCATTGAAGTTATCCCTTTTTATAAAAAAAGTAGGAATTTTTGAAATTGGTAAATTGTACTTATTGTACCGAAACCTCGTCCACATAAGTCATCATGGCATCATAGTGGACAATGTTTGTTAGCTTTAGTATTCTTATAATGCATTGATGCCACTATGGTTCCCCGATGGCGTACCACTGACAAGCCAATCATGTATGTGTTAGTATTTGGCGTATTTGTTGATGAATTAATGATAATTGATATGTATATATGTTGTAGGTCGGTTTCATAATGAAACTTCTTGGCAAATAGAGGACTCGGTGACCTGAACTGTTAATCTCCTTTTGGAGTCGATTAAAAAAGTAACGTAGCAATATTTTTCTATACTTACGGAACCACAATAGGATAGTCGGGCCCTAACAACTTGGAGCCTTCCCAAAAGCAATCGAGCGGTGTGATGATGGCGCACGGGATGATGTTGTCGAATATTTTCTCTATGTGGTAGGCCTCGAAGTCGGGGATACTTGGACTATAGCAGAGGTCCTTCAGCCGCCACTCGATGTCATACATATGAATCGTGACCCGCGTCGCCGCCTGCACTACCTGCATATAAATGCAAACGGAATTTATTCCAAGTCTTTAACATCCACAGCTGGAAATAGGCCTCACGCAACAATTCCAGGTCGTAAGCGGTTTGCGTCCTGAAGTCGTTGACTACGTTGCGGAGGGACGTCCTAGGCTGCTCTTGCCGGTATATGGTCTCCAATTGACAGTTTTTTGGCCCCATCGGCCATTTGTTCTACGTGCTATATGCCCTACCCTTGCCACTTCAACTATCTTACACTTCAAGTCTTACTGAAGTGTAAGTGTAAGAATGTTATCTTTTTATTGACGGGGCCAACGACCATGTAGCTCATCCTCTCGGACGCCTTCTCTATTGCAAATACAATAAAGGTCAAAGCCAAGGTTCACACAGGAACCCACAACTAAATTGTCATATAAATAACTCAAATTACTTTGATAAATATCTCATTAACTCGTTTGTTTTTTCGTTCGCAAGGATTTAATGTGGTGTCACCAGATTTATAGAAGACACAACAAATGTCTCAGCTATAGTGACGTAATACGCACTGGATTTTGTGATCATTCGTCAGCTTAAAAATAAGATTTCACAACTTCTTGATGCGAGAGTTTATTCTGGCATCGCAAGCGGTTTATTTATAACGCGAGCTTATCCGAGAGACATTTCTGTTCAAATTAATACACGAATTCTTATTTTGAGTTAACGAAACAATAATGTGCACAACGAGCTTTAAATTAAAATGTTAGATGCCAGTGCATTTCAAAATTTTTTAATCCAGTGCTGTCGATGGTACCGTCTGTTTATATGTTATAGAACTGATAAGCTACAGAAAAATTCACTGTAAAATTTACAATTCTCCATCATTATATAGCTTTAGTAACTGGTTAGTAATTTCAGATAAGATCATCTCTGTCTATCCCTTATCTATAAAAGGGAAGTAATATTATTAAAGTCTGTGAAATAGGTAAAAGTAAAATTTGTAGGAGTAATTTTTATATATTTGATTAATAGGGGTACAATAATTTGGCTTGGTATACCTTTAGGTGAGCAAGCAACGCGCCAACGTGAAGCAGCGAGACGTCAGGATCCTTAGCAGTCTGTATGATGAGCTGGTGCGTGGACGAGTCCGTCTCACCCAGGGCTTTCGCGGTGTACTTCAGCTCCGCCTCCAGTCTCCCACCCTCTAAACAAACGGTTATTCATCAGCTAAATATTCCCTTTTCCCTGGTAAAGCTACCGTTCGACGAGGGGGACCCTTGAGTAGAGTTATTTCAAAATAGAAGTTCAACATGAAGCAGTACAGATTAGCTTCACTGGCTGATCTTATAGAATCTTATAGATCGTATAGGTTCGTCAAAAAACAAGTATACTTAATAAGTAAAAAAAAAACCAACTTTGCAACCAAATATAATCAATCGTAAGACTTATATGGTTTTCTCATGGATGTCATCGTCAGACCGTGAGCAAAAGGGGATCACACGGGGACCAACAGCTTTGTTGAAAGTTCTGAGGTAATGAAAATAAAAAAAGATATAATACAGATGAATTGAGACCCTGCGCCTTTTTTGAGGTCGGTTGGAAAATCAGCCAAAAGCCTCTTAATAGGTTGACTGTCCGTCAATTAATACAACAAGTTCGTCGACCCGCGCGCGTTGTCGTAAGCTGCCATTTCGTAAACTGTTTAAAAGAATAAACTCCAGCGTCCCTTTTAAATATTTATATCACCAGTATCATTGATGATTTATCGTAGTGTGTTTAATGTCCATTTTTACGTTTTACCTCATGTTTTATTATAGCATTTATCTTAAAAGTCGATTCATTTCCAAGTGCTTTTTTGTTGTGGTAATGTATAAGTAAACGGGCAGGATCACCAACAGCGTCGGCCTTCACCGGCGTACAAATTAGTGCGTAATGTGAAATGAGAAGAAAAAAGCCGAGTTTAATATTAATGAAAACGCAATTAAGTTCGCATTAAATTAGTTTCTTTAACTCGCAGACGCGGTCCTTGTACAGCCCGCTTCGGTACATTAAAATAAATCGTCGGTTAATGCGATAGTCGTTATGACCACAGATGTCTTAATTTACTTACTTGTGTTTTCACTTTGTACACTGATAATTCGCGACCACGCACTTTATTTATCGCGGTTAGTCTTTAACCACTTAATAGGTTAACTAGGACACAGTTATATTTTACACTTATTGTAAGTCATTAAAATGAAGTTCACAATAGAAAACGTATTGCCTTAGTGGCCTTCTCTGCCACTCAACTCTGGGTGAGAGACAAAAACATATTGGCAGGTGTAATCATCAAAGATAAGAGACGTATAATTAAGATAAATATATATACATGTTTATGTATGTACACAACGTATTATATATAAATAAAAAGACAAGTAGAACAGTCCTTTATACGATGTTTGCCTTTAAGTAATAACGTCAAACTGATCCCTTAAAAATATGCTTATTCGGTGCTCTTTTGACATTATTAATAATAAATCTTTATTGGTCACCAAAAATAATTCAGGAATGAACTATGAAGTCCCTGACTCCTGAGCTGGTTACTATTGGACCTGTGTTTTCAGTAGTCAGTGTCTTTGAAATCACAATAGAAACATTAACAATAGTGTATAAATGTGTGTTTTAAAATGTGTATGTATTTAATTATACACATTATCAGGCATTATCCGGTGAAGAGAAAGGTACTCATCGCCAAGAGTTATTCATGTTAAAATAAATAAAGTTAAAAATAAAAGACGTCACGCGACACGTTATTCAGGTTAGGCTAATATTCAAAATTTTCACGTACATATACATAGATAATTCCTTTATTGCACCAACATATATGTACAAAGGCGAACTTAATGCTATTTAGATCTTCTTCAAGATAACTTTTGGTGGTTAAGAGCAGGTTAAAGGTAGTGCCGATCAATATGTTCATGTACTATTTACTAGAAATCAATACGTTCTTTAGTTATCATAACCTTTTTTCGTCGTCACTCTTTCTCCATGACATTAATTATATCGCCAAATATTCATAAAAAGTTAAAGTTTATATAAAAATTTCAATGACTAAATTTTGAAAGTATAAACACGCTTACAACTTATTTGTGAACGAAACGGTACCGTTTGGTTGTAACAAAAAATCAGTTCTAAAATTAGCTAATAAACGCTGTCAGCACCTACGGCTTATTGGAGAGTGTCGACACATTTGTCACAGGAGCGGAGCGGTAAGAAGCTGCTTAACACATCCCGATGTGATTTATAGCGGAGTTGCGACAGCGCTACGCGGCCACACCCAGCGCTAGATATGATAAAAAAATATGAAAGACACTGGCATCTAACATTTTAAATGTTTTTATTTTTCATTCGACAGCTAAGCGGTTCGCTTTACGACCTGGCGGCCATAGATTCGGATGGAATTGTCATGAATTTCTGTTAAATATAGTCGTAATAAATCCCTTTTTGGACATAGGCTTCCGGCTAATGACTTCAAAAAACGGTTACAACAGGCTTTTTGTGGCTTCGGAAATTTGTTTCCAATATTTTATAACACAGTGAAAATTTTCTAACCAGCTATTTCAAATTCTTTTAAAAAGTTAATTTAAAAACAAAATAAAATTCTATTTTTAAATTAAAACCACAACCCTTATAACGACTTTATTTATGTACATTACAGATAAGATTTAAAAGGAATTACAAAAAACGGCAAGTCCTTTAAAATAACCGTCGAAAGTCTTCAGCGCGGGCCCACGGTTGTTAGCGTCCATTTTTTTTTTATTGCTTTCAACGCGATATTTTTTCGCCTCAGCAGCTAAGGTGAGACGTACTCATACGTTATCATCTCGTCGCGAGAATGAGCCCCAATTATCAGTCGGACCGTTGATTTATCGTCCGGTACCACGTGTTTTTTGCGCTGAATTAGGCCCGTAAGGTGTTAGATACAAGCCAATACTAACGTGTTATTTTAATTCTAATTTAAAGCTCTTGCAATATCTTAAGTGTTTCGATTCAATTTAAGTTGCATAAATTATGGTATAAGGGGACATTCTAATCACATAAAAGTTGAACACTTTATAAATACCCTTTTTATATATTGCGAAGTATTTAACGATTTAAGTGTTTACGATCTACTGTCGATTAGGATATGGTTCGAATCCTAATCGACATTTACCAGTGGGTTTTCTATTTTTGGTTGGTTTACGCGACGCTCTGTTTAATTTCTAAAATATTATAGTTATATTGCGAAGTTCTGAAGCATAAGTTCTCTTTCTTCATGCTTGTTGCCATTTAGGAGTTAAACCTACCAATATCTCAATCAACAACTATTCTTCAATCCCTTTTTAGGAGTTCCCTGGTCGGAATCCAAGGTCTTATAAAAACTAAAATAATAAGGGATCTTTTGTTTTAAAAAAAAACCTTTTAAACAAAAGAATCTGACTGCACAAACAAAAAAACACTCTATTTTGGAAGTCTTTTATATTCGAAATTAAAAAGAATTATCTTCCGCTTCGATGTAAGCTAATTTTTATACATCTTTGGAGAAGTTTCTCGAAATTTCATGGCAATCTCAGAGCGGGAGTGCAGCCGTGTGCCGGAGGCAGTTAACGCCCTCGTTCCACACGCACAAGGAATGCTATTTATTTTGGTCGCTAATTTATAGCGGGACAGGGTGCAGCCAGCGACACGGCCCGTCAACACTCGATCTTTACTCTCGTCTGCACTACAGTTTACACTTCGATATTCAACAGTTAATTGGAAATGGGCTTGTTGCACACTGTTATTCTATTTTCAACCCACTTCTAATTAGGAAGAGGATCTCAAATCGTCTTCGAGATTTGTTTATGTTTGTTACCTCATAACTTTCGACTGTGTTGATGAATGTTTTTTTTGTTTGAAAGCTGGCACTTCCCGTGTAGCCCCATTCACCCGTACATTATTATACATCTATTAGAAAACAAGGTGTCTCAATTTTGCATCAAGTATGTGCGCCACAAATGTACGAATAACATATAAGGTTAGTCCAAGGGTAGTTTGATGTGAGTTTGGTTAAGTTCTGATCAATTCTATTTCGTTATATTTCTACGATAATTCTTAAATACTAAGAGGACGTCAGCGCGTAATAGCGTTCAACGTTTGATTCGATTTGAAGTCGATTTTTAAGGAAAATATACTTGTTACATATATATATATATATATATTTATGTATATAAATACATATATATATAAATATATAGATATTTATGTATTTATATACATATATATATATGTCCCACTTTTGGGTACAGGTTTTTTGTAAAGAGAGTATAAAGCCGTACACCGCCATGCGGCCCAAGTGCGGTATGGCAGACTTCATATATCTTTAAAAAAAAATCTTAAATATATTGGAGCACTTGAAAATGTATAACACAATTTTTTTACAGCAGCTTCATACAATTATTGTTATCATTTTTTCATAACGCGCCTTTAGAAGTATAACTTCAAAAATCCTAAAAATATAACGTCTCATACTAGCAACGCCATTTATATGTAACTAAACAATGTCATCGAGTTTTTAAAAGCTTGAGTGAAGGAGACAATGGTTCACCTGACGGGGCCGCCTGTCCACAGATTGTCCTAACGCAAGCGTGATTTCGCAGAACACTTTGTATGCAAATGAGCTAATAAGCATTAAAATACAAAAAGGTCTCGAAAAAAAACGTGATTGACGTGCTAAGACGTTTCTTTTTTCATTTGCGGTCCAATGTTAAATTCGGATGAGTAACGATTTATTATTCTGAACTTCCTTTGATGTGATTTATAATATGCGTGAAATAGAGTGCCGTGTTCGTGATATAAAAAATGCACATTTTATATATGACATTTATTTTTAATTAACTTTGCCTCTTTTAATTACTACTGAAATGATTTCACGTATTTTACGTTTTATTTTTGAACTCCCTACGTTTCTAACACGGCATTTTAAATCCCTTGTCTTAGTTCTTGTAGCTTGCCATGTGATCTTGAATATTGGTTCACCGGGGGGACCCTTGTGTCGAGTTACTAGCAATAGAGGTTCAGGCTAAGCGACCTAAGAGCTGTGCCACCTCTCAATCCGCTGAAGCAGTCAAAGCCAGGCGCTCTGGCCAATCTGTGTAGTTCGTCATAAAAAAAAAATCTTGAATATTCGGAAACAAGATTAAATGTGATAAAATTCGTAAATATAAATTAGTTTCATTGAATTGAAAAGAAGAAAAATGTTCAAAATGTACAAATTTATATGATGTACTCAACCTAAGGATTTAATACATAGGCGATAGACTTTCGCCATCACAATTATTAAATCCTTTATCCTTTTCTATCACTGTTACATATACCTTATAATTTATTCATATATTATATATTTATTCCATGTGAGGTCGTACTTTTTTTTTTATGACGAACTACACTGATTGGCCAGAGAAGCTGGCCTTGACTGCTTCACCGGATTGAGAGGTGGCATAGCTCTTAGGTCGCTTAGCCTGAACCTCTATTGCTAGTAACTCGAAACAAGGGTCCCCGGTGAAATTAACCTCAGCTTGGACGGTTACTATGTTACGCGTAAGCATGCCGATCCGAGGGCGCCCGAGAGGGCCGAACCACGACTCGGTCGGTTGCTATTTCACGGATAATCTAAGAGACATTCAAAAGCTAAACTAACTTTGAGTGCCACTTCGGGAAGAGGTCGTACTTGTGCCTTGTAAAGATGCAGACGGTGGGCAATCGTGAATTACTGTCTCGCTCTGCTGAGTATACCAAGTTTGAATCTAATTCATATAATTCTATTCTATCAACATTTACTTGACGTGTTTTCATTCATACTGCATTTATAAAAATTGCTTCCAGTTTTGTGGACTAAACAAATAAATAATATATATGAACACAGGTATAAAAAAGATTGTTGCGGAGTTACTTTACACAGTTCCTAAATACAATTTTGTCTTAAGTAACTAGAAAATACGAACGGTATGCGTAGAGCTAAACATAGTTCACGTGCACTCGGGCCGGATATTAGGGATTATCATAAAGTGGAATGAGATCGAATGCTGGCCCGCACAGTGAGACGTTATTTTAATTCATGTTGGGATTATTGGTGCCGGGAGATTTGGGTAACGTAAATAACTTGATTGGAAGGTACCAAGGGATGTCGCATAAATATCAAATCACAATATGTTTAAGACTTCCCCATAATTAAATTCGTGATTATTCTCTTTCGTGAGATATGATCTCTGTCGTGTGCCAAGCGAAATAGATGTTCGACGCTGGCATTGCTGGTTTACTCCCTGATGTTTCGTTACCACGAATCGTCTCTTCCCTGCTATTTTGCCCATCGATATTTGTTGGAAAACTGATATTTTTCGTGTCGCAACACATGACCTCGGTAGACGACCTTTGACGGCCTGGAACAATTAGCTGTTCTTTCCGAAGCGGTGGAATAGCCGTATATTGGAAATCTTTATCTTTTCCATATAATAAATAATATTAGATTGTTAATGAATAATCATCTAAATAATATATATTTTATAGCACAACAATGATAGCCTTATAGCTTAACGTTTAGTTTGAAGGCATTATAAACGAACCCTCGACGAGTCAGTCGTTTCTGCCAATGGTTTCCTTCAACCATATTTCAACAGCGTAAACAATAATCACTGGTAAAGTTAAGAATGCGCAACTCGTCTTTAACCAAAGTTAATAAGTTCTATATGTGTGTATAGTCCTATATATGACAGGTGGTTAGCCCATCACCACACATTACACGACTTTATGTTCGTACGAAACCAACAAACGGAAATTCAAGACGGCTGGGGTTCGTACCACCGAAGTAAAGTTGAATTAGCTACTGGGCTATCACGGCAAAGAAACACATTACTAAATTGAGTAAGCACGTAGCGTTGATTAACGATGACAGTTAGTGGCAGTTGTACCAATGAGTTTCCGTTTTTATTCGACACTGATTTGCATACCAAACAGTAACTCATAATCATATGTGCCCAATCTACGGACATAGGGTCACTTATCACGTTTGAGACATAAGTATCGTGAATAGTGGATAGCGATTGCTTCTTATATAAATATATTATATACTACAACCTACCTATTGCGGCAGAGAAGCTGGCCGCTACTGTTTCAAAGAAATTTGAGAGGACATAGAACTTTAAAAACACTTAGCCTAAAGCTTAGCTTAAGAGCAACTCCGCTCACAGACTAAGGGACCTCTGCTAAGGGTACTGCAATAACATTAGTATTCCGATCCTATATAACCTTATTTTTTAACTCTCTTATATCCTTTGTTACCCCATTTTTTATTTTTTTTCCTATGAAAGGTGAAAATTGTTTGTACCGACGCCAAACGAATGATCTCTATGAAGATAGAGAAGCGACTGCGAAATTAACGAAACCTCGATTATGTGAATGGAGGAAAATTTGAGTCGTGGAGACATTTAAATATAGACATTTATAATCTGCGCCAAAAGAAAGCACGGGAGAGGGTCAAAGAGTGTTAATTTACAAAAGTAACGGAAAATGGTGGCTTAACTAGTAATGAAGAACAGAAAGTAAAAAAAAAAATCATTTAATTTTTATCAGAGTATTTCACTATATTTGATTCATATACATCGTACCTGTACAATAAAATTCATCAAAGTAGTTTTATTTAATGAGCAACATTCCCCGAAATTAAAAGAAAAACACCCTATGAATTTTAAGCATATAAAACCTGTTTCAATTACTATAATATTAAAAACATCTTTGATACACTTCCATGATTACGTACAATGAAGTAAAATCGGGCGCGGACGGCGTGTATCGGAACGTAGCAAGGTCACGCGAGGTTATCGTAGCGTACGCGCGAAGCTTTCACAGTCGACACGCCTTAGCGGCAAGGCGGCCTCTTTTGTTTATCCTTTTCCGTATATTTGTATTGCGACTGGCCGTTCCGCTGATTGCCGACAGTCATTTGTAAAAACAAAACTCTCATGAGTAATGTGGCGCTCGATATAACAATAATTGTATAATAAAAACTTCTATTGCTGAATTGTATTTATATTGCGTAATTCTTATATTTTATTTCATGTCTAATCATTTGAATGAAATATTTGTAGTAGATCTTACATAACTACATATTTGAAAATCTATAAGGTAAGAGATGAATCGTAAATTTATTCATATAAATTCCATTAATAAAAAAGATAAAAATAAAATGATAACTCAATTACTTTATTTTACTTTTATTAATATATTTCATCATTTAAAATAATTACATTTTAATATTTCTAAGCTGTTGTACACGGGAGTATCTTTCTTCCCTTATATCCTATAATAGTTACAATACGGGATTGTGGAAACTGCCTTAAGCTTAAAAGCGTTAATCTCAGAAAAAGACAGGGAGAGTTTGCCCAGCGTTATTTAGATATTGTACTAACAATCTACACTGTCAACAGAAACCTCTAATGAAGCATGCGAAATATTTTTCAAGTCACATGGTGGCTCAGTGGTCAAGTAAATCTCAATGTACGCGGACGGTTAATAGTTCTTAGAGCTTTTATTGCATTCCCAGTGCGTGCGCGGCGATAATGACGACATTTGGATTGGAGTCGATGCGGTAGCGGACGATCAGCGCGGACGATCGCAATGAATGACGTTACGAGAGAGGCAAGCGGGGCGAGGGGGGGAGGGAGTAGATCGTGCGCGCGCATGTGGTTGTGGCCACCCGCGCGCACCGCGCCGCGCCCGTGTGGTCCGAGTGATCCCCCTCCAATCCGCCCGCACCGCCTTCACTACCCCGCAGGGCCCACTATGCAAATTAGCCCGCGTAGACAACAGATGGATGGCGGAATAAACAAACCGCGCGTCCTTTGCGCGCCCGCGCGGACGATCGACATGACACGGCAGGACAACTTTAGATATGTTTTACAAACTTGCAACAATGTAATCCAAAGTTTTCTGACGTATATTAAATGTAGCCTAATAGTTTAAGGTAACATATGGTCGTAGGTTCGAATCCACTATTGAACTGAACCATCTCTTAGCAAAAGCTGAAGCTTAATTGGAATGATAAATAAGAATGTTAATAATATTCATATAATGAAAATCATGATTTAATATTATGGTATACAACACGAAAATCTGGAATATGTATATCGGTCATGGTCGCTAAATTGGCTCCGGTATCCGGTTTGTAAACAAAAACGAAACGCTCGTACATTAACGTTGCGTTCGCGCAAACGTGTTCATTAACTCTTACAACGAAATAAATTCTCGATCACACTTTAGTACTCCATAGATTGACTAATACCCACTTTGAAATAGTTTATAAGACATAAAAAAAGTTACTAGCTTTTATCGATGTTTTATATTTATTCATAAATATAAATTTAACGTAAGTAGCAAGTAAACTGGCACGCCGATAATATTGTTATCATTATTTATGATTCATAATAGCTAGTCATTCTTTTAATATCGTTATGTATTTTACAAAATCGGTATGGTTTCATTTTGCATTAGAGCCACAAAAACGAAATACGGATGTCTCTATCAAATTCTACAGAGAAATTTTGAGTGTCCAAACAGAAAATTGATCGTTATTCTCATAGTTATACAATTGAAAATAAGTTAACTAACTTTATCTATGCACAGGGTTGAATTTGGGCTGAAAAGAGTGGCACACGAGGCAGTTGGCGTGGAGCAAGGCGTAGCCAAACAAAAGCGAGCCGGACCATCAAATCCCTCGTCTTTTTTGTGAGTCAATAGATGTGTTATACATTTTTTACTTTTATTGGTCGTAATTTCACGTGGGGATATTTACGGGCGGCCGCGGGCCACCTAATTAAGTTGTTAGACGACTCCAGGTCCTTCGGCATTGTTTAACAGAGGCGGCTTTAGTTCCACGATAAGGTTTTTGAGGGTGATTATTAATGTATTTGTATTATTTGGACAGTAGCCGTGAACGGAACATTGACGTTTGATGTTTCTATTTCTATTCGAATTTATTGTTCGTTCATAAGGCTGTGTTTACGGCCAGGTACGTTTAAAATTGGAATGGCCGAATATAAAAAAAATACGCGAGTTCGCCGCGAATGGCGGGAGAACACGGCGACAGGTGCTTGTAGTAAAACTCGCCCACTTCCTTTTTCATTGTCTTCGATATTAATAATAAGTTCGATAAATACGTATTTTGTTTACATTATTATTTATGAGGAATTATATGAATAAAATTATTAAACGTATTGATCGTTGACACAAATCTATAGACAAGAAAAATAAACTAATTCAATTTTGACCACCGCAATATGTTGGTTAAAACCAGATGACAAATAACAGCTTTTGAAAAGCCATGATAGTTTAGCTATTTGGTAAAATGTGCAAATATTCACACGTGTAAAGCAAAAGCGATAAGATCTGTTATAAACACAGTGTTGCCAATAATATAAACTATTTTTGCTGATAACCGAATGCACTCCCCGCACCGCCTGAATACGTCAATTGTTCGAAGTCTAAATGTAAAAAGTATACTCTCACGTCCTTTTGCGTGATAGACAGAGACAACTTTCACTTTTCACCAAGCTTATTGGGTCGGATATGTAACAGAAGGTGAGCATATCGCCATACAGAGAGAAAAAATTTTAGCATGTGATTTTTTGTACTTAAGCCTAACATACAACAAGCACTAGGCCCTCCTTTGTTAAAATGTATCATAAAAATGTACAATACCAAGTATTATAGTCTTCCCAACTCAAGAGAACTGTAAAGATGGGAGTTATATTTATCTTTCATTGGTTTATAACTTATTTTTCTTTATCTGTAATCATTAACTTCTTTAGACCACCCAAATGTAAAAGGGACGCTCAATAATAAAACGACCGACGGTTTATTTGTGTTCTTTATTTGCTTTAAAATTAACTTTAAGTTTTTATATGTATTATAATACTATACCAATGAATTATCGTTTTTTGGTCTTTTAAGTACACGAAAATCACTTGCCAATAATTTGTGCCTGAAGTGGTGATGGGCAGCGCCTCGGCGAGAAGTAGACAGAGAATAATGCACAACGATAGATGCATTTAATTATCATTTTAACCGACTTCAAAAAAGGAGAAGGTTCTTATTTCGTCTGTAAGGTTTTTTATGAGTGTTACCTTATAGCTTTGATCTGGGTGAACTGATTTTGATGTTTTTTTTGTGGTTTCATTTCATTTTTGGCCCAATTTTGACAATGGGATCAATGAGAAAACCATATATACCATATAAGTGTTAAATTTGGATCAAGTATGTGCGCCACAAATAGACGAATAACTTAATATCACGCCAACCGATTTCGATCCATTTTTATTGGAAAGAATGTACTGCAAGGGTTGTTTGATGACAGTTTGCTTAGGTTCTGATTAATTCTATTACGTAATAATATAATAACATAATTCGGAAAAACAAAGAGGGCGTCCGCTCGAAAGAGATTGGTTCGATTTGAAAAGGTTTTTGTTTCAGCTCGTAAATATACTTGTGGTTTAAAACACTTGTAGATATTTAGAGGTTCGAAATATTCCCGATCGTAAAATCCAATTTGTCAACAACACCAGTTCCCGAGGGACGTGCCCGCATAGGATATAGCGCTTCCTCTCTTAATAACCTAAGTTCCGGGAGCGTCCGTACATCGTGCGAACCAATAATAATACCATGCTAACATGAATAATAAAGAGCATAATTTCAAAGAAACGAACTTCAAATACACGCGGTAGTTCCTTTTCCGGTGTTACACCTAAAAACGACTCTGCGCATCTGTCAAGTTAGCTGCCGACATTTATACACGTCAATAGTCGAATGGTCATTCGAACCTACGACTTTATAATTCGCAGACCGTACCCTAAACCATTAGGCTATTGACGCTATAAAACCATAAAGGCAAACAAATGGGCAAGACAGGTCATTAAATGACATAAATATAAATGCGCTAATGCTTTTTATTACCGAAAGCGCCCAGAGATGTTTGTTATTCGCGTTATTATTTACGATTTAATCGGACGCCGGTTAGATAATACGAACTTTAGGTATCGCATATCGGAATGAACTATCGAATTTAGCAATTTTACGATTCGACCACCCAGTGTCCCACCCGGGCCCGGTGATAAATTCAATGATCGAACCCAAAAAGGACCATGTGTTTCATTTCGCGGACATTCGGGTGGAATGAAGCGATCTCTCGATAAGAATGCGCGGGTCTGCCGCAACAATGTTGCCATGACAACGTGTACTGTGATCGATCGTCTCTTAAGTTTTATTTATGCGACTCTTAACACGGCCCTTGTGTTGTAGCTGTTAAGATTAATACGGAAATTAGTCATTAAATATCAGACATATTATTAATGGTTTTGCGATACGATGCTTTATAAAACTAGTGAGCCGATCTGGCTTCGCACAGGTAGCACTTATTATCTATTCTTACTAAAACACTAAAAATAGATGTAAATATATCTATTTTCTCTTATGTTTCTTAGATTTCTTTCTATAGATGAAAAATATATGTTGGCTAGGTTTTGCGTAAAATCCGTTCTTTCGTTTCGTTCTTGTTACTTTATTGCTCGATATTGCAAATTTACGTACGAGCATAGATAACATTATATTTCATGTCAATGCATTGCACAGTTTTAAAGATCTCGTTATTATTGCATTTCGCTTATATACGTATAAGTTTAAAATAAACATTTTCTTAATCAGATTTTAACATTCTATAGTCTAAAGATCGATTCCTAGCCGGCTTGTTGTTGCAAATAGATTTCGGTCATCAGTTTCTGAAGTGCACAAAAAGTGTCTTCCTAAAATTTGTATCTATAGTATCGCGAACAGTCACATACGGGTCCTAATACACTCGGTAAACAGAAGACTGCAATCACTATCTCTGTCTATCCCGCTTCTCGATTACATCTACTTCACGCCAATATTCGTAGTTATCCTGCAACGACAGTAGGAAACGACCACTTTATATCTTATTATTAAAGACATATCCGACTTGCAATTTTAAGTGCCGATTTACTACGTACTCGGCGGTGAAAGAAAACATCGTGAGGATATTTTCTAAGACATGTGAATTATGTCAATCCGCACTAGGGCCTCGTGGAAGACTATGCCCTTACACTCTTAAAACACATAAGGCCTGTGTCTAACAGTAGGACATATATGTAGGCTGTAACATTACAACCCTGTAGTTCTGGGCTCTCAAGAATAAGACTACGGTATTCCCTGCCTGTCGTAGAAGGCGACTAAAAGGGGCCTCGGGTTCAATTGGCGACAAGGGTGGGGGCCTTTGTCGTCCGCCAAGGTGGACCCGGTAAGAAGGCGACATCGGCTGGCCCGTGTCGCCTTGCACTGCGAGGGCACAGGGGGGGAGGGAGTAACCTCCCCCGGGAAGTGCTCTCTATGAGCACAGTGCAGAGGGGCTCCGGTGCGTTCCACTGGAGATCCCGGAGCCCCTCACCATGCACCGAGGAAGGGCCCCCGGGGAGGTTTTAGTGGGTAAAAACCCCACATAACCGCCGCCTTCCCCCCAGAAGGCGGGGTATCTTTCTGATGATTTCCTCCTCGTTAACAAAAAAAGGCTGTAACATTAACTTTTTAATCAACTTTTTAAATTGAATTATACTAAATTAGAAAAAAATTGTTACCATTAACTGTTCCTAAAACAGAGATTATTCACATCAATGGTTGAAAATTCTGTGATTCCGATCCTACGACGTTATATTTACACAAAAATCACGAATGTACGACGCTGTAAATATTATTTTGTATTAAGTAAACGATAAAAACGCATTGTTTGTTAGTTATTCCAAAATCGACTACAAATTACACATTGATATACAATATTAAAACAATATGTTATCGTAATTAGCATTGAAATATTCAACATCCTGTCGGTCAAAGGGACCGTCGTGCCACGGCTCACGTAACGTCCATAAAGCTGGTTATGTCAACAATTATCCTTTTACCTGCTATGTTTTATTAACAGGCGGTGCAATGGGGGACTAATTTAAAAGACAATGCCTCCATCACACGCACCGGACGCTTGTATGTGCAACCTACGTCGAATTACGATTCGCCATGTACATCGTATAAAGGCCCTAATAAACTGCGGCGCGTTGTGTAGTCGTGGAGGTATTCCACGCACGTCCCGGTAGACGGAAGCGGCCTTTCTTCATACGTGCCCATCACTGGTGCATTGATATTCCACTAGATGCGCAAACTGCCAGTTCTATCGCAATAGGCTTTTACGGCGTTTAGATTGAAAACACATGATAGTGTTGTAGTTTATGGTTTGTACCAGATATCTGGAATTTACTATTCGTAGCACGTACCTTGTACCCAGAGTTGGTCGACCCGGGAGTGGACTTGGGCCGATTTGAGGCCCACGCAGAAGGTGGATAGCACGAGGATTGCGACGAAGAGTACCTTCCCGGCGTCTCCTTGGAGGAAGCAACCTAGTACGAACAACTGTTCCTGCAGCCAGGCCCGTATCCACAGCGACGTGCGGCCGCCCTCGATGTTGCCCTGTTGCATCAAAACAAATTTATTTATTTAATCTTTATTTGAACAAACAAAAGCATACCTAAAAATGGACTTGATTCCATACCAGTCTACCTTAGGTTGTGTAGTGAGAAACTGGCTGGCAAGCTTAGAAATAAGACTTAAAATAATATATAAGTATACATACATACATGTATAATACAATAAAAATACATGTTATTAATATTTAAATAGCGTCCCATTTATACTAGTAGGTATAGATGGGCGATGTTGATTTAATGACACCAGCGAAATCGCATGCTCGTATATCAAAAAAACTTAAAAAAAAATATATTTTTATAACAAAAATACAAAAACAACTTTAAATGCACTTAAAAGTAAAACATATTGTATGTGACAAAAATTGTAGTACATCATGTAATACGGTACCTGCCATTACAGTTATATCACGAAGTTAGTATCTACATTCGTGCTCGTTGACCTTAAATAGTTTGGGTAAGCAGAGTAACCGGAAAATATCTGAGTCAGCAAACTATTCAAGTAACTCGTACAACTATTCGATTATTGGTAATTTTAATTTAATGCCCAAACACGTTAAAGTGGGACTATTTAATTGTTTTTTTTCCAGCAAAAATAATTAACATTTTTATTGGAAGAGGTCAAAATCTGAGTAACCTCCTCCATATATGAAATCGGTTATAATCTATAAGGACTTAAAGTGGTGCCCACGACCGCTGAGTAACACCGACCAAGAAGAGTAAGATTCAAATTAAAAAAAAAAACTCATCACTCTCATTTTTTATTTCCATTAAAACAATATAAAGAATGAATCTTAATTTTCTAATATCGAAATTTCCTAGATCTTACTATTCAACATATTTGGTGTGGAGACTTTAACCTCTGTCAGCATGCTGTAAGTTATCCTTCTCATGCTCGTTTTATGCGGACTGCTATTGAGTAAGTTAGCGAGGCCCGTCGCGATTTTAATGTGGCTGCGACTCCCTGTCGTCATACAAAAGCTTATCCCGAGTCTTTCTGAAATATCGTCCATGAAGAGGGCTATTCCGTGACACAGTCAGCTGTGTTTAAAAGAGCACGGACACAAGTCTGCGGTTGCGCTTTATTGGAAAAAAAATCGACATTTCGTATTGTATGTAAGTTTCCTTAAACTCCCGTTAAAAGACCTACCACACGTAACCTTGAAACAGAAGCGTTCCTTATCTTGCTGTATCGTAGAACATTTCAAGTATTGGAGCAATAGACGGTGCCCCGAACGCTTTGTCGGTGTATGTAATAACATCGTGCGTTTTAAACGTCGCTATAATTTCTCAGTTGATTGTGATTAATGGACGGGCGGGCGGGCCTGGCGCCGTCGCGGTTCAGCCGACTGATTATCTATCAATCGTGTGTACAGCTTACGTTGCGATAGAAGCCTCGTACCGTAGAACCGATAAACACGGTTCATCAGAGAAAATTGAGATGTACGCGTCCAGAGAGCAATCACGTAGCTACTACTATAGCAATACTAAATACTAGCAATATTAAAGTTACACAAAATATGAGAATAGAGTTAACGACATTTTGATTGGAAGGATCTAGTCATCAGATTTTTAAAACAAGAGACAAAGACAATAATATTCACTTCATTCGTCACAAGTGTCTTGACTATATAACAAAATAACTTTATATAACCACTATTTAACTAGAGCTTTCTGGCGGCTTGAGATACGGAATTTCTTGGAATAAATCCTAGAAATTATAAAGAGCTCAACCTCTTTAAGTTAAGCAGCCTAAAAGCTAGTGGTGATTACTCAATCCGGTGAAAAATCATAGTCTTCTTTAGGTACTTTGTGATCGTCAAAAAAGCAATAATGAATTAAGTTTTTTTTGTTACAATTTCGATCATCTGGTCATTTATGGATCAAGAATTAATTCTTGTATTTTGCTCTATTCAATTCGAATTCGATCCATATGGGAAGCACCTGTTTTTAAATATTTCACAGAATCGAAAGTTATTAGGTAACAAACAACAAAAATAAAAAAAAACATACAGACAAATTAAGAACCTTCACCTTTTTTTAAATCGCTTGAAAAACTGCCAGCTACACTGACTGACAGAATAGGTTCATTAAATAAAAAAGTAGACAATACTAGAAAAATTCTCCTATTATTACCAAGGACAAGACATGGCTGTATGTACTAAAGTCTTTTGCCTTTCCCGTTAAGGATAAATTAATTTCATAATTATCGTCGTAGACAATATTAAAACGCAAAAGTAAACCATAATCAACGAATGCAATGTCAAAATTTTAATGCAAAAATATGCAACGGAATAAAAACAGATACAGAGACCCGCTGTTACATAATGGAGGCGGCGGAGCGGAGATGACTCTCGGCGGGAACTCGTGAAGCGCCTACTAATTGCAGAATAATAACTCAATCGAGGTATCGTGTTGGATACAGCCATTACTCGGTCGGTAGTACGACGCTGTAAAGGCGAACTGTCTCTCGTACCGTGCGCCTAACACAAATTTTAATGGAACAGATAATAACAACAAGTTTAGTAATTTACTGCAAATTCTAATCTGTTGGAATTTCGCGAAATAACTCAAGATTAAACATAATTTAAGTGAAACAACTTTTTAGTTATAATATTATACAAAAAGGATTAGAGACGCTTAATGAATTGTTGCAAATTTAAAATACCAAAACTATAACAACTTATTTATTAGCAACCATTTTTTATTAGAAACTTATAGCACTTGCTATCGCCTTTTTACAGGACCTTATCAATAATGGTCTAAGAGACCTATATAAATAATTCATACAATCAAGCCTAATCGTCGGCCTACTAAAACTCAGATATCGTTGTACCAAAAAGCGTAACTAATGGTTTTTCATATTGACATCGAAAAATATTTGATTTTTTGATTAATTTAATGATTCTTTGATATTAATTGCAGTATATATAACAAAATATTTGGATGTTCCAAATATTTCCTTCCCATTATAAACATTGACATTTGATCCAACAACAGAGCTAGCAGATTACCATAACTAGCATAAATCGACAACTATGATGTCATTGAATGGTCATTTTGACACAATTGTAATTCGAACTTGAAAGCCCGACAGCTGTTACAAACTATTGCAAGTGCCTGCCCTTCCCCTTTAAAGGGGAGGAGAAGGTACGGCAGACTCGGCATAGAATGGGAGGTTTGGGCTAGGACAGGGCTTGGCACGTTGCACTAGAAAACCTTCAATTCAGCAGAAGCGCTACCCACGACTGGGGGAGCAGTTGTCCCCGTACTGATGACCCGGGTAATGGGGAATCACCTGCACCAGCACCCGCTTGCTTGCTTGTACAAATGTATACCAATGTGCACCTATATATTAAAACCAATCTTTAAAATTATGAAAAAAATATATCTATACAAATTGTTAATAGATGGCGATGAAAAGCGAGTCTGGTTTAAGATTAAGCACTCGTTAGTAATTTACACAAACCGGGAGCTTATTTCCAATTGATCGTAGTCATTAAACGTACGAGTTCGCTGAACCGGCGTCCGCTCGCGTTCGAAAACATCTCGTTACTTCGGTGTTCGGAGCATAAATAAATAAATCGTAGCAACAATATAATGGCAGATATAGCTCGGGAGCGTACGTTTCGGGCACAGTGGATGCCGCGCTGGGTGGGCGTGACGTCACGGACGGAATGCGCCCGCGCTCTCCCCCCACACCTCTACCCAGTCCCCGCGTGGCCCTTTGCCGTCTCCACGTGGTAATACAACCGTTCTTCACCACGGTGTACTCGTATCTTTCATTCATTCAAAATAAATGTTACGTAATACCTCTGCTATATATAATACTCCTGTAATATATAATAGCTTGTAATGAAAAGACAAGCTTTGACCGTATGTGATAGAGAACATTTATAAATTTGTACGATCCTCTTAATTCGAACCGTCAATAGCCTAATGGTTTAGGGTATGGTCTGCAAATCGTAAGGTCCACCATTCGACTATTGCGTGAACCATCTCCAAGCACAAGCTTAGTAGTAGTAAAAATATTGCTTGCTTTCTTTAAAAAAAAATTCTTCATACAACCGTTCCCATATAGTTGTATATCGTTTGTTTTCTTCCTAATGAAAATCGTTAATAGTTAAAAGCAGAGGCTTTTATCTCTTCACCAGAAGTTTGAGACTGGCGGATTGAGAGGAAATTTCGATTTGTTACTTTAGGCGGGAATGTATTCTAACCTAATGATTGCCGTTACAAATGCTCTAGAAAGTTTTAGAACTTTCATTTTTGGTATTAATTTATATGTGAAAATTATATGTTTATTATTTATTATGTTGCCCTTTGCTTAATAACGCATCATTTAGACAAACATAGTAGGCGATTAACGGACAATTTATTAACGGTTTCGGTCTTATTGAAATCTTAATGCTTATTCAGTTTTATTATTATACAGTGCGTTGTTTGTCCGATCTCATTCTCAAGCACCGTTACCACTAAAATATATCAGTACTATTTGATCTATTAATATGCAGCGCTTTGCAGTGAAAACACAGCGGTCATTCTATCTTAGTTGCTGCAGACCAGATGGTAAGCTCCAAGAACTGTGATAAGGGACGAAAAACGCCTCGGTCCCACGAAACAAGGAACATATGTGTAAGCACAGTAAGTATAAATGTGGTTGACACAAACAAACTTTCAGCTATATATTCCCTTAAGTAGAATATAAGATATTATATACCATTGTCGGGCACAGACCACCACACAGACGGGCTTTCCATGTCTTAGAAAACGCAAGTAGTGTTAGAAAATTTAAGACTTTTATGGTTTCCTCACTATGATTTCCTTCACAACCGAGCACGTGGTAAATCAGCACTAAAAACGCAACAAACAAATTTACTTGTGCCGTTAACGAGGATCGAAATTGGGTTGCTAGCGTACTTGAAGCGACCGCCTGGACACTGGAACTACCACGGCTTTTTTACTTAATTACCAAGAATTATTTCTGTATATCATATTTATATTCAGATCTGTGTTTAGATTAGTCTGTTTGTAATATTAGCTAAGAGGATGCTGGTTTCCTCACGATGTAAGGACATGTTGTAGATCAAAAATCTCGACCGGTATTGTGTACATAGCAAGTCAATTATGCCGACCTGTGAGGCCACGTCTGACGCAAGCGCCACGGAATCAGCTCGTATAATCCGCAACGCTAGCGCCGTCACTTCCTGCGATAAGATATCATCCGGTCACGGACTCGGCCACCTGGCGCCTAGATATAATTATCTTCCTTAGTTGAAAACAAATTCAGATGACATGATATATGCTTTACTAATTTTTTATTCGCAATGTATCTCTATAATACCTACTCCATAAGCTCTCACAGGGCAATGAAAAGAATAACGTGCTCAGTATTACGATCATTAGGTTTACTTTTTAACCGACTCCGAAAAAAGGAGGTTGTAAATACGTCCTTATTTTTTTTAAATGTTAGTTCACTTTGTTTTTATATTTCAGTTTATATCACTCATAGATCCGTCATTTATAAACCGATCTCAATTGTTTTTTCTGGTTTGAAGAATTTGGTTTCAATTCCCATGTGGATTTTTTTGGCAACTCTGGATTCCGTAGGTATAACTACTACTACTACGTAGTATAGCAAGTATCACGAATGTGGAAGAAGAAAGATAATATAGTTACAGAAGTAGTAGTGGCAGAGAGATAAGAGGACAGGTAGTTTCGATTTTAAGACAGTTTTTGTTTTTACCCGTAAATATTCCTGTTATAATTTACTAAACAAGCATTGTAAAGCGATTGGATACAGCGTTATTAATATATTTATAGTTATGTATTTATAATTATGTAAACACATCTCTTTATCGTGTGACAGGAAATTGTTGATAAATTTAGAAAGAGTAGTCGCTTGCCGGGCCGACTTTGTGCATTATCTGGGGTCACGCCCGGTGTAATAATTATCACGGATTGATTGCCTCGTAATGAGCTACGAAATCGTTTTCTGTTATAGCTGTATTGGTCGGACAATCAAATGCGTGGGACGTGCTAGTTGATACGAGGTCCGGGCGACGTGGGGGATATATCATAGCTTAAGGACGACTCATAGATGGAATAAATTAAGAAGCTCTCACGATCGTATTACACAAAACGGGTGGCCAGAAGTATATCAGGTAGCAGCCATTCTTTACCGACCAAATAAAGTATTAAAGTAACGATTTCTCTATGATTAAATGAATAAAAATAATATCATCTTTATTAAATCGCGTGTATCTGAATACTTTCTACTCAGACAATGAAAAGTACAAACTGGTATATATTATCACTGCGATTAACTGCGAAACGCACCAATGCATCTATCCTAAGCCAACTACAAATTAAGACTCGTTTGTCTACCATATGCCGACAACGAATCCTGGCGTATTTCGGACACACAATGCGCAGAGGCGACGAAAGTCTGGATAAACTGATCGTAGTTGGGGACACCGCAGGAAAAAGATCTCGCGGCCGTTCACCAACAAGGTGGTCCGATCAAGTAAAAGACTCGTCGTCCTCCAAATTTTACAGTGCTGTAAGAGACGCACTGGACAGAAGCCGGTGGAAGCAAATCATCCGCTCCAGGTGCAACCCTGATGGTGACCACGATCCTCAGACATGAGGGACCGACACTAGAGAGAGATATATTATAATTTATTTATTTTTAAAACAAGGGCAGTGCCATTGAAACTAGTTCACTGGCACTGCCCTTGCCTGCTCTTAACCACTAAAGATTAGCTGGAAGAAAATGCTAAATAGCATTAAGTTCGTTTTTGTACATATACTTTGGTGCAATAAAAGATTTTTCTATCTATGATTACCGTTATAACCACGAAAGCTCTCACGTCCGTACCTAAGCGGGATAGACAGAAATTGCAATCGCTATTTTTATAGAGCTTTTTGAATCCCAATTGTCATATTGGTTAAAAGAAATCTATCGCCCTACACGGGGTACACATTCTTAAGTACAATGTTATCACACATTCCGATAAATTCAAATCTTGATCTTCCAGTAATCGAACCCCGACTAATCTAATGGTTACTAAAAATATTTTGCCTACCGCATTTAAAAATAAATTGTTGGCAAAATTTCCTTTTCAATCTACTTCAAAACGAGGTTCTGAATTCGTCTGTATTTTTTTTTGTGTTACCGCATAACTTTCGACCAGGTGAACCGATTTTGATTATTTTTTAATTTGCATCAAGTATGTGCTCCACAAATGGACGATCTCATCAATATCACGTCAACGGATTTCGATATTCTATTTTTTATTGGAAAGGATGTACTTTAAGAGTAGTTTTAATCTGAATTTGGTTATGTTCTGATTAATTCTATTTCGTAATATTCCTACGATAATTCGGAAATACAAAGAGGGCGTCCGCTCATAATAGCATTCAAAATTTGATCCGATGGGCAGTCAGAAAAAATATTAGCATTCTGCACTCCTCTATATAAACTATAAGTGTGGGTAATTTAATACTTTTCAACGCAATTTTCGTAAAAGGTAATTATGTTATGATAGAAAACTTTAAATAGAATAGAATAGCATACGGAATTAGACAGTAAATAAAAATGTATACAGCTGGCCATAATTATAAAAAAAAGGCTTTACAGTTAACACTTATTTTATTATGTCTCATAGGTGGGCCCACCAAGCACCAGAATATTTTAGCATGTAATCTATCATTAAATATTCGTAAATATAACATTATTTATAACCCTACGTGTCAATTATAGGAACAACTTCATACGAATGTTAGATTTAAATGAACATTAGCATTGCAAGTCACATCTATGCACTATCGCTGACGCCGTCATACCAGACCCACGTCGCCGACTCCAGGATATCTGCATATAATGGGCAGTGGGTGTGGGACTATTATCCGACCGCATCCCGGGCAGCGCGCGTTTATCCCCACAACAAACTATCACTGGCGAACGACCGTTTCGCTTTACTCATTTGAATATTGTTTACATTTCACGCTCCACGTTTTGCGATTCCATTATCGATAGAAGCAGATATTTATCGACATTCACTTAACTATTGATTGCTTTGACATGGCTCTTATGATAAGCATAGCGAATTCTGACTACTTAAAGTTTAACATAATAGAGACATTTTAACCGACTTCAAAAGGAAGGTGATTCTCAATTCTACTGTTTTTATGTTACCTTCTTTTTTTAAATGTAAGCTGGTACTTCCCGTGTAGCCCGGACGACAATGGCATCCATGAGAAAACCATAGTCTTAAAAGAGATTGTCAAATCATCGATATATTTAATGTTAAATTCAACAATGATTTGAAGTCGGTTTTAGTGTTTGCTTGTAAATATACTTGTTATTTTTGGTAGGGACGCTGATCTGCTACATCCCAGGGTTTCTGGGAGATGACCATACTTTATGAGATTCATCCTGGACCTTGAAGTAACTGAGCGTATGGGTCACCCGACTACGGAAACATGAGGGTTTGGTTATTTAATAATTTATTTGAAAAAATATCTTAATCGTCTACAGCCCAATGGTTTATAGTGCGGTCTGCGAAACGTAATGCCGTAGGTTCGAATCCACCAAGTTTAAGCTTATTAAGAATAATTATATAAAGAATTTTAGTAACATTGTTAGAATTTTAAAAAGTCTCGTACGTTTTAAGCAGGCTAAACAGAGATGGTGAGTCAGAAAATTAATGCTTTAGACCAGTGGTGTGCAAACTTTTTGGTTGGCGGGCCACAAATTGTAAGAAATACTTTAAAAGGGGCCAAAATTTTACCGAAAAAAATATTTTGATTTATAAAATCAACTTAACAAATTAATTAAAAGCTAATTAAGCAAATTACACAAATTGTTAATGGAAATTATTTTTTTGGCTTTTTACGTAATTTTTTTTTAAGCAAACCGTGAATTTTTAAAGGTTTTAAACACTACTGATATAAATAAAACAGAAACAATTTTACAATAACACATCAACAAAATTTTACAATTAACAAAACAAAATCTTAGCGGGCCGGATGAAATGCTTTAACGGGCCAGATTTGGCCCGCGGGCCGTAGTTTGCCCACCACTGCTTTAGACCTTAATTAATCAATACTCCTTATCTTTTATTAAAATATAAATTATTAACTTTTTAATAATTTTATGTTACATTTAAGATGTAAGATTTTAATAATTTTAAACTTTTAACATAGAATTACTGACATTCCATCTAAATGAGATTAAATTCAGCATTTTTAATTTCGATAAACGGAGCTCCGAGGACTTGGAGGTTTGAAGAAGTTTTGGTTATTTGACTAGAGTTTTTTAGGTATGTCAGTGACATTATTTTAGATTTTTATTTAGGAACAGGAACTAATTAACATATCAGTAAACAGTAAAACCGATATAAGTAATTTATTACAGTATTAGTGAAGATTATCTCTATATATAGCCAGTATAAGTTTTATTCGACTCGACATGTTTTTATTTTTCACACACACATTTCCGTGTACTTTGTTCAATACTAAAAATGAGTCTATTTTTAACAGCACAGATCTAAATAAAGACATAATATTCAGAAATACTCCTGGTAATCACGTAAAAAAGCCGTAGTGGCTCAGTGTCTCCGAGTTCGTTCCCTGAAAAGAAATTGTTCATTGCAAACCATGTGCTCCGTGGTGACTAACAACATCGTGAAGAAACTAATAATTTTAGAAAAATTGTTTAGATATTTAGTTTAAGGCCGCTTGTTAAACTATGCCCTATTACTCTAATCACAGAGAAATTCTGTGCCAGTATTCCACTGTACACATTTTAATTCAAATCACATGAAATGAACATAAAGTACACAAAAAATAACGTCTGTAAACAGTTGCTAAGCCAAGCTTCTGTTAAACAAATCATGCGATTATAACCTTATATAACAGTACAACAAGTTTTATTCCAAAATAACGACATATATTTATTTACACGCCAATCAGAAGCGGAAAATAATTTATCGAGAAAGTTGGCAAGTTAGGCGCTAGCAGGAAACCGGTCGGGTCGGTCATATGATAGCCACTTCATCGGCAACATACTAGGTTACTAGTATTTTACAAGTGTAATTTTTTATTACATAAAAAACAAAAATCGTTTACCAATCAATTGTACGCAAATGTAATAAAAAGTAGGAACAAAAATGGTAAACTTCTTATATGATTAAACGCACTTTCTCGTTTATCATATATATCTATCTCGTACCATAATATTACGAGCTTATTACTTGTTGCCAGTAAGGAGTTCGGTATGTCGATGGCTCCATAAGTGCGACAAGTATCCACGGAAGACGTAATAACATTTTTAATTAAAAATAATTGGTAAGAAAATATTACATTTTATTTTGATATATGAGAATTCTTTTATAAATCGAGAACATGTCTAATTTTTTGTTTAAAGAAAACAATAGGTAGGTAATTAAAATTTTATTTACTTTTAATAAAAGTTTACTAAGCAAGCCGATTTGGATACCATTTTTTTTTAAATTGTAACATTCATATATGGCTCTTTATCTAATAAGTTTACCCACTGGTAATATATATCTACCTAATCTTGGATTGTCATAAAAATACATACAGTATCTTTTAATGTAATCATATCTTTTTTCTATTCCATTTTTAGTAATTACTAGGTCACCTTGTGTGAGCCATGGCAGCTGTGTCCGGACGGTCGCCTCAAGTTGCGTACAACGCTAGTTACTAGAGTTCGATCCCCGGTGCCAGTGCCAATGAAATTGTTTATTGCAATTTTTGATTTACCACGCGCTCGAACACCATCATTTATCATTAAAAAATTCTAAGTGAAGTCTGCCAATCCGCACTAGATCCGCGTGATGGACTATGCCTTTATGCTCTCTTTACAAAGAAGAAGGCCTGTGCCCAGCAGTGGGATATATATAGGCTGTAACTTAACTTTTAGAATGGACTTGAAAGTATTCCCTTTCCAAAAAAAAAACAATAAAACTTAATTGTTAACATTCTTCTTTTGATGTCGTTTAAAAATGATAAAATTCTCTCTGGTTAGAGAAGTACGGATAGGAGACACATGGTTCAATACCTAGTCAGTCGGAAGCAAAGGGCAGTGGCGGGGAAAAATTACTAAATGCCCACTGATGCGTTTACTTGCCACGCGTTGCGGTGCACACTGGGCGAGGAAACCACGGGCGCAATCTGATATCGTTATTTGAAATACAACCTACTATGGTCTATGGTTACAACGAAGCGCGGCCCCCAGTCTGCTATTTGCCAGTGATGTTTCGTGGTGAAACCGATCTATTGCAGTCATATCAATTATCTATTTCATCATCACACACACGTCACAAACTTAAATGTTTTATAATTTTTTTTATAAGACATGTGAACTGTGCCAACCCGCACTATTTTTCTATTTTTGACAAACTACACAGATTAGCCAGAGAAGCGGACTTTTACTTTTTTACCGGATGGATTGAGAGATGGCATAGGTCGCTTGGCCAGAACTTCTATAGCTACTATACAGCCTCTCTCCTCTATAGCTTGGACGATTACTATGTTACGCGTAGTCATTCCGATCCAAGGGCGCCCTGAGAGGGTCATATCACTGCTCGGTCGGTTGCGTATAAAATCCGCACTAGGGCCGCGTGGCGGAGTATGCCCTTTACTCACTTTACAGAGGCCTGTCCCCAGCAGAAGGACATATATATAGAATATATAGCATATAACTTTAACTTACATAAAATTCAACCATTAAAAAACTTAATATTTTATAGTAAATTCAAAAATCACAAATCAATGGAAGCAAACAAATCGATTGTAACATCCATTTTAAATTACGAACATGTGTGTACTTAGCATAAATTTATTACAAAGTCAAAACAATCTAAAGCTCTTTGAAGGAACAGTTTTCGAAAATCGTGGGTGTAACAATCATTTATAGGTCTCCAGTGCAGCTGCCGACCGCCGCCACACTCAATGTTTGGAGGAAGATGCATTATACGTGGGAAAAGCAAGTTGAAAAGAGACAGAGCAATATACCTTCAAGAAAAGGAAGGCATCTGTTCTTTTATAAGGAAGAAAAGAGACGTGTGATCGGAAACCACAAGATGTCTCAATTCCAAGAGGCAAGCTCTGTGAGGTCTTATAGACATAGAAACGCTTAGACAGGAATTTCTTAAAATAAAATAATACGATTTTTTTGTTAAAAACTAGGGCACGGACAATAATCATAATTGAAATAGCTATGGAAAAACTTTTTAGGGAAGTCTATACCTATTACGTTCTTTTTCAATTGCAGAAGAAATTAAAAAAATGAATGCAATGTAATGGTAACCTATTTATAGTTCATAACAAAAGAATGGAAACCAACAACCTAAAAGATTTTTTTTTATTTAAACAATGTTTGGTTAAATGATACATAAGCATGATGATGCATAAATATAGCATTAGTACACAGGATAAATAAAATAAATAAGATTATATTACTATACTTTTGTTTCTTTTATAAATGAATTTTCCGGTCTAATAGAGTAAATGGCATATGTTCCACGTTGATGTCTCTATCGGCGCCGAAGCGGTGCGCGTGCGCGGCCCCTCGATCCCTCGCCTCCTCTGGTCCTTAATTGCTTCATCTTGCATACAACCGTCCGTACTAAATTAAGACTTCCTACTATTTTTTTTGTACATCTATTTTAATTTGCTACTATTAAAAATGTTTTAATTTTTTTTCACAGTTTCACATAAACAACATACAAGTTTAACTGTTTTAAAAAGTCATTATTAATAAATGATTCAACGACACTATCATTAGTTTATTTTATTTTTGTAATGAGTATTATCATAAACAAACTAATAAAAAACTATATCACAAACAACTATACGTCTGTTGTTTTTAATTTTACGTTCTTTGAGAGCGGGAACGTTTTGCAAAGCTTCCTAGTAAGGGTGCGGACCACCGCGGGGCGTGCGTGCGGCCTTCTAGGAAAGAGCTACCTTCCCCGAAGCCGTCTGCCATTTCTGTATGTACTTTGGTCAACAATTTAAACGTGTATGAAACAGTTACTTCTTGGAAGTTTTTATAAAAATACGATACATAAAGATGTATGTATTATTTATTTCTTTAAAATTTCAATTAGAGCAATTTATATAGAAAATTAAATTTTATATTGCTGATTAATTTAGAACGAATTTAGTTACTTTATAATTTGTATGACTCTATTAAAAAAGTTTGAATTTCAAGTTTAAAAATAATAAAAACTAGGCAAAGACTAGAACAAGTTGCAATCACGAAGATACTGTATACTTTCCTTTATCGCTAAAGTAGTATTCATGTATTTCATAGTTGTAAGCTTAAAGCTTTGAAATACGCGCGGCCTTGATAGTACGCACCATGACCACTAGTCGGCGCCACAGATTGCGCTGCCGCGTTCCTGTTTGCAATTGACATTCGCAGAAAAACAATCACACGTGCATTATGACAATCGTTATTTGACACTACAGTATAGAGTTACAAGTGACTACTGCACCTTTTCGAGTTCGGAGAGAGCTAATGCTGCATCCACCCAGCTGGTTCGTATATAAAGATCCGCACTGTGGCGCGCCTCAGCGGCGGAAGGGGTCTCGTTCGTAGCAGCCGCTATCCGAGGATTCGAAGGAGCCTCGGAATCGGGAGCCACCATGATCTCGGGGCCAGACTTGTCACCAGTATCCTCATGAAGACGGCCGGTATCCGTCTGGCGGCGCACGCTGTCATATCACTCGCCGCCACATAACCACACACTGTTACACCCTGATCCTTCACTTCTATTCAGCACTGAACCATTCGAAACGCGGAACGGTACCGAGTTCCGATATTGCAGTGACACCGTGATAACGTGTATACACTGGCGCGTTCCGAGCAACACTGGATCAAACACTGGCCGCTCAGATACACCGAATGTTTGTTGAGCTGCCATCATGATTCGGTCGATTATGTTGCCGTTCTGGGGCGCGAAGGCACCCGAGTCGCAACGGAAATGGCCGATGTTTTACTCAGGGACCACACACGTTATTTTTCTATCTCGCTCTTATGTTGAGAGGGAGGAAGACGACGCGGCAAAATAAAAACATTGAATGAAACGGCTCGCAATGATTGCCACCGGTTACATATGGGTTACGCATCGCCTTGACAAATTGTTGTAAATTGTCAGAACGCTGTAAAAATTCAAACATACGATAATGTAGCTTTAATGGGTATAAGAAATACTAAAGTTCGAATGAGAACTGTACGCGGGTTCGAGAAACTAAAGGCGGTCATTATTTTAAGACACTTCAAAGCTATGTTTGCCCGTACACACAAAAGTTATTACATCCGCACAATTACCACAAAGAGAGGGCGTTTACTAGTTAAACATTATCTCTGTATACAGATAATAAAGGCGGATCAAACATTCGGACGCGCCGTATCATTGTGTTTACAGAGTTTTCTAAGTAAAAACTTGAGGGAACGCGCCCCCGGCGGGGCGGCAAGCGAGCGCTTTGAAGTTACCGACATTAAAAGCCGCCGGCGGTGATTTAACTAATGAATTTATTTAGCGGGCGGCCGAGAGAGTGCCGCTGCGACCTCAACCACTACAGAAAATATACGTCTATGAAAAATTTAACTACGCGGTCGAAGGACCAAGGGTTACAACTAATCAGTTGAGATTCGACGAACGAACCATAACGACGCACAAAATGACTCTTATGGATAATCCTCACAAAATTATTACATATTAATACTTAACAAAATAAGTGTTAAATAGAATAGCGCAGCAATTTCATTTACAAATTAGCTGAGTTTCTTCCTAACGACGTTCCGGTTAAGCGACCTAAGCGCGGTGCTATATTTAATTCTTTCCAAAATTAATTTCAAAGGAAAAAATCAACTTTCCTTACTCAACGAACACTGAGTGACAGAAACAAATATACGCTGTACTCGTATCGCATGTGATCACTGCAACAATTAAACAAACAACAACAAATTAAGCTGTTTTTTATTTCTATTTTGGCAGGCGCTGCAAAACAAGCAATATTGAATGGACATGCAGGTTATCATGATCACGATATTTACCTTCGTCGTACGTGCTAAATCAGAATTTAAAATTAGAACATACAATTTCATCTGTACCGTGGATGTATGGACTTAAGTCTTTTGCCTTTCCCATTAGGGATAAATTAATATCATCAATCATCTGTACGGGCACTGGGAATCAAACTCGGATTGTTAGCGTATCAAAAAACTTACAGCCGGACACAGAGCTACCTGCTAAATAATAACAACAATAAATTAATTTAAGCGCAAATTTGTAAATAACTAAATATATATCAACGTCATGACAAAATTATGTGATAATAATTTATAGCTATTATCATCTAAAGCCCATATCAATCCACTGCTTTTAATAAGCGTTCCCCAATGCTTTAATCAAACACGATCCTACGTCGCTTCCCGAAGTGGCACTCAAAGTTAGTTTAGCTTTTGAATGTCTCTTAGATTATCCGTGAAAAAGATTATCCGGGTGCCCTCGGATCGGAATGCTTACGCGTAACATAGTAACCGTCCAAGCCGAGGTTACCCGTCACCGGGGGGACCCTTGTGTCGAGTTACTAGCAATAGAGGTTCAGGCTAAGCGACCTAAGAGCTATGCCACCTCTCAATCCGGTGAAGCAGTCAAGGCCAGCTTCTCTGGCCAATCTGTGTAGTTCGTCATAAAAAAAAAAAACAATCCTACGCTTTCCGCCTCCAGCCAATTCCGACTATTCTATACAATTCACTAAACATTAAAAGCAAATATGATTGCTAGTTTTTTTGTATTTTGTCGTCAATAAAAAGTCAAATAAGTTCAGAGTAATTGTTTACATAATCCAGTTATACAAAATGTGCTTGCGACACCCAATGACAACCGACGTTGTCAGTGTAATCCTTGATTGATCACAGCCGATTACAACAATGAAATCGGTTCAATCTCCTTTAGAACAATCTCTGACAAAGGATTAGTATGTCAAGCGGCACTCGACGACAACTCGATTTCACAGTGCAACCTTCCAAGAAGTTCTGGAGGTGTAAACGATTCTATTGAATTTAAGTTTTATACAAAAAAAGTCATCAATACTTTGGATAGATCTATCTCTGTGATATTACGAACCGCAAATATCCCATGACAACTATCATAACCTTTCTTTTAAAATGAATTTTATTATTGAAAATATAGAGTTCAAAATTGAATAAGGATATACCAGTTAAAGGTATGCCTCCAGGGTGGTTTTACTCGGACATTTTGACACGTCGGCCGAAAACTCAGCGGGAGATCCTTCTATAGATCTTCTACGAACGCCGTGTGAGATACCTGATTGAGACCACAATGGTACGTTTCAATTATAAATTACCGACATTAACGTACCAAATAGGTGTTTTACTGGCACGAAACTTGATGAAATTACGACCGCTTAAAATTAAACTTTAAGAAGTCGGTTTTAGGGTTCCTATTAACTGACATTGTTATTAAAATGTAATTAAATTACGCTTCAACATTTGAATACCCTATTGTATTGTGATTTCTTATAATTTATAAACAAATAAAACTATATACATTGTATTACCAATTAAAATTCAGTTTGATGACCATAGTTCCGCAATAAACTACACAGATTGGCCAGAGAAGCTCGCCTTGACTGCTTCACCAGATTGAGAGGTGGCATAGCCCTTAGGTCGCTTAGCCTGAACCTCTATTGCTAGTAACTCGACACAAGGGTCCCCCCGGTGACGGGTAACCTCGGCTTGGACGGTTACTATGTTACGCGTAAGCATTCCGATCCGAGGGCACCCGGATAATCTTTTTCACGGATAATCTAAGAGACATTCAAAAGCTAAACTAACTTTGAGTGCCACTTCGGAAGCCTTGGCGCTGGGAGAAGAAGTGGCCGAAGAAACTCCAGCAACGCTCCTAACATCTAAGGGGTGGGGCCTGCCCATAAAATAGCGGTAACGCGCAAGGATTATTCGCAACCTTCGACGGTCGCGAATGGACGCTTTGTGGATTTTGTTTGAATGTTTGGTGGCAGTCTCGAAAAACCGTCGAGATGCCTGCTTAAAGAATTGGGCTATTGTCGGTAACCGGTAGTGTATCAACGTGGAGCTCGCGATTACGTACGAACCACGGCGCACCCGTGGCTCGTCGCAGAAAACGATTCTGAATTACTTGTAACCTATGGATATGGATACACGACCCTTGTGTGTTTAGTTCTTGGGATTGTTAATCTAACTATTATTATATTCTCTCTGCATAGATTTTTCAATTAAAGATTATTGACAAGCATCTTTAGTATGGCGTTTTGTACGCAAGAGATCCTTTTTTAGCGATAAGACCGCTCACTGCGCACGCAATAATATTGAATCATAATAATATGTAAAATTTATTGTTTTTTTTCATTCATTTAGCACAGTCTTTCTCAAAGTGCGCGATATTGAAGAATATGATATTGAAATCTAGAGGGGGCGTTAAGGGGCCTAGAAAAAATGGGAGGCGTTAATGTGGGTTAGGGGGGCGATGTTTAATTTGTAATTTCATTTAATTTATATAGTATTTTAAATTTCAATAAAATTAAAACCCACCCACTACATAATAACGAATAATTCGTTTCTATTTCCCTGATCCTTGTATGATGTTATAAAACTTAAAATACTTAACATATATTAGATTTTGTAGAATAGTTCGCACGCCATACGCAATCAAGTGTTACAATTTTGAGTTTAAGTTTCTTCGGCTAAAGGAATGATAGTTAAAAAATTAGATCAATTTTACCTTAATTACATTGCACCAGAAATTATTTTAAACATTAGGGAAAACACTACCATGCAGAGTTTTAGGGGGGTTTAAAAAATGGGGGCGCTGAAGAATAATTGATTTACAAAGGGAGCGGTAAAAGAAGTTTGATAATCATTGATTTAGCATAAATGAAAAGATCGAGTAAAGGGATATTTGACTGCACTTACGTTGTATTGCACAAACTAAAATACGTTATTCTTCTGGTCATCATGATCCGGTGGGTTGGGCAGCAGACAGCACCCGCCGCACGAGGTCCCGCCACCTCCGTCTGCTGGTCGTCAATCGGGCACATTCGTGGAGGGGTGTGAACCACCATACTCCGCACCTGATCCAACCATCGCATCGGCGATCTACCTCGTGGTCTGCTTCCCTCTACTTTAAACGTTATATTTGTACAAAAAAGAGACATGGACAAGAGGACATAAATAAAAAATATAGTTGATAATCTTTGTTATAGTTCATATAATGCGTCCGGAATTTTTAAGCAGCATGAAACTTATACAATAGGATTATTGAATGTTATATGTCACATTATATGTGACAGATCAATGGACCGGCGAAATCGACGAAAATATGGATACGATATCGTAACCTAACTTTAGCAACGCGTTTGTCGTTCATTTAGTAGGCGTTTTGCGGCAGCGGAATCACTTTACATCAGGTGTGCCTCGCGAACGATTATAATGGTTAAAAAACCTGGACGACCGATAAAACAATCCGTGATTTCATCACGGACACACACTCACCAATTTTCAGTAATCCTATTATCGTGTCTGACAAAGTCAATGTTCGGATGTCGGCTTACTGTCGTGATGAGAATGCCAAGAATAAGAGAATAAAGTTCCAATCCCAAGTTCCCCCACGGAGGCCCTTGTACTGTGTTTCAAATCTCAACGACCTCTCAATTCGGGCTCATAACGGCATTTAGCTATAAAAGTATTTTTTTGTCACTTGTTCTCTCAGAATCTCAATTGAAACATCTCAACGATTCGTGGTCGAGTTCTCACCTTCCAATATGAATTCTATCTTGTCACTTTTGTACGATATACTTTACGTTTGGTCTTTCTCTCTCTGTCTCCCAATTCAAACAAATAGAGACTATGTAATCACATTATCGCCATTCAAGGCGTTTTAACGAACTTTTCCCTACAGTTGTCGATGTGTGCGCGCATCCTAAAAAATCATTCTAATATTTTTTCCATAACGCGCCAAATAAAGAACTTTAAATGTAATCTACCTATTGTATTTACGTAGGCGGCGTACTCCGAAAAACGGACGGTTAACTTCAAACGTGCTCGCTTTCAGCATTAACGTGGGCTGACCGATTGAAGAAACCCATAAAGTTTTACGTACTGTTTACTAATCAGTCAAAATTGCCGTCGACTCGCCGCAATGTTTAAAACATTTAAAATTCGAAATACGTTGCTTTGCCATTCCGATCACTGATTGAAATCTGTTTAATAAAATTTGTGTACAGCTACCGTGACAGGCGTGACGTTGACGAATTTACTGCGAACGTTGCACCGGGCTGTCTAGAATTTTATCCAGTCGACATCGACCATAGATTTGAAAACAATAGAACGGACATAATAGTTTTTATCCAAAACAGTTGTGTGATTAACGTACTTTAAACGATATATCCATTACGTTAAGACACTTCTAGAGTATTTTATGCACAAATTCAGTTGCCTCATTGACATACATGCGCTGGGCTTGCGAAGTGACGCAAATGGTGCCGTACATTTTAATTATCATTGTAAAATAGATGCGCTTTAGGTGATGAATACCAATACCTCAGATGTTTAGGGAAACAGTTTTGGTTAGAGACTCATATAATATACCTACTACACGTTTGTCTTTCAGTAAAAATAGTGTTTTTGGTTTGTGTTATTTCATTGTTCAATGATTTTTTGACCGGAATAATGTAACTAAATCTTACGTCCCTTTCAATGTTTGTGCCGGGGTAGACAGAGAACGCAATTGCTGTCCGGTTTTCAAGATAAGGAGTGACCATTTGTGTAAAATACTGAAAATCAGAAACTCATTTGTTAGAACCGTCTGAGATTTGAAACCTCGAACATAACATCAAAAGTCAAAAAACATCAAAACCCATTAGACTATAAATGCTTTTCCTTAGTTAGTCTGCTGTTTTTAAAATATAGTTAATTTACTCTGCAGGATTACCAGCAATACGGCCGAGTGGTTCGGTCCAGTCGGTTACCATAGAGTCTGTACAACATGCTTAGAGTAACTGTAGAGAGATGAGGTTCCACCGAGGTTAAACAGCTTTTCTACTTGGGAAAACCTCATTTAATGGCATGACTTAAAAATCTTTCAGTGGAATAGACAGATGTCAATCGTTTTTCACTGAGCATTTTAGGTCCTATATATTTCCTATAGGTTTTTTTTATATATAAGAAATCTTTTCATGGGTCTTTAATGAGGCGATTTCACACTGGTTGTCTTCACTTAACGTCTTAACTTTGGACTGTTCCTTGTCCAAGGCTCTTCTTGTTGATATCAGATTCTAAAGCTGTATTCTGTTGCGCATTGATTGGCGATACAGTAACCAATCGCTTGACCACAGACGTAAGGTGAGAAAAAAAATGCTCTAGTAAGCCGTGTAGTCGTTGGTGTTTTTGATAATTTTGTATTCTACCATGTATTGAGTTTGTTGACACCAAATCGGACAACGATCGAGCTGACTATAAGATTGTATGACTCAGAAACTTTTAAAAGAAGTTGACAGTGTTTTGTTGTTTAGAATTTTTTACGTCCGTTGTCCAGAACGCTAAGCAATGGTTAAGGTTTTTTTAGTTTGAACGATGCCCATATATTTTTTTTTAATTTTGTTATCAAAATTTTACTTTGGTACCTACAACCTCGCAGGGTGCGGTTCTCTCCGCATTCGGATCGTTATGCTATTGAGATACGAATAGTTCTAAGGGTCTCTTGCGAGGAGTCGCTCACCACCAGCTCAAACCTCTAAAGTCCGGGGAAACTGCTGTAAAATAGACCATTTTGGCCAATCAGCGTACGATCGTCGCAAGAAATGCACGTGTAATTTATGAGTAAAAACAGAAACCGACTTCAAATTGAATCAAACATTAAACGCTATAGCGCGCGGCTGCCCTCTTTGTATTTCCGAATTAGATTAGAAATATTATGAAATAGAATTAATCAGAATTTAACCTAACTCTCATAAAACTAACCTTGAAGTATATACTTTCCAAAAAATATGAATCATCAAAATAGCTTGGCGTGATATTAAGTTATTCGTTCATTTGTCGCAAACATACTTAGTGAAAATTTAAGACATATAGTTTCTCTCTCTATTATAGTTTCTCATGAATACCATTGTATTCGACATGAAATGAGGAAGGAAGCGGAAGCTTAAATAAAAAAAGAACCATGCAAATCGGTTCGCCCAGTAGAAAGTTTTGAGGTAACAAATTAAAAAAAAAACACGAAATGAGAACCTCTCTTTTGTCCTTTTATTTGCATATGTATCTCCATTTGACCCTCTTGGGTGCTTTCGGGTCAGATGCTTACGCGTAACATAGTAAACGTCCAAGCCGAGGTTACCCCTCACCGGGAGGAACCTTGTGTCGAGTTACTAGCGACAGAGGTTCAGGCTAAGCGACCTAAGAGCTATGCGACCTCTCAATCCGGCGAAGCAATGAAGCCCGGTTTCTCTGCCCAATCTGTGTAGTTCGTCAAAATAAATCCTTCATATCTAATAATCATCATACTCTTAATTTTGAAAGTTAGAAAAAATGCTACACAGCATTTATTTTTCCTTTAAATACACATTTTACTAGTTCAATAAAATATTTATCTATCTGCACAGCAAGAAATGCTTGCCTTAAAAAGGGAATAAGTCGAATCACGATTTCTAAACCATAACCTTGCGTGTGCCGCTATAATCAGGAGAAAATGGCGATTTATTTTGCACGAAGGCCATAAAAAATGATCTACCGCATCATGGCGGCGTGAAGGATGCAATTTTCAGTTCATAAACGAGTTGCAGAGTTGGCGGGTCGCATAAATCAAATTCGTACAGTAGGTATTATAATGCACGCTCTTCGATTTCACACCTCGTACGCCGCTCAATAAACGGCGCGACGAGTGTACCGCCCGTTTAATATTAATGGACTTAATGCAATAAAACTGTTTGATTTGGACCTCGTTGTCACTTTGTCCACGCTCGACATATTAAACCTTTAATTTGCGATCGACAAATGAAACCATTGTCGTACATACTTAACCAATTTTACGATGTCTTGTGTTATATGAACAGCTTAGTAGTGAACAATTCCAATAACTAAACGACAATGTTGTATTATTTGACTAAAAGCTTAAATATGAATTTTTACGTCCGTTGTCCAGAACGCTAAGCAATGGTTAAGGTTTTTAGTTTGAACGATGCCCATATATTTTTTAAAAATTTTGTTATCAAAATTTTACTTTGGTACCTACAACCTCGTAGGGTACGGTTCTCTCCGCATTCGGATCGTTATGCTATTGAGATACGAATAGTTCTAAAGGTCTCTTGCGAGGAGTCGCTCACCACCAGCTCAAACCTCTAAAGTCCGGGGAAACTGCTGTAAAATGTACGATCGTCGCAAGAAATGCACGTGTAATTTATGAGTAAAAACAGAAACCGACTTCAAATTGAATCAAACATTAAACGCTATAGCGCGCGGCTGCCCTCTTTGTATTTCCGAATTAGATTAGAAATATTATGAAATAGAATTAATCAGAATTTAACCTAACTCTCATAAAACTAACCTTGAAGTACATACTTTCCAAAAAATATGAATCATCAAAATAGGTTGGCGTGATATTAAGTTATTCGTGTTAAGGTATTGTTGCAAACATACTTAGTGAAAATTTAAGACATATAGTTTAGTCATGAATACTATTGTATTCGACATAAAATGAGGAAGGAAGCGGAAGCTTTCAAATAAAAAAAGAACCATCCAAATCGGTTCGCCCAGTAGAAAGTTTTGAGGTAACAAATTTAAAAAAAAACACGAAATGAGAACCTCTCTTTTGTCCTTTTATTTGCATATGTATCTCCATATGACCCTCTTGGGTGCTTTCGGGTCAGATGCTTACGCGTAACATAGTAAACGTCCAAGCCGAGGTTACCCTTCACCGGGAGGAACCTTGTGTCGAGTTACTAGCGACAGAGGTTCAGGCTAAGCGACCTAAGAGCTATGCCACCTCTCAATCCGGTGAAGCCCAGCTTCTCAGGCCAATTTGTGTAGTTCGTCAAAAAAAATCCTTAATATCTAGTAATCATCTTGCTCTTAATATTGAAAGTTGGAAGAAATGCTATACAGCATTTATTTCTCCTTTATATACACATTTTACTAGTTCAATAAAATATTTATCTATCAGTACAGCAAGAAATGCTTGCCTTAAAAAGCGAATAAGTCGAATCACGATTTCTAAACCATAACCTTGCGTGTGCCGCTATAATCAGGAGAAAATGGCGATTTATTTTGCACGAAGGCCATAAAAAAAGATCTACTGCATCATGGCGGCGTAAACGATGCAATTTTCAGTTCATAAACGAGTTGCAGAGTTGGCGGGTCGCATAAATCAAATTCGTACAGTAGGTATTATAATGCACGCTCTTCGATTTCACACCTCGTACGCCGCTCAATAAACGGCGCGACGAGTGTACCGCCCGTTTAATATTAATGGACTTAATGCAATAAAACTGTTTGATTTGGACCTCGTTGTCACTTTGTCCACGCTCGACATATTAAACCTTTAATTTGCGATCGACAAATGAAACCATTGTCGTACATACTTAACCAATTTTACGATGTCTTGTGTTATATGAACAGCTTAGTAGTGAACAATTCCAATAACTAAACGACAATGTTGTATTATTTGACTAAAAGCTTAAATATGAATTTTACGTTTATGATCTCTCTCTTCTTCTTCCAATGACATCTCCTATCGGTCGGCTATCATTAAGGCTATTTTAATTTTTGATGCAGCAGCACGGAACAAGGATCCTGTGCTCATATTGAACAATGTCCGGAGATTTCTGAGCCACGAAATACACCTTCATCCAGGATTTTTCCTTGGATAATGAGGTGGAGTAGTTCGTATTTGTTTATCTGACCAAAGTACTGGAGCTTACGTTATTTTACGGATTAATTACCTCCGCGTTCTTGTTCACCATTTGCAATTGCTATTTATTATTTATTAATTTATTTATTAATTACATTTATGATAGTCAATCTTTATCTAATGTATATTTTGTAACGATTCTTTAGCCTAACGATTTGGGTTTTATTTGGGAATGAACTCTGTTTAACAGCCAGCAGGCCGTTACAGTTTCACCGGGTTTTTGAGTCCACCATTCGATTATTGAGATAAACCATATCGAAACCACCTATATTTTACAATGGTTAAGAAGAACATCAACAAAATTGTATAGCTTCACTTTTTAGCGAAGTAGGGGTAGCGAGATAACTGTACGATTTTCGGAAGTGATCTCACCGCCGTATACCGGATAAAAAATTGTGACAGATTTTTTGTGTACGTAAGAAAACGTGGAACTCATTGGTACAACAATGAAGAATATTTGTGAAAATAAATTGGTAGCATTCTTTAAAAAAAAACATTAACAAACTGTCCGACGGACCATTAGTCTAAAAAAGAAGTCTTAAAATTTGATTCCGTTGTATGCCGATGGATTCTCATCCCGTTACATATGGCAGCAAATAAGTTTGGTGAAAAGCTGACAGCAAAAACTCTCTCTATCTATCCTGTTGGAATGAAATGAGCGCGAGAAGTAATTTTTCAAAGGACAAGGTTCTATTATTAAACGAATAACATTTTGAAAATTCATTACATTCCCATGCCGAATAATAAACATTAGTAAATAATTTATAATTTCATTTTAATAGCGCGCCGACGTGGGTGGCCGCGGCGAGCCAGCCCTCTAATTGGATAAATTGCCGAGTTAGGGAGATACGATAAACAAAATTAAACAAATTGTTGCCCGGAATGGTATTATGTAACAAGGCGAGCTGGCGCAAGCGACGGTTGGCGGTGTTCTTGATACCGCCCGATAGAGATCGCTGTTGTCTAATTCATTTGACAAAAAGACAAAGCACTGATATTTGTATTCTGGAGCTTCCACGTTGAATATTTATTAATACGATATTTATTACAAGCTTTTTCGATAGCTTATTTTATGTGATAATAAAAGGGCAGTCATAGCTTAGTGGCTAGGCGGTTCGACTTACTATCAAGTTCGAATCGGTTCGTTCAAATGGTCGATATTTCGGTTTTCAACCGATTTCAAAGGAGGAGGAGATTCTCAAATCGTCTGTATGTTGTAACTTTGGACTGGAAATCGATTTTAAATTATTGATTATTCTTTTTAGGTCCCTCCAATGTTGTTCTATTTAAATTTGGTCCAATTCTGACAGTAGCGTTCGTGAGAAAACCATATGTCTTAAATTTGCATCAAGTATGTCCGCGACGAATAGACAAATGGACAAATAACTCAATTTTAAAAACCAATGTTTATTTTTATTTTTATTCATAAACATTAACCGATTTCAAAGAAGGTCTGTAATTTTTTTGTTTCAAAGGGTTTACTTTCGATTAGGTCCCATGTTAATTAACGCATAGGGCTTCGGGTTCCGAAAATATATCAGGGAGCTCCTAAAATCGTATTGAATAACGTTTCTTAGTTGAAATATTGGTAAGTTCATGAATATCTAAAATTAGGTTACTCTTTAATGAGCACGAATATAGAAGAAGAAATAGAATGTTGGCGCCAGAACTTCGTAATTAACTGTAATAAATCGGAAATGAAAGAGGGCTGTTAATGTATAATCAGTCACTTGTTTGATTTGAATTTAAGTATGGTTTTTGGTCCAAGAATATTTTTTTTTATAAAAAAAAACGGGGAGTATGGTATCTAAAGGTCCAAGCTTAAACTTACTTAAAGTATCATTTAGAAATTCGTTAGGATAAATAATATTGCTTACACTTTCTTCAGAAGTCTATGATATGCCTTTCTAATAAATTATCTCTCAGATCCTAAGCTAAGCTGGGTAAACACGCAACACCGGAGGAGCTGCAAGGCAAGCTGGCCTTTGAGATAGAAGTAGGTTCGTTTCTCGAAGTTCCCTAAATCGGCTGGTGACAGGAATTTGTGATTCTTCAGAACTCTAACTCTATTTGTACATAGGAAACCGAATTACTCTCTCGGAAACTCATTCAATCGTATAGCCAGCTGGGATTCGAACCTGCGACTACTAGATAGTTAAATCGAACGCTTAGCCATTATTGCTTTCTAACACACAGTTGAAATTAATCTGGCTCATTTCCTTATGCGAGTTATAGTAAACGCAGAGGTTACAAAACAACAGGCTAGGTAAGTTACAAGCGGTGTCATATCTTACATTGCTTAGAAGCAATTTAGATTGAATTTAAAACAAATATAAAATTTTACGATGGCTATTTATGTAGATCTCCACACGTATTCATGTAACAAATGAGACTGTATTAAATAAACGTTAATTTGCGGTTAAAAGTTGTCGCAGTTAAAACCCACATGGAGTGCATAATGGGCGCATACTGATCGAGAAGACACGTTACATACGGTGTTGTAAATTTCGTTTAACCGACAAGCCGAGAACAGGTTCAAAGGCAAGTAAATCAATTAATAAAAGAAGCTATAACATTTAATGTCGGGGAACATTAAAAAAACGCCAACGCCATGCATATTCATTACAAAATTGCTGTATTAATTCGACTTCAATCAATTCATTCAGTCATTGAAGGTCGTCGGTCGGATAAAAAAATAATATTATCTTTTTATATGACATGATTTGAACCCGTATCGATCCTTGTGTAAAACAGGAATTCTCAAAGTGACATATATCGACCATTTGGAGTCGAAATTCGTTTCCAATGGGTTTAAAACGACAACTGATTTTGACAGTGGCAGTCGACAAGGTTTAAAATCGATCCCTATTTGCACTAGTTTGGGATTTTAATAATTTTGTTTTCAAAAAATAATTATTAAGATAAGTTTTTTTTGTTAATTATTATTTTGTAATTTTACGTCTATTTCTTTCAGAAAATGATGTCAAGTTTGCTTACTAAAGAACCACAAAGTTTTATTAATTGGTATTTTGTATCAATAGCAATTTTTTTATACTTTCTAAGCAAGTGTTTGACTACGATTTCACCTGATGTTAAGTGGAAATGCAGTAACTGGATGGTAAGGCGCACTAGCTTAGTAAATTCACTCTACTCTTGAAAATACCCACATTGTAATCAGAAGGAAATACAGACGCGGGCAAAATATTCTAGTCCCTTGCTGTACGAACATTGAAAGACGAAGCAAAGCGGTTCGTTCGAGTTTGAGGGATGTGCATAACAAAGGATGAAATCCTGCAGTGCATCCTTGAAGTCCGATAGTGGAATTAGATCATGAAGTTCCTGAGCACACTCTTCAAAATGCAATCTGTAGAAAACCGAAAGGCTAGCTACCTTACACCTAAAACTAAATAAATAAAACTAGAGGAAGGAAACGACATTTTGGAAAAGGGAACCCTTGCGCAAAATAGGTTGAGAATCACTGGTGTAAAGCGTTTATCGTGCCCTTGGGGTCCATTGAATGGCGGGTCTCATATTTAGGATTGATCTCCCGGTACTTCGGAGCTGGTAGCGGCGCCGCGGTGGGTGGTCTGACGTCTCTATGCGCCTGTCCTGAACCATGAACACGCATTTATATGCCCTTATAATTCACTACATCTGCATTCTCGTATCATAATGGGAATACATTGTCAGTAGAAAAAAATATTAGTGAGGTAGTGTAACTATATCGCTGTATTTTAAAGCGACAACAAAAAGAAGGTTTCACAATTCGTCTGTATTTTTTATTTTCGGATGTCCGTTAATATTTGACGATGTACCAGGTAACTGAAATAATTATAGGTTTATAACATCTTGTAATTATAGTTTAGATAACAATATTCGATTGACAACGAGCATGTATGTGGAAGAAAAAGTAATCAAAGATAGATAAATTCTTTATTATACCAAAAGGCGACCTGAATGCTATTATATAACTACGTTCGGATATAATTCGTCCGTGTGTCGCTATCCACTCTTCATTGACCTTACAAGGTCCTTTACTGTATGACAATATAATTCCTTTTTTTTACAAAATGAACAAAAAAAGGAACTCAATGCCACAACTCGCCTCGAGTCTCGAAACTCCGGCCCCTAGGATGTAATCCAAACGTTTAGCCATTCGGTCTGTCATTGATAATTCAGATTATTTTCTTTACACAGCAGAGACAAATTGAAGAAGGTCAGCTACCTTCTTCTTCATACAAAAAGTTATGTTATGAAGGTGCCATCTTTAGATGTATCGAGAATGGCATATCTATGGAACCCAGGGTTCAGTATTTAGGAACATGTTTGTTGTTTGAGACATTGATATCCAAGACTCGATCACGAATGTGAATGTAGGTTTTAGAACTTCGTAATATAACTATGACACTTCGGAAATAAAAGAAGTTCGTGCCTAGTAGAGTTTAACCACTAACGTTAAATTGTAGCATACATTTGTTATTACTAGTAAATATACTTTATAATTTAGTATAAAAAACTATATCGTAGAAAGAATCAATATTATTTGTGGGAACGAGTCCGCGCTTATTCATAATGTAATAACAGAGCATGCTCGCGACCGTCGGAGGTTGCGAATAATCCTCGCGCGTTACCGCTATTTTACGGGCAGGCCTCACCCCTTAGATGCTAGGAGCGTTGCTGGAGTTTCTTCGGCCACTTCTTCTCCAAGCGCCAACGCTTCCCGAAGTGGCACTCAAAGTTAGTTTAGCTTTCGAATGTCCCTTAGATTATCCGTAAAATAGCAACCGACCGAGTCGTGGTTCGGCCCTCTCGGGCGCCCTCGGATCGATCCCCCCGGACCCTTGTGTCGAGTTACTAGCGATAGAGGTCTGCCACCTCTCAATCCGGTGAAGCAGTCAAGGCCAGCTTTTCTGGCCAATCTGTGTAGTTCGTCAAAAAAAAACAGAGCATGTCCTTTATTGCCGGCGCCCAGCAAGTTTTTGCCAAGGACTTAATTATCATTTAAGCCACTGTACACTAGCAAAGAACCGGTGTCCATAGAACATTAAATTTACAACTACTTAAGTACTGCAACTATTTAGAACAAACTATTTAAGTTTTCATTAAAATAATATGTATAAAATTATTTTAACGAATCTATACTGGCATTACATTAGGGCCCTGACTCTGCTAAACCGATAGTCTACAGCACCGGCGCAAGGTGGCCAGCCTTTCGGTGTTTTACAGATTACATTTTGGAGAGTGTGCACAAAAATTACACAAGTTAATTCCTCCATCCCAATTCTACATAGTCGATGTGCCGCGCGTCCGGACGAAGCGATTTGAGTCATCGTTCATCGTGCGTACAGCAAAGGAGTGGAACAAGTTGCTGGCGTCAGCCTTTCCGTCCAACTACGACGTGGGATCCTTCAAGAGTAAAGTGAATATGCATTTACTAAACTAGAGCGTACCATCTTTCTATTATATCACCGCCGCCGATGATAACATCAGGGATCGAGCACTAGTTTACACCCCATAAAAAACCAATTGTTTACAAAATGAACTTTCATTAAGTTCGCCTTTGTACATATACTTTGGTACAATAAAGGAGTTATATATCTATCTATAGTGGTCGATGTTTGTTAGTTTCAGTAGTCTTGTAGTTAATTGGTGCCACTACGATTTATTGATTTATTTACTGAACTTATAGACGCCGATGCATTATTCCCTTCTAACCACTAGACTGTCATGGCATATTAGATAGTTTAGAAGACTAGCATAAGACTTCCGGCTCATTCAAATCCTCTTAAGGTGCATAAATTCACTCTGCATTAATCATCCATCACAACACGATTACGTAAGCTTACGAGGCGTACAAAGAAAAAAAAATGTCGTAAGAGCTTATACCTCTCGAACAGAATGTCGCGACCACAGTCATAACTTTAAACACAAACACCGCGAAAGGTTACTAAAATCTCTTCTGATGGTAACAAAAAGCCCTTATAAATAAAAACATAAATAGCCATATGAAGCAATAAATTTGTTTATTGTACAATAAAATAATGTAGCGAGTCGTGCTGGGTGGTCCGCGCCACAAAAAGCCGCGCAAGATGGCTGCCCCTGCCATAGACACGTGACGCGTCCTCGCCTGTAACGTTAACAGTAATACGAACTTCATTTAATAATATTCCATCAAAATAACACAATAATTCACGAATATTATTTATATAATAAAATTATTATGCATTAATCTTAATTATATAAATGTTTGATATATTTTTTAACTCTAATTAAAATTTATATAAATATTGAAAGTCAATTCTGTCTATTCTATTATGCGAAGAAATTCTATTATTCAATGTTGGTGTACTTAAAGGCTCAAAACTTTTGACAACTGACACATCAACGCAGACGTGTCACTTGCTATACGTTTATTTTTGGATTGGTTTTTATTCAATATGTAATATTCGCATTAATACAAGAATTCATTATTTATAAATTTGTCAAAAGTAATTGTAAGTTTCTATAATTATATCGACTATTTTTGCTCCAGTACTACAAAAAGATACATTGGATGTTAACTTTTTAGTAAATATATCTAACAGAATTTGTATGTCTTTTTTTTATCATGGATAATGTATGCAAGTCAACTACAATTTATTATATTTTTCAAGCACGAACCACCTTTTACTTTACGGCATTCAAAGTTACTATTTATATTAATGTTTGTATTTATCTTTAAGAAAGTAAACATTTTAAGCAAGAAGACACTAAAATATAAAAAAATATTTAAATAAAAAATTAAACCTTTCCTTAACCTATTAAAAAATAATTTGAAAGAAAATATCCATTTCTTTAGGAAATCTTACTCCATAATCATAATACATTACGACAGAGATACATGTATGTGTTGTTACATAAAAAAAAACGAGTGATTTTTTCCTTTCAGTTTTTTAAAGATATGTTGAATGTATTGTGTGATTTGTAAATATTGATTCAGTTTAAAATATGAGCTATAAATGTAGATAAAAGTAAATAAGATTATTTCACTTGGATCTACCATCCATTATAACTTATGGGCAGTTAAATTTGAACGTTAAGATAAACATACTAAACATTCAAGCCGAATTTACCTCTTCGGTGCGGTGAAGTTGAATAAGCTATTGAGCACTTGGTTATTAACCATTAAGATTTCAATACATGGTCGCCATTTGTGAACTCCCTGCGTGATTATTTAGAATGTTTCAAAACGCTTTGTGAGTGCCTGTATTTGTTGCCATAATATGGGATTGACAGGTGTGGAAAAATGGCGCGGTGAATCATGCAGGGGTCATCTAACTTACATTTTAATTTTCATTTTAGACGTAAGAATTAAGTGTGTGTTTTAAAAAATAACTTGGCTTAAAGGTCTTGTTACCAAGCCATAAAATCTTCAACAATATGGGATTGACAGATCAGATACAGATAAAAAACAATAATGGTAAAATATATTTTTTATTTAGTGATGTTTATTTTTCTAGCTCTACTTCAATTGTAAAGAGTGTGCGTGACAAGGTGCCTGCATAACAAAGCACTCGCCGGAACAATCGTGCTATTGTCTAGTTCCAACCACGCATTAATTAAATAATAACCGACCGTTCACATAATGACTTAATTATATGAGATCACTGACGTTCGGTGTTTGGGTCAGCCCCGTAGACGTCGCCAAATACTATGTACGGAAAGGTAACCTATCTGCTCTGATAGGACATACATAGATGTTCATACGTGTTCATAGAAAGCAGTGTAGCTAAAGTTTAAGCGTTCGACTTAACGTCCATTCGAATTCAGCTCATCAACAGTTCCGTATGTACTAAAAAGAGTCAGAACTTAGGAGCTATTCGATTGGACTCACGATCTAATGGTCGCGAGTTCGAATCATAGTCATTTTGTATCAATGATTTGCCGTTTTATTTCGATATTTTAAGTATAAAAAATCACTTGCTAAAAATGTGCACCCGGTGTATGGTAACGCGCTCACCCGGTGTAATATAAGATAAGATAAGATACCATAAGATACCTAAAAACTTGGTGAAAAGTGTACATCAAATCTATCTGCCCTGATAGCGTTAAAAGTGCGTGGTATATACATGTATCAAATAAATCGCTCGCTTTTTATGACGAACTACATTGGCCAGAGAAGCTAGCCTTGACTGCTTCACCGGATTGAGAGGTGGCATAGCTCTTAGGTCGCTTAGCCTGAACCACTATCGAAATTTATACCCAGTATATGCGGATGCCACCATCCTCAGTTCGCAAATACCTCAATGCCTGAAGGCAAAAGCCTTCAACCAGTGCGTCCTCCCAGCCATGACCTACGGTGCGGAGACTTGGACTCTAACCGTTGGGCTGGTCCACAAGCTGAAAGTCGCACAACGAGCGATGGAAAGAGCTATGCTCGGCATTTCTCTAAGGGATAGAATCCGAAACGATGAAATTCGACGGAGAACGAAGGTAGTCGATATAGCTCTTAAAGTCAGCATGTTGAAGTGGCAGTGGGCTGGCCACATCTGCCGAGTCAGCGACAGTAGATGGGGAGGAAAGTCTTGGAATGGAGGCCGTGCATAGGTCGGAGAAGCGTGGGGCGCCCTCCCTCCAGAGGGACCGACGACCTTTTTAGGATAGCCGGAAGTGGCTGATGCGGAAAGCTGAGGATCGCATGTGGTGGAAGGCATTGGGGAAAGCCTATTTCCAGCAGTGGATAGATACAGGCTGATGATGATGATATGCTGATGGTGTCACCGTCTGCCTTAATCGGGACCTACTTAATTAAAAACTGAATGGCCTTAAAAAGTTAGATTCAGTCATTGATTGCTGACGCAGTCTACACCGTTTAGAGTAGTAGTCTAGAGCTTATTTTCATTATTATATGTATGTGTTTTGTTCCGGCCGTTTTTTGTATAGGATTAGGTTCAAACGTGCGAGCGGCGTACCTGATACCCCGCCCACGTACAATCCACAACACCAAAGAGGATGCAGGTGTGCAGCCAACCTTTAAAAAACGAACCTCTTTTCTTCAAAACATTGAAGAAAATTATTTTAATTGAAACATATACTACTATATGCGACTAGATTATGAGCGTGTGTTGTTTAATAATTTATATTAAAAAATCTTATTTCAATAAGTAAAAAAAAAAGTTAGTTTTTCTTTTTTTTTTTAAAGAAAGCTAGTAATATTTCTTATTTTTTTTTGAGAAATATTACTAACAATCTTGTTAACCATTCCAACTAAATTTAAAAGTAAATTACTAGTATATATTAAATATACTACGAATGTAATTTATTTTGGGACAGAGCCTTTATAGATATTTACGTTTTTACGGAAAAGAGAGAAGGGTGGGAGCATAAAGAACTCTTTTTTTTTATTTATGACGAACTACACAGATTGGCCAGAGAAGCTGGCCTTGACTGCTTCACCGGATTGAGAGGTGGCATAGCTCTTAGGTCGCTTAGCCTGAATCTCTATCGCTAGTAACTCGACACAAGGCCCCGGTGAGGGGTAACCTCACCGGGGACCCTTGTGTCGAGGACCCGATCCGAGTGCGCCCGAGAGGGCGAATAAAGAACTCTGTTAGACGTCTGCTCTTTCCCGATGACATTTTACTACGAAATCTATTACAATTCAATTGACATTGTTCCAAAAACCGTTATCTATGAAACGTCTCGATTCACATAATATAATCAGGGGCTTTATACTTCCTCTTCGACCGGGATACGGGATCTGTCGTTATAACTCAAAATATCGGAGATATTCCGATAAAAATATAACTTTAAAATTGTTTTTTAAACGAGGGAGTTATACTACAAACATACAAATAACAACCGAATTTGCTAAATATTTTTTCCACCCCTTAGATGTTAGGAGCGTTGCTGGAGTTTCTTCGGCCACTTCTTCTCCCAGCGCCAACGCTTCCCGAATTGGCACTCAAAGTTAGTTTAGCTTTTGAATGTCTCTTAGATTATCCGTGAAATAGCAACCGACCGAGTCGTGGTTCGGCCCTCTCGGGCGCGATCGCCATGCTTACGCGTAACATAGTAACCGTCCGCCGAGGTTACCTCACCGGGGACCCTTGTGTCGAGTTACTAGCAATAGAAGTTCAGGCTAAGCGACCTAAGAGCTATGCCACCTCTCAATCCGGTGAAGCAGTCAAGGCCAGCTTCTCTGGCCAATCTGTGTAGTTCGTCATTTTATTATACCGAATTTGTAACCTCTTAGAGTAAGTAAAACCTTTAAGCACATTGATTATAAATTTTACCTAAAATCGTAAACGTTTATATTGTGTTGTAATGTTTATTACATTGCAACACAATATGAACGTCCTAAATCCTTATGCAGTATGTTGTTGTAGATACAATACGATTTGTACCTACACAAATTACTCGTCTCAGTGCTAAATGAACAAAATACAGTTGTCGTACAATTTCACAGTAATAATAATGCTACAAGTAAAAGCGTAAAATTGATGTAATATGGACGGGCGTTAAAGTTTATTGCTAGTTAAATATCGCCATTACCAACAATGGTTGTTCTAAATGGTCACTTTGTAGTTAGCAACTTTATGTCCGTCTAGGGTTGACGTTTCGTTTCGTCAAACAGTGAGAAACGTTTAACAGTGTGAAATTAAAACCGACTTAAATTTCGTTTCAATTGCTCGTTAGTCTCTGTACGTACTACGTAGGGAACGTGGCGCTACAAAAAGCCTCTCCCCGGTCGAAGATCGAGAGGAAAACCCAAGACAGATTATAGTGTCGAGGGCCATGAGGATGCAATATTTCTCATAACGATGTCGGGGGCAGAGCGAAGTGGATAGCGAAAAGTCGAAAAGTTGACTCCACCGCCAGTACGAGGAAGAGATTTGGCCGTTGTACGGGTACTGTAAATGTTTTGATGGTTTCAATAGACAATGGTAGAACATACATAAGAAATAGATAACAAATTATCAAACAAAAACATGGTGTAGTCACTCGGTTAAGGACAGGAATCACTAACGAGTTCTAAGAGCGAATTGAATCTAGAGTTAAATGTGCCATACAACGATTTACCAAAATTATACCGAGCCAAGCTCATCCTAGTACTATAATTTTATCAAGTCTTGTGTTTAAGTGGTTCGATTGATCTGATGGTAGCTAGTTCGAATCCCAGTCCGATGGGACCTTATAAGCTTGTTGAAAAGCGGACAGCGAATGCGGCCTCTGTCTAAGGCTAGGATTAAAAAAGAACATGAGAGTTTATTTAATTTTTTATTTCATTTATACGCAACCCTAAGTACATCGCCAGTGACCAACACAAAGGAGGACGTAAGTAATAACAAAGTTATTTTAAGTGAACGTCGACACCGTTTCTACATGGCATGAATGCGCTCTTTCCCGACTGTTAATCTTTGACCTTCTCGAGATCAATTTCAGTTTGTCTATTTAAACCAATAGAGACTATTTTATTCTGTACCTAGTTATTGTCCCCGGAGATGCTCAGGTGAAATTTGAATATTGTACATTGCGATGAATAATTTATATTATAAGTTTCTATATATTGCCATACTATAGCAACGGGTAAAACAAAAACAGACTTTCAAACACAAGTCGAATCCAATGTTAAACGTTGTTACGCTCGGACACGCTCTTTGTATTTACAAATTATCATGGGAATATTATTAAATAGAATTATCATTAATAATTTAATAATTAATGATAATTCTATTTAATAATAAAGCCTCTGCACTGTGCTCAAGGAAAGCACGTCCCGAGGGGGCAGATTACTCCCTCCCCTCTGTGCCATCGCAGGGCAAGGCGACACGGGCCAGCCGATGTCGCCTTCTTCCCGGGTCCACCTTAGCGGACGACTTAGTCGCCTTCTACGACAGGCAGGGGATACCGTAGTCTTATTCTTGAGAGCCCAGAACTACAGGACTGAGCCAATTCTGACCTATGTTTTTGTGCTGTAGAGTTAACCTAAATTTCTAGAGTACAATAGAGTGCGAAATACTCTCATAGGACATACGGCTGTCACCCACAGGGGTAAGCAGAGATCACTGACCTCAATTTGATACGAATCTGTCAGATTCATCTCTTTAGCTTCAATCATACTTCATGGGCTACAAACATTGTAGCGAAAGCATTCCATAAGGCTCCAACTCACTCTTATTCAAGTTAAAAAAGTGTCATGTGGACGACTTACTAGGAACTGATATAATTGTTTAATTATAATTGAAAGTGATATACTCGTAATTGTTTAATTATAATTGAAAGTGATATACTCGTAATTGTTTAATTATAATTGAAAGTGATATACTCGTAATTGTTTAATTCACATATGTCAAATGAAGCTTGCAAATACTGTCTATATAACTTATTCTTTGACCAGAAAATCCGTAACAACAAAATAACTTTTCGGAAGATACGGTGATTAGGTGGCGACAGGCTCGATTACGTCGGCAGGGTACATCCTTACCCGAGTAAACTACCTGGAATAACACGTTTCACATACGAACAAAGGTGCACAAGTAAAAATATCCTAATTGAGAAATAACAACATGCATTTGGCGATTATCCTGTAACGGCGACATTCTCAATTTTGTCTTGTTAATCTGTGATGTTCGGAAAGGATCCCAGTTCACTGTGTACGAATTTAGATGAGCTTTAATACTTTGAACTAGGTAATTTGGAATTAAAAAAGAGCTTCAGTACATTGCAGCGTTTTAAATTCACTATTGACGGTGTGACCATACAAGAAATTAAGAATGACCTAGAAACACTAATAATTGTCTGACATGGTGATGAAGACGATCTATCTGCATATAAAAGCACCAATATATGTTTAAATCTGATAAACCAAACGCCGTTTACACAGAATATGATACGTCTTTCGCACAAAGAAAATGTATTTGTAAAAAAGAATCCAAAATAAAAAAAGCAAGAACTGATTGTTACAAGTTAGGAAGGATGCGATCCCACGACCGCTAGTTCGTGACTACACCTTCCTTGTCATATCTTCTCTTATCATATGCTCCGATAAGAAGTTAATATGTGGAAATAGTTAATGGTTTCATATAAGTCTCGGACGCACGTTATCCATAATTTTATCCTGTGTCCACTGCAATGAATTATAATTACAACAACATACGAAGGAAACATTCAAATTTAAGGCTATTTTTCAAATAGTCTTTTAAATAAAATACTTTGAGAAAATATTCTTAAATTTTTTTATAAAAAACATTTTTTCGTCGGTATTTTTGACAATGCCCTTGTTTTTAAATCTGCTACCAATTATGTTCACAATATCCATGATCCCGGGATGATCCTCTAAACTAACTCACAAAAAACCTATGCTGCACATTTTTAATTTCTCTTTCCAGGTTTATTCCTTCTGCACGTCCATACCACTAGAGCACTTTTCTCATTGAAATCACACTTTTCCTTTGTCTTTGATTTTTTCTTATATCATTCAGAGTGATCCTCACTTCTCAATACATACGAACGTAAAATCCGTCGCGTCCCCCGGAGGCCGAGACACGTTCTTGACGATCCGGACGACGCGATAACAATTGTACAGACTAGATCTTTACAAATCCACAAAGCGTCCATTCGCGACCGTCGGAGGTTGCGAATAATACTCGCGCGTTACCGATATTTTGTGGACTGTCCGCACCCCTTAGATGTTAGGAGCGTTGCTGGAGTCTTCTTCTCCCATCGCCAACGCTTACCGAAGTGGTGTTCAAAGTTAGTTTAGCTTTTTAATGTCCCTTAGATTATCCTGTAACGGCGACATTCTCAATTTTGTCTTGTTAATCTGTGATGTTCGGAAAGGATCCCAGTTCACTGTGTACGAATTTAGATAAGCTGAACTAAGGTAATTCGGAATTAAAAAAGAGCTTCAGTACACTGCAGCGTTTTAAATTCACTATTGACGGTGTGACCATACAAGAAATTAAGAATGACCTAGAAACACTAATAATTGTCTGACATGGTGATGAAGACGATCTATCTGCATATAAAAGCACCAATATATGTTTAAATCTGATAAACCAAACGCCGTTTACACAGAAGAGATACGTCTTTCGCACAAAGAAAATGTATTTGTACAAAAGAATCCAAAATAAAAAAAGCAAGAACTGATTGTTACAAGTTAGGAAGGATGCGATCCCACGACCGCTAGTTCGTGACTACACCTTCCTTGTCATATCTTCTCTTATCATATGCTCCGATAAGAAGTTAATATGTGGAAATAGTTAATGGTTTCATATAAGTCTCGGACGCACGTTATCCACAATTTTATTCTGTGTCCACTGCAATGAAATATAATTACAACAACATACGAAGGAAACATTTAAATTTAAGGCTATTTTTCAATAGTCTTGAAATAAAAAACTTTGAGAAAATATTCTTACATTTTTTATAGATAACATTTTTTCGTCGGTATTTTTGACAATGCCCTTGTTTTTAAATCTGCTACCAATCATGTTATTGTGCACATGATTGGTAGCAGATCCATGATCCCGGGATGATCTAACTCACAAAAAACCTATGGTGCACGTTTTTAATTTCTCTTTCCAGGTTTATTCCTTCTGCACGTCCATACCACTAAAGCATTTTTCTCATTGAAATCACACTTTTCCTTTGATTTTTTCTTATATCATTCAGAGTGATCCTCACTTCTCAATACATACGAACGTAAAATCCGTCGCGTCCCCCGGAGGCCGAGACACGTTTTTGACGATCCGGACGACGCGATAACAATTGTACAGACTAGATCTTTACAAATCGACAAAGCGTCCATTCGCGACCGTCGGAGGTTGCGAATAATACTCGCGCGTTACCGATATTTTGTGGACTGTCCGCACCCCTTAGATGTTAGGAGCGTTGCTGGAGTCTTCTTCTCCCATCGCCAACGCTTCCCGAAGTGGTGTTCAAAGCTAGTTTAGCTTTTTAATGTCCCTTAGATTATCCGTGAAATAATAACCGACCGAGTCGTGATTCGGCCCTCTGGAGCGGCCTCCGATCGGAATGCTTCCGCGTAACATAGTAACCGTCTATGCCAAGGTTACCCCTGACCGGGTGGACCCTTTTGTCGAGTTACTAGCGTTAAAGGTTCCGGCTAAACGATATGCCATACCCAGCTTTTACTTCCGAATATTCAGTTGGACAAAAAATAAATATAATGCTATGACAATAAAGATAAATGTTTTTAACTTTAAAATCATTAAATATGTAAGATATTAGAAATAAACATTCTGTAATTTCTTTTAACAAGATAAATTTTAGAGAGACACAAGAAATAAACAATTTCAACGTCCAAATCGGTTGAAGAGTTGAAACTTAGTTGTAGATTTTAACGACAATAAATATATTATGGACTTTTGGACACCCTGTTCTTGTAATAAATGATCAGCTAATGTCTTACATGAGACCATCGGGAAATGGTTGCGAGTAAAACTTCGAATCCTTTGTCGGTTAACTCAAAGTATAAGTAATAAATGATGATTTCAAATAGACAGGAAATTCAAACCAATCTTAAGATGTTTTACAGTTTTCTTAGACTTTGGTGATTAATTCTACGGCACCTAATAACCTTAAAAGGAAAAGGTTCAGGATTACGCCACCTCTCAATCCGGTGAAACAATTGCAGCTTCACTGATATAACAATTGCCAGAGTCTGCTATTAATTGTCAATGATATTTCACTATGAAACCAATCTATTATAATTTATATGGCATTCTGCCAAACACCGTGTTCTACTAATTTTTTGATATATAATTTTTAATTGTTTTTTTCGTAATTATTTGATAAAGATTAATTGATTAAAATGTAACGATATATAGAAGATGTTATACGATATTAACAAGGATGTAAGCAGTTAGCAGTTAGTATTTTTTTGTGACGAACTACACAGATTAGACAGAGAAGCCGACTTTTCCTGCTTCACCGGATTGAGTGGTGCCATAGCTCTTAGGACACCTAGGGAACCTCTATCACTATATCACTCGGATGGTGACTATATTACGCATAAGCATTTTAACAACCCACAACAAAAAAAAACCTCCCCGGTGGCCCTTCCTCGGTGCATGGCGACGGGCTCCGGGATCTTCAGAGGAACGCACCGGAGCCCCTCTGCACTGTACTCTTACGAGAGTACGTCTCGGGTTACTTGTTGGTTACTTGGTTACTCCCTCCCCCCTGTGCCCTCGCAGTGCAAGGCGACACGGGCCAGCCGATGCCTTCTTCTCGGGTTCACCTTGGCGGATGACAAAGGCCCCCTTATCGCCCAGTGAATCCAAGGCCCCTTTTAGTTGCCTTCTACGACAGGCTGGGGATACCGTAGTTTTATTCTACGAGCCCAGAGCTGCAGGGCTGAGATTACAAAAACTAGCGGACCTCGATAACTGTGATCCCACTGAAAGATTATTTTGGACAAAAGTAGTTAAGAAGACTCGGGGAGCTATATTTGTTTGAACTCTTATTACGTATTAAAGGTAAGCAATCGTGTAGCTTTAATCGTGTGCCAATTAACGTATAATCTCACAGGACTGTGTAAATGTGGACGTATATAAGTTGTGGGGCGATTATGTCGCATCAAGTCGCGCGGAGTGACGGAGCGCCGTCCCCGGTGAAATTCGGCAGCGGCCCGAGTGTTCATTACATTACGCGATACCCGCCAGGTGCTAACAACCGCGGACGGCTAGCGTACAATTTAATTTGTAATTTTACATCATTGTAGTATTCGTCATTTTAGATATGTATAAGAACTTATCAAAATTTTTGTTTTATAGATATTTTTTAATTTATAAAACTATAAAAAACGGGTGTTTTATACGTTAAAATTAACAAAAACCAAATGTTATTTTTTACTTTATATTTAAGTTTTATTTTTTTAGTTATAATAAGTAAATAACACTATTATTTTTTTAATGCACTATAGTTTGCATCTGAAATTGAGGTGATTTTAATATATAATTGTTAAGTCATTCACATTGTTGATGCAATAAAAAATCTTAAGTGCAGTATTTATTGTGTCAAAAGAGGCACAATATAAAAGGTGTTCAAAATGATTAAATATTTATGATGCTAGTATACATCCTCTTCCTTTTCATTGACCGTATTAGGTATTGTAGGCGTTTAAACGGCCACAAATTACTATCTTTAATTGATATCTAGTGGTAATTTTGTGTGAAAATATTACTCTAAAATTTTAATTTCAATTTCAACCTTGTTGGTATAACATTCCTAAAGAGTCAAAAACCATATATGCATAGTATAAAGATAGTTACGGTAAAATTAATAACCGTTTTTTTTATTTTTGGACTATAACTCATATGCATATTTATCTCTTACATCGATTAGTATGAGAAACAAATCAAAAAGAAACGGTTAGAACAATTACAAATGTAATTGGACGGTATAATGTACTCCATAGAGCACGGTCATCAATCGGAAAGATCGGCGCGCCGCTATCGCGTCTCAAATGAATCGCTTTTCAATCTCGCTGTCAGCCGGCACGGGCGTCAATCAGCGTATCGATGTCCATCGGTAGCGGAGGCGGAGGCAGGCCGCGACTGAGCGCCCCTGCCACGTGGGTGGCCGCCGCGTGTGGCCGCGCGCTGGGTGGCCCGCTGCCTCGCACGTGCACACACACACCGCACCAACACACGCCCGCCGCGCAAATAAACACAATCATCAACTAGCGATACTTTACTCCGGATAGAGCGATCGCTGCGATGCCATTGCGAGGAGCGCCGTGAGTGCGCGTGGGACGTCACCGCTCCACAATAACCCACTGACACTAATTGCCTAATAGTATTACCGATATTGCCTCCAACTCTTTATGGACAAATTTATATTCCACAATAATCTACTGAAAGTATATTTACTACCAGCTAAGGCTCTCGGTGTTATCCACGATTTAAAATAATTTATTTCAATTTTCTCGAAAATACTCTACACTTTAATCAGCTTTCAAATAAAAAAGAATCATCAAAATCGGTTCGTCCAGTCGAAAGTTATGAGATAACAAACATGAAAAAAAGAAACAGACGAGTTAAAAACCTCATCCTTTTTTGTAGTCGGTTGAAAAATGTAGAAGATAAATAAATCCATCTCTGATGCATTACCGAGTAGAGCCGATGCGTTGTAAATTGTGGTAAGGACGGCGAAAAATACGAGGGACATCGTCGGGAATAAACGTGAAGCCGGACGAGTACAAGCAAAGCGACTACGAGCGGACGTGTCCCGAGATGTTTGTATCCTGGACACACTCGGGGAGCTTCTTCCGTGTTGCTTCGTTCTATATATAGCCATCTTTAATGTAGAACGTCTTCCAATAATGAAATTATCCCATAATGAAAGACGTTCTACATTAAAAGATGAATAGCACTCAGCATTGTAACTTTGACAGCAGACATTGTAACACTACTGTTTAAGATATAAAATGTTGTGTACATTGTAATACATACATTACATACAAAATACGTACGTTGTTTTAAATTTAAAATTTCTTTTACTGCAAATGGGCTAATGGGCTTCTCTGTAATTCTTTTCAATCTGGTGTCCTTTGCCACTGACCTAACTAAAAGTTTAAAAGAGCGTCTATGGGCATGCAATGCTATAACCGTCTCTATTATAGGGTGTTTAATTTGTTATTGTTATGAAATCATCAGATATTACTGACTTGCTTATGCCGTACGCAACAGAACGCTTAGAATCTTCCTATTAAGTGTATTTATAAATAAAAACACCACTTCAAAATCAAATCTACGTCAAAAATAAACCAAAAAGAATAAGAAAATATTGTAAGAGAACTTACCTTATATTGGATTATCCTGAACCGATCAATATTTCAACTATCAATACTTACCTATAGGATTTTAGAAGTTCCCTAGAATGTCTTCAGAACATTAGATCCATTGCCAATAAAATTAAAATTGAGCCTCATTGAAAGCAGCCTATTTTCAACAATTAAAAATATTTCAAAATTAGTTTATAATTAAAAAAAAAAAGAAACAGCAATATTTCTTTGCTTTTTTTTTCATAAATATTACTAATATTCTTGTTAACCATTCCAACTAAGCTTATGCTTGTGCTAGGAGATGATTCACGGCACTAGTCGAATTGTGGATTCGAACCCACGAACTTACGATTCGCAGACCGTACCCTAAACCATTAGGCTATTGAAGTTATCAAAGATAAATGATGAAGTTAAGAAGTCGCCAACATAAAAATCGAGTCAAAAACTTCCTTTCTTGAAGTCGTTTGAAATATGTATTACCACAAGCCACTGACGTCTTGTATTATGTCTATAAACAATAGAGACTGCATATAACTACAATACAGCTACACACTAACCGAACTTCTGAGAGGTCCAATGTCAAGAATTTGACAAGCTGTCGTACAAGTGAACACGCACGAAATGTCAATCATTATCTGCCTCTGAACATTACAAGGCGTACATAATTTTTTATTGTTTTAAACTAGCGAATAGCCACGCGTTTATTTATGACTAATAGCCGTTATTAGACAAGACAGGTTTAAAATTTCCCCAGCTTAAACTTTAACCTCTATAAAAAAATAGTACAAGGTCAACGTATCAATTACATGCTTCAATTGGATTACGAGACATTCTACAGTGTATAATGTCAGTTGTAGCATTATTGATGATTCATAAAGCGTTGGAAAAAGCATTGTAAAGTTGTAGAAAAAGTAAAGTTAACATCCATTTGGCCTCTATAATTAGTAGAAAAAATTAGGTCAGAAACGCAAGGCGATTGTAAATGTAGTCGTGAATCATGTAATCATGGAATATGTTACAGTTTTACGCTTCCTTTTTGGCAACGTTTTAGTACTTAGGTGCGCCTACATAATGAATTCATGCTTTGGTGTTTGTCCTACGAATTGAAATTTACAACGGGTTAGGACTGGGATCGTTCGTCCGGCCCTGTAGTTCTGGGCTCTCAAGAATAAGACTACTGTATCCCCTGCCTGTCGTAGAAGGCGATCACTGACTCTGTTGTCAATGATAGTAAAAAGTATTTTACATCGAACATTTTACAGAAGAAATATGTACGGAACCTTTAATTTTTATAATTATCATCCGACCGCTTTATTATAATCCATGGAATATTTATTACTGTAATATTTCAAAGGATCGTTATCCCCATGAGCAGTGAAAGGGGACGAAGAAAGCATACCCGTTGAACCAATCAATGGCCGATATCGGTATATGATCTTTACGATGCTAAATTTTTAACGATCCTTACTCAGTCGCAATAAATTACTTTTACGTACCCCGTTGAAATTCATGAACAGTGTCGAATGAGTTCTTTTGGATAATCAGGTACGACAATCAGCGCCTCGGGCTGCCGGCGGACTTTCGTGCCCGTATTGTGCTGGCGTTTTTCGGATTTTTATGCATCCATTGTTCGTAACGGGCTGTTTTATTGCCCGGTAGCCTCCCAGTGCGTCCGCGAAACAAAGGTAATACCGCTATTTGTGAGCTTTAATGACATACGAAGTCGCGGCGCGTAGAGCTGACACTGTTTAAACTTCGTGCCCTCAACACTGTTCGGCGTTTCGTCTCGCTATACTGAATATATTTTAACATAGTAACCGTCCAAGCCGAGGTTACTCCTCACAGGGTGTCGAGTTACTAGTGATAGAGGTTCAGGCTAAGCGACCTAAGAGCTATGCCACCTCTCAATCCGGTGAAGCAGTCAAGGCCAGCTTCTCTGGCCAATCTGTGTAGTCGTCATAAAATCTGTATTTACTGTATAGTGTGTATCTAAGCTTATTATCACATTCATTTTGAATTGAATGTGTTATAAAAATATTTTACAAGAACGATGATAGTTTTGATGCGTTAAACCGTTGATAGATTCTTTATTGTTCCTATTTTACAATAATTACAATCGATTATAGTAAGCGAAATCTAAAAGTGGGCAATGGCGGCTTTATCACTATGAGCGATCTCTTTCAAGCTGCAGTACTTTTTATCTATTCTACGCTACATATTATATAATGAAAAGGCCAATTGAACATTTTTTTAGTAATATTTCACTATATTTCCTTCATCGAATTAATTTAAATCATTTAACAAGAACATATTTGTTTTGTACTCAAATCTAGATCGGAGCAAAAGCAATTAAATTTATGTAAAAAATCAATGTCTTACTTGTTGCGACAATGACATTGGAAAATACGCCAAAATATGTTTAACCCGATGATTCGCTTGCCGTTTGCTTATTCTTCTATAATATAAGAACAAAATGGGCGCGTAATCTAAAAAATAAACAAAATATTGGATATAATAAATTTTATGTATAATATAATACAATAATTTAAGTAAAATTATATATACAATTTATGTTTCCCTGGTGTTTTACTTGCTTTTACGTTATTCGTACTTTGTTAAAATTCTGCTACTGACATTTGTTTGCTTCTTAAAATGGGTTTCTGCAGAATACCAGCGCTGATTTACCCTCCTCGGATAATCAGCATTATGCTGAGCAGTGAACCCGGTCGGTTCGGCGTTGCAACGCATAGCCTTGTGTATCGGACCTTTTGGGTCTTTAGTGATATATATGTATTTATTTTTTATTTATTTTTTTCATTTTTAACTGTGCGCTTAACTTGTTGTGTTAATTTGTATATGTGTTGTAATCTGTCTAACCGATTAAATGGCTTATTATTATTATTAATAAATATTAACTATCGATTTTAAAACTATAAATATACGCGTTTGTACAAATTATACATAATATGAAGTATTTACAAATAAAAATTGAATGCTTTGCCCGCTCAGACGTCCTTCGCAATCATCATTACAGTACCATTAACAATTAAAAAGGACACTGGATTCATTTCCAAACAATTCATACAACGATTACATACAATTAACATGCCATAGACAAAACTGAGTCCACTAATGACGGACCACCGGCAGCAGCGTTACAAAACTATAACTCAAAGCCGAAATACGGACTCATAAAAACAATTAAGTCCGACCGCTTTACCATAAAAGAGAGTAACATAACCAATCTCAGAGCAATTAAGGATTCTAATGGCAGGAAGGGATTGTAATGTACGTGGCCGGCCATCACTAAGGGCGGTATCACCATTATATTTATTCTATGCTCCTAGAACAAAGATTATAAATTACAAATGGCCGCCACTTATTTGCCGCTTTATTGCTTATTCAGAAATTTAATGAAGCACTATTAAATAAGCCACAAATATATTTTACGATCGAAGTTTTACGTTTTAACGACATTTCACAAGTTATAAAACGTAAATTAAACAATTTGTTAATTAAAAACGACCCTTATATGACATTAGGCAGTAATTTTTACTATCAATTCACATAAACGTATACTAAAGCAATATTGCTCGATGAGAAATTCGTTTACACGCTTCAATATTAACGGTTATTTATACAGAAATTTATATTACGTGGACATGATATTGCATTACCTGAAATAAAAAAATATGACATCATATAAAGCAATCACAACTGTGGGGTTGTTCACTTCCTGGTTAAATTATGATTTGATATTATATTCATAAATGCCATACTATAACTGTATAAATACGACTTGATTTTTGTGACAAACTACACAGATTAGCCAGAAAAGCTGACTTTAACTGCTTCACCAAACTAAGAGCTACGCCACCTGCAAGCTAGGACTGCACGGTCGATATTACATAAAATATCGATATATGGACGCGATATATCGCTTCAATCCGATATTATCGAATCATCTAATATCGATATATTTCATCCACTATACGAAATATCGTAAGAAATTAAATAAAAGAGCATTCAATTATTTCTTTTATTTGTGGTTGTTAACATGAATAAAATAAAACCCTTACTTGCGCTGCCATCACGAAGAATGTAGTGTAGTATGTTACTACACTCCTACTCTTCAGGATGGCAGGACTCGTTGTGTAAATTTTATAATCTATGCACGAAGCCTGTACTGCTAGCAGAATCGAATCAAATCAAATAGTCTGGACTGGTATCAGAAGCCAGAACCTCTCAGTTACGCGGCGTGTACTTTATTAGTACAAAACTTTCTAATATTTAATATTAAACGCTAATTAATTATAAACAAATTTCGATACATGAGAAATATCGATATATTTGTACAATAAATCGCGTAGTATCGATACAACCTCACGATATATTATATCAATATATTTTTGGCATGAACATCCCTACTGCAAACTTTTAGGCCCTCTTTTAGTATAATAGTATTTATATTATTAGTGTAAGGCCTTGCTGTGGCAGTATCATATGGGCTTTCGTGATTGTTCTTACCCTCTGACCTCCACCTGGAGAATTCGCAGATGGAGGGAAGGACGTGCATGACGATTTACTTTCAGCCCTAAAGCTTTAATCAGTGCTAGGCCGTCATAACTCGCCCTTCCTCTGAAGGGCACTCACATGTTAGTCGTTCCGCCTAATAAAAGAAACGGTTTATGAAGTATGGTGGAGCCTCAATGCTCTCACGGAAGCCTTCTTGTGGTATTAGCAATTCCAGCACCTGCGGGACGCAGAGCCCTGTGAAAGACAGATATACCATCTGGTGAACTTCTTGTTTAATTTGTAGCTTGAAGTTATAAAAAAGTTACTTGGATATATGTAAAAAAAATAACAATTATTATTATAGATAAATTAATTACATACTAGTTTAAAGAAATGTGTCTCGAGCATTTATTGCAACTTACACTATTAATTATGTATTTATTTAATAATCTAGTTTTACTTTACCGACGATATGCATATATGTTATGGTGATCGCTTGGATGGTTTATGGAACTTGAATACTAATGAGATGATTTTATATTCAAGCTTAGTTAGATTATACTACCTAAATAGACTTTTTATATGGTTGATTGCCGTGAAACCGGCTTGAAAGTTCGGTTTGAGCCGTTACTCTAGCATATACTATTGCCAATGAATTATCAGTGTGAAAACCTACCTAATTGACACCGAGCAAAAAATTACCATTGAGCCATCGAAGGGGCTCTGGCGGACTTCACTCCGGGAGCGGCCAATGTGACTTATGATTATACAGAAGGATATAAAAACCCCTTTTAAATTAGATATGATAAAAAGAAACTGTGTGACAAATAAATAATTCAGAGCTTTCTTTAGTGACCTGAAATGACGTGCTATCTGCTTTTAAAGGCTCTTAATTAATTAATCACTCCATAAATTCTTGAATACCGTATCGTGTTCATTTAATAATTAATCTGCCTTGGTCTTATTTTTTTTACCAAACTTTATGGCTTTGAATACTATGACGATCATGACGTGTTCTACTTCTGTATTGCCTGTCGTGATATTTATCTCTGTATTACCACGTTGTGGCGTATTATTATTACTAAATTGTTGACCTGACAGCGTCCAATTATTTAAAGGTGCCATAACCTAATGGCTTAGGGTATCTTAGATATTTCTAAACGAGCTCTTATTCTTAATCAATTAATAAATTAAAGTTGCAACAAACAAATTCTTTAGGGCACCGGGGTGTGTTGTATGTTTATAAGACGTATATAAAAGAATATATATATAAGATTATATATAAGAAAAAAACAGGAATAACTTTGTGTTGCTCTGTAGTCCAAGAAACCACATTGTAAGTTTATTCCTGCTTTTGCTAAACTGTACAAATTAAATTATGACATATTCTATTCTATTTCTTTTTTCGTATACAAGTCATGGACTCTATGGAGGTTTCATACAAAAAATAAATGTTATTATTTTTTTACATGTATATGTGTGTGTTAATACGGACAACAATATTATATTTATATACACTAGGCTTTATAAACGGAGAAGGTATCGATTGGGCAGAGCTAGCCAGCCTTGAGCAATGAAGTAGACGAGGTATTTAGGAGATTGTGCGCTGGTATTGCATAATCTAATTCCACGGTTCCGTTAAGAACCACAGTAACTTAGCGTCCGGCCAGTCACTTTAGACATTTCCAATATTCAATTACACAAATTATCTGAGCTAGTGAAATTGTTTATTGCATCGTTATTTACAGATTTATTACTTGTGCTGCTATTAAAGTAAACAATACCAGGCCTCAAAGTCTGCAATTGTGTCAAAATTAATGTTCGTCGATGTCGTAGTCGTCAAATTTTGCTACTTATGGCAATCTGCTAGTTCAGTGGTGCCGTTATACACTCGTGAGCAAAAATAAAGGGTCGGAATAAAGGGTCGGTTAAGAAAGTTTAAATATATCGGAAGATAAAGACGCTAGCTAACTAGAATAAATTGTGCAGTGCAGTGGAGCTCCACTAAGTACTAAAGTTTAAGTAAAGATAAAATTTAATAAAAAATACTGTATTATCCAAATTTAAGTAAGGTATCCTTTTATGTTGTTTTAATGAAATAAATAAATAAATAAAAATATTTTATTTTATTTTAAGGATGTTTAATTGTCTATCATGCACAATTTATTTCAGGTCTTTAGCGTCTTTATCTTCTGAGATATTCAAACTTTCTTAACCAACCCTATATTTTTGCTCACGGCTATAGTTTCCCTATGACGTAATACTGTTTTTAGTAATTACACGTTTTCCGAATAAGCTGTTGCTATGCTATTACATTTCAATTAATTAATAAATTTCAAATAATTCTAAAATAATAGTTCGAGTAAAAGTTTCAGTATTAGATACGACATCGTAAAACCTAGTGGCAAAAAAAGACTAGCAGATTACTACTAACATATACGTAGGAACAAAACGACGATTTAATTTAAAAATAACGGATTTATATACTTATATACGCGCGTGATAATTTATAATTCTTTGGCATGCAAAAATTTATTACAATAAAATAATAAAAGGAACTACCTTAAAGGAGGACCTTAAAAGAAGGACTACCCTAGTCAACACAGTGAATAAAAATCAATTTAAATTTTTAAAGTTAATTAAAAAAATATTTCAATTTATGCCAATAAATAATACATACGGATAATTAACCTCAATTAAATGGGAGCACTTGAAAAAGACACTTCTGTTACTGTCATCATTTTTTCGTAACGCACCTAACCTTTGTAACCTTCTCACCGTAAGTGACAGGTTAAAAGCTATTACGCAAGGATGCTATTTTGTTTCCGAAGTAACATAGTTATAGTACCAAGTTGTGGCGTCTACCTTACACATGGTCGTTCCTAATCTTTGAATGACGTAATCATACCCATATCTCAATGAACAAAAAATGTTAAATCGAGCAATAGCAATGTCCAAAAATAACAATTTGACACTGTTGTAATGGCAGACTTGGGGTCCGGGAGTGTGGAGGCTGTCGAACGTCGTGGGTGGCCGGGACAGTCCCTCACCGCGTCATAATCAATTTGTATGCCCTTCGCTGCGCACCCCGCTCTAGCTACATGCCACATGGAGCTCGCTTTCGTCACGCACCCCGCCTCTGTCATCTAGGGACCATTTTTATAATGCTCGTGTGAATCGAAACCGGGTGCGCACTTGTATTCGCTCGAGATCCAGTTTTAATTGAATAAACAAGATCTTATCAACTGTTTTTAATGCCGTAGAATTCTTTAGTTTTTTTATACAATTTCGAAATAGTTGTGTATCGCATTAGTTGTAAAAATTCTATTTAAAAAATGGGTTGATGTTTTTTTGTCACTTTTTATTAAAAGCACTTCAGCGACATGCTAGAAATAAACATGATACTGATAGCAGAAGTTTGGAAAAGCGTATATACACACGCAAGACGTTGAATTATTTGCTGTGATTTTTTTTAAAAGCGAGTCAGTGGCCATTGGACGAAATTAATATTGCAAATAGAAGTTTGAATGCAACAATTAATTCAATAACATTTATTTGATATATTTTTAATACTATTTCATTTGTTTTATTCTTATTATAATGGTTACAATTACATTTTTATTTGGTCGCATTGTTTTGTTGTCGAAGATGCGTTTTAACATACTGTAAAGAGTGGGTTTCGTTTACGAACAATGATCGAAACTAACAAAGATGTAGCGTGGTTGCTGCTGAGACAATTCAGCGCGAAGCTCACTTCATGTATCTAAAACAATAAAGACAATCATAATATATACATAAGGTTAGTTGGTTAAAAGAAAGACTAAAGTTTAATGTTATTTTTGTTAATAAATGAACATAAAATATAAACAAAGGAGAGTAAGGATTAAGTCTGTGAGGCGCAGAATATCAAAACATAATAATAATAAATAACATAATAATGATATGTTCAAGTACATTAAAAAATGATGTATTATCTACACTTTTTGCAAATAAAATGCCGGCGACCCAAATCATCTTGTCAATCACATTGTTTTACAACGGAATCCCTTAGGCCATATTCTTCAATAAAAAATGAGCTATGATCGTATAAAATGGAAATCTATACTCTTCTTCTGTCTCTGGGTTTCACTACTATTATATCTTAGACTAGACTACACCGTCAGCGGTTCGTACAAAAATAAATAAATTATGAACATACTAAAAGAAATACAAACAGCAGTATCATTCTATAAGTGCTTACATTAAAGCAAATCGTAAAGCCGGCACCGGCTATCGGCGTGGAGGTATTATTCATAGAAATTTATAATAAAGATACTCGAGCTGACCGGCCCACCCGCGTTGTTGGCCTCCTCTGTGGCTTGTTTATGGTCAACTTTTGCAAACAATGCAGCCCGTGGTGTGGGATGGCTCAATTAGCACGACACTGGAGATAATATTCGACACAATAGGCCGTAAATACCTTCATACCAATGCCACTGAAGGCTTAAAGGGCTAAAAGAAAAGATTTATGCTTTTACTTTATCTATCTGTCCAATAGTAGATTAACCTCTTTTGTGATTACCCTGCTTTCGTGTTATATTTACTCTGTGGCTTCGTCACAATCTACATCATAATACATTTTTTGTTTTACATTTTTTACTCAGTTAATCTCTGCTCAAAGAAAGCCTGTACAAATAGTTTCCACGATCGTTATTTCTCTTTACATTTCGCTTACCTCGATGAAGAATGGTCAAACAATGATATCACAAAAATCGAAAGTAAACAGCAATAATCAATCATTAACGCGTAATTGTCAGTCACCGCGGCGGGCTACTGAGAAAAACTGAAAGTCGGTTAATGGAAGGGCAGGAGAGCGAAGGTTCCCAGAGAGTTTTTTGAACGTTTTCGTTTCGTCAAGGTGGCATTCGGCGGCTGAACAAACTTTGTCTCGAGCGCGCCATCGATAATTCACTCTTCAATCTACATTCTATACACAGCCTGTTTCCATTGTCATCTATTTTTAATTGTTTTATAAAATGTTATTGCAGGTAATGAACTTGTCACACATTTTACGAGCGATTTTGTCTATCGATCTGATAAAAAGAAACTTACTTTACTATTGATAAAAATTGACTGTCAGCCCTGATTTCGGACACTCAACTTATCTCTACTAGTTATATATGTCTCACTGCTGGGCACGGGCCTGCTCTGTAAAGAAAGCATCAGCACATAAAATTGCAACAACAAATTTATTGGTGCCGGCACCGGGGATCGAACTCGGGTTACTAGCGTACTATGCAACTTGAGGCGCCCGCGCGGACACTGAGCTACCGCGGCTCTCTACCAGTAAATGAATAATATTACTCAATTTTTATGATACCGTTATTTACTTTTTGGAAAGGGTCAAACGAGCTTACGGCTCGATCTTAAGTGATCATTGTCGCCCATGAACATACACAACATCGATGGAGCTGCAGGTGCTCTGCCAGCCTTTTTAACGTAGGAGTTGCTTGCGTGCAACATCGGCGATAAAGACAACAATAACACATACAGGAGAAAAGATAAAGAGAGAACAGATAATTAAAACTGTAAATCAATGGTACCGTGGAAACAAAGCCGAAACGTCGAAAGTCGGTCACGGCTGGAGCGTGCTTCCTTGTTTCGATATCATTTGCCGGCCCCGCCACCGATGCGAAGCGATTTATTTACTTTAATCCGAACCCCTTCGAAGCTGCCCTCCTGAGAACGTCTCTTTACTTTGAAAGTAAATTCCATTTCAAATTTCTTACTAATTTGTTTACTAGCCGACAATAAAAGAGACTTCATTTATTTACATCCTGGCGATTACTCAATGTTCATGAATCTTCTATACATATAAAAGAGAAAGTGTGTAGGTATGTTCCATATAAGCTCCAAAAAAGCTGGACCTATTTCAATAAAACATTCAGGGAATCTTCAGATTGACCTGGTGAGTAATCCTGTGAAGTTTCGTGACGATCGGAGCACTCCTCTTTTTGAACTGTCAAATACAGCTTTTATTTACTATGATACTACTACTACGGGTATGATATTGTATTTACTGATATGTAGATGGGTGTAGATGGGCATAATTTGCGACTCGACTTTATATACAATAAAAGAAAATATAATAGACATGCAGGTTTCTCGCCATGGTTTCATTTACATTAATAAATACATGGAGATCAAGTTAATAAAAGCTTATTAAAACCGTACGAAGCGCTTGGCGTCTTTCTTTCTCTCCGATTTCAATGTGGATGTTTTCAAAAGTAGAATGGATTGGTACTTACTAAGCACGCCTTACGATACAGAACTGCATTTCCACTTAAAAGATTGAATCGTGGTCAAGCACTGGTTTACAATATACAAAAAAAGCAGAAAAAAATTAGTTTTGATCCCAAAATACACAATAGGGTTCATTATACAATAAGAAATCTTAAAAATAGACCTCGTTATATATTTTATGGACTCTTAGTCATCTGATTTTGCATAATTTGTGTTATATTTGTTCTCGTGCGACGTCTAGCTCTTGCCAGTTTCGAGAAAGCCAACCCCGGTCTCAATAGGTGACATAAAAAAAATGTTAGTGTAAGAAGTGTCAGATAGAGCAATATGTTTGCTCAGACATTTATCGGGCCCTTGTTAGTTCGAGAGGGACCGGATAAACAACGACCTTAATTCCTTGTCAGTGGAATTGCTCCAAGTTTTCGAGAAGTTTTGCATTGTTACAGCGATTGGTGACTATGAGAATATAGTTTGCAGGATAATTTTACAAATCTATTTTAACGTGATTTACGGAAACGAAGTAAATAAATGTCGGAATAGACTAATAATTTTATCAAAAAAATACAGAAGAATCGTGAACTTACTTTTCTTGGAGTTGGTTAAAATACAATCGCACACTTTCATGATTGTCAGGTAAGAGCTTATTCGCTTTTTTACGAGCTTTTTACAAGTTCACTAGTTAAAGAGGTGACCGATATCTAAGAGCCCAAAAGTCTATTTAGATCAAGACAGAAACTGGGCTTAGGTCAAAAAACCGATTGTTCACATAGTTGAAAGAAGATAGTTTTCAAAAATGTAACTTGCGCCCACTGACAAATTCGAATTCAAAGATCATTAATTACCTAATTTGTAAAAGTATTGTCACCAGTCCTTGTTGAAATTACAGCCCTATTACACGATTTAATTCCCACTGTTGGGCACATAGAGAGTGTTAGGGCATAGTTTGTAAAATTTGTAAAAGTTTTCAAATTATTCTTTCTTTATCGTAAGCAGTAAATGACTGACAGAAAAAATAGTTAAGCTATACAAGTAAACATATCGAAATCACTTGTAAAAAAATTGGTTAAGGATTTTTTACGTTCAAACCTATGCTGTCGGTCAGGGAACTGACTAGCTGGCACTATGGTTTAACCGGTATTTGAGAGGTGGCACAGTTCTCTAGTGGCACTAGTTGTTGTACGGTAACGAAGCCTGGACTCTGAAGGCCAATACGCAGTAGATTCGTGATGACTTCGAGATGTATATGAGTAGAATGCTACGCTGCTAGCTGGACCCAGAAGATATCAAACGTGCGGGTACTCCGTCGAAAAGAACTTCGAATTGTTGCAGACCGTCAAACGGAGAATAATCGCCTACCTAAGCCATGTCGTTTATCTTAGCTTCTCCATCTAATTATGATGGGCTAAATAGCAGGAAAGAGACGCGCTGGCTGGAGAAGAAAGTCGTGGTTGCGAAACATCAGAGTGGACCAGCATTGCCAGCATGGAACAACTGTTTCGGAACAGGGATAAGTTCGCTGAGCTGACGGCCAACCGTCAGTAGTTGGCCGTCAGCTGAAGCATTTGAAGAAGAAGACAGCTAGAAGTAACACGGCGCAAGAACCCCAACCCTCTTGGGGATCTCGGCTTGGACGGTAGACTAATCGCGGTAGTATACGATAGAGAGACGACCCACTACTAGTGCTTTTATCAGAAAACCAAATTTCAAATAGCTTACTAGTCTTAAATGTCAATTTGGAAATCGAAAACGAGAACCAGATTTTTGCCGTATGTGATGATTATTTTAAGCACTTATAATATTTACAAGTTATCCTCGCATATCATTAAATCATAGTGTCGCTAGCTGTGTGCATTGTATGACTAAGCCCAGTAGTGTGTACTCAGGACGCGCACAGTAGCTGTTTGCGCTACCTGTTCTACGCTCTACCTGTCCCGACCAGCTCAGCCCGTCTAAACAACGCAAACAATTCTTATCATTCCGTAAAAATACTACAAAATCTCCAGGTAACATACGTATTTCGAAATCAAACACACCTTAGCAATAAAATAAACATACTCCCAAGCGAGATAGATTCGAATAACGTTAGACTTAAGTTTTTATTTTCTCCACAATTTTATTTTAATTATTCCCCTAGCAGTTTTACGTTTACATGACCGCAAGTTTATATCGGAACGGTGAGAGCCGAACCATAAATCTTACCTCTGAGACTCGTTTTAAAGCGAAAAAAGTAACACATGTCCAAGTCGTGTTTTAGAGGGACTAATTTCCTTTAGGGATTTAATTTTTCTTTTTCTTATTTCTGTGAATAAAACAAGAAAGGGGTACCACCCACGACGAGTCGCGATGGCAACGGGAGAGCAGAGTATTCGAATAGGATAGTCCTGTCAAATATTACGATACATTGGAAACTTTATATTGTGCAACATATTAAATTAATCACGTATGCTATGAAAGTATGTAGAATTTTAATATTTTACTGCTCTTTGGAAAACAATTCGTCAGTATTTAATGCTATAATATATACCACATTATATCTCAGATTTAAACAAAATTAGTAAATTACGTTATGAAAGCGTTTTCTGGCTCTTTTTATAGCAATGGTCACAGTTTCTTTTTTATTATTAATGCAACAGAACACGAGCTCGCACATCTTTCAAACCACTGAACTTATAAGACCCATAGCTTTTTTTTTAATGGCACAAATTGGCCAGAGAGGCTGGCCTTGACTGCTTCACCGGAGTGAGAGGTGGCATAGCTCAGCCTGAACCTCTATTGCTAGTAACTCGACACAAAGGTCCCCCCGGTGACGGGTAAATGACGAACTGACCCGTAGATTAACAGCGGCGATCTACTGTAAAAAGTCTCTAAAATGACTGTTCAAAGTCAAAACAAAATCTACCTATAAATGCTCCTACTTACGTATTTCAAAGTGCAGGAAGAGCTTATTAATATTAAATCATTAATAACAGGTAATACAATCGTTTTTAATATTTCTTATATGATGTAATATAATATCCGTATCCGGCAAAGTGCTGTCCTCTTTGAATCTCATCGTATAAAGTCACGCGAGCAAGCAAGTGCGTCAAGACGAAGGCGTCGGACGTTTCCTACTTTAAGAAATACTGCGAAGATAGTGAATACAGTGGGTAATACGATAAGGTAAGTGACCAGTGTCGGTGTAATGGCGCCTTAACTGTCACTAACGCTTGTCGCCGCGCCCCGGCGTCGCGCACTTTATTCCTTCAACTGTCACATAAATGCAAAGCTTTTGTCGCTGCGGTGTATCTACATTTGTATAAAAATTTCAACTAATATAGTATACATAGAATCTTGATAAATCTAACTTCAAGGGAAACGCCAAAAATTCAAGTTGTAGAGATTTCGTTTATTTGAACGATTATCCAGATAAGCTTTACTTTTTGAGAGGTGGCATAGCTCGCCGCTTTTGCCTGAACCTCTATTCGTAGTAACTCGACTCAAGGGTCCCTCTGGTGGGTGAGGTGAAGCCTCGGCGTGGACAGCAACTATGTTACGCGTAAGCATTCCGATCCGACCACCGTTCAGAGGTTTCAACTTGGGCGGATTATGTAAGGAAATATTTGTTTTTTCACGGACCTATACATGTCGTCAAGAGAAGATGGCCGTGACTGCTTCACCGGTTTGAGAGATGGCTAAAGCTCTTCGGTCGCTTAGTATGAACCTCTATGGTTATTAAAATATATCAAATATTTTTTAGTTTAGTTTTAGTTGAGATTACGATTTATTCTGACTACTGTTTGAGTTAGAAAAGCGAAGTAAATAAAACAATTCTAAGAAACAATGATGTCTATTGTCGGCGAAATAACTATACTTAACTTATTTACCAATTTTAGTAGATACTTAAAGGCGATTTAGGGGGTTAAGATTTCGAGATGTGTAAGTTTTTGTAGCTAGAAGAGAACGGCATAAAACTTTTTTGAGTTATGGAAAGATTCAACTTAATGAGATTTTACTTATCGTTGTGTTGTTGTTACGTGTACATATAAACTAGAAGTCCTAACGTTTTAAATGTTGAAACTAATAAACTAATACACTATACAAATATCTTAAATACATATATTCGTTTATATTTGTATATTTATGTTTTTATTCTGTACTAACCAGTTATGATCTGACGGTTATGGTTTTTTACCTTGCGGGCTTGTCGCAATAAGTTTCAGATTTAAGTACAAAAAGTCATTAGCTAAAATTTGTCATTCAATTTTGCCACCTCACAAGTTAAGGCATTAAAATCATCGTAAAGATAAAACCTATATCCATACTTCGGATTCTAGACTAGCACGATTTTATTTATACTCAAATTCGCAACATAAATTCTCTTCGTAGACCATAAAAGAATATTTAGGTACCTTTTATTAACCTTACCCGACACTCCATCGATTAGGGATATAACACTCGACCGCGACGAGTAATCTTCGTGTCGTAAAATATGAGGGTCGGTCGCAGTGCGAGAAATAAAAACTTCAACGCTTTATTATCAACGGAATATTCGCTAACGGACAGCTCAAATAACACAATATATATATCTCATTTCAACATTAACGAAAAATTATGTTCCCTTTCTCATCAGGACAAAGCATTCACAGTACGCGCGGGAAAAAAAACCTTCACGTATTTGAATTAGAGGTTATGTTTAATTTGAGAGCTGCGCGCGCACGCTATTCGGAATCGCGACTTGAAAAAATTGTAAAGAAAAAAATAAAAGTAGAAATAAATTTTACCAAGATTTTTTTTTAATAAATTGGAAAATGATTTAACCATCTATAAATAAATATAATTTTATTTTTGATTTTGCTTTTTAATGTAAGGTTTATTTTTGAAATTATACTTTTAATATAGAACTTTAACAAAAAAACAAATTGAAATATTAATTTCTTATTATAATTTATCTGTTTAATTTTTACGACTGATGCGGTTCCGTAACTACCAAAGTAAATACTCCGTAAAACAATTTAAATAATATGTCCATAATATGTCTAGCTCTTACGTTTAGTTTCAAGTTTTGTTCTAAGCTTTGGTTGTAACCTGTGTATATTAAATGTGACCAAAGATGTAAATCTAGTAATGATTGGGAACGATGTTTTAATTCTTAGCAAAATATTTTAAAGGAAAAAAATCGGTCAAGTTGTTGTATTCCTTTTTTAGTGGAATAGAAAGACCCATATGTGACATTTGGTAACCCCATTACTGTGAACCCAAAACATGGAAACTGATTATACCAAGCCGATCCTTCGACTTTGATTAATTTTTGTATCACTGACTGATTAGGTCTGCTACGAGATCTTCGTGTCCCAGAGTAGAGAGCTCGTATATTTAGTAATCTCAAATTACTACGTACATATAAATTTGGCGAAGCTGTAAAAAAAAGGCGTTAATGCTAATTTCCGATAACGACCCGATAATCAATTTCAAAAACGATCTAATTGCATTATTAACGAAAGCTTTGCATTATCGTTACGTGTATACGTATACAATAAACACATCGACAGCGTATGTATTTAGGAGCGTCGAGTCCACTTGGGTGGTCCGCCGCCCGGGTCTCGCTGTGGGACGGAATAAGGGCGAGATTTGTGTGTTGCCTTCGTTGGAATGAAATCGGAACGGATAGCGAACACTTATCTGCGGTCGTATCGCATCTAATGCGCCGGCGCGTCTGGTTATGTAGCCGCGGTACATTTTCCGCGTGGCGTGCTCGCGAGGCGCCGGAATGAGGTGACGATGTCAACGTTATCTTCCTGGGATTTAGAACTCGTTTGGCACACTCTCTTTCTTCTATGCAGTACCGTCTTCTTCGCAAAAACTCGAAAAAAATGTTTTGATTAAACCTTAAAACCATTACTCGAAATCTCAACTCGCCACAAGAAGAAATAACCAAATAAAAACTATAGCTAAAACTAGATACACAAAAAAATACTCAAAATTAGTATTTAATCTGTACAAGTCGATTAATTCCTTACAAAATCGAAGTATCTTTATGATTGAAGATTTGATTTGAAAATTAAGTCACATATGAATTTTGACGGCATAGGAACTCCTAAAAAATTACTAAAAATTTTAGTCGGTTGTAAAATTGATTGGCTTAATGATAATTCAAAAATAAGTTAGTACTTCATAACGACAACGAGCACGAATATGGAAGAAGTAAGAGAATACTGTCGCCAGAACTTCGTAATTTTACTAAGATAATTCCGAAATAATAAATTAAATTTACCACGTGCTCGGCGGTGAAGGAAATCATCGTGGGGATACCTACATGTCTTAGAAAATTTTTCTAAGGCATGTGAAGTCTGCTACTCCGCATTAGCGCCGCGTAGCAGCCTATGCTTTTTGCTGTCTTTACAGAAAAGGTCTTAGCAGCAGTGGGACATATATCGACGCTGGAAAACAAAAACGTAACGTAACGTAACAAGAAACGAAAAACATTTCAACATTTAAAAATAAATGATAACTTTCGTGTTTGTGGACCTAGAGCTGTCGTTTTTGGACACATTATTTTTGCTGAATAAGTATTGTATCACGGCATTAACCTAGAGTTTTCCTACAAGAAAATCGTTTTACGATACAAAAAGTGTCTTGAAAATCCTATCTTCGCTACTTTTAATCTAATTGTTACACGTCATATATCATTCGACGCGTCTTTTTTTTCTCATTCCAACAATTTAAAAAAGTGAAAATGGCCATATGTGTCACTTACTACGTTTTTGCTTTCCAGCGTTGATATATAAAAGCTGTAATTATATCTACTATGACATGTATGTTTATTTCGAAGGACTTAGCTGCGTTATTTTTTGATGGGGCAAACGATTGTCCCGTCAAAAATGATCAAGCACATCACCGGTTAAGTGAGCAGTTATCAAGTCTACGAGGCCTCATGTGCATCACGAATTCATTTAAATGGCAAATCTGATATTTTGGATGCTTGCTTTACCAATTTATGAAATCTACTTAATCTCTCGAATTTACATCGCCACACTTTACCGACCAATGCTTATAATTATAGGAAGTTTACGTAATTTATACGCAAATACATAATAATTTATACCTCGTAAATCGTTTAAGTAAGATCATTATATTTAGACGGCGAACCAGGCAAGCTAAGACTAACATAACGTAATTCCGTATGCAGCAAACGCGTGTAACACTTACACAACTCTGGGGCTAGGCTGGTCTGCATATTTATTCTCAGTGTTGAGTTAATTGCCGTTTCGATTTTACAAAGTAAAAAAAAATCAAGACGTGACACTTTTAAATAACCAACTAAAATGGGTAGTACAGAAAACGTGTTTTTGACTGTAAGTCCAGTGACCTTGACATTGTACTATTTCGGCGATGTTACTGTTACTGTACCATTGAATTAGAGATTACTAAAGATGCCATTTAGTTTCACCTAGACTTATTATGTTATATTTATAAATAATATTTAACAACTATGGAATAGAATAAATATTTATTTAAAACTAGAGGAGACAAAAAAGTTTAAAAATGTAAAACAAAACAGATCGAAAACAAAAGAAATTAAAATTAAATAAAAGAAGGGCTTTATGCTACAGAGGACACGGAAAGGTAAACGCTGTTCCACTATACCTTCGGACGTTTAGACACTCGGCGGGTCTCTACCCTTTTATAGTCGATGTTCCGCGCGTCCGAACGAAGCGATTTGAGTCATCGTTCATCGTGCGTACAGCAAAGGAGTGGAATAAGTTGCCGGCGTCAGTCTTTCCGTCCAAGTACGACGTGGGAGCCTTCAAGAGTAGAGTGAATAGGCACTTACTAAACTAGCGCGTACTATCTTTCGACTATATCACCACTTAACACCAGGTGGGATCATGGTCAAGCGCTAGTTTAACGCATAAAAAAAAATAAAAATATGAAAGCAACAACAAATTTACCCCTATAAATGATATTGAATATGATATACAGCTTGATGTTCCTCAGGAACCAGGAAAACTTTATCATCTTGTGTGATAATTGTAGTTATAGCGATATAATTTGACCATTCTGTCTGATGTTTCTTTTGCTTTAAAATGGTAATTTCAGCTTTTCCATTATTTCTGACAAGAAATGTCGTTTTATAAGATAGGATAATAAATAAACACTGCTGAGTTTCTCTTTTATCAAATAAACAACATTTAATGTTATTTATTTACAATATTTATCCCTATTATAAATGAATTATTTTATATGTTCAAATGTCTCGTTGACATGATGACATTTGACAAAATTTGATAGTAAGAAAATTATAATTTTCTTTACATATATGACTAATAGATATGACAGTTTTTGTGGATTGAAGAGAATGACATCAAAATTTGTTTAATTTACGGATATTTTCAACTTGAAGAGGTTGTACTTATCGTTATTTGAAACTAATAAATACACTATAAAAATATCTGAAATTTGTTTATATTCTGTACTAAACAGTGATCAAATATGATAACTGAACTCGCCATAGTTAACCTCGAGACAGTATTACACATAAAGTAATGATCTAAAAGTTATTTATAGAGAAAGTCTGTGCGCTGAGGTAGTCTGTAGGATTTTATACAGCAATGCTGGTACAAATAAGAATTTGGTTTGGATGATTTCACATATCTTTACCTTTTTTATGTGGATGAAAATGAGCTGTGGTACCTCAGTGTCCCGGCGGTCGCCTCAAGTTGCACGCCGAGTTCGATCCGCGGTGCCAGCACTACTTATTGCAATTTTATGTGCTGTTTTACCACGCGCTCGGCTGTGAGGGAAAACATCATGAGGAAAATAGTAGAGTTAATAAAGACATGGTAGAGTAAAGAGAAAAAATTGTAATAAGATTAAAATTAAAATAAAATTAAGATAGACAATATAAGAATGTAAAGCTACAGTAAAATTAGAGATAAATATTATGTATTGAATGTAACAGAAAATATAATAGAATGTAGTAGATAGTAAGAATGATATAAATGTAAGAACAATGTAACCTGTATGTGTTAAATTTAAGAGATGGAAGAAAGAGAGGAATGACAAAATCCCTAACCAACCCACGTTGGGGGAACTAGACATAGCATAGGCAGACTATTCTCAGAACAAAAAGGACAAGGGGCCATAAACTCTGAATTAACAAAAAAAAAAAATCTGCACTACGGTCGCGTGGCGGTCTTTGCCCTTATACTGTCTTTACAGAGAAGACCTGCGCCGAGCTGTGGGACATATAGAAAGGTTGTTACTTTAACTTTTAACTTACCTTTGATAAATCATTAACGTACTGTATGTAACGTAGCACTTCAACATAAAAGGTATTGCCGTTACTGTTAAGTCCCGGCTTGGCACGGCACCAAGCCATGCGCGGGCGCAGCGCTGCATTAATGCATAGATCCATTAAATGTGCATACAATGTTATGACATTATCATTGCAATGCCGCCCACTGCAAACTATCTCAATGAATATCAAATTCTAGGCTTTACAGCTTAATGCCTTGTAATCAGTGGCTATATTCATGCAATATGGTATGGTAAGATAATAAGCGTTTTGTCGGAGTTATACGTGCAGAAAACTCTTGTTAAAACCTGTGTCCCGTTTGACCCAAAAACTCTCTTACAATCCAATGAAACTGGCGATGAACTTAGTTAAGATCCAATTAACGCATTGTAAACCTTACTGTCGTTTATCTCTCTGTCTACACCAAGTGGGTCAATGATTTCGAACTTAATATAAATAAGAAAGTATTTTCTAAAATAAAAAATAATGATTTGGTCTTCTTAATAAGCTTAACTCCACTCAGTCGGAACCCGAAATCGCTAGGTAGAATAATCTTGATAAAAAGCGGAAAGCGATTATTATCTCTGTCTATACTGTTAAAAGGGCGTTAAGTCATATTATTATTTACGTGTATGTTGGTATTTCAAAAGTGAGATTCATTATATTTCCATTTTATTCCTACCTACTTCCTCAAATGCAGACGTTGTCACTCATAATTATATAACCTATAGGCGTTTACAAGTTCCTAGGCAATGCATAAAGCCTTCCGATGACCTTCCGAGAAACGTAGCGACCACCCGCGACGAAATTATTAGGGTCTCGGCACATGAACGACAGCTTCATCCGCGTGTAGATTATAATGAGTTCAAATTAATTAAATCAATTCATGTTATAGTGTTTCATTATGATGTAGAAATAATCTTGAATAGACTTGTTATAATCCTCGTGGTTTTGTTTTGGGCAGGTTCTATGCCGCTACAAATTCACCAGGAGTGAGAAGTGTTAGGACTCATCTGGCACTTCAGCCTCTAGCGGGTCTCCGAGAATCTCGGGTTGGGCTGTAACTGTTGCAAGAGGGCCGGACCACGATCCGATCAGTAGCTTTGGCTGGATTGCTAAAAATTTTAGAACTAGAACCCATAAGTGGCCAGTTAGCTTATATAGGCTGCGTGGAAATCATTGGGAAAGCTTTGAGAAGAAGTAAGCCTAAACTGGTAGAGATAACAATCGCTTTTATCTATTTGCTAAGCTCATCCAAGGTAGTGTGTCTAAGAGTGTGGCATTATAATAAATAGAACATAATTTTTTTTTTCAAATGCGGAAGGTAAAACAGCTCGCGGTCGCTCACCTCTCGGTGATCAGACGCAGTTAAGATTTTCACAGGCCTGCCAGTAAATTTTGAAGCGTCAATAGCCTAATGATTTAGGGCACGGTCTGCGACTCGTAAGGTCGTAGGTGCGAATCCACCATTAGACTTTTGACGTGAATGGTTCACGTCAAAATCAATCTCCTCCTAGCACAAGCTTACGCTTAGTTGGAATAGTTAACAAGAATGTTAGTAATGATTCTTTAAAAAAACCAAACTATTGAAAAAGCTTGTAATTACAATAGATTATACCTACCGTTACTGTTCAAAAAGTTTTAGATTTATTTATAGACCTACAGCAATAAGTTCAGAATAGATTTAGTCAAGAAGTGACGTAAATATAAATAATATTTACAATGATCCTGTAAAATTTCTTATTCAATAGCAACAAGCATGTTTACGTGCATGTGCACTTTACTATTTGTTTATAAAATAAAATATACATGCATAATAAATAAAAACTATTAAATGCGATAACCGGTTGTGTCTGTACAGCACAACCGGCGAGTCGAAAATTGGCAGCGATCAAAAGTCCCTGAGGACAGTGACAAGTAGAAGAATACGAATGAAAAGAGAACATTTAAAATTTAAACAAAGTTTGTAAGACAAAATGTTTACCTCAAGTATCGTGTGACACAGCCCTTAAGTATGTCCGACGAAATAATACACTTAACGTTTATGTCATTTCATATGGACAATGACCAGCTTGCCTCAATTATGTATTGTGTTCACGATTACATAAAAGAAAATTAAGCAATTTATGTGCAATTGGTCACTTTGATTAGGTTGTACGTTTTGCACGGACCAAATGTGTTGTACGCAAATGGAAAGTTAAAAAACTAAGTGTCAAAATATATGTATTTATATTAAAACAGTGTATGTGCGAAAATATGAATAGGATATTTGAACCTTGATTTAATTGGCAGGCTTATAAGGAGCTGTATGACAATGTCGTAGTTTGAATACCACTTCCGAAGCATGAAATCAACCAAAGCAAATAACGATAACATAATAATAGGTCGTGGACGTGTCCATTCCATAGTAACCGTCCAAGCCGAGGTTACCCCTCTCCGGGAGGACACTTTTGTCGTGTTACTAGCGATAAAGGTTCAGGTTAAACGACCTAAGAGCTATACCAACTCGCAATCCGGTGAAGCAGTCAAGGTCAGCTTCTCTGGACAATCTGTGTAGTTGGTCACAAAAAAAACAAATACGAACCGCCGATAAGAACATGACATGTTTGGAAGCTAGCCCTAATCACTGGTACACGCGATTTGCAATGGCCGTTTGCAAAAACCTGGTCACCATTCAGGGACGAGATTGACGTCACAGATCCATTTTCAATTCAAAGCCCGTTCGGCAGCGTTCAGCTACTTTCCACAAAAGACGACTGCGCGAACAATGTTGCGAATAAACCAGCGCCTGCCCAATTGGTACGGCGGTCAGGTGTCGCGTGCGACGGCGCGTGATCCGCCTGCCAAAACATCCACGAGCCGGAGCCGGCACATCTAAAAGGGCGTAGAGGTCGACCCATGTCCGCTGCTAAATTGCACGTGTGCCTTGCTGATAGCTGACATTGCAATCGAAGTGCAAGATCCATTTATTACAATGTCACTACTACATATACACACTATGAGAATGTATAAGGGAGAAGCGACACAGCTGGAGCCTTGTCATTGGTTTCAATCGGATTAGGTTAATTATATTAAATGATGAAGCAGCTGTTAGACTGTGATGTTACAACTGTGATGACGACGACCATTCTGAAAAGAGGCAAAATTAAATAAAGTCGTCTAAATTTATCAACGCACCATAGAAATGTTGCCATAATCTTCAGTCCTAGCATTCCTTATATTTTGTTGATGCAATGTTTAAATAGAAAATATTCGCTCGGGCATCCGGCTAAAGAACCCTATACTATTTCAGGTCTTAAATTTTATTTTCAAATTCTTCTCTTCAAATTCAAAAATATTTGCTCAAAATTTGTGATAAGCTCAATGTATTTGCGACCAAGAAACATTAATATACTCTAATGAATTTATGTAAGTTATACTAAACTCTGTAAGGACTTATTGACAATTGTAGTACTATAGAAAAACTCGAGAAAGAACATTTTTTATCTGTGGCAACGGTAGGTAAGTACACGGCTACAAAAAAACAAAACAACACATTGCCTGCCTATTCAGTGTATTAAATATGGTGGGGCCATTTGATTCACATTACGGCTGACAGGCGATCGTTTAATCTTTTCAATTTCATTGGCATTGAATTGAAAGCTGCGATCGCGGTGGCCCGAGATGACTCACAAACCTGGCCCCATGCTTACTACGTAGAGCATGTTAGGATCAATAAAACTTTCATATAACGGGCGCATACGTGGTTTATCGGAAAGCAAACGATCGACTATAGATTGCTTACAATTAAGAATGACTCATAAACGAAATTGAAGTTTAAGTGTTTACAACCAAATTCTCACTTTTGTTTTTCTGATAAAAGTTTCCTGCTGTGTAGATTTTCGAATTTTATGAATGCTATTATCATTAAGTACTCAATTTAGTAAATATTTTTATTGATTACTTATTCTCTTTGGTCTATAAAGTTCTTACGTAAAGCCACTCAAAAAGGTTCATGCATATAAAACAACTATACAAAATCAAATAATGAGTACCGAAGATATACACCAGTGAACTCCTAAAAATCTTTAAAAAATGTTTGTTGATTAAGCCATTGACACCTTTAAGACTAGTTAAGTAGTCCTTTCGAGACGTTCTTGAAGAATAATGAACTTAGGTGCTAAAACGAGAAAGTTTACTGCACCGCAATGCATTTGTAGGCAAGCAACATTCATCGTAAACAGTAATGCAATCTCCTATAGAATTGCAATTGCGCAACGCTTGCCGATGCCGACTCATATTGCTGCCATGGAAAATGACTAAGCAATAAGATCCGTCGGTTGGGCACGATTCGTGATAATGGTGACATTATGTTGGCTTATCAAAACTCTAAGGAGAATGTTGAAAAAGATGGCCTCCATTTGTCAACCACAAAAAACCAGAAGTCTGAATATGTTCTTTGTGTTAACACAAATTCCTTTAACCTTCACGTAACAGAGTTACAATTATCTTGTGTTTCTGCTTACTACCTAAAAATAAAAAAAGGTCACAGCACAGATACGAAACATTATCGGGACGCGGTTTGAGTAAATGATAAGCTCATATAATGGTAAATTTGATCATTGTAGAAATTTATCTTAAATTTTATCGCTGTGCCTCATATCCTGGAGTAGGATTATTGTTGGCAGCCGCAGTGCGTGATAGACGGGCTACCGCACACGGGGCAAGCACGCACGTCGTCTCGCGAACCTCATTCATCAGTCTTGATTGATTGCAACTGTCAAACCGCTAATGGCGGCGAGTGGCGGCCATATTGGAACCGATGAATGCACCTAAGCCAATATTAATGCCCGTTATTGATGAGTTCCTAGCTCCAAGTTCACGGTTACTTATTAGTTATGTAATTTATATAACGCACCTTGTCTGAGATTCAGTAAACGAGCCAATAATAGTACATCGTTAGCGCATAAGCTTGTGGCGACTTGAATCCGCCATTTAGACGAAAAAATATTTTAGAGCAGAAAATTATTTTAAGACGTAACGATTTAACTTTTTCCGTGACTTTTCTGAATTGTACGTTTTGTGAAACAAATTTATAGAATTATCAATCAAATGCCACTGGGTGGTGATCCCGAGTTGATATGGTGACTTGCAGTTGCCATTAGCACCACAAATTTATCCATACCAAACTAAACCTGAACAATACTTTTCTTTTTAAGAAATATCTACAGAGTCATGAAACATTTGGATGTGCAAGCTGCTTTAGAATCTAGATATTCTGCATGATTACAGCTTTTTTTTTTGTGGAAAAATATAAATTGTCTGAGCTTTATTAAGCAGATTAAATAATCTAATAAAAAAATTAAAATTTCTGCTTGTCTCACTGCTTGTGTCAGGATCAACCCTTTTATAGTCGATGTTCCGCGCGTCCGAACGAAACGATTTGAGTCATCGTTCATCGTGCGTACAGCAAAGGAGTGGAATAAGTTGCCGGCGTCAGTCTTTCCGTCCAAGTACGACGTGGGAGCCTTCAAGAGTAGAGTGAATAGGCTTACTAAACTAGCGCGTACCATCTTTCGACTATGTCACCACTTAACACTAGGTGGGATCATGGTCAAGCGCTAGTTTACAGGAATAAAAAAAAAGATCAATTCTTAATCATTTAGTGTCCATAAATCTTACAGGCATTGCCACACAGCGTTTTGTTCAAAGACGATTGTTTGAAGACTTTAAAGGACGAAGAATGTACGTTACGAATCGATGCGATAATTGTCAAATGTGTCATGTAATTCTAAGAACAAGCTGTATTTGCGTCTTAACTTCCAATCTGGTGAATTATAAATCCTTTATAATCAGAATATTTTGAAGTAGAAGAGTTTGCTACAAATACGAGAGACTGATTTCATATTACACAGCTTATAATACATATAACACAAAAAAAATATAACAAAAACAAAGAAATGGGAGTTTGACATCTTTATTACATATATATTAAAATAAACGTGGGTTTCAAGTTTGACAAAACTGCATTACTATGATAGTGAACACCTACATACAACCACATACGAATTCCCATTTACACCACTTTATAAACAATTATATATTATCTATAGCATACATATACTTGTATGTAACTACACTACTAATTTTAAAAATTATACTACTTAAAATCTACTATTATTCCATATTATTTATCTACAAAAGTTTAAATTATAAAGTCCATTATTTTCATGAACATCAATAATTTTGGAATCTACCATATGTTAAGTACTGTTTTTCTCGGACTAATGTACATATAGACATTGTTATATGGATAACGCTGGACAAATGTATGACATGAAAACAAAGAAAAAATATTATTAAACCTTACCTCCTTTTATATCAATACTGATGTGTCAGGCTTTAAAATAAATAATTTACACATTATTCATAAAATATATATACTTTACAAAGTATAAATATAAATAAGATTATAAGAATTATATGTAGAGTTAGATAGAGTAGTGAATAAGAAACTAGAGTAGTAAGAATTGTAATAATAAAAATAAGAAATATAGAATAAGATAGACGATAAGAGTGTTTTTTAAAAAATATAACTTTAGTTCTAATCAAGAGTGAATGAAAGCGTAGAATAAATAACATCCCTAACCACCCACGTTGGGGGAACTAGATATAGCATAGGCAGACTATGCTCAGAGAAAAATATGACAAGGGGCAATAAACTCTGATTTTTTAGCAAATAAGTCAGTAGTCCTGCCTCATGCCACAAAAAAAAATACTATTACAAATGATTGTCAGAGTATATACAAGTCTCTAATACGTAATATATTATGTTAAAAAGTGTTTTTCCCGAAGTGGCATATAAGTTGGTTTAGCTTAGATTGTCCCAATAGATTTCGTTAATAAAATAGCTACCGACCGAGTCGTGGTTCGGCCCACTCGGGCGCGCTCGGATCGGACTGCTAACGCGTATTAATGGCAACCGTCCAAGCCGAGGTTACCCCTCACCGGGGGGACCTTCTGTCGAGTTACCACCTAATAGAGGTTCAGGCTAAGCGATCTAAGAGCTGTGCCACCTCTCAAATCCGGTGAAGCAGTAAAGGCCAGCTTCTCTGTGCCGTGTTAGTTCGTCCAAAAAAAGTGTTCTATTCAAAATACAAGGGCTTTTAGTACTACTACAAGGCTTGGCATTTGGAGTAACTCTTATATCCTATGTGATCGGCAAAATGCAATCTTTGGCTCCTAAGTGTGACATTGACACGAATATCCATGGAAGGCGCAATATTTTCATTAAAAAAACAAACTTACAAAAGAAATTACATCTTATTTTAATGCATTCTATAAATCGAGAACATGAATAATTTTTTGGTGAAGGTAAAAGATAAATAGGTAATACAATTTTTAATAAACAAGCAGATTTAGCTCCCAATTTTTTTAAATTGTTGTAATGTTCATATTTGCCTCTTTGACTAATAAGTTTGCCGACCACTGGCTTGAGCCATTGATGAATTTAGAGAAACAACTAAGATTTTTTTTATGACGAACTACACAGATTGGCCAGAGAGGCTGGCCTTGACTGCTTCACCGGATTGAGAGGATAGCGTAGCTTTTAGGTCGCCTAGCCTGAACCTCTATCGCTAGTAACTCGACACAAGGATCTTGGACGTTTACTGTGTTACGCGTTAACATTCCGATCCGAGGGCGTCGGAGAGCGCCGAACCACGACTCGGTGGGTAGCTGTTTTATTAATTAAACTAGATGAACCACTTCGACAACGTAACGCGTTCATGCTCTTGAGTATTTATTCCCGGGTATTTGTACTTGCGCGAACATACCCCCACTATGTCAAACCCTTGCCAGGTTATATAAAGGGTTTTCCAATAGGGACTTAACAATTTTGAATTTAGTTTGTCAGTTTATTCAGTAGCCATAACCTTTTCATCATGGTGAAGTACACGAACGAACGTTTGCAAATCATAAAAATTTACTATAGAAATTCGGAGTCGATGGCCGCTACTTTGAGAGCGTTAACTCCGATTTTCGGTCGTAATTCTCGCCCTAGTGCGATTTAACGCCTCTAGATTTTTTTATTTGGGGCTACATCAAGTCGTTGGTCTACGCTAATAAGCCGACGACGTTGGAAGAACTCAAAGCCAACATTGAACGCGAAATCGCAGCCGTTTCGGTCGAAATTTGTGGCCGAGTAATGGAAAATTGGGCCCACGAATCGACAGCTGCAAACGTGCCCGCGGTACCCAAGTGACTGAAGTCGAGTTCCATTCATAAATGTTATGAATGTACTTCAACCCGATACTAAAGTTTTGAAATATCTCAAATGGTTTTCATTTTATTTCGAAAAAAAGTTGTCAAATCCTTATTGGAAAACGGTATATATACGCGTATGTCTATATATTCATTAGTCTAGAGATCTGTACCATTTTATGATAATTCAAACTAATCATATCAATCATAAATAAAAGCCACACAGAACAAATCGGGGGTAACGTTTATTTACACAACAAAACGCGCCTCTCTAAAAGATTAGCATTATCACAATGAGATTTTAAATTCATTACACAATAGTATTGGAAATATAACATGCATACTTGGATAACGCAACTTGATAAGTCCGGTTTCCACTTAACTTGTACCTGGAAGCAGATAAAATGCTTTATTAAGTTATCCTTACTTGGCGCGTTTGTCTTCTCTGTAGTTTCCTCGGAGATGTAAGTCTTTATATATTTGAAACCAATATCGTGTCTCGTTGAATCCGCTGTGTATTGTGCAGCGCTCTACCTATGAAAATTAATATAATAAAATAATACAATTAAATTATAAGTATATCGAGACTGCTACACAAATTGTATGCAAAATGAACGTTCATTGGCATCATAGTGGTCGATATTCTTCAGTGTTAGTAGCCTTTTAGTTCATTGGTCCCACTATAGTTTACCGATGACGTACCACTGGCACTCCAATCGTGCGTTTGTATTTGACGTACATATTTGATAATGACGGAATGATAATTGATATGACTGTAACAGATCATAGGTTTCATGATACAATGTCATTGGTAAAACCAAACCAAACTCGGGGCCAGTGTTGTGGAAGAAATGAGAGTTGTGCGTAATCACAACATAGAGATGAGTTTTAATCATCTATATATATATACACACACACACACTTTCTTTTATATTTATATATAAATATATATATATATATATATATATATAAAATAGGTGTGGGTTTATTCCTTATAGGCTGCGAAACGGCTGAACCAATTTCAATGAAACTTTCAGGGAATCTTCAGATTGACCTGGCGAGTAATCCTTATATTGTATTTACTGATATGTACATGGGTGTAGGTAATGATTTTTTTTTTATTGATTTTAATTGATTAATTAAATATATTGTGAGAGTTAAATTAAATATAACGGGCTGGGTACGCTAGTTATTAAATAAAGGATAAGGAATAACAACAAATAATAATTACATAGATTAACTAAGTTCGAAGCCAGCGCCGGCCTGTATCGCGTAGAGAAGCTTCTCGGCGAGCACCTCCTCCGACTGGAACTCTGGCAACTTCAGCAGGTTCATGCAGGTGGACGCGGTCGGCAGCCGATCCGACACGCCCGCAGATTGGATGCAGAACGATGGCGTCAGGTCCTAACACAGATAAACATAGTTTGCCCGCGTCTGTCTTTCCGTCCGATTACAATAATAACTTTATAACTTTATTAATATCACAAAAACAAACATGTTACATATACAGGAGCTCTGTTTCCTGAACTAGGTACAGTGTACCTGTATCTCAGGAGACAGTGACTTCCAGAGTCACAAACAGTAAGTCCTGCGTACAATAAGTTTTTAATATAAGTATCAATTTTTAATATTATACAATGTGGGTATTACTAGTATTACTAAGCTAGTGCGCATTACCGTCCACGACTGCATTTCCACTTAACATCATGTGGGATCGTAGTCAAGCAATTGCTTAAAAAGAATAAAAAAACAACGAATAATCAAAACATAAATAACAAGTACATAGACGAGTAAAACAAAATAGAATCTAGAGACTTAAAATAGAATCAAATGTTAAAACTTAATACGCGCGGACGCCCTCTTTGTATTTCCGAATTATCCTGGGAATATTACAAAATAGAATTAATCAGAACCCAACTTTGAAGTGCAACCTTTCTAATAAAAAATGAATAATCGAAATCGTTTGTTGTGATGTTGAGTTATTCGCGCATTTGTAGCGCACATACACATACTTGATTCAAGTTTAAGATTTATACGGTTTTCTCATCGATGCCATTGTCAGAAAAAAAAAAAAAAAGAAATGGACCAATTTGAAATGGGACACACTGGAAGCACTAGCTCAAATAAAAAAAAAGAATCATCCAAATTGGTCCACCCAAATCATTTATTTTATATGAAAAGCAATGGAGAAAGAAATATTACCTTGAAACCTAATAAAGGCGGCCTCGAGCAACTGGTGACGAACTTGAGGAGTTGCCGCCGCTGGCCGTCGGTGAAGTTCTCCACGGCCTTCCAGAAGAACTGCACTGTTGGGTGCGTGTCCGTAAACACTCCTATCAAATAAAAATAACATCCTCACAATAATTACCTTGTATTTTACAAACACGTAGAGTTGACGGCAAACAACTCTAGTGCTAAGCGAAACGTGAAACGCTCGTGTGTACAGTCACGCACGCAATTAATAATTTCTACAAATTACGAGTAAAGTAATTCTGTTTGTACTTCTTATATCGGCATATTCACTATTTAGAATCACAAATAAATTAATAAAATAAAAATAAAATACAACACAACTTAATAACATGAAATTTAGAAACCGACTGTACACTAGGAGCGAGCGGGGTGTCGTATCGATGCGCGGGGCGGAGTACCACAGGAGAGACAATAAGTCGCCCGCGCCCCCTTCACTCTCCTGTGGTACCTTATTTTTGACTTCCGCGCATTTACGGTCAGCTCTAGATTTATATACCACCAACTATATCTTCTAAACTTACGAATGATTCTATATTAATAAATGTGAAAACATTTATTTTTAACATGGACTGCAAAAACTACAAAAAACAGTGTACTTATACTTTAACGTGCGTTAATTATCTGGATATTTTTTTAGTTTTAAAAACAATTTTCAATAACATATTAGGTGGGTTTGCCGTTTAATTCTATTGTTTATTATCCAATTTCATTTTTTAAAACATGTGAAGTGTTTTCATTTGCACTAGGGCCGCGGGACTGGCTATGTCCTTATAAAAGGTAAAATAACGACATAAAACATCGTGTAGTATAGTGGTAGGGTATTAAAAGAAGCAACTTACCACCATAATGGGTGTTCCGCTTCAAGTCCTCCAAATCGATGGGTACTTCCGCGCCGGAAATGAGAAGCTGCAGCTCCTTGCACGAGAACATGCGCAGCCAGTCCGCGTTCACCACGGACATCAGGCCGCGTTTAAATGCATTGCACTGTGATCTTATTTGCCTGAACACAACAAAAAATATAATTACCAAAACATTTTTAACTGAAAGTTTCACACACAAAAATAAAAGCATTAATGGATTACAGAAATGTAATTCTCTGCGAACTTTTAATTTGATTTTAATTGTTGTCTATTTTTCTCTGATGTTTAGTAACTTTGCACATGATTATACAGGTGCATAGCTACTGTTAAAAAGTGGTTACTGGAATTAATTACGACCAAACTGAAAGTATATACTACTAGCGTACCCATCCCGCTTCGTTTTATTTTATTTAAACACTAAACTTACATCATTAAATAGATAATTTAACTCTCACAATATATTAAATTATTCATTACCCTAAACCCATGTAAATAACAGTAAATACAATATTATTCTTATCATTTAGGGATTTATGTCTTCATTATACTTCAATATACTCCATTGTACTTCAATATGGTCAATATGGTAATGCATGTGTCAATACAAATTTGGGTTATAAAACAATAGAATATCATCATAGTAAATAAAAGCTGTATTTGACAATTCAAAAAGAGGAGTGCTCCGATCGTTACCAACTTTATAGGATTACTCGCCAGGTCAATCTGAAGAATACCTGAAAATTTCATTGAAATCGGTCCAGCCGTTTCGGAGCCTATATGGAACATACCCACATACTCTCTTTTATATATATAGATTCATATATATTAATTGGGCGACATCAGACAGTTCATCCTTTATCTATTCGCCCTTTCAACCGTAACACACAACAATACTCAACAGCATATTATCAAACTAGACAACCTGTGGGACGAGTAACATACCTGTTGAGTTTATAATCAGCTACAAGATGAATATATTCTATCCTATTCTCAGCTGTGACAGGAATATTTGCGCCGCCCGGCTTCAGCTCCTCTATCTAAAACAAACACATCACAATCCATAACACTCTGTCTTAGAAATAAATCCACTTACTTCCTTGAACTAGATGTGTTACTTTTTTTTTGTTAACGCGGGGAACTCTTTTTATAGACTATCCTCCGGTACCCTCGTTGGGCCCGGAGGGATGTGTGGGACTCGGCCTGGGCAGCCCTTACCCACTAAACCTTCCGCGAATGCCATCAGCCGTTATGAGCGGGGTGCCCTGGATCTGTCAGCGACACGACACCCCAACGACCGGCCGGTCCCGGCAAAGACCGGGCTTCATCCTCAAAGGGGACACATCCGGCACTCAGAGAAGTCCCGACGACGCCGAAGCATATTGCAGGATGGATACCTGGCCCCGCTTCGGATTACGGGGGCGGCAAGAGGAGGCGTCTAAAACGCCTCTGCGCTCCCTCCCTGACCCGCTCGTCAGCCTCCTTCTGGGACATGTCTGCACACACTCATGTCTCACAGAAGGAGAAGACCGCCGTCCAAGACCTGTCGCTCGAGACCATCGCAAGAGCGAGGCTCGGAAGCGACAGGTCTACACCACCGATAGATGTGTTACTTAGCCAGTCTAAAACAAACAGATGTCCACTATACGTGCCAACACGTGTTTGCCACACGATATCCTTCATTCCTCATCGACCATAGCTGCCGCGATCAGTGCCAAGTTATAGCCACTTCAACTTGCGTCTTTTCAAAACCAATATTACCATTATAGGTCATAATTGTCCACCTACTACATTCATTAGTGATAGAGCATTCGGATTGTTTTTAAGAATGTCCGACTCGAAGGACCAACTGTACTTGCTTACCTTCCGCTCACCCAACTCGTCGATAAGTAGCGTGAAGTCCAAGCCGAGGTCGGTGACGTCCTGTCTACGATGGGCACGCAACATCAACAGGCCGCGGTAGAGCGCAGGATCAAGCGAAGCCAGTGCGTGCACGTCCGGCTCGCGCAACGAACACAGTTTGCTAAGGAAGAACTCCGCCAGCGGAAGCTCCACCAACAAGTTCTCGTATAATGCCTTGAAATAGTAATAGAAGGTAAAGAATTATGTGTATGTAATCAAACTAATTTTAAAGCTTTTATAAATTACGACGCAGAAATCTTTTAGAATAGTAGCTTTGGTGTTCTCTAGAGGATCCCGCATCGGAACGTTATTTATAAGCAACCATTCCATTCGGAAATTTCGGTCTCCAAAATGGCCGTTTTGTAGGCGTCCACAGCTTCTTCAGGTGATGAAAATCTCTAACCACGCAATTTATTCTTTATTTTTTCTGTGCGCGGTGTGAGAACTCGCATTGTCGTGATGGAGGATGATGCGACGGTTGCAGTTCTCTTTCCGGAGTTTAGAAACGACCTGTGGCAAACAAATGCTAGCATACCATTCTGCATTAACCGTTCCTTGTCCCTCAAGAGGAATAGTCGCAATATGGCCGGTTTTGGTGACAAACGTGGCCACCATTTTTGCAACACTCCGTGAAGGAACAATATTTGTTAGCTTTAACTCATTTTCGAAACTCGTTCTGGTTCGTACGCGTATATCAGGATTCGGCACCTGATATGATGTTGTATACAGCATTAGCATCCTGGCGCATTTTGGATCCTACGTGGAGTCTTTCGAGTTCTGTCGCACCAAGTAACGCGACCCGCTTTTTGCTCTTCACTGAGCGAATGCGGTATCCATCGGGAAAACAACTTTTACACCTAATTTTTCATGCAAGATTTATATTGTGTATTTGACTCATGACAATGTCTAAAATTGCCTGAATTTCGCGGTATGTCACATGTCGATCTTCCTCAATCAGCTTACGCACAGCATCAACGTTTTCTTGTGTGACTGCAGTTTTTGGACGACCTTGACGGGGATCATCACTGAGCTTGACACGGCCACGTTGAAATTCAGCAAACCAGCGATAAATTATGGTTTTGGATGGGGCTTCATCACCAAATACAGAAATCATCCGGTCAACACATTGTTTTGTGTTAAACCACTTCGAAAGTCATAATAAATTATCGCTCTTGAATTTTCTCGAGTCAATTCCATTTTATTAACGACTAAAAAGTTTGACAAGATCTTGTGACAAGACCGATAATCTTTTTAAATAAACAAATGGTATTCGATTTTCAAAACCAAGGGGTTTGCAATTAAAAGATTTTAATATGACAGGAATAGTGGAAATATTCCATTCCAGATACTTTTAGTGCAGCCTATGTAATTATTGTACAGTTCATTTATTAAAAAATATTAACTATAAATTATTATCGACTTATAAACTACAAGTAAATAGGAGGAACCTTTTAGAAGAACTTATGAACCACACCATCAGTGATCCTTCTACAATCTTAGTAAACAAAACCAAACAAATGATACTTAAGTACTGATACTAGTATAAACATTTAGTCAGCTTGTTCCAGTGGATTGGCGTTTGTTTGGGTTTTAAATACAAAACAAAATCTTACCACCTGTCACGTTTTGGAACCTAATGATCTTGGTGAAAAGCGGACAGTGTCTCTGTCTACCTCAGCTACAAAAGGACGTGAAAGTTTTTTTTATTATATACATTAAATATACGTATCATACCTTGCCCACTATCCTGCCGACAAAGTAATAGTGCACCGGAAAGTCATCATACAGCAAATGCACTCCGGGATTGGGATACAGCATGTTATCAATTGTCAAACGGAACAGTCCTCTGTTGGGATCAAATGCTGACCTGGAAAATACAATTTAATAAAAATTTAATTGATAATAAGTGATAATCCCCGCCCTCGTTGTGACTGAGAGATTATGTTGGTAGAACCACGGCTCAATTAGACTGCGTGCCGTACCCTAAACAAACAAACCACGCAATTTATTCTTTATTTTAGGGAAAGTATAGAAATCATTAGGGCTTAGGTCGGGGCTGTACGGGGGATGGTCTAATAATTCTATGTTTTCTCGCTCTAAAAACTCTTTTGTTCTGTGCGCGGTGTGAGAACTCGCATTGTCGTGATGCGGCGGTTGCAGTTCTCTTTACGGAGTTCAGAAACAACCAATACTGATAACAATTTCCAGTGTTTCATTATAAAAATGTATCTTGTACAATTATATGGAAATCTATATTATGATAAAAATGTATATAATAATAATGTCTGTAAATAAACTTTCAAAATCCCTTTTAGATCTATTGAATAAACAAAGTCTAACTTGAGTAGTTCCGATAGGAATTCTCTAAAGACGCCGCCACCATCGACTCCGGCTTCGTCGGCGCCAACTTGGTTTATAAACTGCACGCGCATCATCAGTTTAAGATTTGGTTCTGCAAATGATAAGACAATGAAAAGAAATAAAACATTTTTTTTTAAAAGACTAACATTCTTGTTAACCATTCCAATCAAGCTTAAGCAATAACCGAATGGTGGATTCGCATCTACCAGTTTAGCTCACAGACCGTGCCATAAACCATTAGGCTATTGACGCTTCAAATATATATATAAAAGACAATTTAAGATTCCCTAAAAGTTTCATTGAAATCGGTCCAGCCGTTCCGGAATATATATGGAACACACCCAAGTGTGTGGGTATAATCTTAAAATTGACCTGGCGAGTAATCCTGTAAAGTTTGGTGACGATCGGAGCACTCCTCTTTTTTAACTGTCAAATACAGCTTTTATTTACTATGATACTACTACTATGGGTATGATATTGTATTTACTGATATGTACATGGATGTAGGTAATGATCTTCACCTGCTCGAGAAGACAATAGAAGAGAATGAATACAGAGAGAAATGAATAATTTAATATATTGTGAGAGTTAAATTAAATATTTAATGAAGTAAGTTTATTGTTTAAATAAAATAAAGCAAAATCTAGCTTAGCGAAGCGGGCTAGGTACGCTAGTATATAATAATAAATAACTTCTTACCGTTATCAGGACTGAGCTTTTCAAATGAGTCTTCATACAAATGGGTCCGTCGCACGTTTATGTTTATCGAAGGGCCTTCGTTAAAACTGTGCGACATATTAGTGATCTTTTCCCTGTAATTAAGATTATTTTTAAATAACTAAAATATTACAAACAATTGATCGTTTATAATTAATTCAAAAGTTAAGTTTTTAGCATTTAATATCAATATATAGTTACAGCCTATATATATCCCAATGTTGGGCAAAGGCCTTCTCTCTGAAGATAGTATAAGGGCAGAGTCCGCCACATGGCCCTAATGCAGATTGGTAGACTTCACAGGTCTTAGTTTTCTAACACAAGTTTCAGAAACAGTACTTAAATTTGCAACAAACAAATCTATTGGTGTCGCCCCGGGGATCAAAGTCGAGTTGATAGCGTACTATGCAACTTGAGGCGATCGTTCGCACTCTGAGTTACCATGGCTACAGAAGATGGAAAGTATTTAGAAGTTTATAAACCTTACCTATGTAATAACCTTTGAAATATTAACACTCTGGTTGCAAACGGCATGACAAAAGGTATCTCCTTCAATATAGTTAGTATCCTTAATTCCTTAGTAGTCAATGGAGGTCCTTCTTCTGCAAAACAAGTATATTTACGAATAAAGACAAAAACCGACTTCATCATCGAATCAAAAATTTAAACGCAAAAATAGGCGATATTATCCGTGTAAAAGTAACCCACGGAGTCGTGGTTCGGCCCTCTCGGGTGCCCTCGGATCGGATTGTATACGCGTAACAGGTTTACCGAGGTTACCCCTCACCGGGGGACCCTTGTGTAAAGTTACGAACAATACAGGTTCAGGCTGAGCGACCTAAGAGCTACGCCACCTCTCAATCCGGCGAAGTAATAAAAGTCGGCTTCATTGGCTAATCTGTATAGGTTCGTGAAAAAAAATATATTTCTTCTTTCACGTGCTCGTTATCTTTAAGGCATACCTTAACCATATTTTTTTATGTTGACGGAGGGGGAATCTTCACGATTTCTGGGGAAGGTGGGGTATCATGAAACATGAAAACATGGAATAATTGAGCACTTTGGTTAAATATGAATATGGTAAAGTCAATACGAAAATATAAAACATATTTTGAAATCTTATACTGTGTCTTTTAACGTATACGCTCGTATTGTAGACACTCACCGTTGTCGATAGCGCGCGCTGCGTCGACCACCTGCGCGTTGTTCCGGGAGCGCGAGCGTGCGAAGGCGACGAGCGTGGCCACCTCCGTCGCGTCGTCCTCGCCCTCGCCGGTCCACGCGGCGCCCGCGCTGAACCGCAGCCGCTCGTCGCGGGCGTGCAGCGCGCGCAGCAGCTGCGTGCACACCTGCCACACGTCTAAACTTACTACACGTGAAACATCTACTTCACAGCAGTTTCAACCTGTTACTGTCATCATTTTCTCATAATGCGCCTAAAGAAGTATAACTTCAAACAAAAAGAAGAAGCCATAGCTGTTCTCTAATCTCTCTCATCACACTGAACTTATCCATAGTATACTTAGAGTACACAATGTGTTGATACATTGAATAAAATATTTATGTTGTCTTAATTCAAAAATATTTATATATAAATATTTAAAAAAAGATGATGTCGATTGTGACATTATTCAAAATTTTCGGAAAATATATTATTACTAAAAAGAGCCTACTATTTACGGCAGTGTTTTTATATGGATAAAAGACAAAAGATACTTAATAATTACATAATAATGGATAAAAGAAATCAAGCGTGAAGCTCACTAGATGTCACAAGAAAGTGTCTTTTATCCATATAAAAACGTTGTTAGCAGTACTCTTAGTAGTAGTAAGCTCTTTTTAGTTATCTAATTTTAGAATTTTGAAAAATGTCATTTTTCTATTTAATCGACTGTAAATTATATATTCCGTAGTATACACATAGTTTTTACCTATATTACGTTGTATTGTATGCCAGTGTTTCTCTAATAATATTACAAAGTAAAGTTGCCTTTTAAAAGAATTGCAAACGAAAGTATGGAGTTTATGTACGCATACGTAAATACGGTTACCGTTCTAGTCGTACCTTAAACAGATGCGTCCAGACGGGCATGTGAACAAGTGTGTGCGAGTGCAAGTAGGGCGTTCTGGTTGGCCTGGTATCAAGCACGGCCAGCTCCAGCAAGCCCAAGCACAGCTGTCTCAGAGCTCGACACAAGCCGCCCAGCTCGGAGAACTCGAAGGCATGGGTCCGCACGCCAGAGCTGCCCGACACGCTCACTGAACAAAAACGAGGAAACATAAGCAGAAAACATATAACTATGCTACATGGACTCAGACTGGTATTAAAGCGTGATGAAGCGTCAATAGCCTAATGGCTTAGGGTACGTTCTGGGAATCATAAGGTCGTGGGTTCGAATCCACTATTCGACTATTGACGTAAACCATCTCCTAGCACAGGCTTAAGCTTGGAATGGTTTACCATTCTTGATGTTAGTAATATTTCTAAAAAAAATAAGAAATATTGCTAGCTTTCTTTAAAAACATAAAATATACCAACAAGCTGAAAAAGTAACTTATTATAAATTTAAATATATAAAATAAAGTCTATCGCTGTCCGCTTTCCAGCAAAATGTCGGGCACAAATTTTTAACCGATTGATTTTTAAAATGAATGTTCATTTATTAAGACTTCTTGACTGCATACCTAAACTGTATAGTAACCGTCCAAGCCGAGGTTACCCCTCACCGGGTGGACCTTTGCGTCGAGTTACTAGCAATAGAAGTTCAGGCTAAGCGACCTAAGAGCTATGCCACCTCTCAATCCTGTGAAGCAGTCAAGGCCAGCCTCTCTGGCCTTTTTTTTAATGACGAACTACATAGAGTTCGTCATTAAAAAAAAAACTTAAACTGTATTCTCATCTTATTTGTGTTACACACATACTAATTATATTATATTAATTGATTTAACATGTCGTATTTTCGGACCTATAACTTTGTATCCGAAGTTTTCTCCTATTAAAATTACATGACCCAAATTGAAGCTGTCACGTGGAGCCCTTGCGTGGGGCTACTCAAAATAGACGGTCAGGTTCAACCGAAGAGCAGTGCCACATGGCGAATCCAGTGAAACTGTTGCAAACGTTAAAGCGTCAATAGCCTAATGGTTTACGGTCTGCGAATCGTAAGGTCGTGGGTTCGAATCCACCATTTGGCTATTGCCGTGAACCATGTCCTAGCACAAGCTTAAGCTTAGTTGGAATGGTTACCAAGATTGTTAGTAATATTTCTGAAAAAAAAGAAATATTGCTAGCTTTCTTTTAAGAAACAAAATCAGCTTCTAAAGCCAATTAGAGTAGAATCGTTAAAAACGTCGATTTCACCGGGGGTATATATATTTTTTTCAAATTATTATGTAATCCTACTTACAGTTCAATTTATAGTCGTCCCCCGTTTCCCGAAAGAACTCGGTATCATGCAGAGTCCCGATCAGCAGTGTGAAGAGTGCACAGAAGACTGCGAGGGGCGCTAGAAGCCGGTCCACACCGGGCACGCTGACTCCCCGTGAGAGCACAGCCAGCAGCGGGGTATTCGGACCGCCGAAAGATGAAACTTGACTCATTCCGCTTAACCAGCGCCACACACCGCGTACGAAGACCGGCTTGAAAGCCAATGTGTACAATAGTCTGCAAGCATGCAATAATCTATACAATTTGTGTCAAATGAGTGTCTGTTTGTAATATTATAATAACCGCCTTTCACTACATGTATATGTGGTACATATAACAAAATAACATTTTTTACAATTTCTATCTGTCCGTCTGTGTGCCTGTTTGTTTCGGCTAATCTCTAAAACATCTGGACCGATTTTAGTCGGGACTTTCACTGACACTATCTGATATGCTGATGTAATAAGGAGTAACATGGCTACTTTTATTTTAGAAATATTAAAATAAAAGTTTTTAATAGCGGGTAACACCGCGGGGCGCAGCTATGTTACATATACGTGATGAAAGCTGTAAATCTAAGCACTATGCCATAGTAACTGTACTCTTTTTTGTTAACTTTTATCAGTTTCGGACGCGTTAGCTCCATCGCTCCCTAACTTTAAGATACAAAAGGCATCTTAACCGCGGCATCACTTGAACGATATTTGCATATTTTAATCATGTTACATGACAAAAAAAAGATAAACGTATAAAACTCTTGAACAATTTAATGAATTTTATATTTATAACAAATATATATATATTTAAGTACAAAATTTTCATTAATTGGACCAAGTTGCTTAGCTAGTCGTCCGAAAAGCTACCGACCGAGTCGTGGTTCGGCCCTCTCGGGCTGCCTAGGTTCGATTGCGTTAGCACAATTAGAGTAACGGTCCAACCCTTGGTCCCTTCTCTGGGGCCCTTCCGCCGTGTTGCGCCCAATAGATGTTCAGGCTAAGCAACCTCTAAGCCTAAGCTTCTCCGGACAATCAGCGTAGATTCATCACAAAAAAAATTTAACCAATCCAAAGCCAACAAAAGGCTGTAGAGCTCAAAGAAGAAGAAATTTTACTAGCCAACATTGTTATGAGAGTGCATTTTTAATGTGGTAGACAGACACCAATCACTGTTTGCTTTTCACCAAGCTAATTAAGTCACATATGTGACAGGTTTTGAAGCCATGAAAGGTTTGAGACAAGAAACATGAATGGAGAATGTAATCAACCTCACCTGTATTTCTGCAATGCCAACTTGTGACTCAAAAGCAAATTGTGACATATCTTCGATAAATTTTCCAGAAATTCCTCACTGAGATCATTGTCATTGATCTCTAAACACGTTATCATTACACAATTGTCCGGCTCATTTAACATCTCTATACACTTGGTAAGCAGAATTTGTTCCCTAACCGAAGTTGGATTTGGTTCCACCTCACTGTCGCTGTCATCATCTTTATCTGCTGCCGTCTCTTGACTGTACAACGAATCCTCATACTCATAAGTTATCTGTTTGTTGCAAACATTCTCAGTAAGCTTAGCCAAAATCTTCAGGTATTCCAAGACAATAGGATTGTTAGGCAGCCTTGATTGCTCAATAATGCGAAGCTCATATCCTAGAATAAGTCACTGTTGTGAAAGGGTAAAGTTACAAAATGTTTTTTTTTTATTTTAACATGCTGATAAATTATTTTAATGGCCGGGTATAATGAATTCATGGTAGCACTTGTATCTAAGTACCATAGATTCTGTAAGATCTAGTCTTTAGACAATGTAAAAAATGTCCTGTAATTCTAGAGATTTTACTAATTATTATTCCTAACTACTGATCATCAAGCCAGAACACAGTAAGCACTTTAATACTGAAATAGGCCCTGTAGATGGTCACCATCTAAACCAAGGGTTAAACAGTTACCAAATAATCAATTTTGACTATTAAAAAAAGAATAATACACCCACTCAACACAGGATTTGGTACTAAAAGGAACTGCGATATTCTCTAAATAACTTCATGCACAAATCAGTACATGGATATATTTCATTTTTGATCTTTAACAAATACATATATATTAGAAGATTGTATATATGACATTAATCTTTTTTTTCTGTTTAATACTGCTTAGCAAACCCTCTATAAAGTTTTAATTTATTAAAAATAATTTTAAAATAAGTTATATACACTTACCAAAGGCAGGAGGTTCTAATGACAGCATCGAGTGTAATAACCATGAATCATTTATTAATTTTCCACTAGCAAATTTACTTTCCTCCAGCATGCATCTTATAAAAGCTAAGAATGGAAATCGCCTATTCGGATCTTGCAATGCCGGCAAGATATACATTTCCACTGGTTCTGGATATGGATTACACAAAAATGCTGATGTGAATTCTGTCATAACTGTATCTCTGAAAATAATTAAGGTTGATTTTTTGCAATTTTACAGTAGGAAGAGTTTAATTAACACACTGAATTTGCAATTCCAAGTGCATTGACAATAGTGCTGCTACAGACTTGTGACCCTTTTTCAATCTTAATAATTCTTATTTATTTTGAGCTGATGTATTGTTGAGTCAAGCTCTAAATCTTTACTTTCGTCTTCTGAGTTGTGTTAGAATGGAAGGAACCCTTACTGCTCTTCTTACTTACTCTAATGGTTCAGTATCAGTAGTATATTTCTAAAATACTTACTCGTATTGTGATGAATTGACTTGCATAGTCAAACTGATTGGTCTTTGGATTAAATCCAGCAATGCACCACACAATGGAGTGGGTGGATTTGGTGAAGGTCCATAGAGAGGTGGCGTTCGTTGACACATTAGATTACGTAAATCTTTAAAGTAGTCTGCAACATTCAAATATACAGTATTGAATTTTCTTAAACATGTGTCTGCTAGAGCTACTTATACCCTCCTCTTTACAGTGAAGGCATTTGAACGTATTGGGCGCCCTCATGGCAGAATGCTACCAATTCAGATTTACAACTCAAGGTGAGGTTCCTTTGTGGGGACACTTGTGATTAATGAGACTCATAAAAGAGGAAATGCTTTAAGAGCTATGTTACCAAACCCATGAAGTTCTAGAATCAACTTCTCAGCATCATAGATGGTTAAAAACAACCACTATAAATGAATTCCACTGTATATACTATTTTGAAGTAATCAGTACCCATTAATTCTAATAACATCACTGTACAACATTACCACAAATAATTATTTATATTTGAGATTACTTGCCTCTTTTGATCAAATATAAGAATGTGCCTCCAGTAAAATTAACAGCCTCTTCATAGCTCATAGATGATTCTGCAGATTGTGTAGATGTAAAAACCTCTAACATTCTTAAGGGTACTGCTAATGGAACCTAGAAAAACCAATGTCTAACATTATCCAACATAATATACAAGGTGATAAATTAAGAATATATATATATATATATATATATATTTTATAAGGCTTAACAACAATACTAGCTGGTGATTAGTTTTAATATACTAACATGTTGCACAAAGTCATTTATGTTTGACGTTGTAATATCAGATATTTTGTAGAATTCTTATATATATTCATACCTCAGAATCATCTTGCAGTAAGTGTAAATGTAATGCAAGTAACCTTCTTATCTGGATTGAAGAGCCTCTACTTTGGAACACTTTTTGCCATTGCTTCAATAACAGCTGTGATATTGAAACCTGAAATTTATTTATATTATAAAATATATCTGGATACTGCAAAACTTGTTGTCAATTGGTAATAGCAAGAAAATTTACAGTATATTACAAAACATAGTTTTTCAACTATTTTTTTTAATGATGAACGCAGATTAGCCAAAGTGAGGCTGGCCTTGACTGCTACACCGGATTGAGAGGTGGCATAGCTCTTATGTTTAGCCTGAACCTCTGTTGCTAGTAACTCGACACAAGGGTCCCCCAGGTGAGGAGAAACCTCGGCTTGGATGGTTACTATATTCTTTTTCAACTATGAAACTTAAGTTTGTAGTTGCAACAAGCTTGAAGAAATTAGTAATTATCAATTAAACATTACAACATTTTCAAGTATATAAAATTATTTAAATAAATCAAGGCAATAATACTTTTAATTATTTATTAGTCTAAGATTTAATGTGATCTCATATTACAACATAAATTATATTTACAAACTAAGCTTACCAATCTGACAAAATCCTTACGGTCATCAAAGAAGAACAGTATCTTAGCAACTAATGAAGACACCAAGATTTGATCATCACTATTAGCTCTTGGGAATAAAATATCAAATTCATCTCTTTCGATTTGCTTACAATGTTTCCTTGTAAGATAACTTCTTACAAAAGCTTGAATTTTTATTGTACTGATTTGTCTCCTCCGGTGTTCCTATAGAAGTGATAATTGTTTAATAATATTTTTCTTTATTATAATAAAGTTATGATCATCACACATATTATATATATAAGAATTTATTATTATCATTTTTTTTCCAATAATAAAAAGAAAACAAAAATTGGTAACACTATTTTCATTTTTGTACATCATTTTTATTAAAAATGTTTGTCTTAAATATTTTCTTAAAACATTATGATCTCAAATATGCATTGTCATTTACCAGCTTTCAAAACGAAATTATAAGTACTAATAACGAAAGTGCTGGTTAATGTTTTTGTGTATAAAGGTAAAACAATAGTTTTTAAACAACATTCTCCCTAATATTTTATGTTGGTGTAATAATGCGTGAAATTCCTTAGAATATGGTAAATGCAACTAACCTCTCGTTTCTGTCTTTGCTGTTGTGATTGCAGTATTAAAGCATCTCGGTCAGTTTTACGTTGCGCGCTAGCACCGGCTAAATTTTGTTTGGGCTTTCGCCTAAAATCTCCCTCAAAGGAATACATAACTAAAACGTTGTAAACAAGAATCAGCTGAATATTGTAGTCAACTGAGACATCACCATTTTAACCACTGACCTTTATGATAGCACCTCTTACAATAAACAACATCTCATTACTTCTTAAGTAATATAGTTATGTTCATAAGATTTGATTTACGTAGTATATATATTGCAAAAATTTTCTTTAAGTGATTCGACATTCATTCGATGAAAAATAATTTTATTTAAGTTTAATAGATGTTAAAGGAGGCGACTTTTACGTAAAGTCAATGTATGTATCGCATTGAGTATTGCTAGCGCGGTGATTGTCATTGTCACTTGTACAGTTCATACCTACTCTTTGTGTAGAAGCCTAGAAGGATCAGTTTCAATTCATGTTATTATCTACGAATTTTACGCATGTCACTGTTACAGAGAGATGGCGCGGGGACTCATGGGGGGGATAATCTAACGTAAATTTTCATCTTAGACGTAAGGAATAAGTGTATGTGATTTAAACAAAGACTTGGCTTAGAGGTCTTGTTACCAAACCATAAAATATTCATCAAGTCACTGTTACAGATTAGGAAGAAGTTTTTGAAGTAAAACTTCTTTACCCACACTTGACTTTCGTAGTTCTGTTGTGATCGGGCGTAGTAAAGTGTGATCGGGCGTAGTGTAGGAAATTGAGAGGGAGTTATAAGTTGTGAAGATAGAAAGAGTTGCGTTTCGTAAATTATTGTAGGGGCAACAGAGGGAGGTGTGAGCACACCTTTTCTTTCTTTCTCTCATAGCCAGTTACGTTTCGTATATCTAAGACACAGTACAGGAAAATTGTCTGTCTCACACTGTAGGAGTGAGAGAGAGCAGTGCGCGCGCGCATTTTCTTTCTCTCTTGAACAATCGTGCATATGTGTTATATTATGTGTATTTTTTTACAAACATAAATATATATATGGGCTACAGAAGTTTGTTTTGCGTGATATAAAATACACTCGTTTTTTTACGTCTCTGTCAATCTAACTTATCTTTTCCTCCTTTATTGTTGGGGAAAACTGATCTTGGCTGACTACGGATTAAATCACCTGGAATATGTAGAGGAAATAATAATATTAATATTATTTAGTTCAACACTGCATTGGTTAGACTGTATTGATATTATAATTTTGTCTGTCAAATAAATAAATATAACGCAGTTTATAATTTTTCATTAGAAATCAGGAGTACGTTTTATGACGTATTGTATATATATTATACACGAATTACCTAATATGAGTCTGAAGCTTAAGAGTGATTTAATATCTTGAGACGAGTTTCTAGGAGATAAACAATTGCAAAAAAGCTTATCTTAAAATAGACATTTTCTTAAATAGAGTCAGGAGTGCCTGAAATGTTGCTTTGAAATTATTTACAAAAGCTATAGAAATTTTAATAGAGGTTAGATAGTGTTTAGTTTAGTTTTTAGTTAGTCACAAATAAAAGTGCGGCAATAAAAGTAAATGGCTCATCATCAGTACATGCGGCAACTAGAGAAAAGTGGTGGTGTGTTGTGTAGGTTGCTATCAACAACATGTGATACCGACGAAGAAGTGTTGTGAAGCTTGCCACCAACACCTGATGTGACCATGGCTAGTCTGTGAAGAGTGATACCGATGAAGAAGAATGTTTCTCGTGAGTACGAATTTTTCACATTTATAAAAATTTCATTTTTATTATTTTTTATAATTTCGAATTCATTCATTGACTTCCATCAGTATTGCCAGATAAAAGTAGTATACCGTGCCTGACTTATTATGTCCAGTGTTACTTTATGATAATGCTGCTCTTTAGCTTCTGGTTTTCGCTCATTTGACATTGTCAATTAACTATCGATCTAACAAAAACGTAAACCAGTGTAAACTTTAGATTATTGTTGTGATTTTCAAAGAAATTTACGTTTACGTTCATATATCGCTGCTATTGGTTTTAACCGTTTATCTTTCTTAAAGTAACGTGTATAATTTTTTTTTTCCGGTTACAATTGTGTATATTTGTAAAATAATAATATTTATTTAATTTAATGTAATAGATTAAAAAAAAATGAATGACATCCTGGAAATGTCGGAACATACGGGGCGTGTAAGTAAAGGCAGGCTTTTTGGGTTTAAAATAAATTATGTTTAAAAAAGAAAATAAAACAAATAGCTTTTACTTTCTTTAACACTTTTACGGATAGACATCATATTTATACCATACATACCAACATGTTTTAGATAAGGATTTAGTATATAATTATTGACTACTCATCTGGTCCCTATATTTTTATTAAAATAATATTCTATTATTATTTTTTGAATTACATTAGAATCGATATTTTATTTTTCAATTTGACAATTCTAAATTAATTGTAAGGTAATTAATAATAAGCAACTAAAGAGGAAAAAAAAGGGATATGAGGGCAGATCCTAGTAATATTTTGTTTATAATCTTGATATATTATTAAATTATTTTAGGTATCCAGACCATCATTTGCACAATTAACAACAATTGTGGAATTTATGGAGAAACATCCAGACATGGCACAGTGCAGACAAAAGGATGGCATAAGCCATGAAAGATTCAAGGCGCTCTGGATTGAGTTATCTAATATTGTAAATGGTCTGGATGGTGCCGCAAAGTCAATGAAAGGTTGGATAAAGGTAAATCACATTGTTAATATTTATTGCCTTTATTGTCATGGATGGACAGGGTTTAATAATTTCTTTAAAATAAGAAAGTGTTTGACCACAATCCACCTGATGATTATTAGAAAGCTTAATAAATGTCTATACACCCTTCTTGTGAAATCATCTATATTGCAATTGGGAAGCTGAAATTATGTTACTGACTGTCTCAAATGACTATAAAACACTGAAGCTATAAAAAAGCTGGCCACTTTACATCTGTACTCAAGACTGAGTAGATTAACAATGCAAGCAAATTCAAAGCCACAAGACGCCATTTACCAGCCCCTGCCAAATGATGCAACAATGTTTTACACATGAGTGTATTTACACTTTGTACACTTTTAGAAAGTGCTTGCGTTACCAGTACGCTCTTCTTAGTAATGAAAAATAACATTTTTCTATTTAATTGACAATATGTTCTGCGATTCAACTTAACAAATCATAAAATTACATTTCAGTTTTGGTCAGACAAAAGACGCAGTATAAGCATGAAACAAAAACATATTGCTGAAGGAAAACCAAATGATACGTTAAGTGAATTAGAATTAAGGATTTTACGTTTTATTCCCAAAAACAAACCAACAACAAATAGTAAGTAACTTTTTATTATAGATCATACATTGCTTTCTTTTGGCTACTTGTCGATCATAACAATAATTTGGTTTACTAGATTTAGTTAGTGATACAAGTTTCTTTTTATTACAGAAAGAAAGAGCTCCGTTAAGCACGAAACATGTAATGGCGACGATAGTGATTCACTGGAAAATATTTTCAGGAAGGAAAATGAGGATATTTCATTCTCGAGTGAAAACCGACTTGTGTCTACAGAAACAGATGAGCGATACATAAATGTGATGGAGAAATTGGTATGTCACTTGTCCGCTTATATTTTACAAGAGATAGTTCTCCATTTCACTGCAGTTTATATTATATTATAATTGATTTACCAAGTGTGAATTCTGATAAAAAGCAATAGAACTACATGTAAACCGAACAAAACGAATTTGTAATAGACTCTGAAATTAACCAAAACTTATACTTAAAATAACATCCTTTATATACGTTGCACTGACAGGCACTGCTGTGAAGAAAGTCTTCAAATGTCTTAGAATAAATTTGTAGGACATGTACTCTATAGTAAATCAGCACATAAAATTGCAACAACAAATTTATTGGTTCTGTTACCGGGGATCGAACTTTGGTTGCTAGCGTATAGTGTATACATAGTGTCATTTTAACCTTAATGGTGTAACCAGAGACAGCTTTTGCTGTCAGCTCTTCACCAAGTTCCATATGAGACCAGTGCTGAGCCTGTCGCCATACAACAGGCACTAATTTTTAGCTAGTGTGTTTTAGCTATCAGACCGTAATTTGTACCACTTAGCCACTTAGCTGCGAGAAGTAAAACCTATTTTATTTTATTAGTATTACCTTATTTAATTACAGGTAGAAGTTATGGATCAGCAAGCGTCTGCTTTATCTCAAATGGCAGAGGCAACTATTAAAAATTCCCAAGCTCTGGAACAAATAGCTGAGGCGTCGCGTAAACAGGTAATAACTTTAAGTGCCACTTAAAGTTAGTGCTAGCGTTGGCGTTGGGAGAAGTGACAGAAGAAACTCCGGCAACGATCTGGATTGCCTTGAGATACGAGACAATTGATATACGAGGAAGGTTAAGGAACAAATTAAACTTGTATGTCAAAGTGCCACTGTACTTGTTAGATATTTTTGTTCTTATAATGGTGTAAAGATCCAAGATTTATTTGTATTATCAGGCGTTGGCTGTGGACCGGCTGGCTGGGACGTTTGAGACTATCAATGCGTCCGTCTTCGACGCGAGGAACGCCATCATGAGCATCGACTACACCATGAAGAGGTGTTACTCCGCAAGCTCCGCGCAGCTCAGACAGAACTCAAATATTTTCACCTAAGCTAAAGTACTTTAACTTATATAACGTAAATAAAGTAGCGCCAGTATCTGAGTGGTTATTATTTTACACCTTAAAACAATATTTACCGGATTATGTATGGTTCCCGAAGTTAAAATTTAAATTAGAGTTATAGCCTATATTATATCCCACTGTTGGGCGAAACCCTTCTCTATAACGAGAGTATACAGTACAGCCACACGGCCGTAATAAGATTGGCAGACTATATGTCTTAGAAAATTTTCTAACACATGTAGGTTTGGTAACAATAATTGCCTTCACCAAATACATGGTAAAAAGCAATTAAAATTGAAACTAAAAGGTATTATATATAAACGGCAAATTATTTTAACATAGATTGCTTTCTAGAAATTCCTGTAAAACATAACGCTTCTTATATAGCCGAAGTTTCTTTGCAGACACCGTTGCGATAACTTATAAGAGTTTTTCGATTGTGCTATTTAACAGCTGAGTATAAAAAAGTACTTTGTACATTGAGTGACATAACGTCGGAAGATCGCTAGATTAGAATGAGTTCAACACCTGTTATGATGTTCAAAGGAAGACGAAAGTCTTACAAACAACATTGTTCAAATAAAACTAGTTTACCCCGTGATTATACGCCTTGCAGGCGGCTCGTTCTGCATATGCAGGGAATTTAAAATCAAGAGTAAACAATAAAAACCCTATTAACCTATATTTTTATTTGCGTGAATTTTTGTTTTAACCTTAATTTTGACCTAATGTCGGTTATAAAATACCTTTAGTCCTGTGCAAGTTAATCATTGTTACGCACCGCTTCATACACCT